>CM076677.1:35386908-35434408 GCA_038501925.1 Xenopus petersii
ATGCCAAAGGTATTATATGCTTTCTGAAACAAAACATCACTTTCAACGGGTGGGGAAGGTTAATTTGGACTACGATACAGATATTGGGCAAATTTGCCCATGGGCAGTTACCTATAGCAACCAATCAGCGATGAATGCAGCAACCTGATTGGTTGCCATGGGTTACTGCCCATGGGCAAATTTGCCCAGTGTTGATAAATGCCCCCCAGTGGCTAGCAGCTCATAAAGAGATGTCCATTAATACACAAGTATTGCCAGTACTTTTTCCTACTCAGAACCAAGCGATCATAAGAACGGTAAACATTCTGCAGGCAACTTTAACTAGTTCAGGGACTTTCTAGTAAAGCACACTAGTTAAGTGTGCACATACCACAGCCTACTCCAGAACAGTATGAAGGTTTTAACGTGCACTTAGTAGGCTAGTGAAACTGGGTTAAAAAAAACAACAAGTTTAGTTGAAAGCCATTTAAACGTAATAGTAACTTTTGTTACAGTTACCTGAGCATCAAGGTCGATCTGTAAGCTTAAGCGCAACATTCTTTCAATCCTGTCTCCATATAGTTTAGTATCAACCAGCTGATATCCTGAACGTAAGGTGGCAGTTTCAAAGAGAACAACTGCAAGGTCTGCTACCGTCTGATCATCTTCATTTTCCTATAACAAACAGAAATGAATAAGTTAAAATAGACAGAACTATGGTTTTTATACAATTCGGGATATTTAAAAAATTTGGACAGAATGCTCAGCTTTAGAAGCTGTGATTGTCGGTACAAAGACAAGGATAACACTTACCTTGACTCTTCTTAACATATCTTTGATCAAAGGATGTCTTGGATTTATTTCAAATGTCTTCTTCTGGCTTGAATAATAACTAAAATGAAGCATTATACAGTATGTCAATTTAGTCAATACAATTAAATTCCATCTCAACCCCCACATCTTTTTAGAAGCTCATATCACTGAGACTTATGGGACATCTGATGGTCTCATTGCAGTTGCTTGCTCATTCCTGCAGTTGGCAAAGTACTATTCTATCTACTGCATCCACATAACAACAAGGAACTGAAAACACTTTAAGCCATTTCAGTATGTAATGGGAGAGACTTACTTTGTGGAAATATCTTTTCCTGTCTGATATGCTTGTGCTTTCATTATTCTTTCCATATTGCCAGACCAGCCATACTGACTGGCTACTAATGCACAAGGAGATTGAGTCAAACGCTGAGACACTACAGCCTTTTCAATCTACAAAAGCAAATAGGAGGGTTTAGTGAACAAAGACAATTGTTTGGAGCATTTCTTTTATCAAAAGCTCATTTTAAAGGGGAACTATCACGACAATTAAAGTTTAATATAAGCTTCACCATACTGAAATAAGAAACTTTGTAAATACAATCAAATATTCTGCATAGTTTCTGAAATCATCAAGTTTATCTTCCCTATCCCTCTCTCAGCATCTGTTTCTCTTCATTATGTCTTCATAAAGCAGTTTGGTGTCAGTCATTGACAGTTAGATCCAAGCAGATGAATTATAGCTCACTCAAATAACTGATTCCAGTACAAACAAAATCACTGTTTTTTTGCACAAATTCTGCATGTAGAGAGCCAAGATGTCTGGTGATTTTAATAGAGTGAGCTCCAATACATCTTCTAGGCAAAAGGAGCCCCCCTATAAGATATATAGAATCTGTCAATGAATATCCGACTCCTAACTGCTGAATGAAGACAGAATGGAGAAACAGAAGCCAAGAGAGGGATAGTGAAGATAAACTTGATTTTAGAAACAGTACAGAATTTTCAATTGATTGTATTTAAAAAGTTTCTTATTTCAGTATGACAAAGTCAATATTAGGTTTTCATTTTCATGATAGCTCCCCTTTAAATATCTAAAAGAAACAAACCTGGTCTTTCAAAGCCTTATCCTTCATCCATGTCAGCAGTGGTTCATATTCCTTCTCTTGTGCTTCCCGGGCCTCCTTTGACTTTTCGTTTTCATCAAACTTAAGGCCTTCCTTGGCAACATTCTGGAATCTCTTGCCATCAAATTCTGGTAGGGCCTGGATGCAATACTCATCAACAGGTTCAATTAAGAACACAACTTCATAACCTTTCTTAAGGAGGCGTTCAACAAATGGAGAGGATTCAACCTGCACAGCAGAAGATTAAAATATTTTTTTTTATTATTAAAATTATAATACACACACATATATACATTCTCTCTATCTATCTCTATATTATATCTATCCATTATATCCATCCATCCAATCTATCTATAGCTCTTGCCTATCACACATACATTTAATAATTACAGTATTGCTTACTTCCAATAGGACAGGAGGATGAAATATTGGACAGTAACTACAACTACTCTGCTGCCTTAAGTGTCTTAGAGCAAAAAACATTGACTCAAACATGAATAGGATTCAGCCCAAACATAAGCACTGCTTTTTGTTTTATTTTTTTTTAATGGTAAGCGTTACCTCTTTCCTGCTAGATCCAGCCATGAAGTAGATCTTATCCTGTTTATCCTTCATTCTTTCCACATACTGCTCCAGACTTGTAGTCTCAGATTTGTGATGGGAAGACTGGAAGCGAAGAAGTTTTGCTAAGCGGGTCCTGTTTGAATGGTCTTCAATTACACCGAGTTTAATATTAGTTCCAAATTCCTTCCAGAATTTATCTGTATATTTATCTTCAGCAATTTTCTTAATCATATCCAATGTCTTTCGGACCAGTTTCTTTCTAATTACCTAAAGAAGCAGGAGAAAAAAAAAAAAAAAAAAAAAAAAAAAGAATTTGAAATTAAATATATAATGGAGATAGCGCCTTGCAAGATATACGCTCCGTATACAAATATAAAAGCGAATGATTTAATAGCCACAATCCTAATGGGGGATTCCTTCTTCCTTTTACTGCAAGATTCCCCACTGAAAGCTACTATTAAAAATAAAGGCATGTGATCTTACCTTCAGTAGTTTGTGCTGTTGCAAGGTTTCTCTTGAAACATTTAAAGGCAGATCATCTGAATCAACCTAGGTTGGAAAACATATGGAAGTCAAAAAGTAAACGGCTTTTTTTATTATTTTATTTATTTATTTATTTTTTTAAAAATGGAATAATGCAACTTACCACGCCTTTGACAAAGTTTAGGTATTTTGGCATCATATCATTGAAGTCATCGGTAATAAATACTCTTCGTACAAACAGCTGGTATAATAAACAAAGGTTTTAGCATAAGATATTTTGCAAAATATAAGTATTACTATGTTAGCCTTAACACAGTTTTAACATACCTTGATAAAGTCAATTTTTTTGGAGCCATATTCATCAAAAAGACCTCTTGGTGCAGTGCTGGGTATGAACAGGATTGATTTAAAGGTGACTTCTCCTTCAGCAGTGAAATGGATGTGAGCCATAGGATCATCACTTTCCTGTGGAAATAAACAATCAAATTAGCATTAGGTATTTATAAATACTTCTTTTAAACACTAATGCATGAGCCACTGCATAACAATTGTTTACTGGATATGTGGATACAAAGATAATCTTAGCCTGCATGAAACAGAGCAGAGGAACTCGCTATTCATATCACTGGTCATTGTGTCACAAGTCAAGTAAAAATAAAAAAAAAAAAAAAAAAAAAAAAAAAATCTACACAATTTAAAATAAAAGCCTTAAAAAGGAAAAACCCTTAAAACGAAAAATGAAAAAGTGCTCAGGGTGTTGTATCTTACAAAATACTGGCATTTAAAAACAGAAAGTAAATCCCTGACAAAAGGTTCTAAATTTGTGTATAGGAACCAAGTTTCATTTACTTATTTTTACCTTAGAAAATGATTTGTAAAAGGCTTTGTATTCATCCTCTTCAATTTCTTTAGCTGGCCTCTGCCAAATGGGCTTGATATCATTCATCAGCTCCCAATCCCAAATGGTCTTCTCAACCTGTGTACAAGAGAGTGAAATTTTGTACTGGAAGGACCAATAGTCCAATTCAAAAGATTCACACTACCTAAAAATACTGAAATACCCTCCAACGTGTTTTGATATGCGGCTGTCCATTTTTGAAGGTTTGGTATTATCTAGCTGAAAACTAGCAGCCAAGCAGTTGTTTAGTAAGAAGGTCAGACAGAAAGTACTGTCTGGTTATTCAGTTGCTCTTTTAAGATTCCCAACCTTTTTGGTTTTAGGCTTCTTTTCCTCATCCTCTTCTTCAACTGCAGCTTCTTCATCAGTTTCTTCATCTTTTTCCTTAGCTTCCTCTTCATCAAGTGGTTCCTCTACGGTTTCGGTCTAAAAATTTTTAAGAACACATTGTTATTGTAGGGTGCAACCCTTCAGTTACAGAGGGCCCTAGTCTTTTTATATGTGGTGGTAGAGGGGGGCCTGTTTTGTGTGAAAAATTACAATGTACCAGAGCATTATATTTTTTCAAATATAGAATAACTGCTTAAAAAAAAAAAAATAAAAAAAAAAAGGGCCCACTGGTTTATTGAACATTTCTGAAAAAAACCCCAATAATCCCGCCCATCTGTTGCACTTCCTGCTCCCTGAATTCTCTGGCTGTGCAGGTGAACCAGCAGCACTCAGCACTGTAGGACAGGAACCAATCAGAACCTGATAGGTAACTGAAGCTGGTTTCTGCAACTGGCTGTCCCCCTCTTACTGTGCTTCTGGCAGGAACTAAGACACGCCCACCCCACATGCACCAGTGAACATCTATAGGGAGATCCAGTAAAAGGGGACATTTTTGAACACAATATTAAATTTATAGCCAAAAGCACCATATAGTATACATTATTGTCTACAAAATTAGGGCTTTCATTTATCCTAAAATGTCTCCTTTAAAAAACTAATGGGAAAAGAAAAAGTATCAAAAATTCTATTTAGGTTTCATTGAAACATATAAAAAAAAACAAAAAAAAAAAAAAAAACACAAATACCTTGCTGCTCCACACGTAAATAGGGAAGTTCATGAACTGAGAATATTTCCTCACTAGGTTTTTAATGGTCTCGAGCTCGAGATAATCAGTTGCCTCCTCTTTGAGAACCAGGCTGTACAAAAACAGAAAAACTTTTTAAGTCACCTTTTTAAAAGAATGCATGCATGCATTGGTACATTGAATCACCTTTTGGGTAGAGGGTAGTGACCCACTACCCTCACCCAAAAACCAAGAGGTCTGTCTTAATTCAGATACTCAAGGAAGGCTAGACTGGTATGTTAATTCACCCCCAAACACAAAAAAAAAAAAACCCAATACCATATTCCTTTGCCAAGTACTTACGTTATAGTTGTTCCTCGGCCCAAGGTGTCACCACGAGGGTCATCAGTGACAAAGAACTCATTTGAATCAGATTCCCATATGTGCTGTGTATCATTATTGTGCTTTGACGTCACAATTACTCTGTCAGCAACAAGGAAGGCAGAATAGAAACCAACTCCAAACTGTCCAATTAACTCAGAGGTAGACTGCCCATCATCTTGTGCTTCAGTTAACTTGCTCAAGAATTCACTAGTTCCAGACTTGGCAATAGTTCCCAAATTCTTTACTAGTTCCTCCTTTGTCATACCGATGCCAGTATCCGTTATTTGCAGCATATTCTTCTCTTTGTCACACTAAAAGAATAAAAAGGAAATAAGATACTATGAAGTGCTGCAAATATCTTTGTCAAGAACTGTTGCTAAGCAAATTTCTCTATCTAATTTATCCATCAAATGGTTACTTTTGTTGAAAATGTTTTAGGTCAGTTGCTCACAAACTGTGGCAAGATCACCCTGCAAGTCAATCAGTGCAAGATTTCAGGGTCAGATTTGGTCAGATTTTTTTTTAGGGTAAATTCATATTCACCGTTAGGATACCCCATTAACTAGAAAAGAAACAACCATTACAGGATCATTGTCAAATATTTGTAATCCAGTTTTAAACTGTGAAGGACCTTAACAAAGGACCTAATGGTGATGGTAGAAATATGGCAGCTATGCTTAGTGTTTATATAAAAATATAATAAGATACTTTATAAAAATGAATTGTGTTATTATTATTGGGAAATATATTTTATTTTTGAGAACTGTGATGTTGTAAAGCATATTTTCTCTTTAAAATGAATCCAAACATATACAAATGCTGGCAATTTCCAGCTAACACTCCCCCAGAGATTCTTGAACGCAGAAAAGAACTTAATCTTGTGCAAATTTGCCCTTCTATAAATTAAATGCACAATAATTGACAGCAGTACGTAATCTTGTTCTAAAGTCACATTTTCTCAGTTGAACTCGTATAAAATGTACTCTTTCCAAGAAAAAAAAAAAAAAAAAAAAAAAAAATGTACTGCATGACTGCAATAATCTTCAGCACTGTTACTGGCGTAAAATGTTATAATTGTAGTCATGGTTTAAAAGTAGAAAAATCAATAGGGGCTATTTCAGAGCACCTTACCTTAATTTTTATTGTTAGCTCTTCATTGGCAGCGAGTGCATTTTCATCTGTCAAAGACATCAATCGGATCTTGTCAAGAGCATCAGATGCATTGGAAATAAGTTCCCTTAGGAAGATCTGAAAGATAAACATGGCATAAGAAAACCACATACAATATAATTGAACCATATGCAACTTCATCATCAACAAAACTTAAAGTGCATACATATTTCTTCCGGCTCACCTCTTTGTTTTTGTAAAGAGAGTTGATGATAAGTTTCATCATCCTGTTCACTTCAGCCTGAAATGCAAATTTCTCTGACTTCTCCCGTATTTCCTTAATTTGAGCAGCATTCAGGCCATCTAACTGGATTGCTTCCTCTTCCCTGGGAGAAACAACTGTTTGTCACATCTCAAAGAAAACATTTTCTATGTTAGGGCAAAAAAAACATATCAAACACTCACCTGCTTACAACTTCATCATCTGTTCTAGATCCTTCCCTACTTTTTCCAATGTCATCTTCTACAGTAGCATCCACTTCATCTTCAGCTTGAACAGATGCTAACAGGACAAAAATGAAATATTGCTATTGGAGCACAAGAAAAAACAACCATTTCCATATGATTATGAAAAACATGATAAAACAGGACAGCCATGTACTGTTACATAACCTCATATAGTCTAGTAGTGACATATTCAAATTTCTGATTGAAGTTTACGTTTCCTTTCCAGATTATAGTTAGAACATTTTTTAACCAAATGTACATTTACAGATTAAAGCCTTTCCAGCACTACTAAGGCAAATGTTAAAACAGCCGTAAACAAAAAAAAAACAAAAAAGTACAGCAATTAAGTCCCACACTTGTACCCCAAAAGTGTGCCTACTGGCAGTTTAATAAGAGTACATTGTCTATAAGACAGAACAATCCCTATGCAAATGTCACCTGTTTAAGTACATGAAGGAAGAAGTAAAATTTTTAATACATCATTAGGGCCATCGAAGAACAACTATTCTTGTGAAAAATATTGGGCCTGCATGTATTATAGCACGCAAAAGGACAGAACTGCAGAATAAAAAGTTACTTATAGGGCATCTTACTAGGATTATTAAGTATGATACATGGTCAGGCCCGGATTTGTGTAGAGGCCACCAAGGCCCGGGCCTAGGGCGGCAGGATTTTAGGGGGCAGCATGCTGCCCAACCACACCCACATTGGTTCACACTGGGGATGCGCAGGAGATAAAATAGTTTTTTTTAAATTTCCTGTGCGTCAATCCCCATTGCTCCAGTCCCAATAATGAAAATTTGCGCAAATAAAAGGGAGGGGACAGGGAACGGCAGTGGGCCTTGGGGTGCCGACTATGTAAATCCAGCCCTGTACATGGCTGCTCAATCCTTCTTCCTGCATGTATAGAGTACATACTACTGGCAAGGGAGTCACTATCTCACTACATGTTTGTGAGTGGAGATCCCTCCTGTCCCAGCAACAGGACACATTCATCTCTCATACATTAAAGCTGGCAGAGCTGTGCAATATAGTCATTTATTACAAAACTACACAGCACAGAAACATGGCTACAGTTACTTCCCCTGCCAGATGTGTCACGGCACATTTCAGAAGTGCACTTAACACAGGAAAAGTATCAATAACAAGCAATTGCAACTACCCCCCCCCCACAAATGATTTATGATCCTTTATAGAGCCCCTCATACAATGGTGTAACTATATATTACTGGGCCCAGCAGCAAATCATTTTACAGGGCCCCAAAATGTCTAGAGGTTGACCATTTTAGCAATCATTTATTAAAATTGTATATGATTTACAGCCTCATGGGCAGGCCCAGACTGGCAATCTGTGGGTTCTGGGAAATGGTAGAGGGGCTGCTATAAGGACTCTGCGCGGGCCGCCTGGGACTCTGCGTACCAGGGCCTATTTTAATTCTCAGTCTGGACCTGCTCATGGGGCCCTTATAACTCCTGGATCCCCCCTGCAGCCGCTGGGTCTGCTTCCTCTGTAGTAAGGCCCCCCATCCCCCTTTCCAGAGCATGCCCACTGCCCAGTCATACACATAACTCAGCAGAAGAGGAGCTAAAGGGACACTAACAGGACACAAAGTAGCCTGAGATAAGCAGCCTCTTTCTTAGAGAAATACAAAGGACCATTAATATTACATACATACTAAAAATGAGGAAAACTGAAATCGAATGACCTAGAACAGCTGAAGCCAATTGAAAATGCCCGAGATGCACATGGGACAGTGTGTTTTCACATCTGGATGCTGTTCAACTACAACTCCCCCATCTTACAGGGGAGAAGGACAGTTATATTATATGGACATGTTATATTGTTATAATGATAGTTATAGTTCGGCAGCAAGCTGCAACAACTCGCCATGTGGGGGGGAAAATAAGGAAACCAGTGCTAAGAAGTCTGGCTTCCCAGCGTTAGCGTATGAATGAATGAATGAATTCTCTTATGAGGGACTGACGTTGTGTAAAGTACTTATTGGGTTCAAGTTCTAGATCTTTCTGCTTCGCCCCCTCCCTCTTATTTTTGAAGTGTGAAGGCGCCTAACAGGAAGAATCCACGCATTGTAAGTTCCCACTACAACCCAAGCAGCACGATGCCACTTACCAAAAGCCAATAATATACAACAAACACCGATTGCCCAAAACTTCCTCATGTTGATCAAATTCACCAGCAGGCCGCCGGACCCTCACACAGCTCTAAGACAACTGCAACTATCAGCCCCGCCTTCTACCGCTTTAATATCGGCCTCGCGACGTCGGTAGGCGGCTACATTAAGGCAACCAATGGGTGTCAACCACGCAAGTCAGCTACCCAATCAATGCCTTCCTCGACTTCGCTGTGGCTGTCATCCCTGACCAATAGCACGCTTCCATGTACGATTCCAGAGGTTGGAGCGTGGCTGGAGCTGATTGGATAGTAAAGTTCTCGCTCACTGGTGATGGGAGACCGTACCGGCTCGGAGTAGTCGCTGTCGTGCACTTAATAATAGATTAATGAGAGGCAGAAATATATAGAACAGGCTGATGGTTGTAAATGGTTGTAAGACGGGAAGTGAGAGGACCGGACATGGGGTAGTCGACAGAGCAGGTACGTGCCTGGCGCCCCCCCAGCTTTGCGCCCTAGGCACGTGCCTACTCTGCCTACCCCTAGTTCCGGCCCTGTAGTACCCCTCAATGAAATGTCATTAGGATTCCACTTGCTTGGCGTGGATGGAGCTAGTGGCGCTTGTGTATGTGGGGCACTGAGAGAAACTACTACATGCGAGTGCCCTCTGCGTGTATATAGTATAACCTCAGGGATTATCCACTGCTGCTGTGCATACATGCAAATGGGATTTCATTTGGGTGCCAGTATTTGTTATACAGACTGAAAGTGAAATCAAAGCACAGAGAGAGCAGAGTGCAGCATAAATAGAATGATGGGCCTTGCTGCACTCTGCTGCATACCTTCCAACATTTGAAAAACAAAAAGAGAGACAAAAACATGTGCCGCTGTGAAACTTTGATCACACCCCCTAATTACCTTATCCATTAATGGGAGTTTTAGTGCAATGTTTTATTATAACAGTTTTGCTAATGAAAGTGAATTGCCATTTAAGCTGTTAGTCTCAGATCTCCCAAGAGACCTGCTTATCTTAAATAGTTACAATTGTTTATGTGCTTATCTTAAATTGTTACAAAAGTAACAGCTATTGGCTGTTCTGGGCTCTCTGCCAAAGAGCCTCTTATTTTAATTAAGTTTCAGAAACTTTGTATCTTTCTCTTGGGTCAGTGCAGGAGAATAGAGAGAAACCCGGTACTGCGGGCTGAACTGTCAAAATCCTGCAGAAAATTGGACAGTTGGGAGGTATCCTGCCAGTGCAAATGTACAACTGTAAAAAAACATAGGGGCAAATTCACTAACCGGCGAAAATTCGCCAGCACTGGCATCGCAACACTTCGCCATGCATAAATTCGCCTGGACAACGCTAATTCACAAAGATTCGAAGTTGCACACAGGGTACTGAATGCTGGTGAAATTACGCCAGCGAAATTACGCTCAGTAGTTCGAAGTTACGCTAGCGTTGTCTAATTAGCATACGGCGTGCAGTTAAAATACAATGGCCGTATATGAGTGCGAACTTGAGTCTATCACCTTGGTGAAATTACGCCAGCGAATTTACGCCAGCTACCGTTAGTAAATCGGCGAATTTTCTTCAGCGTTAGCCACTTCGCCCTTTATTAAATTTCCCCCATAGGGACTAGTGTCTGTTGTTTGCTTTTTGCATCCTGCCCCAAAGGACAAAAATTAGCCCTTAAATCTTTTACGGTGAAAGACTGGCAAAAAAAGACATAGGGGGTATATTTATTATGGATGCACTGAATACACTATTTGGGATTAGGCCGAATTCTTGGGAAAGATTTGGCCAGATACTGAACCAAATCAAAATACTAATTTGCATATGCTCTATCAAATATGGAGTAGAAGTTTGTGTTGGTTGTAGTGCCGGATTCCTGCAAAATAATTCTTACAACCTCTCCAATCTCTCCTATGGATGTTTAAAAAGTTGTCCAAATGTTCTACCGGCTGAATATAAAAACATTTGGCTGTGTATCTTTCACAAACATTTAGCAGTGCTTGTGTGGCATATTTCACAGGATTTGCTGAAAACATTGTAAACAGAGAAAGAAAAAAGCAATTTAAAGGGGAAAACAAGCCATACTTTGGGGGAAAATCTATTACAGGTAAATGCAATATCTCCCTGCAAATTAGTATTTGTAGATGCTATGGTTACTTACAAGTAAACTTACTACCTGTATAGGATCACTTATTTTGAAACCTGGTATCCAGAAAGCTCTGAATTACCGGAAGGCCATCTCCCATAATCAAATAATTAATAATTTCTCTTTAATAATAAAACAATACCTTGTACTTGACCCTAAAGTGCAATTAATCCTTATTGGAAGCAAAACAATGTTATTGGGTTTACTTCATAGCCAGGTACTGCCTCCCATATCCACCATCCCAAACCCTGGCCACTATGCATGGGGAATTGAATACAGACCAAAACTGCCTTCAGTCATTTTGAGTAACTAGTTGTACTCTTGAGTCATTTGTACTATCAACACTTGATGGGCGCAATAACAAAACATTTAACATCTCAAAAATATATGATAACTCTTAATTTTATCCAATTTGTACTTAGACATACGTGGAATTCCTAGGATTTCAAATACAAGGCATTGATCAATATATTTAGGGCTAACTTAAAACTTGCATTTTCTAATCTACTTATTTGGTTAATGATAGGTATAATTTACTTTATTTTTCTTTGTCCTGATCACAAAACATATGAAAATGAAATATGTACACAGCTTATGTAAATGGAAGAAAAAACATGTGACTAAACAGTCAAGGAATTTATTGTTGGTAATTTTCCAGTTGTCATGGTTTAACCTGAGAAACTGACACACTTACAAATGGGAATGTCTACTGTTGTTGGTGGTTATGCTCCTATGTTGCTTTCAATGTTTGCAATTTACAAATGTCCTTAAAAAGTATTTTATTTCTCAGAATTCATCTGAATGCATTGATTCGTAATATAAAAAAACATGTAAATTACTTTTTTATGGTATATTGTGGAAAGGTATGAAAGGCTGGGTAGTAGATGTCGTATGTCTACTTAGTACTTCTCGTTGCGGCTTAAGCAAACGTGATATCTACGTCTTCTGAAAGTCTCTGTATAACTGTCACGTTCGGCACCCTACTGTATATCCAAAACCCAAGCTAAGCTCCCTGGTCACGGCTCTCAGTTCCGCCTATAACTGCCGCCTTTCATCTAGGGAGGAGCCCTCGGCTAATCGGATGCCGACAGGTGTTATTTGAGAGAGGAGCAAAGCTAACGGTTCTGGACGAGCAAAGGGGCACAATCATCTCACCAGGATACTGGAAGGAAGAACACCACCAGGAACAGGCAGGCTGGACCAGCACAAGCAAAGAATCATCAGACAGAGCGAATCAGGGTAGGAGAGCATAGAATAGTTAGTGGACAGGCAAAGGTCGGATTGGAGAAGTCAGAGTAGTCACAAGCAGGCAGGATCAGGATTGGAGAGGTCAGAGTAGTAAAGCAGGCAGGCAAGGGTCAATACACACTATAACAGGCAGGATTCACAAAGGAAAGAACACCCAGGAACAAGCTAATTGAACCTAACAATGGGCAGTCATTTTCTATGAAAGGCCCCTTTAAATAGTTTGAATTTCGCACCTTTGCTCGTGACGTCATCACGCCGGCGCATAAACCCGGAAGCATGCGCCATAGAGGAACCGGCATTCAAGGGAGCAAGAACAATGCGAAGGATCGGCAGTGGACCCCGCCGCCCATTAGACCACCAGGGTAAGTCCTTACAATAACAATATAAATATGAATATAAGTTCTTTACATTGTGCTGCCTTTTGTTCCATAACATTTAAGTGTATTAAGGAGAAACCTGATGGACTTTTGCACTTTTGTCATCAAAATTTCAGGATGTTGTTGAACATTTGCTGCTTGGTAAGCATGATTGTTTAATGCTTTCCCTCACTTATATGTATGCTTAACTTTGTAAGTGTCATTGAGTGTGGAATCTACAGTGGTCACATAAGAAGACCATAGTAACCATCCTGTAGATGCTATGGGGCATATTTATCTAAGAGTGAAGTTAGAGATTGCCACAGTCCTCTGGAGTGAAACTCCACCACTGTAAGGAGCACTCACCAGCGCGTTCTCTCAGAGCGGCGTCCTTCCCAAGATGGCGGCGCCCAGGGGGAATCACGTGGACGTTGGATGCCAGCACGTCAATCTGGATGCAGCGTCATGAAGCAGGCGTCAAACGTCACAACGCCAGCAGCGAAAACGTGCAGCGTCGGCATGCATGCCAAAGTGTGGTAGGTGATAACCCGCCTTCAATGGAAAGCGTTGGAATGGACATCTCCCTTATGGGAGAAGAATTCTCCTCTCACCCAAAATGCTGACTTGTTTCTGCAGTCATTCTGCACAGTCTTTGACGCCCCTGCCCGGTTACCACCACTGCTTCTCATCTGCTGCAAATTCGCCAAGGGAGTCGCAGTGCCAGCGAGTATGCCATAGACTTCCATACTTTAGCGGCTGATACGAGCTGGAATAATGAAACCTATCATGCGGTCTTCTATCAGGGGTTCTCTACTCACCTCAAAGACGATTTGGTCTCCCGTGATCTCCTGGAGAAATTGGAAGATCTTATTGCTGTGGTCATTAAGATCGATACCAGAATGCGGGAGCACCAGTCCGACAGGGAGAGAGGCAAGAAGTTTCAGCCTTTACTGACTCCTTGGTTCCAGAGACCGCTCCTCCCTATTCCATCTGCTCCTGTTCCTTTTTCATCTTCTTCTCCTGAGGAACCCATGCAAATTGGGGGAGCCCGCTTGTCTGAGAAGAAGAAGAAAAGTTACACAGATTAACAGCCGGGTTGTGTCTGTATTGTGGAGGCAACTTTACCTTTAATTGCCCAGTAAAGCAGGGTAACTTCCGCACCTAGGTAAGTTTGGGGAGGCTCACCTGGGCGGAATTGATCCTTTTCCCCACCAATCCTCTCATCGATTTATGCTTCCTGTGCAGCTTCAAGTCACCTCCAAGAAAATCACAACACAAGCCTTTCTGGATTCCAGAGTGGCAGGAAACTTCCTGGACCAGTCATTTGCTGTCCGGCACGATATCCCTCTGCATCCCTTGTCGACTCCTCTCCATGTCTTGGAGATTGACGACAGGTCGATATCCATGGTTTACATCTCACATGCCACACCGGAACTTTATGTTATGATTGGGGCATTGCATGTTGAGAGACTTTCTTTTCTTATTATTAATTGCCCTTCCACACCTGTAGTCCTGGGTTTGCCCTGGCTCCGCCTCATTAAATCCATTATCGATTGGTCTAGAAGCCAGATTTCCCATTGGAGCTCTTATTGTCAGCAGAATTGTTTACCATCCAACGCAGTTCTGAAGTTGTCTTGTGCTTCAATAAACCTTCAATCTCTTCCCCTGGCATATCATGACTTTGGTGATGTCTTTTGTAAAAAATCTGCAGAGAGCCTTTCCCTGCATCGTCCATACGATTGCCCCATTGATCTACTCCCTGGTACCATGCCTCCTCGTGTTCGTACATATCCGCTATCACCACCGCAAACCAAAGTCATGAAGGATTATATACAAGAAAATCTTCAACGTGGTTTCATTTGTCCTTCCTCTTCTCCAGCAGGGGCCAGCTTCTTCTTTGTGGAGAAAAATGATGGCAGTCTACGACCTTGTATCGACTATTGGGGTCTTAATAAAATCACCTCTAAGAATCGTTACCCGCTACCCCTCATATCTGAGCTATTCGACCAACTCAAAGGGGCCTGTATCTTCACCAAGTTGGATCTCAGAGGTGCCTACAATTTGATTCACAGGAGGGCGATGAATGGAAGACTGCTTTCAACACTAGGGACGGTCATTATGAATATCTTATAATTTTCATAATAATATAATTTGTTATAATATTTGCCATTTGGTAATCATAAATAGGAAATTGCCATTTTAAAAAATATCTGTTGCTTAAGTATTCATTTTGGGGGTATAGTTTTCATTTAAGATGATTGGTGATAAACATGGGTTATCCACATTTCTTTTATACACAAGGTATGATCTGTGTTTTGTGCTTTGTCTGTATGTCGATTATACACTTAGGGGCATATTTATCAAAGAGCAAATTTCGAATTGAAAAACTTCGAAATTCGAATTCAAAAAGACCATTAAGTCGAAGGTTTTTTTGGGTTGAATAGGTCCGTTTTCAATCGAATAGGTCTGTACTGGCCGAATTAGAATTGTTCGAATCGAAGGAATAACACATTCCATCAAATTCGGTTCAAAGTTTTCCCCCAAAAAAACTTTGGTTTTTCATAGTCCACAATTGACTCCAAATAGGTTCTAGGAGGTCCCCATAGGCTAAAACATCAATTTCTGCAGGTTTTAGATGGCGAATGGTCGAAGTTGAATTTTTAAAGAGACAGTACATGATAAATTTCGATATTCAAATTTTCGAATTTTTTGCAAATTCAAATCGAATTTGGACTATTCCCTAATCAAAATTCTAATTTTTTCAATTCGAAAATTCACCTCAAACCTTTGATAAATCTGCCCTTTAATAAGTCCTGAGCTGTAGGTAATGGTACTGGTGCGCAACTGCATTTTGTCTCTGTCATGATTGCCTGATTCACACCATAACCTCCACATAGACAACAAGCAGTATAATCTGCATATACATGTTCTCTGGTTTATATTCTAGTGCTTTGTGTGTATAGATGCATATACAGTAAACAAGAAAAACAAGCCTTCTGGGTTCTGTTTACTTTCCAACAACTGGTCAGCACCTTTACATTTGTCTATGAACAACCGTATTACCATTAGACTTGCACAAAAAGTCTTAACTTACCAGTGATTTTACTGAATCTTGTTTATACTGCGCAGTCAATTACTGCCCAACCTGTTTATTAATTTAATTTGAAGGGGCCTGCTTGTAGGCTGGGAAAATTGCTGCGTTTTGGGTAAAATGGGGATGCGTTTTCATTGATGTTGGTACAAGTATAGGATCAATCCATTATCTAGAAACCTGTTATCTAGAAAGCTCTGAATAACAGGAAAGGTTATCATTAATAGTCTTCATTTTAATCAAATAATTCAAATTATGTTATGATAATTTATAACATGTTTACATTTTCTCTTTAATAACAAAACAATACCTTGTACTTGATCCCAATTAAGATACAATGAATCCATATTTGAGGCAAAACAATCCTGTTGGGTTTATTTACTGTTGAAATGATTTTTGGCAGACTTAAGGTGTAGAGGTCTAAATTACGGAAAGACCCCCTTAAACCCCATATCCCAAGCATTCTGGATAATAGATCCTACACCTGTATATGAGCACTAATGCCTTTCCTGACTATAGTTAAAAATATATAAAATTGTAAGTACAAAGAAAATCCAGCAGGTGGCAAAATGCTACCAATATAACGGTTAGTATGATCTAGATTTTGTAAGGGTTTGTAACATTTGTAAAATTGCCTGACACTACTTCTCCTCTCTTATGCTGTACTGACAGACCATGAACAGACACTTCATGAATTCTGTAAAATTCTTTACACAAAGTATTATATTATTTATTGTAAACATAAGTGTGTCTTTGTCTTTTCATTTACAGAGGGTGCAAAGGAAGATTTTTGTGAGCTGGTGGATCAATGTCAAGTATTATGCTTTGCTGCTCAGAAACATATTGGCAAGACTGTTGAAGCAGAAAATCTATTCTTATCGGTTGAAAATCATTTGCCGTTGGTGATTAAGGCATCAAGGTGTGTCTTGTTTTTATGCACCAAAGGAACTTGTGAATTTAAATATCAGATTATGGAGATGCAAAAGATTCCTAGCAAAGCTCTGGAATTATGTAATGTTTGAAATATGAATATTAGGCATATTAAAAGACAGACAACATGTTTGTTTTTTCTTAAACCCATATAAGAAGTCTTAGTCAGGTTGTAGGCATGAAATGCAGCTAAAGATATATATTTCACAATATAGACTTGCATCATGAATAACCACCCCTATGCTCACATGATGTTTATGATAATAACAAGTCTTATTTATGATAATACAACTTTCAGATTTATAGCAGCATACCTCCCAACATTCTGGAAATAAAAAGAGGGACAAAAAAGACCCCCTAATTACCATGTTCATTTTACAAAATTTCACAGGTTATAAAAGTTTGAACATATTTCTGTGGTTTCAGTTATTACAGCTTTGCTAATGAAGGTGAATTGCCCTTTAGGGCAGGGGCACATTCGGGGAGATTTAGTCGCCTGGCGACAATCTCCTCAAACTGCCTTCTGCCTGCTACAATGAAAAATTGCCTGCGCCAATGCATTTGCGGCAATTCGATTTCCAAAGTCGTTCGAAGTTTCCTCGTGGGGCAACTTCGGACAACTTCAGAAATCGAAGCGCCGCAAGTGCATTGCCGCAGGCGTTTTTTCATTCTAGCCGGCGGAAGACACGGGGAAGCAGTTCGGGGAGATTAGTTGGCATAAATAAGAGGCAATTAGTCGTCGGGCAACTACCGTAAATCTCCCCGAATCTCCAGGTGTGCCCTTACTCTTAAACTGCAAGTCACAGAATTCCCAAGGGACCTGTTATATCATATTGTGGCATTCAATTATTTGCATATCTTGAAATTGTTACAAAAGTATCTTATCAACTACTCTGGTTGTTCTGGGCTCTCTGCCAAAAGTCAATTAAGTGAGAAACTTTGTTTCTTTTTCTGGCTGTTCAGTGCAGAGAAAAACAGGACTTTCCAGTACAAATGAGGGACAGCAGGTTGAGCTGTGAAAAGAGGGACTGTCCATCTAAAAACAGGACAGTTGGGAGGTATGTAGCAGGTAGGGTGTGTGTTGCTCCCGCTGGTCAGATTGAGTATAAATGCAGGTTTTAGGTCTGAGTGCAAGTATACCTGAAAAAAAAAACCCACGCAGATTTCTATTCCTTGCTATCAACAATCTAGCCTGCCATTCCCAACTTGCAGGTTGTTATGTGCAGAATGCTGTGCAGGAAAGTGCAACATCCTAAAATGCTAGTTGGGTTATGTTCCAAAGTTTAGAGAAGTTTCATGTACAATGAAAAACAAAGCAAATATTTTCCAGTCATTAAAGGTACCTGCATCTTAAGCCATTCCTTGCAGTTCCAGTGTTGGACTGGCCCACAGGGATACCAGGAAAACTCCCGGTGGGCCCAGATATCAGTGCGCCCTCCTGCTTCAAAACATTTGGCATATTTCATGGCCATTACCTACTTCTATGAGACTAAGTAGATTGAATAATAGATTATAGTATATAAAGAAAATAGACTAGCAGAATAAAGGTTTCATGAGGAGAGGAATTATAATAGTACTGAAAGTGGGCCCCTGATCTAAGGTCTTTTGGTGGGCCCAGGTTTTTGGGTGTTGTCCCTGTCCGACACTGTGCAGTCTTAATAAAGGCAAACAAGGGATGGCTTCTCACAACATCTGGAATATATGCTATCATTAGACCAAATATAGATTACAACTCACACACTGAGGGAATATCGAGATGGCCAAGCATCATACCAAACACAACAATAACTCAAATTACAACAGCATATTTGAAACACACAAAAGCCTTATCAGCAGTATACTTCCAAGATGTGGCCCTTATACTTCTCCATAGAGCATATGTGTCACCCAAAATAGCGCATAAAATAGGCCTAACACAGACTCCTAACTGTGCAAAATACAATCACCCTGACACCACCTTAGAACACGCACTGTGGTCATGTACTAAATTAAATGCTCTATGGAACACAGTCCTATTGCATATCACAAGTAGGTGCGATGTCATAATAATCGGGGCAAACCCACAAATAGCATACTGATTGGACTATATCCCATGCCCACGGATAACACCATCAAAGGTAACATCAGACTGGCAGATATAATGGTATTAAACACAGTTAAGACCATATTGGAATATTGGACTAACACACAACCACCACCACAACCACATTTGGAGCAAATACCTAGACACATTGGAAGGACAAAAACTACTAGCCCCCTTCAGATATACCAAATGGTGGGCAGAAGCCTCTCTCAGGAATGAACTTTCTTAACAACTCAAGAACAAAACACGCAAAAGAAAGATTTGCCTCCTCCTCCCTCCCTTTCATCAACATCGATAACTAAAACAATGGAAACTACCTCTCAACTGTCACAGAATGCTTGAGAAAGAAACTCCCTTCCCCTCCTCCTCAACCTCTCCTCTAAAACATTTTCCCCCCTGCATTGTTCAGACTTGTACTGTTCACACCTACGTCCCAAATTGAAACTGCCCACATTGTTTGCCCGTTCCCAAACTGCTGAAGGAGCACCAGCACTGTGTCACTGTATATAGTACATAACAACCTGGTTTCCCTGTCTCTTGCTTTGTTCTGCCCTCCCTATGCTCCCTGTGTGTGCCATGCTCTACCTGCCCTATGCTCCCTGTGTGTGCTGTACTCTGCCTGCCCTATGCTCCCTGTGTGTGTTGTACTCTGCCTGCCCTATGCTCCTTCTGTGTGCCATGCTCTGCTTGCTCTATGGTCCTTGGGTAGGTCATACATTGCCTTCCCTATGCTCCCTGTATGTGCCCTACTCTGCCTGCCCTATGTTCCATGTGTGTGCCATACTCTGTCTGCCCTATGCTTGCTGTGTGTGCCATACTCTGCCTGCCCTATGCTCCCTGAGTGTGCCATACTCTGCCCTATGGACCCTGTGTGTGCCATACTCTGCTTGCCCTATGCTCCCAGTGTGTGCCATACTCTGCTTGCCCTATGCTCCCTCTGTGTGCCCTGCTCTGCCTGTAAAACATAAGCCTTGTATTTGTTCTGGGGGTTTGTTAGCATTTGAAATGTACTTTTAGTGGCCCTAAGGTGTTTATTCATGCGCTGGGGAGAAAGGGTGCTGTGTTATCCACAGGGGAGGAGGAGGCATGTGGATTTAGGATATGTCTTAATATGACTTAATTTTTTCATATCACTGCAATGAGCACCAACCATTTGTTTTTTTGGTGTGTTACCACCATTAATGTGGACATGGTCTTGTGGTAACATGGGTGTGGTTTACAACAGGGAGTGGTCAACACTGGCTTCCATTAGCGGCCCTCCACCATGTTGGCCAGAAAAATTACGGCCCTCAGTACCACAGAAGTTGGACAGCACTGTTCTAAACCTTTCCAGCTTTTAAAAGAGGGTCGCTGACCCCCTCTAAAAACCAAATGCTCTGCAAGGCTAGTGTGTGATTGCTAGGGTAATTTGGACCATAGCAACCAGATTGCTGAAATTGCAAACTGGAGAGCTGCTGAATAAAAAGCAAAATCATTTTTACATCTAGCGTAACATTTTCTTTGTATGCGATTTATAATTTTGCCATTAAGGTATTTGTCCAATGCCTTTACATTACCTATCTTATCCCCATGTTTCTCTATGAAAGGGTTGCCATATTTGTGCAGCAGTAGTGCATTAGCATTAGAAATTCTGACAGGTTGAGAAGGGACAGTCAGGTTGACAAAACAGTCAGGTTTGGGAACTTCAATTAACAGTTACTTTCAAAAGCAGACCTATCAACAAAAAGCGATCAACATGAGTTATACCCGCGTATAAGCCGAGTTTTTCAGCATCCAAAATGTGCTAAAAAAGTCTACCTCGGCTTATACGCGGGTCAGCGGTACCCGACCCGCTGAGATTGCAGTCACTTTTAATCATTCCTATACCAACAGTTCACTTGGGGAGAGACTGCAATATCCCACAATGCCCTCTGTTGGTTGTATGAAAGAATAACAGTGTGCCCTCTGTTGGTTATATGAAAGATTAACAGTGACTGCAATATCACACAGTGCCATCTGTTGGTTGTATGAAAGAATAACAGGGACTGCAATATCACACAGCGCCATCTGTTGGTTGTATGAAAGAATAACAGGGACTGCAATATCACACAGTGCCATCTGTTGGTTGTATGAAAGAATAACAGAGACTGCAATATCACACAGCACCATCTGTTGGTTGTATGAAAGAATAACAGGGACTGCAATATCACACAGCACCATCTGTTGGTTGTATGAAAGAATAACAGGGACTGCAATATCACACAGTGCCATCTGTTGGTTGTATAAAAGAATAACCGGGACTGCAATATCACACAGCGCCCTCTGTTGGTTATATGAAAGATTAACAGTGACTGCAATATCACACAGCGCCATCTGTTGGTTGTATGAAAGAATAACAGTGACTGCAATATCACACAGCGCCCTCTGTTGGTTATACAAAAGATTAACAGTGATGGCAATATCAAACAGCACCCTCTGCACATGGTAGTGGGACAGTGGGACAATGCACACAGTAATCCGTTTGGCAATTCTCTGTCACCATCAGCTTTGCAAAGAAGTCCGGTTGATTGCTGGGGGGGTCGCTTTGGCAGAATGTGCGCTGCTGGGAGACAGGGCTGTAGTTGTGTCTAGGCTTATACGCGAGTCAATACGTTTTCCCAGTTTTTGTAGGTAAAATTAGGTACCTCGGCTTATACACGGGTCGGCTTATACACAAGCATATACGGTAAGTAATCTTTAAATTAATTTTTAAAAAATGTTATTTTGAAGAGTAGTTTGTTAGTGTCAGTATCACTTTAAGCATAATTCTCAAAACATGTTTATTTGTTTTGTTTTATTTTTTTTTACCCAGGTGAACCCATGCCATAAATGTAATTACAACCTTACAATATAATTGACTGTTCTTCTTATGTAAAATCCTATTGTTTCCAGCATGTTTCCAACATTTAAATATATTTGTTCCAGCTTAAGCAACTATAATTTTTAATTACACATTTTTAAGACATAAAGGCAAAGGTTACATTTGGATGATAGTGTAATCCACCCACTATTAAAGCAGCAGGGTAATCATTTCTGAAAGAGGCTGCTACATTTCATTTAAGTATGATGGCTATTTTCTGTTTTTCATTGCATCAACAGGTAAACTCTTGTGTTGCTCTGAATTTGAAATAGATAAAGAAGGTATTGCATATTTACAACAATCAGCAGCTTGCAGAACAAACATTAAAAGTCCTGATCATCCTTTGAGCTGTAAGGTCCAAAGGTAAGGTTTGTCCAGTAGGCCTCTAGGAATGTGAGCACTAGAGTGAGAAATTGAAAATCTACCAACTGGAGGTAAATGTGGGGAAGCTAAAATAAAATACACTACTATAACATTAATGGTCTGGCAACGTGTGCTGTACACAATATTATCTCACATACTGCATGATACATGTCTGTGATGTTGCTGTTAACTCTTTCTGCCTGTCCTTGTTTACTGCCCCATACTGGGGCATGGTGACCGCGAAAAAAGTCAAATGAACACTGGAAGAGCTTGGAATTCCTCCCTGCCAACATATCCTTATTACACAGACAGACAGAAAATGTATCCATAATCATTCATTTCTGTGTTTGACAATGAAGACATCTTAACAAGCAAGGGTGGCATTAAAGGACAAGGAAAGGCAAACAAATAAAATGCCATTTTTACTTTCTTTAATGAAAAAGAAACCTATCTCCAATATACTTTAATTAAAAAATGTGTACCATTTTTATAAGAAACCTGACTGTATGCAGTGAAATGCTCCCTTCATTTACTGCTGTGGATAGGAATTGTCAGATGGTCCCTAACTGCTGAGTAGGGAAACAATCATACTTATGAACAGCAGGGGGAGCTCCCGCCTTACTTACCAGCCATGCAGAACTCGAGCAGCTTTGTTTATGACGACCCCTAAGCAGCCCAGACCCACACTGAGCATGTGCACTTAGGGGCCGATTCATGAAGCTCGAGTGAAGGTTTCGAATTAAAAAAACTTCGAATTTCGAAGTGTTTTTTGGGCTACTTCGACCATCGAATGGGCTACTTCGACCTTCGACTACGACTTCGAATCGAACGATTCAAACTAAAAATCGTTCGACTATTCGACCATTCGATAGTCGAAGTACTGTCTCTTTAAGAAAAACTTCGACCCCCTACTTCGGCAGCTAAAAGCTACCGAAGTCAATGTTAGCCTATGGGGAAGGTCCCCATAGGCTTGCCTGAGATTTTTTGATCGAAGGATATTCCTTCGATCGTTCGATTCGAAGGATTTAATCGTTCGATCGAAGGAATAATCCTTCGATCGCAGGATTTGCACTAAATAGTTCGACTTCGATATTCGAAGTCGAACGATTTTAGTTCCTAGTCGAATATCGAGGGTTAATTAACCCTCGATATTCGACCCATAGTGAATCGGCCCCTAAGTCTTAAGCTGGCCATAGATGCAAAGATCCGATCGTACGAATCATCGTACGATCGGACTTTCCCATCTCCCGACCCGCCACTAACCATTCAGATCAAAGTCTTACCAGTCAGATTAGTAAAAGAACAGATCAGCAATGTTCTGCCCCTGACAGCAATCGTACGATATCTATGTCCAACCAAAGCTAGTGACAGTCTACCACTGAAAATCGTACGATCGGCAATACACGCAGAGATATTATCGGCAGCCAACAGAAATTTTCTAACCTGTCCGATCGACCAAACGACCGATCTCCGCCGGACAAAAAATGTCGGGACTCTCCACACACGGTTCGAAAATCGTACGAATCTTCGATTCGTGCGATCAGATCTTTGCGTCTATGGCCAGCTTAAGTCTTGCAAAGATGTTTAACAAAGTTACAAGATGGTGACCCCCTGTAGCCAACTTTGAAAGCATAAATCATTTGTTTGATTAGGCTTGTGGTGCAGTAAGTTCATGTTTATATTTAGTATACAAAATACAGCATTTCTAGCCTTATTCTATTTTAGACTTTCCTTGTCCTTTAAAGAAACTGCAAAATGTTCTCTGCAACAAAAAGAAAGCCAGCAAAGTATATCAGAATTGCGCAATTTAGAAAATCACAGGAGCATTCAAAGTGCCTCAACATCTGCAATATCATCATCCATCGGAAAGAAGTGTTCAAGCTGTTCCTTGACCAGTAACTTTTCTCAACCCACAAGTTCATGCGTGCAGTCAATGACAGGCCCAATAAGTTCACTTTCATATTTGCTTCTTCTGTTTAAATCAGTGACACGATCTGAGCAAAATTCTTCAATCCCCAAATCTGCTTGGTACCACATTCCTGAGAGATATCTAACACTTCATACTTCTCTTCCACCTAAAAGAAACCAAATTCGCAAAGATGTCCAAGCAGGGTGGGAAAATGTGAGCCAACACATTTAAATTCTAAATTTGAGTGAATTTATACTTCCTCATTTTCTGTATGATCAGCTCCTTTTTTAAAGGTAATATATGCAACATGCTGTTGTTATGAATAAGTATGTTAAATTATCAGTAACGCCACTGAAAGCAAAGAGATGCCTTGTTCTTTTTCATTTGAGGTTATGAACTTTAAGTTTCTTGAATCTAAAAGGCAGCATAGGGTGGCAAAAACAAATTGGCCCACAATTTATTTTAAATGATGTTGTATAATAAACACACTTAACATTTATAATAACACACAATTGTCATAGCACAATATTATTATTCGAAATAATTATAAGTATTTATAAAGCGCCAACATTTTTAGGAGCACTAAACAAGTAAGTACACATAAGATATACAGATTGCATACAACTACTTATTAGTGTGCATCAGAGCTTACAAAATCTCAAGATATTACAAGAAAGGAGATTTAAAAATGATGTATTTTCTGTATAGTGAGAAAGGTGATGAAGCTTTAGAATTTTCTCCCTGCAACAGCAATGCTTGAATCTAGGGACCTCAAAGTACAATCATTTATAAAGAAATCACCCCAAAAAATACTGTGCAAATAAGTAAAAAAAATACTGTACATATATGAAATTGCATGGGTGCTCATTGTATCTCTGCATATATGTTGCAGTTGCTAGGGATGTGTCCTAGCAACCCGCTTGCATTATAAAGACGCTGTAATCATGGAATTTCTGTGGAAACAAGCTGGTTGTTGAGCAGTTTTTAACATTGTGTCTGTAAGTATATAGGTTAAAGGGGGAGCAGAGTGGTGGACCCTTACTTGCAAAATTTTACTCACTCTACCTTCTAATTGGTCATGGCTAATTTGGAATCCTTTATCTAATTACTTGGTGATATACTATAAGAATTTACCCTTGTGTGCTCTCTATTTCTTTTTAAGATTTTATGGTTGGTGTGTATGAATACAACTGAGAATCGTACACTATTGGGGGGCAGATTTATCAAGGGTTGAATTTCGAGGGTTAAAAAACCCTCAAAGTAAAATCCTTCGAATTCGAAGGATTTTAGCGATAAAATCCTTCGAATCGAATGATTCTAACGATTTTAAGTGATCGATCGATTTTTATTCAATCAAAAAAAACTTAGAAAAGTGCTATGGAAGGTCCCCATAGGCTAACATTGTGATTCGGTAGCTTTAATGTGGCGAAGTATGAAGTCAAAGTTTTTTTTAAAGAGACAGTACTTCGATTATTGAATAGTCGAACAATTTTTACTTTGAATCGAATTCGATCGAATTTGACCAATTTGATGGTCGAAGTACCCAAAAAAATACTTCGAAATTCGAATATTTTTGCATTCGAACTAGTCACTCGAGCTTAGTAAATCTGCCCCTAAATGTTGCCTGCCCTTTGGAGTTCGGTGCAAAACCTTCTTATTGACATTTTTTAGGTCAACATATTTATGAGGCTTTGTTTTAATAACGTGCATTATTTAGAAGTAGTGATGGGTGAACAAATTCGACAGGTGCAAGTTTACCGCAAATGTCGGCGTTTCACTGGTGGCTAATAAATTCGCCAGTGAAAATTCGACAGCGTCAACAAATCGCCAGCGTCAAAATTTTTTGGATGTGTGTCGAAAAACATTATTGGGACACCCATTAACTTTAACGCCGGCGTCAAAATTGACGCGAGCATCAGAATTTACGTGGCCGTCAAAATTGACACAGGCTTCGAAATGCAAGTTTCGTGAATTTTTCAGCAAAGCAAACAGGAAAAATGGCCCGTCACTTTTTAGAAGTATAATTTTAGACTTATTAGCAAAGGTTTCATAGAGGTATTCTCGTTGTTGATATCCCAGCCATCAGCTAAGATTTTCTGGGGGGTTTTCAGCTAACAGAAGACATTGTTGTGGAATTACACATTATGCAATTGATAAATAATTCTTGTTGTGGTTTGTAGATAGACGAATGAGCCATAGTTGCAAAAATACCATACCTCCCAACTGTCCCGTTTTTCACAGGACAGTCCCAATTTTGACAGCTCAGCTGGCAGTACTAGATTGTTACTGAATTGTCATGACTTTCTCTTTGATCTCCTGCACTGAACAGCCAGAAAAAGATACAAAGTTTCAAGGCCAGATGGTATTCATCCCAGGGTAATTCGCGAGCTTAGCTCTGTGATTGCCAAGCCTTTTTTTAAAAGGCTTTTATTTTTCGTTTTCAACCAAACAACACACTTAACAACAGACAATGTAGGCATTGGTGATAAAAAGTGCAGTTGGTCACGCAGGACCACAACATATCAGTTTAAGGCATCAAAGTACACAATCGGAGCATAAAGTCTGCCACATGTTAAGTTAAAGTGAGTATTACATGTTACTTCCAAGTCTCACAGGAGTGGAGCGCGCTTATATAAGATTCAGTTTGCTGAAAAAGAAGTAGTTATACTACATATATGTTCTCCCATATACACTCATTCATTGAGACTCTGGGTCTACTTCGGGACAGAGCTCCAACCAGGGTTCCCAGATTTTCCCAAATTTTTCTGGGCATTGTCTGGCTATGTATGTTAGTTTTATCATTGGGAGCCTGGTATTGATCAGCTTTACCCATTGCTTTATTGTAGGGGGTTGTGGGCTCATCCATTTGCCAAACCTCTTTACTCAATTTTTCAGGATTCATTGAGATCTGGCATAGTGCCGAGAGACTGTTGAATTGCTAATGTGGTGCCTCTATTCAAAAAAGGATCCCGTTCTCAGCCTCAAAACTATAGGCCAGTTAGTCTGACATCAGTGATAGGAAAGCTTTTCGAAGGGTTAATAAAGGATAAGATACTGGACTTCATAGCAAATCATAATACTATGAGTTTGTGCCAGCATGGTTTTATGCGTAATAGATCTTGCCAGACTAACTTAATTTCTTTTTATGAGAAAGTAAGTAGAGACCTCGATTCTGGGATGGCAGTGGATGTGATTTACTTAGACTTTGCTAAAGCATTTGATACAGTGCCACACAAAAGGTTACTGGTTAAATTAAGGAATGTTGGCCTGGAACATAGTATTTGTACCTGGATAGAGAACTGGCTAAAAGATAGACTACAAAGAGTGGTGGTAAATGGAACATTTTCTAATTGGACCAGTGTTGTAAGTGGAGTACCGCAGGGCTCTGTACTAGGTCCCTTGCTTTTCAACTTGTTTATTAATGACCTGGAGGTCATTCAAGTACTGTTTCTATTTTTGCAGATGATACTAAATTGTGCAGAACTATAGGTTCCATGCAGGATGCTGCCACTTTGCAGAGTGATTTGTCTAAATTGGAAAACTGGGCAGCAAACTGGAAAATGAGGTTCAATGTTGATAAATGCAAGGTTATGCACTTTGGCAAAAATAATATAAATGCAAGGTATACACTAAATGGCAGTGTGTTGGGAGTTTCCTTAAATGAGAAGGATCTAGGGGTCTTTGTAGATAACACGTTGTCTAATTCTGGGCAGTGTCATTCTTTGGCTACTAAAGCAAATAAAGGGCATTAACTCAAGGGATTAAAACATAATTATGTCTCTTTATAGGTCCCTGGTAAGGCCTCATCTGGAGAATGCAGTGCAGTTTTGGACTCCAGTCCTTAAGAGGGATATAAATGAGCTGGAGAGAGTGCAGAGACTAAGTGCAATTAAATTGTTTAGAGGGACGGAAGACTTAAATTATGTGGGTAGACTGTCAAGGTTGGGGTTGTTTTCTCTGGAAAAAAGGCGCTTGCGAGGGGACATGATTACACTTTATAAGTAGATTAGAGGACATTATAGACAAATAGCAGGGGACCTTTTTACCCATAAAGTGGATCACCGTACCAGAGGCCACCTCTTTAGACTAGAAGAAAAGAACTTTCATTTGAAGCAACATAGGGGGTTCTTCACAGTCAGGACAGTGAGGTTGTGGAATGCACTGCCGGGTGATGTTGTGATGGCTGATTCAGTTAATGCCTTTAAGAATGGCTTGGATGATTTTTTGGACAGACATAATATCAAAGGCTATTGTGATACTAAGCTCTATAGTTAGTATAGGTATGGGTATATAGAATTTAATTAAAAGTAGGGAGGGGTATGTGTATGGATGCTGGGTTTTCATTTGGAGGGGTTGAACTTGATGGAAATTGTCTTTTTTCAACCCAATTTAACTATGTAACTATGTAAATATTAATTGGCTTTTGGGAGAGAGTCCAGAATATGTGGCAGGTGCACTTAGATACATTTGTAACAATTTAAGATCAGCAAAGAAACAATTGTAACAATTTCAGATAAGCAGGGCTCTTAGGGAAACTGTGACTTGCAGTTTAAAGGCAATTCACTTTCTTTAGCAAAACTTATTAAAACCACAGAAACACTTGAAAAAGGGCTTTGCCCGAAACATGTTGGGGCCGATTCACTAAATTCGAGTGAATGATTCGAAGTAAAAAAACTTCGAATTTCGAAGTGTTTTTTGGGCTACTTCGACTATCGAATGGGCTACTTCGACCTTTGACTACGACTTCGAATCGAAGGATTCGAACTAAAAATCGTTCGACTATTCGACCATTCGATAGTCGAAGTACTGTCTCTTTAAAAAAAAATTCGACCCCCTAGTTCGCCATCTAAAACCTATCGAAGTCAAAGTTAGCCTATGGGGAAGGTCCCCATAGGCTTGCCTAAGTTTTTTTGATCGAAGGATATTCCTTCGATCGTTGGATTAAAATCCTTCGAATCGTTCGATTCGAAGGATTTAATCGTTCGATCGAATGAATAATCCTTCGATCGTTTGATCGAATTTTCTGCGCTAAATCCTTCGACTTCGATATTCGAAGTCGAAGGATTACAATTCCTAGTCGAATATCGAGGGTTAATTAACCCTCGATATTCGACCCATAGTAAATCAGCCCTGTTGTGTCCATACATGTTCTGCTAGTGCCTGGCTCTACTACTTTTGACTTTGACATTAAAACCACAGAAATGTGTTCAAACTTTCATAACCTGCCTCATTTTGTAAACTGAACATGGTAATTAGGGGGTGTGGCCACAAAAATGAACGTGGTGAAAAAAATTCAAACAAATTTGTCCCTCTTTATATTTCCAAAATGATGGAAGGTATGAAATTCTATGCTGTCTAAACTGAGTAATAGGTGGCAGTGTTGGCAGATAAGCCCTGGGATATCACAGCTGCTGCCCTTGCTGAATTTAATGAATAGCTGGTATCTTTTTTTTTTTTCAAAATTGTTTTTATTGAAAGTCCAGCATATCTAAAGAATGGATTTCACTTTTGTAAAGATGCAGTTGTGTTATTGAAAATTGTACATAGGTGCATGACTAATAAAATGTTGTTTTACACATATGGAGGTCTTAAATGATTGTTACTTAAAGGAAAACTATACCCCCAAAATGAACACTTAAGCAACAGATAGTTCATATCATATTAAGTGGCATATTAAAGAATCTCACCAAACTGGAATATATATTTGAGTAAATGTTGCCCTTTTACATCTCTTGCCTTGAGCCACCATTTCGTGATGGTCTGTGTGCTGTCTCAGAGATCACCTGACCAGAAATACTTCAACTCTAACTGTAACAGGAAGAAGTGTGGAAGCAAAAGATAGAACTCTGTCTGTTAATTGGCTCATGTGACCTAACATGTATGGTTTGTTGGTATGTTTGTGAGTACAGTGAATCCTACGATCCCAGGGGGCGGCCCTTATTTTTTAAAATGGCAATTTTCTATTTATGATTACCCAATGGCACATACTACTAGAAAAGTATATTATTATGAAAATGGTTTATTTACATGAAGCAGGATTTTACATATGAGCTGTTTTATGCAATATCTTTTTATAGAGACCTACATTGTTTGGGGGGTATAGTTTTCCTTTAAGTGTACATATTACATGAGTATATACAAAAGAAAAGCACATTAGGTGAAATCTAAAACTTGTTATGATGGGGTGGCGGTGTTCACACTTCTTTAATTACCAACACACCTACCTAGGATAGGAACTGAAGATTTGTTTTATATTTTTGAAAAACTGGCAGATAGGTAGTTAATAAAAAAAAAAAAAAAAGGTTGAACTCGATGGACATGTGTCTTTTTTCAACCTTACTTACTATGTTACTATGTTACTTTAACAACAAAATAAACAAAATAACTGAACTAGAGTCAAACATGCTCATTATTTATCTTGTAAGATATAGGTCATCCTTAGTTACCTATGTTGGTGGACTCTGGGAGGCAGCTGTCATTTACGTCCGATTGTAGTCGTTGTGGCTAAGATTAATGGGTTCGTACCTCGCAGGCTTTCTAAGTCATACCAGGAGGTGTAGCGGAAGGTAGATACTGTAAGTTGTCTAATATCAGAGGGGAGACTTAGAATATATGCGGTCCAGGTGTCAAAGAATCAGTTTTGGATAGTTTTATTTAGGGAACCAATCCATGTGGAACAGAAAATGCAGTTTGTTCCTAACTAAGTTCATAGATGGTGGGGTAGAGGAGAGCCAGTCCTATAGTATGGCTTTTCTGGTTGCTGCTGCTAGTATTTCTGCTAGTGCTTTGTTAGCTTTAGATACTTGCTGTGTACCTCTGATTTTAATAGCTGGTATCTTATCAATCACGGTGGCACTTATCACTAAGCCTCAACAATATCAAGATGTGGACTATGGATATTCGTAGCTCAGCATTAACCCAGCAACAAGCAAGATTCCTTGGGCAGTACAGTTTGCAAATACACTTGCAAATACATCTCTAAGCTTACATTAACTTATCTGGATGCAAACATTTCATTGGGCCTTATCAGAGTAATTATATTGCACAAAGAAATACTGCCATCTAGTCCAGACCAAAAGTGCTTGTTTCAAAAATGATAAACTTTTAAACAAAAAACAGGCACTACACACAATTATTTTGATCCGTACTGCTCTAGTACTAGTTTAATAAGTAACCCAGATATCTTGTTTGCTACCTTGTTTGTTTAATTTGATCTGTATATATTAATTTCAGTACAAACCAATACAATTAATGTGAATAAATTTAACCTTTCCTGGTTGCAGTTAACTTTATGTGATTTAGTACATATTTATATTGATTCTAATGCAGCTGAGCAGGGCCGGAACTAGGGGTAGGCAGAAGAGGCAGCTGCCTAGGGCGCAATGATTGGGGGGCGCTGGGCAGCTACCTCTTCTACCTACCCCTAGTCCAGACCTGGCACTAGACCTGCACCGGTGAATGGTGCTGACGCGCATGCCAACAGGAACGCTGCTGCATGCATGCACACAATCAACAACAGCTCTTGAGAGTGACTATGTGGGTTTCTTTGAAAAGAGCCCTTGGGTGCGAGTGGATCAGTAGCCGGGGGGAGGGAGAGTAGCAGATTTAGCCGCCGAAGCCATTGAGAGTGAGGCCCTGGCGCTTGAGAGCGTTCAAAACATCGATGGCGGTAACTGGACTTGCACCGGAGAATGGTGCTGGCGCACATCGCACTGGAACGCTGCTGCACGCATGTGCACAAGAACGCTGCTGACGCGCATGTGCACTAGAACGCTGCTGATGTACAGGCATACAAGAACGCTGCTGACGCGCATGCGTCATAAACAGGGATGGGGGGCGAGCTGACCACCTGGTTTGCCTAGAGCGCCCGGCCGGCAAGGCCTGCCTCTGCATCTGAGTTACTGGATAAATTAGATATATAGCTCTGTTCAGTATAGTAGCAGTGTGTTAATAAACCTCAAAATCCTTATAATAACTTTTATTTCCATACACACAAATGCATTGGGAACACTGCACAGTCTATTATTCCAAATGAAAACTTGCAGAAAAATGTATCAAATTTGTGTTATTCCTTTACAGAAGAAAAAGGGAATATTAAGCTGTTCCAAAAAATTACGGTGTTTGCATTCTTTTTTGCAAACTCAAACATCGGGAGGCACATTTACCAAGGGTCGAATTTTGAATTCATGCAAGTTTTTTTAAACTCCCTTAAATTCGAATATACTCGAAATTCAATAGGGGGGTTATTTAAGAAAAAATGTTATATCTAAAACTCTGACCGATTTTCACCAACTCGAAAACTCACATCGAATTCGATTTGAATTCGACCAAAATCGATTAGAGTTTTTTCTCTGAAAAAAACTCAGATGTCCAGAAGACTACAAACAACTCCAAGCTGGTCACTGCACCTCTCCCATTGGCTTATACATGAATTCAGCAGATTTTAGGTGACGAATAGTCAAATTTGAATTCTTAAAGGGCCTGAGGATGATAAATCTCAAAAATCTATTTTGAATTTCTTAAAAAACTCTCATCGAGTTTGGATAATTCCGTAGTCGACTTGACCGTTTTGAACATAAAAAAAAAATAGTCGGATTTGAATTCTTAAAGGGCCAGAGTATGATAAATCTCGAAAATCTAATTTGAATTTCTTAAAAAACTCAAATCTACTTTGGATAATTCCCTAGTCGACTTGACAGTTTTGAACATTAAAAAAAAAATGTTCAATTCGAATCTGAATTTTCAATTCGACCCTTATTAAATCTGCCTCTGTATAAACTGAAAAATGTTTCAAGATTTTGCATTCTTTTGAATCACTGAACTAACATTTAATAAAGCTTACCCTGGAGAACCTTAAAACCATTGTCTTGTTTTTATTTCAATTCACACAACATGTTTCGAGTCCAAGGACTCTTCATCAGGTGCTTATTACACAGTGCAGAAAACCAAAAGAATAAATACATCCTCAAACCCCATCAAGTGGTGTCAGCTCCACCCACCGGCCAGACCATAATAATATCAAATACATCCTAAAGAGTACTGCCATCTTGTGGCCTACTCCAATAGCACACCTTTTTAACATATTGGTGTAACAGTATACAAAATAGTTACATAATAATCACAATACAATGTATACATTGTTTCAGAAGGAGTAGTGGTTTCCTACCCTTTGTAGATATAGAATATCTTTAACTGACGTTAGTACAATGTTGCAGTTCAGCTCTACAAGAAAGAAACAAGTTTACATTAGTCACATAAACACATTACAGAAAACATTTTATACTGAAGGCATCATTCAATCCCCATGGTTCCATTGCATTAAGTGTATCTATCCACTTAGCTTCAGTTTGTAAGAGTAGTGTTTTTCTATCACCACCCCTTATCGGTATTTTCACCTCCTCCAATACCTGCCACCTTAAACTGGCGCTGTTATGCCTATAATCATAGAAGTGTTTACCCACTGGGGTGTGAGTTTTGGCATCAGTGGGATTGTAGTTCGTAATGGAGCGTTTATGCTCTCCAATTCTGACCCTAACTTTCCTCTTAGTCTGACCAACATAAATTTTACCACAAGGGCATTTAAGCCCGTATACCACAGACTCTGTGTTGCATGTACTGTAATGTTTAATAGCAATTTTATTGCCTTTTAAGGGATGTGTTACAAACGGACCTTTTATAATTGAGTTACAGTTACTACAGTTGAGGCAAGGGAATGTCCCATACTTTGGTTGGCCCAGAAATCTAGTATCTGATTTTCGCTGCAAAATATCTGATTTCACTAATTTATCTGCAATATTGGTACCTCGTTTATATGAGAAAATAGGTTGATCCCTACAGATTTCATGTAATGCTCGATCTCTCAGTAGTATAGGCCAATACTTGTTTACCACACGTTGTATACTTTTACTTGTTGGGCCATATGTAGATACAAATGGTATCCGCTTATTTTTTTGATGTTTAGTAGTGGTAGTTTGTTTAGATGTAAGTAGTGTCTCTCTATTTATTTCTAACACCTTATCCCTTGTCTTAACCAATTCATGTTCATTGTAGCCCCTCGCACAAAATTTCTTAATGAGTTTATTGGTGCTGGTAATATATTTTTGGTCATCCGATGTAATCCTTCTGATTCTTAAAAATTGACCTTTTGGGATCCCATTAAGTGTCCCAGGGGTATGGTAGCTTTTTTTATGTAGTAGATTATTACATTCAGTGGGTTTTGTATAAAGATCTGTCTCAATTATGCCCTTATTGTTAATCACATTCACATCAAGGTAATGTATCGATTCAACACTGTATTCCGCAGTAAATTTAATTGTTTTATGTTGAGTATTTATAAATTGCAGGAATTCTTGTAAATCAATTTCACTTCCACTCCAGATCATAAAGACATCGTCCACAAATCTCAAATAACATTTAATATGGTTTTTAAATGCATTATTGAGTATCAAACTGATGCCAAAACTCACACCCCAGTGGGTAAACACTTCTATGATTATAGGCATAACAGCGCCAGTTTAAGGTGGCAGGTATTGGAGGAGGTGAAAATACCGATAAGGGGTGGTGATAGAAAAACACTACTCTTACAAACTGAAGCTAAGTGGATAGATACACTTAATGCAATGGAACCATGGGGATTGAATGATGCCTTCAGTATAAAATGTTTTCTGTAATGTGTTTATGTGACTAATGTAAACTTGTTTCTTTCTTGTAGAGCTGAACTGCAACATTGTACTAACGTCAGTTAAAGATATTCTATATCTACAAAGGGTAGGAAACCACTACTCCTTCTGAAACAATGTATACATTGTATTGTGATTATTATGTAACTATTTTGTATACTGTTACACCAATATGTTAAAAAGGTGTGCTATTGGAGTAGGCCACAAGATGGCAGTACTCTTTAGGATGTATTTGATATTATTATGGTCTGGCCGGTGGGTGGAGCTGACACCACTTGATGGGGTTTGAGGATGTATTTATTCTTTTGGTTTTCTGCACTGTGTAATAAGCACCTGATGAAGAGTCCTTGGACTCGAAACATGTTGTGTGAATTGAAATAAAAACAAGACAATGGTTTTAAGGTTCTCCAGGGTAAGCTTTATTTATTGATCTTTGAGATTCTATGACTGGACGGAGTCATATACCCTGTTTGAGAGCCAATACGTATTTCTACAACGTTGCAAGGATATCACCTAAAGCATTGTGATTCATTTGAACTAACATTTAGTTGTATAAGCAGTGTTTCTGACAACTGCTGCATATATATATATATATATATATATATATATATATATATATATATATATATATATATATATATATATATATATATATAAATATAAAACAATTCAAAAGGAAAGATCAGCACTCACAGGTCTTAAAAGAAATAGTAATCATTTATTTTACAGGTATGGACTAACGTTTCGGCCCCCCAAAGGCCTTTCTCAAAGTGGGGGGCCGAAACGTTAGTCCATACCTGTAAAATAAATTATTACTATTTCTTTTAAGACCTGTGAGTGCTGATCTTTCCTTTTCTATTGTACGAAGCATTTGCTGATCGCGCACCCAGGCACCTATACTGCATTTTTCGTGAGTGCTGGCATTCCTTGGATTTTATATATATATATATATATATATATATATATATATATATATATATATATATATATATATATATAATATAAAAAAAAGTATACATAAATACTTGCTTAGTTTGGTCTTTAAGATGCCTCCTGATTTTGAATCACACAATCCTGTCGCAGCACATATGCATGAGACGGCGAAACACTATCTAATTACAGGGTTCAGCCTACTCGGATAACATCCCAGTGTACTGTGCTATGGGAAATACCAGTTACTTTATATAGCTTCTTGCTGAGCATACAGTACAAACAGAGGGCCTCCATTCATATCTTGTGATCACAACATAGAAGTATTATTAGTCTCATGACCTGTCTCAAGAGAAGACCACTACAATATTCAAAGTTTATGTACAAAAATAGCTTGCATCACTGCGTTAAAAGGTCTAAAAGGAACAGTCGTGCTTCTCAGTAAAAACTCATTGGCATTTCATAGGAATGAGTGGGACTTCACTACATTTAAACCACCAATTAGGTAAATGTCTGCAGCATTTTATTCATATCTGTCTTTATCTCTCTCTGTAAATATCAATCCCAATGTATTTTTGGTCTTGTTTTTTTTTTGTTTATTTGTAATAAAGATATGTGATCTAAATAACAAAATCAATCTGCCTGAATTAATGAAATGAAAGTAAATATTTTGTTATTGAGATAGCCATTCCTTTAAAATTACACAATCACAAACACATACCTGCCCCAACGCCAGGATATGCTGCTGAAATGTGCATGTGTATGACCCATAGGCAGCCAATAGCAGTCCCAGGCAATACACTGTTGTGGGGTAAATATCTAGGGCAATACCGAAAGAAGATTCAGCCTTGTCAACGACCTAAACAAGCAGAGGGGGTGAACAAAGCCCCCCATATGGGCAATAATCCAGGGGCCCCATACATGAGCAGAAATGTGGAAACCATGTTGAAACTGTTGTTACTGCCTTCTGATGCTCCCACAATCTTTGGCCATAAAAATTGCCAGCTTTCCCAAAGCTTTGCAGCTTGGGTGGAAAGAAATGTACCCCTTTTTTAGGATCACCATCAGACATCATGGGCCCTACACTATTTAGTTAGCAGACGTTACCCATAATGATTAAACTATCACCTGTCTAAGCTCTACGTGGTGAACCCTGTCAATTAAGTAGGTCGGGTTCCGAGAAAAAAGTGGGCCACTAAAAGACCATTTTTTTTAAAATTTATATCAGCCAGTAAAATGTTAAAAAAAAGAATGTAATTTAATGCAAGTAAAGTGCAAAACTTAGCTGGCATTTAAAGGGTTAAATAGGAATGTAAGGATGGGAATTATCCAAAATATATATTACTCTAGTAAAAGTCCTATTTTCTCTCATATTCCATTACTTGTGAACTGCAGTTATTTTTTAAATGTTGTCCTGTAAAGTAGGTCTGGCAGTGAAATGCGTAATCTCAAATCTAGTTTTGTTTCTGCGGGCGTGACTATTCTCAGGTAGAACACAAGACAAGGAACTGGCTAAATTTACCAGCTCATTGTACTTAGAAGAGAACGCATGGGTTAATTATTATCTCATTAAGGTTTGGCAGGGTAAAAACTACAAATAACGTATGATATATGAATACTTAGAATATATATATGAACACACACAGTATATATAAGATGTAAGGCAATGTATATGATATATATTTCAGTATGTATAAAATGCAGGGTCACGCCTGATCCAACTCTTAACCCTTTGCATGTCAGGGTTTTTCCTGGATAGGATTAAATGTTGACACATATAGTTATTCCTTATAGAAATTAGAGACACATAATCTACAGTTAGTATTTCCATGTCAGCACAGTAGATTCTACAATCACTGACACGTAAAGGGTTAAAGGACCAGCAAAACCAGGAAATGACAATGCCCTATAAGCCTTTACACTTTTCACCATTTTCATTTAGTAGGCAATTTAAAAAGTTCAGCAGCATTTCTGGGAAACATGATATTGTTATTTGGAAATACCCTTCATTTTTCTGGTAGGACTTTGGGTAGTTCACAGATGCATTATCTAAAATTTCACTGAACACAAAAGACTGAGTGGGACAAATAACAGACAAAAGGTGGCTCAACACAATGCAGACAGCAAAAACACTGCAATAAAATCCAAGATTTAAGACTATGGCACCTGCCATTTATTCTCCACAAGTATTATTTACAAGGTGGATAAGCAGCCCTATTGCTGAAACTCTGAGCTGTTAATACAGTACATTTTGTATATAGAATACAGCCCAGATTTTTTTTAAAAGCTCTAGTTCTCCTTTTGGAAGAAAGCTTAAAGATGGAAAATAAACTGTTTGCATTTTTAGTGCTACTGGTTCTTTAATTAGGCTCTTGCTAGGTCAACTCTGGGCAGGGGGTAGAATAAAGGATGAAACATATATAAGGATATCGATTATAATAGATTGTATATAATAATCACTAAATTGAGTGGTTTAAATGTTATTTGAAAAATGCACCCTCAATTGCCTCTGATTGCCAGGCAACTATTTTATGCAGCATTAGAATCATCAGTGGAATTATTTTTAACTGCCTTCTTCACAACTGGTTCTGTATGTCAAATTCACACACGCACCTTCCCAGCAAATATTTAGCATTAGCCATATGCCAGATGAAATACATGTTGCTTTTAATGTGTGGTTGAGATTTTTAATAAAAGGGGGGTGCAGAAGTTGAAGTGGTCCCCAAAAGTGACACATAGGTGCAAAGAATTTGATTTTTTGTCTAAAAAGAGCAATATACTCCCCCCAGCTTGAAGATGTGAAAGGTTGGGGAATATGGAGAGAAAGATGTGAAAGGAAGGATAAATAAAATAGTTCTGATTGTGGCCATGGTAACACAAGATAATAGCTGCCTGGTAGATCTAAGAACAGCACTCAATAGTAAAAACCCATGTCTCACTGAGACACATTCAGTTACATTGAGAAGGAAAAACAGCAGCCTGCCAGAAAGCATTTCTCTCCTGAAGTGCAGGCACAAGTCACATGACTTGGGGCAGCTGGGAAATTGACAAAATGTCTAGCCCCATGTCAGATTTTAAAATTAAATATAAAAAAAGCTGTTTGCTCTTTTGAGAAATGGATTTTAGCACAGAATTCTGCTGGAACAACACTATTAACTGATTCATTTTGATTTTTTTTTTTCCCATGACAGTATCCCTTTAACTAAAGTAGCTAGAAATGTTGTACACTTTGTTTTGGGCTTCTGTACCAGCCCAAGCCAACCACAACTCTTTAGCAAGGAAAATGTGTTCCCCTGAAAATGCCCCAGTAGCTCCCCATCTTCTTTTCTGCCTGTCGTTTTCTCTTTTGGTATGAATAGGAGAAGGCCTGAATAAAAAGACCAGTGATAAAAAGTAGGGATGCACCGAATCCACTGTTTTGGATTCGGCGGAACCTCAAATCCTTTGAGAAAGATTCTGCTGAATACCGACCTGAATCCTAATTTGCATATGCAAATTAGGGGGAAGGGGAAACATTTTTTACTTCCTTGTTTTGTGACAAAAAGTCACGTGATTTCCCTCCATGGCCCTAATTTGCATATGCAAATTAGGATTTCGCATTCGGTTTGGCCAGGCAGAAGGTTTCCGCCAAATCTGAATCCTGCTGAAAAAGGCCAAATCCCGAACCGAATCCTGGATTCGGTGCATCCCTAATAAAAAGTAGCAATAACAATAACTGTGTAGCCATACAAAGCATTTGTTTTTTTAGACGGGGTCAGTGACAGGGTTGCCACCTTTGTAAAAAAACAAACTAAAGGGGCAGAGCCGTGATGCAAAAAGAGGCAGAGCCGCGACGCAAAAGGGGCGAGTTCAAGGCCTTTTCTTAAGGGTATTACAAATTACAGGCAGCTACATTGCCGGTAAATTTGTAGCCCCGGCACTGGCAGGTGTTTTACCAGCTAGGTCGGTAAAATACTGGCCTGGTCGTAACCCTACTGACATGCCACATTTGAAATGTGGAATGAGTCATAAAATCAAGGCAAATAATTAAAAAACTATTTAAAAAAAAAGACCAATTGAAAAGTTGTTTAGAACTGACCATACTATAATATACTAAACGTTAACTTAAGTTTGAACCACCCCTGTCATAGATAAAAACCCATGAGTAAAAAACAAAATGACTAATGTTTAGCTGACATTGCATTTGGCACATTGCCGTAAGTAAGGGCTTCAATGTGGTTTGCTCACTGCAAAGACATCCCTGGAATTGGTGTTGCATAAAACCCTTCATAAACAGAGAAACCCGCCCTCCCCTGTCACCTAATCTGCACTAGACACTGCTCTAGCCAACACGTCACAGGCCCGCGTGCTACGCCACGCCCCTCAGCCCTGATGTTGACAGGGATACCCTGGACAGGCTCCGCCTTCCTACGTTGACGTCACCAGGAAGGGACTGCACAGCAGCCTATATAAAGTGCCAAGCTAGTTACTAGCAAGCAGACTACGCTATGACTTCGGCCGTACCCTTGTTAAGGCAGTGGTGTAGGGCGACTCTCACTGTCAGGAAGAAGCTGACTCAAATCGCAGAGTCCGCTTCCTGCAAAGGCGTCTGGTGGCAATGTGTACGCTCTGTGGCTGCCTTTTCAAATGGACCGGAGTCGGGCGACATGCGGGGTTACTTGAATTCTAACTACAAGGAGGTGAAGCGGAGCATCAATGGTGAGAGGGAGATAGTGAATACGAGCTGTGAGCTGGGGGAGGGGGATTTATTCAGTCCTTGGGACCTGTCACCAGCTTGAACCCTGGAGAAACAGGAGTTGCAGTAGATTATAAAGGCAATACCTCTCTGCTTTAGCTCGGGTTCAGTTCATAAGCACTCTTTTCTAATTAGAAAGTATTTGACACCCGCAGGCACAATATAACAGTCGTTGCTGCTTGTGCCATTGACTTGTGACACTGTCGCACTTATTGGTGCATCTGGCGCATCTCAAGAGTGTCCCTATAACCTGTCCTACTCATTCTCAGGCTCCCTTGTTGTTGTTGTTGCTTTGGCACAAGCCTCTCTGCCTATTGCCACATAATTAAAAGTTCGTTTTAAATGTAATTATAACAGCCAATATTTGCTCATCCCTGTTCTCTAGAAATAATGTAACTGGATTCCATTCTCCCTCAGCTGCTTTCTGCTACATTGTTTCAGGTGTCAGAACCTGCAGAGAATGCAAACAGTCACTTTGAAGGCATTTTACATCTTCCAGTTAATGTTTCTTAGAATTATTGTTTATCTCATTCAACTATTTTTGGGTGGTGGACGTTTAAGGCAATTCCACTACCTTTCTTGTGTAAAAAAAAAAAAAAAACAAAAAAAAAAACAAAATGGACAAAGATAAGTATATTTTACACAAAGAAAGAAAGTATATTTTACAAATGTGCTGCCCAAAAATTTATTTATTTTCCCCTAGGGGTAAATGCCATTGTTACTATGGTTGGTTGGGTTATTTTAGGTGATAGAACGGTCAGAAAACAGATTTGCAGGCTGTAAGTGACAAACTTATAAGTGGCATAAACATGGGAACCACAGATTCATGGGAAGATAAAAAGTTAGTTAAAGGGGAACTCTGACTTCCAAACCAAAATTAGATAAAGAGGCCCTCATAACAGAGAAACCCATAATATGCCAATCACAGTTACCCTTTTCTTCAAAAAGTATGAATAAATGCCATGTTTAACAGTTCTTCTCTTTCTGCATCATTTGAAATCCTGGCAGGGAAGGAGGGACTAAACACAGATGTTACAACTTCTCCACAGCTTACAGACATCATACAGGAACTACATAAACCACAATGCATTGCACTGTGATGTTCCTTATTGAAATCACGTGCACAGGGAATTGTGGGGTTTGGAGGATGCAGGCGGAGGACATCTGGCTGTTGATACAAAGTAACAGTAGTCAGCCAGCTCAGCAAAGTAGTCAGACAGATCAGCAGGGGGCTAGGCTTAGGGAACTGTTCCAAACCATTAAAAATCATGAAAAGTCTGCATATTTTTCAATTGATGCATATTGCAAAGTTGCCTGAAATTGTCTACTTTTCAAAAAGCTTAAGTTATGTTTGTGTGGAGTTCCCCTTTAATATATATAACTTGCAAGTGTCTAGGCCTGTGATCCCCAACCAGTGGCTCACAAGCAACATGTTGCTCCTTGTGGCCTCAAAGCATGTGCTCCATTTTTTAATTTCTGACTTGAAGGCAAGTCTTAGAAGCATAAAGACCACGCTGTAACCAAAAGACTGTATCCAATTACATCCCTTATTGGCTACCTCCAAGGAACTTTTTTCATACTTGTGTTGCTCCCCAACTTTCTATTTATATTTAAATGTGGCTCATGGTTATAAAGCTTGAGGACCCATGCTCTAAGATGTTCTTAATATTAACTGGCTAAAGCTGCCAGATTTCCAGCAGAGTTAGAGAAATATTTACGGAGGCCATTTAAAAAGCTCTTCTCAAAGAACATTCTTGCTGTAAGTGGGCAAAAATAGAAGGGATTTGGATAAGCCTCATGTTTCCCAAGTGAGTGAGTCATAATCATTTTATAGACTTGTCCATACCTGAAAACCACTTCAGTACAAAACTGAATTTGAAAAGCACCTGAAATAAGATTACTCAAAATCAATATGCTGCAACAGGTAGTGTGGGGTGCTAATATGTACTTGCCATCCCCTCTACATAAACTTCAAGCAACAAAGCATCATGTGATGTCCCTGAGTAATCCACTTCTAGCTAAAAATATTGATCCAAGTGGTTATTGTTGGCCTACTAGTCTGCCTGGATGGCCACCTTTGAGCAAGATAGTGTTTTTAAGGAATCCATAGAACCATTCATATGACATCATGATTGTCTAAAACCCAGTCAGTTATGTGTGTTATACTGTTTCACTGACCCACTGCATTGAGAAATTAGTCATTATATTGGTCATATTGGTGTGTACTAAATTTATTTAGCAGTTCAGAATGGCCAAAGTGTCATACAACTGCTATACAACAAGTGAAAATAGAGCATTTGTGTTGTTTCACACGTAGTAAATATATTCTGTGTAGGAGGCAAACACATCTAAAGGTTGCCACATACCATGGTATTTTATTGTTTTGATGATGTGTGTATTACTAACTGATCATAACCACAAGGACGGAAAGATCACATACAGGGTATTTGTCGCATATTATTGGGTATTTACTACCCATATATAATACAGCTATACTTGGGCTGTTAAGCTTGCACACAAGCACCTTGCCTCAATCCAGTGACTTCATAGTTGCTGGCTTTATATCAATAATGGAGAGTAACAATAATAACAGTAGTGACAAGGAAACCACTTGTTTGGGTAATCTGTTTCTCTGGAATGCATACTTTTTATGAGTAAAACTATTCAAGAGCCTTTACTTTATCCTTTATTTGAACAGATTGTGTCTTAGGAAATGCTTCCTTTAATAGCTGTACATTTCTAGAGGCAGGAAACAATTCTGATCAGCGCTCAATCTGTTCACACTTCTGTTTATTTCCATCAAGAAGAGGATAATGGTATATTTAATAGTTTCACTCCCTTCTCATCGTGGTAATTCTAGCATCAGGGTTTTACTCATCTTTGTTTTATTGCCTGTATTACATTTCAGGAATTATATCTACAGGTTTAAAGGGCAAGTTAAAGTCAAGCTGATAGCACATTAAACTTTTTAAGCTTTTCCCTGTGCGGGACATGTGTACGCGTCTGCTTCCCAATTATAATTTCAGGTTGACCCATGCTTCTGATGCTAACCCTGGAAGTGACCTTATGTATGTTTTATACATGAAAATATACATCCAGCTCTCTCACAAACAAGCAGGCCATTCATTTAACTTTAAAAGGAATAACCACCCAAAATGTTTGTTGCATAATAACAAAATTGTAACTTTTTAAGTTGCTTTCCACTTTATATTAAATAAACATTTTAATTGTTTTAAAGTTATTTGTAAATCTTATTGCTGTTGAAAGCAGTATCTAACCATTCATATTCTCTGCATTCCTCGTTCTGACTTATACGTTTTTTTAATCAGTGAGTGTAAACTTTTCTACATTTTGATGAACAGTATATTTTCTTGAAGGGGATACTCCATTAATTACATTAATTACACATATCAAATGATGTTAGTTATTTGTAAATAAAATTGCTAGTAAAAATGGTTCCTGTCCGTTGCTATATTTTTCGAGACCACAGAAACAATATTTTGGAAATCAAACACTACTACAGCCAAGATCCTATTTCCCACAATGCCTTGAAAAATATTGTTACTCTCCTTCAGGGCTGTAAGGAAATATGACAATCAAAGTCTTGACTGGAGAGCTGAATGCTGATACAATGATACAATGAAATGAGAAGCCAGGGAAAGGAGAGAAGGGAATTCTTTTAATTATAATAGCATTTATAAATAACTTTATAATCTTTGAAAATGTTGAATTATTGTTAATTGGATAGTTTCATAAAATTAAATCTTTCTTTCCTGGCACAAAATCAGTTTTTGGCTAGATATCCCCACCGAACTGAACGGTAGTCTTGTAAAATGTAATGTTTTTAAGGCACCACTAAATAAAAGGCATATTTATAGTGTACAGGTATGTGTGCATGCTAAAATTTTGTTTTTATTGTTTGTTGTTCTATACTTTTTACCTGGATAAAGAAGAACTCGACCCTTCCATTTCAAGCAATTTGCTGAACCCAGATGCCATTTTTGCCAACAATGAAATGAGCCTGGAGGACATAGAGGTTTATGGCTTTGATTATGATTATACCTTGGCTTTCTACTCTAAACACCTTCATACATTAATTTTCAACACAGCTAGAGATATTCTAATCAATGAGCATCGGGTAAGTTAATATTCTTCAATAGTCTTGGCATTTAGTTAAATGTTCATAGACAAGTAAAAAAAGGTAATATAATTTTGATTCGCTTCAAAATAATGAAGTCCACCCATGAAGCAAGAGGCAAAAAACAGAATTAAAACTAAAGGTTTGCTTATGCAGAAATAGCTAGAGTGTCTTAAATATAACACATGAGTTTAGTTGCAGTTTGAATTAGTTTTGAATATATAACCGCTTTTTTTAAATAGTTGTGACTGCAATATTTATTTGGAATTCCACTGACTCATTAAAAAGCTGTTAGTATTGGTTGATTTAACTACAATTCTGAAAATGGTTAACTTCCTACATTCCCCTTTCCAGGGCAATAAATAGGTCACAGGTCTGAAACTATACTTTGCTTAGAAGGTTTTAAGCCGTTAATTATCTGTGGGGAAAGATTTAGATTTCTTAAATCTTATTGGAAGTGTGTATTAACTGCAGCTACTTTTTTTTAAAAATCCTTTTAGTATCCTAAAGAAATACAGAGGTATGAATATGACCCAAATTTTGCAATACGTGGTCTTCATTATGATGTTCATAAGGTAAGTGTAAATCATATATTTCTGTTTTTAATGAACAAGTGACATTTGTGTCCTTACACTAAATATAATGGAGAATAACTTTGAAATTGCTGTCGCCACACATAAATTGTTTAGAACAGAAAGAGAAAAAAAAATCGCAGTACCTATTTTAAGGGGCTGATTCATTAAGGGTCGAATATTGAGGGTTAATTAACCCTCGATATTCGACTGGGAATTGAAATCCTTCGACTTCGAATATCGAAGTCTAAGGATTTAGCGCAAATAATGCGATCGTACGATCGAAGGATTATTCCTTCGATCGAACGATTAAATCCTTCGAATCAAACGATTCGAAGGATTTAAATCCAACGATCGAAGGAATATCCTTCGATCAAAAAAAGTTAGCCAAGCCTATGGGGACCTTCCCCATAGGCTAACATTGACTTCGGTAGCTTTTAGATGGCGAACTAGGGGGTCAAAGTTTTTTTTAAAGAGACAGTACTTCGACTATCGAATGGTCGAATAGTTGAACGATTTTTACTTTGAATCCTTCGATTCGTAGTCGAAGTAGCCCATTGGATGGTCGAAGTAGCCCAAAAAAAACTTCGAAATTCGAAGTTTTTTACCTTCGAATCCTTCACTCGAAGTTAGTGAATCGGCCCCTAAGTGTCCAGGTGCTAGAAAGTTGTGTTTTGACACCAGAGAAAATGAAACGTATCCCCCTGAAAAGTGCTATAAGAAGGTGAAAAGGGATATATTAAATCGGTAAGAAGAGGTTAGACTTCTAAATTAATACATTTCTAAATTACACTGTTAACACTGCAAATACAGTAATTCACTATATAATATAAAATTTAATTCATGAATCAGAACGATTGGGAGCGCCGTAGTCGGCCAGGTTGCCTAGGGCGCCTGGTCGACTTGGCCCAGCACTGCTCCCTACTAAATTGTGTTTTTCTTAATTTTTGTTACATTTTGCATAAGCAGCAATATCTGGAGCACCAATAACTGCTATTGTTTGTTCATTTTTATACTGGATGTGGGGACTGCATATATGCATATATAATTACATTTATAAATGGAATTTGGTCCATTACAGTGTACTTTTATTGATAGAAATAAAACAGATGTAAAATTTGAATTCTTTAAAATCAGGTGCTTATTTATGTTTATTTAATGTGTTCAGGCTAAATGTATATTTTACCTAACACTTTAGCTCATTATAATAATTCGCCATATATTTTTTTTTATCTTTAAGGCCTTGTTAATGAAGATTGATTCATTTCATTACATTCAATTAGGAACAGTGTATCGGTGAGTCCATTGTTATTTGAATTCCAAAAAATTCCCGCTACAGGGGTTTTAATAGTAAAATCAATTTTTTTTTTCCATTTTCTTTAATTTTATATAATTTTTTAATTATCTTGAATCTGCTCAAATAACCTTTTAGTTAATGAATGATTAGTTCTGTGTTTAAAATACTTATGTAAGTTCAGGGCATCAGCTGTTGTAGAACTACAACTACCAGTATGGCCTTCACTCTTTGTCCATTGGAAGGATGTTGGGAGTTTTAAAGAGGACCTGTCACCTTGAGACATAAGTAATCTATATCTCTTCCCTCCTTAGTTTAATCCTTTAGTCAGCTGCTTTTGTCTATATCTGAAACGGATTAGAAAATCTCCTACATGTAAAAAGTGTTTCATAGGCGCTGCCATGTTGAAACAGGACCCCTTTGTTTTCTGTGTGTGGATTGTGCCAAACTGCCAAATCTCATGGATGCTTAGTGATAGAGTATACTCTGTGATAGACTGGCTCTGTACCACTCATGTCACACCAGCACTTGATATTCTATTAGGATTGTTTGAAACACATTGTTCTATTCAGATTGTGTGGGCTTTTACTAAAAAATCTCAAACTATGAAATTACCGAAACGCTAAAACCTGCTAAAACTGTGCAGTTCTTGGGGCTCATTCATAAACACTGGGCAAATCTGCACCTGGACAATAACCAATTAAATGTTTGCTTTCAAAGTTCAACCTGCAGCTGCCTGTAAAAAGCCAGTCACCGATTGGTTGCTATGGGCTACTGCCCAGGTGCACATTTGCCCAGTGTTTATAAATGAGCCCCCTTAAGTCAACCCCTATAGTAAAAATGTGTCTAATAAAAGAAATAAATAATAAAATAAATAATAAATAAAGACATTGCTGGGATTTAGGGTTAAATATAAAAATCAGGAAAGTGTGTGTGTGAAGGGTAGAGTAACTCAATACTTTTGCTTGTCAAGAGTAGACTAATTGTTTACATGAAGAGCAGAAAGCAGCAGCATTATGGTTAAACTTTAGCTGCTACTTCTGCTAATACCGGCAAACGAAGCTCCTTATCTGACATATGACAC
>CM076677.1:37246908-37829408 GCA_038501925.1 Xenopus petersii
ACAGCTAAGATAGTAAGATCTTGTTATAGACTCTCTAGGAGAGTAAGACAGAGAGGTGTAGCATAAAAAGCAGTTGTCGCTCCAACAAGGATTGTAGGAGGAAGTAGCTTTCCACAAGGCCTGTTTGCCTTTAGAGCAGGGAACTCAGTTGATAGGCATCTAGGTTAGCAAAGGACTACCTGTACCCTACCTCATCGATCCCGATCCCCTCACTGGCAACGTCGGTTAAACTGGGAATTGATGTACACCTATCTGCAATATCCTTTGGGAGTCGCATCTGTCTGACTGTGAGCCTTGTAATGTCCAAAGTGATTCCATCTGCTGTGTCCTTCATATTTTGTAAGTAAACCTGTGGTCATTTGCCTCTGGCATAATAAATCTGTGCTCCTGTTTTACTATCTAAGAACCTCCTTGTGTCCATTATTCTATTTTTATACTTATATACCTGTGAGTTGTAGTTCAACTACAGTTTAAAGGGGACGCTTCCATTTGGCAAAGGCTCTGCCTTGGGTGAGGATTTGCAATGTAACCCATGCTCACTACCTAGCGGTCACCCATAACTCCTAATTGGCAGAATAGGCCAAGAAAGCGTTACAATACGTTTTTACAGATTCTAGGTTTTTTCTTTTTAAGAACTCAACCGCAAAAAATGAAGGATTAATATATATAGGCCCCTTAATAAAGAAAACTTAAGGACTTAAGGCTTCTCAAGGACTTAAATCACTTTTCATTTAACAAGGGAAAAACAATATGCTAATGCATATTTATTTCAACTTCCTTCAATGTACAATACATCCAAAAATATGCCAAGAATCAGTTTACTAATTCCAACAGCGATAATTTTAGAAATCTATAGCTCTTTTAAGGATATCTCCTTAGCTATATAAAATCACTTACAGCACTAAATCAAAAACATAGGGGCATGTTTACTAACATTGGAGATAAATATCTGGAGAGATTTCTGGAGATGTTGCCCATGGCAACCAATCAGCAATTAGATTTAAACAGCCACAGCCAAGTTAGAAAACAAAAGCAAAGATCTGATTGGTTGCTATGGGCAACATCTCCAGAAATCTCTCCAGATATTTATCTCCAATGTTAGTAAACATGCCCCATAGTTTGTGCCACACACAGTTTTTATAGACGGGCCTGTACCATTAGCATAGAGCCTTTTTTTTCAGATTTGCTACAGCCGAGAAGCATGCAATATTAAATGACAATAGTAAATCATGTATAAAGGTTACCACCAACTGTTAACATTTTCTATCAGTATTCTCTTCTCCTTCACAAATTTGCAACTCATTTTAAGTTTTTTTTAACTGTGCCAGAATTACATGTTAACTGACATTTTTAATACATTGATTATATTTCTACCCTATTTGCAATATTAAGCAGGTAAATGGAATGTATATTGAAATGCTTTGGTGCAGTCAGTGATTGTGGGAAAATAAAATATAGAATGGATTTCATGTTACCCATGGCACAGAAAAAGCTAAGGAGAATAATAACCAATGTTTTATATCTTGTGGGATTTCTTTCTTTTATTTTGGCCAGTGTTTATTAGTAGAGATGGCGCGAACTGTTCGCCGGCGAACTTGTTCGCGCGAACATCGGGTGTTCGCGCTCGCCGGAAGTTCGCGAACGTCGCGCGACGTTCGCCATTTTGGGTTCGCCATTGTTGGCGCTTTTTTTTGCCCTCTCACCCCAGACCAGCAGGTACATGGCAGCCAATCAGGAAGCTCTCCCCTGGACCACTCCCCTTCCCTATAAAAACCGAAGCCCTGCAGCGTTTTTTCACTCTGCCTGTGTGTGCTGAAGAGATAGTGTAGGGAGAGAGCTGCTGCCTGTTAGTGATTTCAGGGACAGTTGAAAGTTTGCTGGCTAGTAATCGTTTTGATACTGCTCTGTTATTGGAGGGACAGAAGTCTGCAGGGGTTTGAGGGACATTTAAGCTTAGGTAGCTTTGCTGGCTAGTAATCTACCTTCTACTGCAGTGCTCTGTATGTAGCTGCAGTGGGCAGCTGTCCTGCTTCTGATCTCATCTGCTGACTGCTGCAATAACAGTAGTCCTTGTAAGGACTGCTTTTATTTATTTTTTTGTTCCAATACAGAGCAGTATCAAGCAGATTACTAGCCAGCAAACTTACTATCATCTGTCCCTGAAATCACTAACAGCTCTCCCCCTACACTATCTCTTCCAAGCACACACAGGCAGATTTTTCAGATACATTTTTGCCCTTGATCCCCCTCTGGCATGCCACTGTCCAGGTCGTTGCACCCTTTAAACAACTTTAAAATCATTTTTCTGGCCAGAAATGTCTTTTTTAGATGTTAAAGTTCGCCTTCCCATTGAAGTCTATGGGGTTCGCGAACCGCTCGCATTTTTGCGCAAGTTCGCGAATATGTTCGCGAACTTTTTTTCCGACGTTCGCTACATCCCTATTTATTAGGGGTCACTTCCTATCTATATGGCAGGGGCCCTACAGATAGTAGAACATACACTAAATGACAGTGTGTTGGGATTTCCTTAAATGAGAAGGATCTTGGGGTCTTTGTAGATAACAAGTTGTCTAATTCTGGTCAGTGTCATTCTGTGGCTACTAAAGCAAATAAAGTTCTGTCTTGCATAAAAAAGGGCATTAACTGAAGGGATGAAAACATAATTATGCCTCTTTATGGGTCCCTGGTAAGGCCTCATCTGGAGTATGCAGTGCAGTTTTGGACTCCAGTCCTTAAGAGGGATATAAATGAGCTGGAGAGAGTGCGGAGACTAAGTGCAACTAAATTGGTTAGAGGGATGGAAGACTTCAATTATGAGGGTAGACTGTCAAGGTTGGGGTTGTTTTCTCTGGGAAAAAAGGCGCTTCCAAGGGGACATGATTACACTTTACAAGTACATTAGAGGACATTATAGACAAATAGCAGGGGACCTTTTTACCCCTAAAGTGGATCACCGTACCAGAGGCCATCCCTTTAGACTAGAAGAAAAGAACTTTCATTTGAAGCAACGTAGGTGGTTCTTCACAGTCAGGACAGTGAGGTTGTGGAATGCACTGCCGGGTGATTCCATAATCAATTTGCATCCATTAGTCGCTCTTTTAATGTAACAAGACGTGGTGTTTCCCTGGAAGCTCCGTCCCTGGCCTCCTCTTATAAGTAGGCCAGAGTATGGGAATCACACGCTGTAGGCAGAATAACTGCATTTAATATTTATTATATTTCCACACAACATGTTTCGGGCACCAAGGCCCTGCCGGGTGATGTTGTGATGGCTGATTCAGTTAATGCCTTAAAGAATGGCTTGGATGATTTTTTGGACAGACATAATATCAAAGGCTATTGTGATACTAAGCTCTATAGTTAGTATAGGAATGGGTATATAGAATTTAATTAAAAGTAGGGAGGGGTGTGTGTATGGATGCTGGGTTTTCATTTGGAGGGGTTGAACTTGATGGACTTTGTCTTTTTTCAACCCAATTTAACTATGTAACTATAGGTGCACTAGAGGTGTTTGTAAATTAGTGGGGAGTCCAGCACAGGAATGGAAAAAGGTCCTTGTATGCAGACACAGCAGTGTTGAAAAATCAGAAGTAGTGAGGGACATTTTCGCCCGCAACTGTGTGTCTGCGTCTAAAAAAACGGACACCAGCGTCAAAAACTAGACGCCAGCGCCGTTTCGCAAATTTTTGCCCAAATTCGCCCATCACTAATCAGAAGAGTTTAAAAGCTTATGGCCATAGACTGTGTCTGGTGTAACACTGTTTGGGATATGTTAAATGGGACCTATCTGACTATGAGGAAGATTTACCCTATGATAGAATACAGCTAAGTAACACCAAATTGTGCTATTTCCGTGCCTAAAAAGTTGGTTTGGGACTTGGATACATAACAAAGGAGACGTTTATTTAATTACAGTATATGCTACACAGACTGACTTAAATGACAGTTTAGGCAGTACTCCTGGGAACTCTCCCTTAAAGGTGATTAGTGATTTGAAGCAATATATCCAAAACTAACTAATAACTTCACAATACCAGTTGCAGCTAATAAAACAATGATTTGGCCATTTCCCCAAGTCTTATGACCTGACCATATATGGGCATATGTAATGTATCTGAGGGGTCCCTCCAAATATGTGTTTTGTTTTTATGGGATAGGGTATCTTATTAATAAAACATGGGCAGTTTATGCATAAAATCTCTATTACATATTATGGTTTTGGTGCACATAGTCAATCACTATGTTGGGACTTTCATGTGGGGAGTTGTAGTTCACCTTCAGTGTTGGTTTAGTCTGTAAATTACCCCCACTGTTTCTTGCCTTTTGTCAGTGCTTGTATTTTTTTGTTCCCTTACACAGGATTATCTCACCTAAAGGCCAAACCCTCAAAATTCTCCTATCAGTAGATGGGAGATCACCAGGGAGGGGGATTTTTTACAACTATAGATGAAGCTGACCCCATGGTCTGGCATCCCTTGCAACAGCCGGGTCTGCTTTGTCTATTGTTATGCTTACGTTCAGATATTCTATTACTAAATTTAAATGCTCATAGACCTTCAATCTCATTTTCTTGTAGAGGCACATTTATCAAGGGTCCAAATTTCGAAATTATGTGTTTTTTTTTAAAACTCGCATAAACTCCCATAAATTCTAAATTGGACTAGTCGAAATTTATTAATGAAATCGAATTTTTCCAACTCAGACGAATTTAAACGAACCAAAAATTTGAATTCAATTTGAATTCAATCAAACTCAATTTATTTTTTTCTCTGAAAAAAAACTTGAATGTCAGGAAGACTGCAAATATCAACAAATTGATTGCTGGACCTCTCCTATTGACTTTAACAGTAATTTGGCAGGTTTTAGGTGGCGAATAGTTGAATATGAATTCCAGAGTATGACAAGGAATGAGTGTGAAGGGCCAGAATATGACAAGGAATGAGTGAGAAGGGCCAGAGTATGACAAATCTCAAAAATCTAATTAGATTTCTTTTAAAAAAATTGAATCAAGTTTGGATAACTCCCTAGTAGGGATGGGCGAATTTGACCCGTTTCGTTTTGCCAAAAATTTGCCGCCGGCAAAATGTTTTTGACGACCATTAAAGTCTATGGGCGTCAAATTTTTTTTGTCACGCATAGATTTTTTTTGACGCACAATGCCATACATGTCTATGGGCGTCATTTCTGCGGCAAACAGAACAAAGCAGCACAAGTCAAGTCAAGACTGCATTGGGTCTGTGAATACAAATCTCTACACAGTCGCCGGCTGCTTTACAGGGAAACAAACAAAGCTGCTCATCGTAAGGGAAGTACCCCCTGCCATTTGAAAGTATGATTGTTTCCCTGCAGAGCAGTTAGGGACTGTCTGCAGCTGTCAGATCAAGTAAAACGAAGGGGGCGTTTCACTGCATACAGTCAGGTTTATTATAAAAAGTGTATTGGAGATAGATTTTTTTTCATTAAATAAAGTAAAAATTAGATTTTATTTTTTCACCTTTACATCCCCTTTAAGTCTACTATAAAATCATGTAGCATTAAATAAACTTAACAGGCATATTTTTTTCCAATAAGGATTAATTATAGATGGGATCAAGTACAAGCTACTGTTTTATTATTACAGAGTAAAAAGGAAATCATTTTTAAAAATTTGCATGGAGCTTTTTGTATAATGGGTTTCCATATAATGGATCTTTTGTTCATTGATTAAAATGTTTTTCTTTCATTTGAAAACATAGATTAATCATTTTAACACATTAGCACATTTCGGATAAAATTTTAAATGTTTCAAGCCAATCATTGTCCATGAAAAAATTTAAAATAATAATTGTGTTATTCAGTACAACCAGCTGTTAAACAAAATGCTCCTATGTCCTTAAATTAAAACCAAGAATATAATCATGACAAGATCTAGACATGCATTGTGCAAGTAGCAACCTTTTTTTCTTATTTTAATATCATGAGGGTCTTTCATTTCATTTTAGAGTGTGTCTGAAGTGGCAGAATGACAACAACTAAATTCTTTCCATATTCCCTTATGTGCACAATCTGTCAGACCGCACTCCCAGTAAGTGACATATGGCATTTCAAGAAACAACTCAAGCTGGCTACAAGTATGCAATTGAGGGGAAAAGGAAACTTTTGTTTATTTCATATTCCAGAAGGCCGGCAAATTAATAAAGCAAAATTATGTTTGTTTTTTTTGTATGTTATTCTCTAGGAGACATTCCAGTTTGACTTCCTTTTTGTTGTGGTTACAATGCTGTAATTATAGGCCCTATGGAATATAAATGTTATACATTGTCAGATACTTTTGCTTCCTTTTAAAGAATCACTGTCCCAATCTTTGTGCCAAGATAACTAAGTCTGCCTTATTATTTAGTATGCATAATATTTTTATCTTCATTATCCTGAATCATTCATGCTCATATTTGAATCTTCTGCAACACAGAAGCATCTTAAATAGAAAAAATAATATAATAACTTGTAATTTTTTCAGCACAGTTTTTGCCTACTATTTTAATTAAAATATATATATCTATGTCTATCTTTGTTATTTCTGGCACTAAACACAAATATGAAGCCAGTCTCACTTCAGTACTTCCTGTCACTTCTGGCCCCAAAAAACTTTAATGGAGCTGATAAAACTACCAGTCCACTGAGAGGCCCCTGGTAATAAGCTGATCAACGGCTGCTGCCTAGAGAAGGGACAAGTTTGTTTGTTTAAACTTTGATAGGGAGCTCTGAACTCTGAATGAGGAGGCACAGTAAACACAGCCCAACTTTCAAATTAGTGCTTTATAATGTCAATAGGATTTTTTTTAAATCAAATCAATAGGCAGAATGTAATTTCAACACAAGTCCTATTTAATGTGCTAATTTTTAAGCAAAGGTGTTTAGGTATATACTGATTCTTTAATATGTTATGAAGTATAGTGAGAGATTTACTCCTGGATTTAATATTTAAATTATTTGCTGCATTGATAGAACATCAATATTACTGCATAAAAGTAGTTTGAGTTGATTTTTTAAATGATCAAAGATCCAAACTGCCCCTGTAATAATAAATGGAATAAGGTGGGTAAGAAAGGGCCATAAGGAATGAATTTAATTCAATTCAGCTTCAACCCAGTTGCTGCTGGACTTCCATATATTTCCTGCATATAAGCAGGGGTTAAACCATAATTGGAGGTGTAGTCCAGCAACCATAAAGATGGATTCTTAAAGAAACACTACATAATATCTTTTTTTAAGTCCTCTAGGAAAAGGGGCCCATTGATTTTTGGGAAATTCTGCCTAATCAGTATAGAATGTAAACACACACTACATCACTACTACCACTCTTCTATATAATCCTCTTGCATGTGTAATGAAGTAGGAAATGCCTTGAAACCTTGTAGGGCACAAATGGCAACATTTTAGGTGGTTGGACCTGGAACTGTTAGACTGTTGTTTTCATACCATAGACGTTTCCACTTGGTAGAAATCAGCAGGAATGCAATACATTGAAAAAGTGGTGTTCTTTAAATACTCATAAGAAAATTACAAAAAGTATGTTTGTCTTAAATTAAAAATCTTTCTAATCAAATCACCTTAGCAGCAAGCTCATTTTATTTGTTCCCCTAGTTGTTCCCATCTTAAATAAACTTTAGAGCTTTGTTAATTCATCTTGTGTCTTAAATAAACAGGTTGCAGGTTGTTAATTGCCTCATCCCCACTGTCAACAAACAGGGCCGGATTTACATAGCGGGCGCCCCTAGGCCCACTGCCGTTTTTCCCCCCTGTCCCCTACCCTTTATTCATGCAAATTTTCAAGGAGATTGTATCTCCTGCGCATCCCCAGTGTTTTTGAACCAATGTGGGTGTGGTTGGGCAGCATGCCGCCCCCCTAAAATCCTGCCACCCTAGGCCCGGGCCTAGGTGGCCTTCCCACAAATCCGGGCCTGTCAACAAATCCTATGTGGTTTATGTCCCAACACTTCTCATAGTGATTACATCTGTGTGCTCTTCTGTTTAAACATAACTTTAATAGTAACTGTACCGTGTCCTTTCATTGCTTCCTCCACTGCATCACATGCGGTACCTGAAAATATACAGCCATAGCCAATTTTAAGTTAAACTTTAAATTACCTGCAATATTTCTCATTTATGGAAAAGGATTGGTCATTCTTGGACTAAATCTGCTTTGCAGAGAATTGATTTGTATGCATATTTTTAAAATGATAAACAAGTTGCAAATTACTTATGATAGCTAGTAACTTACTGTAAGCCAAAGTGTGTTATTCAAAATAAATGTAGTAATAATAATAATAAATGTAGTAAAGTAAATTGTAGTCATTTTTGCAGTGTGTGTGTGTGTGTGTGTGTGTTATCCAGAAACCCGTTATGTAGAAAGCTCAGAATCACAGGAAGGCTATTTCCCACAGACTCCATTTTAATCAAACAAATCACATCTATAATTATCCTTCATTGGAGGCAAAGCAATCCAGCTGGGTTTATTTAATGTTTAAATTATTTATTAGTATGGTGATCCAAATTATGGAAAGATTCCTTATCCATAAAACCCCCTGAACACTCAGGTAATTGGAAGTTGGAAGCAAGTGAAAGGTGATGGGCGAATTTATTCGCCAGGCGCAAATTCGCAGCAAAGTTGCGTGATTCGCCACTGGTGAATAAATTCTCTAAATGGGCATGAAAAATTCACTGGGGAAAATTTGCCAGCTTAAAAAAAAATGGATGCCGTTTTGTGAATTTTTCGCCGTTTCGCAAATTTCACAAAGTTTTTGAAACAGTGCAAATTCGCCCATCACTAATGAGGAGAAACATCTGATATAGAACAATATAAAGTATAAGTATATATGGCAGTTTACCAGCATCCAGCAGCATTTAGAAGAAATGTGAAAGCAATTAGATACGAACACCTAGAAGTTGCCTACGTAGAAGCAAAGTCAGAAAGTTAATATTTAAAGGAGAAAGGGTGTTAGAAATGCCAAAAGAATACAAAAAATGTAGGAGTACAAGGTGATCAATTGTGTAAACCGCAACCCCCCTTCTTTGCATTTTGTATTGTAGCAGAGTTATTCTGCCGGATGTCTAGCAGTTATGCTGTAGGCCAAGCTTCCATGTGGTTTTATCACCCCACACCCATCCCTTTAAATGGTGGTCCTAAGCCTTTAAAAATAGGTATTGGATGTACCTTGCTGTTGTGTAAGGCACCATGGAGCAGCTGGACTTTTTCTTTTTTCTCTTTTCTTTTCTCTTTTCCTTATTATTTCACTTTCTTCTTTTTGACTCCTTAGTTTTCTTTTTCTCTTTAATCATTGAAAATACTAGTGCAAAAAGCTTTTACATGGCTAGCTACTGTTCTCAATATTTCTGCATTGTTGACTACTGAAGTGTTTATTGGGTGATGTATAGATAACCGCTACTGTGTTACTCATTTCTCTGAATAATTTTTTATCTATACTATTTGGCAATATTGTGTTACTCGCACAGTTGATGTTTGACTATTGTGAGACTTGTATGGTATCTCATTTATCTTTGTGGACTTGTCCACCCACTTCATGCTGGTCGTCTACTTGTGAAATGCTTTTTATAATGAAAAATAAAGAATATATAAAAAAAAAAAAGGGGGTAAATCTAAAAAGGTGTAAAAGTATAAGGAATAATGATTTTTAATGCACATTTGTTAACTAGCATCTGAATCTCACTTGAGCATGACATCAGAAAACAGGAGCTTTTCTCCTTATAGATCATTGTTTTACAGAGCAGCAATGATAGTTTGGTAAACAATTCCTAATCTTATCATAGTTATCAAGTTTTTTCAAATCATTATCCTCCCATTAACTTGTGTTGCATTACTTTTAACCCACTGATTTTTGAGGGACCAATGACCCAGCTCTGGGGTCCACTGATTGCTGCCTATAGAACAAAACTATAATTAACCACTCAAAACTATTGAACAGAATCTGACAAGCAGACACGTTGATCTGCTTTGCTAATACTGTCAATTTTTACACACTTTCCTGACTGTCATAAATCTGTTGTCTACATCATTTAAAGATGCAATCACTGGTTCTGTTTTGTCCTGAGGGGAGCCAGGGAATGTGCTATTAATGCTCTCTGTAACAGATTTAAAAACAAAACTCAAGCCTTTTATGTTTTCTTTTTTTTTTGGTATCAGTACAGAGGGTTTATTACTTTTGGCAAAGCATTCTGATGGTTTAATTCTAATCAATTCTTCCAAATTGTAATCCATCATATGGAAGCAAGTGGAAAAACAACATACAATACATGAATAAATCAACATCTTTTAAATCCCATCTTATTAAGTCAGACAAGAGTTAAGTGACCATTCTAGTTGTCACTGGTAGAGGAGCATGGAAACAACCTGTAATAACAGTTAAAAATAAGCATTTCCCAACCCATATAACTTGTAAGAAGATTAATGAATGATTCTGTTAAATCTAAACATTAACTGGGTTTACTTCCCTTTAACTTCAGCTGTTCAAAAATGAAATACACTCATTATGTTTTGAAAGACGGGGCTATTTTTTTTTAGTGACGACGATGCTAATATCGATAAACATACTACTAACAAAGAACCCATGTTTTTGAAACACCAAGATAAAGAAGAAATGCATTATGTTAAAGAGAAAGTGTTTTTGAAACATAAAGAGAAAAGCAACATCAAATATGGAAACATCTTCAAAAGATTACACATGAAAAGGTATATGTATCAGAGAAAGATTAATACTCTTCATAATTAGATCTGAAATTGCAACGTTACTGGGGCCCACATTTTAGCACTGCTATTTTCAAAGGCTCTGTAGACAGTAAAAGGTTTTATAAAGTTTGATTTGTCAGTTAAAGTTTAAGATGCTATTTGCTACACTACACTCAGAAACATACATTGAATTTCATTAATATCTACCCAAGTTCAACATAAGTTCAATATGTAGGGCTTGTGTTGCACTGCGCCTATTTTTTATATTTTTTTTTATTTGAAATACTTTTTCTTTCTAAATTCTTCCTCTGTTGAGTGCAGAACATCATTTTATATATGAGTATGTAAATCGGCCTTATATGTGAATTTAGGGCACTGACATCAATTCAAAACAAAATAATGCAATATCAATTGATGTTTGTAAGTTTTTGAATATATATATCTTGGGTTATGTTGAACATGGGTGTATGTTTTCACTTTAAATTTAAACTACCTACAAACCAGAAGTTATATTGCTCATAGTTTTTTTCTATGCAAGGAAGCAGTGACATGATTGTTGTTGTGTAGGGCTTTGAGTGCCAGCTCAGATGCAGTCGAAATAGTGCACAAATAACAGGAAACTTAAATATTCAAAGCATTCCAATGCCAATGGACATTGTCTGTTAATAGTTCTACTCTGTCTGAACCTATGTGCACAATTCTGCTCTGGACTTGCCTTTTAAAATTTGCCTGGCTGGACTTCGACCATAAACTTAATCATAAAGCGTTAACTTGCTTGGACTTTTGTCAGTCTGCTTCATCCAGTATCTGTTCCTTGTACCTACATTGCCTGCCTTGTTTAAACTGCCCGAGTAAATGATATGCCTGTTTCCAGTATCTGTCTGTGCTCCATCATTTACATACCGTAATATAGAACTGTCCAGAATACTACAATGCCTGCACATTCAAGGGGCAAATCTGTATTGCTCTGTATATTTATATACTGTAGCCCCTAGCTCAAGGCACATTTTACTTGAAACCTTATGGAAGAAAGTCCTGGCCTTGGGAGATGAAGGAAAAAAATGTTGAGGTTCTAAGTGATCACATGACTAAAGACTTCACCTCCACCTTATATGAGAAGGATGCAAGATTCTGTTGCAATTAAATGTATTGTTTATCTGTAATGGAAAATATATTAAAGGAACAGTTCAGTGTGAAAATAAAAACTGTGTAAATAGATAGGATGTGCAAAATAAAAAATGTTTCTAATATAGTTAGTTAGACAAAAATGTAATGTATAAAGGCTGGAGTGACTGGATGTGTAACATAATAGCCAGAACACTACTTCCTGCTTTTCAGCTCTAGAACTCAGAGCTAGTCAGTGACTTGAAGGGGTGCCACATGGTACATATATGTTCAGTGAGTTTGCAATTGATCCTCAGATATTCAGCAACAGATATGACCCATGTGCCCCCCCTCAAGTCTCTGATTGGTTACTGCCTGGTAACCAATCAGTGTAAACCAAGAGAGCTGAAAAGCAGGAAGTAGTGTTCTGGCTATTGTGTTAGACAATGGAATAACTGGTCAGCACTCACCCAAACTACAAATTTATCAAGATGATGCACGTGCAGGGTTGTCCACTCCAACCGGATAAGCAATGCAAAAACGGAATCACAGCACCATCCAAAGCGTGTTTTTTCTTAAAAAGCCTTTATTGCATTCTCTGGCTTGGATCTCAAATGAACAACGTTTCAGGCCTATGTGGCCCTTTGTCAAGTTAATAAATTACTGCTGATTGCACAGTTGTATACTCACACATTAGATCGCCCTCTAAGGGCCAACAATCAAAATTGATTGATACAAAAAAGAGACATAAAGGCAACATTGTCAGATACAATTGTAATATATAGAAAAATGTCCACTTATTTCCTGTCGATTCTATTCTTCCTGAAAAGGATTTAATTCTCATAATATGGTATCTGCAAGACAATAAAAATGACCAATATTTGTGGACAAAATGGTTTAATGCTAGTGTTATTAAAAACAATCATTAAAATACTATCGGTATATGGGATGCAAGTCATATTCGCGATTAAGGCCATGGAGTTCCAGTGTTTCTAGGCGACGTATCCATTGTGCTTCCTTTTTTAACAACATTTTAACACGGTCACCGCCACGCCGAAGTTTTGGAATATTGTCAATTACCTGAAACTTTAATTGCTGGACCCCATGACCCTTTTCAGCAAAATGACTAGAAACCGCTTGATCTAGTTTTTTAAGTCTCACTGCAGATTTGTGTTCCCGTATTCTGTCTTTTATAGCACGAGTTTTCTGCCCTACGTAAAGTCGGCCACATGGGCACTTTATTGCATAAATTGCAAATGTGGTATTGCATGTGTAAAAACCATGGATTTTTATCGGGGTGCCCTTTCGGGGATGGTGTACAACATCGCCTTTAAGAACATTCGAGCAACAGTTACACGACAGGCAAGGAAAAGTGCCCTTATTTCTAGGGCGCAAAACCCGATCTTCCCTTGTGCATCCTCCCAAATCTGATTTTACTAATGTAGATCCTATGGTATTATTCCTTTTATATGACATCAGTGGCATGTTTTGGAAAAATTCCACCTCAGGGATCCCATCTCTTAATATGTGGAGAGTCTCTACACCTCCATCCCGCATGATGGGGGTTTGGAGACTGTCCGCATCGAACTGACGCAGGATCCAACCATGGATGGATCACAAAAAAAGTTCATAATGCAATGTCTGGAGTTGGTCCTGTACAATAATTATTTCATGTTCCAAGACAGTTTTTTCACACAGAAAAGGGGTACGGCAATGGGTTCTAATGTGGCCCCGTCATATGCGAACATTTTTATGAATGAATTTGAACTAAAATTTATCTATTCAAATACACTATTCAAGCAACATTGTGTTGCGTGGTTTCGCTTTATCGATGACGTGTTCGCTATATGGACGGGGCCACCATGGACCCTCAACTCATTCCATCAAGAGATTAATATTGCCTTACCCTTTATAAAATTTACCTTGAATTCTGACAGTGAACAGATTGCATTTTTGGACACCTCCATTATAAAGAAGGGGGATACTCTGACTACGGATTTGTTTCGCAAATCCTCAGACAGAAACACCCTACTCCATTATAATTCATTCCACCCCCTACAAACTAAGAAATCGTTACCGAAATCACAATTTGTCCGCGTTAAGCGAATAGAGACAGAGAGTAGTTTGCAACAGGAGAGGTTGGATGAAATGGAAAGAAATTTTCTACAGAGAGGTTATCCCCCAGGGCTCCTCAAAAAACAACGTGAGGGAATTGAAGCCTCACATACAAGTCTTCAATGTGATAACAAAGGGGAGCTTAAGCGCATCCCCTTTGTCTCTAAATTCAATACAGTGAGCCAAGAGGTGGCCAAAATCATACGAAAACATTGGGGCATATTAAGAGATGGGATCCCTGAGGTGGAATTTTTCCAAAACATGCCACTGATGTCATATAAAAGGAATAATACCATAGGATCTACATTAGTAAAATCAGATTTGGGAGGATGCACAAGGGAAGATCGGGTTTTGCGCCCTAGAAATAAGGGCACTTTTCCTTGCCTGTCGTGTAACTGTTGCTTGAATGTTCTTAAAGGCGATGTTGTACACCATCCCCGAAAGGGCACCCCGATAAAAATCCATGGTTTTTACACATGCAATACCACATTTGCAATTTATGCAATAAAGTGCCCATGTGGCCGACTTTACGTAGGGCAGACAACTCGTGCTATAAAAGACAGAATACGGGAACACAAATCTGCAGTGAAACTTAAAAAACTAGATCAAGCGGTTTCTAGTCATTTTGCTGAAAAGGGTCATGGGGTCCAGCAATTAAAGTTTCAGGTAATTGACAATATTCCAAAACTTCGGCGCGGCGGTGACCGTGTTAAAATGTTGTTAAAAAAGGAAGCACAATGGATACGTCGCCTAGAAACACTGGAACCCCATGGCCTTAATCGCGAATATGACTTGCATCCCATATACCGATAGTATTTTAATGATTGTTTTTAATAACACTAGCATTAAACCATTTTGTCCACAAATATTGGTCATTTTTATTGTCTTGCAGATACCATATTATGAGAATTAAATCCTTTTCAGGAAGAATAGAATCGACAGGAAATAAGTGGACATTTTTCTATATATTACAATTGTATCTGACAATGTTGCCTTTATGTCTCTTTTTTGTATCAATCAATTTTGATTGTTGGCCCTTAGAGGGCGATCTAATGTGTGAGTATAAAACTGTGCAATCAGCAGTAATTTATTAACTTGACAAAGGGCCACATAGGCCTGAAACGTTGTTCATTTGAGATCCAAGCCAGAGAATGCAATAAAGGCTTTTTAAGAAAAAACACGCTTTGGATGGTGCTGTGATTCCGTTTTTGTATTGTGTTAGACATCCAGTCACTCCAGCCTTTATACATTACATTTTTGGCTAACTAACTATATTAGAAACATTTTTTATTTTGCACAGTCTATCTATTTACCCAGTTTTTATTTTTACACTGAACTATTCATTTAAAGCTTCCTTTTGCACTTGTCCTTTTCCACTTCTCTTTTATGTTCCCTTTGTTGCAATCTCAAATGTTCAATCCTCTCACTTACATGAAACCTCTTTCCGCTCTTATTTTCCATAGATTAAGAATGCCATTCAGTTAATGGGTTAATAAGAATTGCTATATTATCTATCTGTTAGATCTTTCCGTCTTATCGTCAGATTTATCCTTTCTGCAATGTTTTGTCTTTTTACTACATAAACACAACTTTTAAGTACCAGAAAGCCATTATCTTCCAAGCTTATAAATTAAAACCTTTCCCTGTATTGTCAGATAAGCTGAAGTTTGCTTGTTACATTTCTTCCAGTTTGATTAATCCCACTGCCAGCTATTCACATTTGTTGTCAGCAGTTAACAAAGGTTCGAGCAAGAGTGGTTCAGTAAGCTTATTTACCTCAGAATGCCCTGTTACCTTTGATTAAATCCCATGTGGATTTATAACTATCACTACACAATGCTTTGTGACCTTTAAGGCACATCTGATAAAATCAGAGGTCATGGATTGCTGAAGTTCTTGTTCTTGCTAACAATGATACAACTACGATTTTATGTATGGTTGTGTTGCTTTGTGTGTTTTTGCTCTTTCTTGCTGTTTAAAAGTTGGCTGAATATTACCATGAACTAAATTAATGATTTAAATTTGCAGGAGAAAGAAGAGGGTTTATGGTGCTCCACTGGGAAAAAGTGCTTTTGTCTTTGTTGATGACCTAAACATGCCTGCCAAGGAGAAAGATGGTGCCCAGCCTCCCATTGAACTGCTGAGGCAATGGATTGACCACGGCTACTGGTTTGACAGGTGCAATAAATATTAATTAGTGTGCTTGGCTACAGAGGAGTAATGATATACACTGTTTCTCTGAAGCGTTAAATTGTTGTATTAGTCTTTATAATACTTCATCTGCTCAGATACAACAGCAAAACATAGTAAGTTACAATACAGCAATAGATATTCACCATTTGGACTGAATTACTGCATTTTTTGCACTAAAGACATCTAAGTTTAAATATTTATTTTCCCAAATAAGCTTGGAAGCACTAGGAAGACTACATTTTTACATATAATTTTGCAGGTATTCTTACACGGTGATGGGTTTAAAAACATATTTTTACATAACGTTCATTTTTTTTTTAAATTAGGCAAGTGTGTGGCCAGTTGTTACACATAGGGGCAAATTCACTAACCTCTGAAAATTCGCCAGCGATGGTTTCGCTCACAGCAGAATACTTCGCAAGGCGTAGATTGCCAGGTCAACACTAAGTCACTAAAATCCGAAGATGCGTCCAGGGCGCCGAATGCTGGTGAAGTTGTGCTAGCGTTACTGCATCAAGTGAAGTAGCGTTGCCTAATTGTCATACGGTGGGAAGTTAAAGTTGACGTACAGTATATGTTGCAGCAAATACATTACACTACACAAGCCTGGGAAACCTTAATAAAATAAAGTTGTTATAATTTTCTACACATGAGCCCACTGTATAGTTTATGTGCCATATGTTAGGAAATGTAGGGGGAAAGCCGGTTACCCCAAAAAAATGTTATGCTCTTTTGCAGCCTATCACTCTGAAAAAAGGAAAAGACGCTAGCGTTTTTTGGGAACGCCTATCTACTCTATTGCACTTCGCCTGGTCTGAGGTAACGTTCAGTAAAATCCGCATCTTAGTGAATTTGCATAGTTACGTCCATTCGCCAGAGCGCAAACTCACCTGGTGTTAGGGAGCGAAGTACCACTAGAGTCTATCTCCTTCGCTAGCGAAGTTACGCCAACGACCGTTCGTAAAATGGTGAAGTTCCAAAATGACGTTAGACACTTTGCCCCATAGTATTTCTGTAATAGTAAATCACAGGAGGTTGAAATTAAAGATGTGAAGCATTTATTCCGTTCCATTATGTAGGCAGCATAAGCATCAACTTTACCTGCAAATTAAGCATGTGGCAACTTTAATAAAAAAAATTTATCTTAACATCCTCCATATCAGATGTTCTCCACCAAAATCCTGCTCAAATATATAATACAGAATATTCAGTTCAAATTAAATAAGGTGCTTTAGTAAAAAAAAGAAAAAAACTGTTGTGCATACTTTGTTACTTTTTTTTCCAAGATCACTGGGGTTTTTTCTTGACCAAGAAAATTTGTAAATTGGCCTCCCTGTATCTAGTGTACTACAATACTACATTCCATCGCCAGTGGTGGATTCTTAAAACAACAAAATAAAACTTTCCAGATTTCCGGGGCAATGACCTATTTAATACTCTAATGAGAATCCTGTCGACTATATTTTCCCATCCTGGCTGCTTAATTTGACTTAGCATTAAGAGTTATAAGCACATTTATCAAAGGTCGAATTTCTAATTTGTGTGATTTTTTTAACTCTAATAAATTCAAATATTCTCGAAATATAAATTAAATATCTAAAACTTGAATGAATATTACCAACTTAAAAACTCAAATCGAATTTGACTAAACTCGAATCAACTCGAATGTCAGGAAGGCTAGTAACATCTTCAAATTGGTCACTGGACCTCTCCCATTGACTTATACATGAACTCGGCAGGTTTTAGTTAGTGAATAGTCAAATTTGAATTTTTAAAGGGGCAAGGTTTTGTAAATCTCAAAATTCAAATTTGAATTAGAATTTAAATTCAAATCAAGTTTGGATTATTCACAATTCGAATTTAAGAGTTTTGACCATAAAAGATATCAAAAATTTTAATTTTCAAGTCAACCCTTAATAAAGCTGCCCTTTAGAGTTATATTCACTTTAGTTGAGGGTAAAAATCTCAAAGGATGTAGTTCCCATGCTGTTTCTTTCCTTCAAATTTGTGGAACCTACGGTATATTCCAACCCCCTGATGTAGCCAACTGAAAACTTTTCTTGCTTTACTGGCACAAACTCACACCAATGACCTGATTAGACTACAGCAATTAGCATTACAAAGACATCATTCTTTCTACCTGTCAATCAGATATTACAACTTTATTGGTGGTGGTGGTCTAACAAACAGCAGTTTGCAGTGTACTGCCCTCGCTGAATGTCTTAGTCAATTATTCAGCAAGCTTTGCATAACAACTCTCAGACCACAAAGTGATGTTGAAAGTGTTTACTTGTACAAATAGTGTGAAACAGTAAATACCAATACAGGAAGAAAATACAAATCAGCATTTGAAGAAATGACAGCTGTATTATGAACATGGCGAGTTACTATAAGCAGCATCTCACTAGCTGGATGTGCAATAAACCCTTATAACCTAACAAAGAATAATAACATTCCCTAGACAAGCATATTTATCAAGGGTTGAATTTCGTATTGAAAATTCAAATTCAAAAAGACCAACCGAAATTAAGTCAAAGTTTTTTTTTGGTCAAACAGGTCAGTTTTCGATCGAATAGGTCCGTATTTGGCCAAATTTGAATCGTACGAATCGAAGAAATTGCACATGCGATCGAATTTGATTCAAAGTTTTTCCCCAAAAAACTTGGATTTTTCAAAGTCCACCAATTGACTCCAAATGGGTTCTAGGAGGTCCCCGCAGAGACTAAAACAGCAATTTGGCAGGTTTTAGATGGCGAATGGTCAAAGTTGAATTTTAATACATGATAAATTTCGATATTCAAATTTTTTTCAAATTCTAATAGAATTTGGACTATTCCCTAGTTGAAGTACACAAAAAATAACTCGAAATTCGAATTTTTTTCATTCGAAAATTCACCTCGACCTTAAATCTGCCCATGAGTGACAAAAAAACAAAGCAACAAAATTAAAACCAGAAAGTTACATTACTTATTTTTGCTTACAAAGAGAATACATTGTGTCTTATTAGTACTGTTTGTGGGTATCTTTTTTGCACCTATATGTCATATAATGTGTACTTATCGTAATTTTGAGATAACAATATGTCATATTAGTTATTCATCCCATTTGGAAATCTTGTGCCCAGAATGATTATTCATATAGAAATAACAGGATGTGTCATATTTGTTATTCATCCCCTTTGGGAATTTTGTGCCCAGAATGAATATCCACTTGGTTTCCTGCTATAAGATTTTTTTGCTTAAGTCCCCACCTCTTTTTTTCATGAAAACCCTTTCAATGCCTTTGATTGAAAAATAATTTAGGCTACCTGAGACACATTTAGAGAAATGTCTGGCTATTCCTGTGCTCTCTCTTTGAGGCACCTACTAGTTTGGCCCACAAAATGCATAGCATACCAAAGCTTTGAACATATGAAATATTCTACTTTACTCAATTAATGGTATTTTGTGCAGACTTTAGTAACTACATACCAGGGCATCCTTTCATAAGCCATGCAAATGTATAATTAAATGCATCTATTAATTGTTTACACCTGAAATATGAACAAAACAACTGCACATTAGTAGGAAAAGTGGCATTCTTTAGTGTTGATACTTGCTGAATCCTTAATTAAAATTGCTTACTGCTGCGCCTAGGAGACTTTCCTCAGACATTTTGTTATCAGATATTTCTATAACACTTACCCATGTGTTGAAAAATGTGTTGTGCACTATGCATACATTGCAGAGTAATAAAATAACAGTGTGCGCAAATGGGATTTCTTGGAATAAGGTAAATAATATAATCATTACAGTTCTTACAAGGGAAATGTTGTATTTTGTATTAATTCAGTTCCCATTTAACACTTACCATGATGAGATTTTAATAACGTGCCTTATCTTAGAATGTCTGATCATTTTTTTGTCAGTGTCTTAGCAGAATATTATTTAAGCCAGTTCTCCAGTGACAACAAAATGTGTGTCTTTAGGCTATCCAAACACCAGAAGATTAAATTAAAACTAATACATATTAACTGCATAATATAACTATATAACTGTATACATATTTTAATAGTATTTTCATTTGCTTTGCATTAATTACTAATATGTCTTTACTAGTGATGGGCGAATTTATTCGTCTGGTGCGAATTCGAAAATTTGCTGGCGTCTGACGCCGGCGACAATTCTAGGTGCCCATTGACTTTAATGGACGTTTCGCAAATTTTTGTTGATTTTTCTGCGAATGGGAGAAAATCACCCATCACTAGTCTTTACTATTCGATACCAAAAAATCCATAACATTACAATACTCCATTGTAGTACAGTATTGTATCTGTAGAAAGTCTCTAGTCCTTTTAAGAATGTTTAACCTCTTTTTAGCATTTCTTCCCCATTTATAATGCATATATGTGTTTATACTTGGATTACATATCATCACTTGTATTTGCTGCTAAATTATACCATTTGTAGAAGACTTATTGAAGTGGACATTATACCAAGGCATTGTATTGTACAGCATTTTTGAAAGGTTATAATTGTAAAGTTATTTTACATGGCCAGGTGTAAAGACAGAGAATTGAGATGGTTAGTCCATTGGTAAAGTAAATATTTTGGCCAGTGGATAGGATAATTCTATATTAGGTAAAGTAAGATAGCTAAGTTCAATTCAGAACAGGATATCAAACTGGTACACTTACATATATAATAATACAGTAGCTGTAAGATATATTCATAAATTTAATCCAAGAAAAAAAGAGTAAGGGTAAAATAACCCATTCTGGCTCCAAAAGGGCAATGGGACAAATCTCCGGGATATCACTGTAATAATGGTATTAGTAGCAGTAGCGTTGTATTTTGTCACTTGATAAAAAGACATCAACTTGTGTTTGATTGTCGACCTCAGGCCATAGAGGGGATACAGTCAGAGTAACCCTTAATAGATGAATACAAGAATTTGGGGAATGAAAGGTGGTAACACTGGTGATTTGCGAGCTTTTTTTTTTTTTGCAAATGATGCATCCGATTGGCACTTTCTACCAGTGTTCACAGAGACCCTTCAAATTATTGGCTGTATATAACTACAGGTTTCCAGTAGTTGACAAGCCTTAAGCTGGCCATAGACGCAAAGATCTGATCGTACGAATCAAGGATTCGTACGATTTTCGGACAGTGTGTGGAGAGTCCCGACATTTTTCGTCCGTCGGAGATCGGTCGTTTGGTCGATTGGACAGGTTAGAAAATTTCTGTCGGCTGCCGATAATATCTCTGCGTGTATTGCCGATCGTACGATTTTCAGTGGGAGACTGTCACTAGCTTTGGTTGGACATAGATATCGTACGATTGTTGTCAGGGGCAGAACGTTGCTGATTTGATCTTTAATCTGACCGGTAAGACTTTGATCTGAATGGTTAGTGGCAGGTCGGGAGATGGGAAAGTCCGATCGTACGATGATTCGTACGATCGGATCTTTGCATCTATGGCCAGCTTTATTGGCTCTTAGTGCCCTCAAAGCAGGAGCTTATTTTTGAATTCCAGGCTTTAAGGCAAACTTTGGCTGCATAAAAACAGGTGTACTGCCAAATGTAATCTTCTGTAGGCTGCTGTTCACAAAGTGCCCTAAAAATAGCTAACCAAAGCCCTTATTTATCTCCTGGGTCATTTTATGCTTGTGTTGCTTTTTCCATTTGAATGTGGCTCATAGGTAAAAAAGATTGGGGACTCCTGCCTTATGGTATTGCTTGCCTCTGCTGTATACTGTTCTCTGTCCCTTCTCTTAGAACCCAATATAAAACAATCTGGTATATACCACTTATTGCATCTGGTGCAGTTGAAAGACACCCCCTAAAGCCCATGTATATTCAGCATTATTATTATTATTATTATGTTTTAACTACACAGCAAAAATACTGTTTCTTTCCTTTTCTAATAACATCAAGGCTTACATTTTTTTATCATAATTATAAATGTCGGGAATTTTAAAGAAATGCCCCTTTTCCATAAAGGATTATGAAATTGTTATTTGGGTCTAAAGAGCTTCGTTCCTGGCTTCTTATTATTAGGAATTTGATTTCAGAGGTAAAGCTCACTTACAAATGCAGTTCAGCAAATGAATCTGAACTGCATATCTTTATTTGACAGAATTATTCACACAATGAAAAGGTATAATGTAGTGGAAGGCAATGGCATTTTAGAGATAAAAATGTAAGCTTAGGAATAGGAACATATATTTCAAAGAAATATTCTAGATTCCATAAGATGATGACTTTGGCCCCGTGTTTCTTCCCAGAAAGTTGATTATGGCATCTCATAAAACATGTATTCCTGCCTCAGCATATAATAGATATGAATGTATAACAGATGTACGAGTGCACCTTGGGAAAAAAGCATTATTGCCAAGAAGCCATCAGTACTAATGAGCACCCGACTTATACACATTTTTCCATCTGTTCAGCCACTATACACCTGTGGCATGCTGCAATTCATTGCTTCTAACATAACACACAGAGGATTACAATCAAAAGTTTTTTCACACCCACCGACTTTATCTTTATGGAAAATGTGTTTCTTATATCAAATGCTTCAAAAAAATGCAATGTGTTCTATTCACAAATCCTCCTGAATTATGCTCATGTCTGATAATCCACCTAATGTGACGGATGTCACAGAACATTATAACTGGAATCATGACTTACAAAGAGGGCACTGAACCATGTAAAGGTAACGGTTCTGCCTTCCTTCTGCTCATAACAAGGAGTTTGAGTCAGATTACAAGCTACAGGCAATTTATAGGGTTTGCAGGTGGAAATCATACAGCATTAATGGTATTTTACTTTCATAATAAGAAGCTAGGTGAGTGCTACTACAATGTATCTTCTCTAGTGCTATATTGTTAATCAGTTTCTACATTTAATCTCATTGCAAGTGCAGATCTATAATAATGGGTTAAGGTATTTTGATATCTCAGATATTGTGAACATCATAAGCAACATATGAAAACAGCATCAGTCTGCTGATGTTTTGATCAGCTGAATCCATTTAAAAACCAAAATGCCCTAAGGTGTCAGAGTGCAGAATAGTACATGGGTTCCCCTATGCTGTACCTGTGGGAGCTTCATTTTAAGTTCCTGTAATGGTTAAGGGTGAAATGTTTGGAACAGAGTCTTTACAAGTAACTATTTGCACGGGGAAAGGCATGTAAGAAAAATAACATAGATATTAGTATCTGTGTTAGTAATTATAAATGATTGGTTCTATTACGAACCTGGTAAATAGCTTTCAGATTCAGGTAGATAAGAAGTGAGAGGTAAATAGTTTAATAATTCTAGTAAAATAAAGAATATAAATCGAGAAAACACTTAGATCAGTATTTTACTAAATATATAACTGCCATTCTATCCTTCCACTCCCTCCCTAGGAGCATCACTAAAGTAAGTAGCTAGAAAACTCTCCAAAGCAAAGCAGTGTTACTCTGTCTAATTGCATTATTTTTTTGTATGTTGCATTATAGAGACTTTCTGCACATGCGCTCTTGGCAATTCTCTATTGTTACTCTCAGAGCTGCTCAGTCCTTCCTGCAAATCAAATGGATGGCTATTCTTGCATGGGAACCCTGGAACTACTGCCACTTCTAAACCAGGTGGTAGCTCCATTGTGCCCTGCATCAATTGGTGCAGCACATTTGCATCCAAAAAAAGCACGTCATTCTCCAAACACTGGAACTAAAGCCGAGTGGACTTGGCTTGGCTTCTAATGAAGAATGCTACATTGCAAAAATTGTATTCTTATTTGTGCAAATAGTTTTTCTCATTGCAACTTTTATTACATTTCCCCCAATGTTTCCTTGCAACCATGATAATGCTGGAATTCTAAGGGAAAAATTATGGAGAAAAACATGACGATTGCTCTTGAAATTGCATTTTGCTCACTGCAGTTATTGTCATAAATGACAGCTGAAGTTACTAAATGGTTTTCATAGTTAAATCAGGTTGAAAAAAGACAAAGTCCATCAAGTTCAACCCCTCCAAATGAAAACCCAGCATCTATAAACACACCCCTCCCTACTCAGATAAATTATATATACACATATCTATACTAACTATAGAGTTTAGTATCACAATAGCTTTTGATATTATGTCTATCCAAGAAATCATTCAAGCCATTCTTAAAGGCATTAACTGAATCAGCCATCACAACATCACCCGGCAGTGCATTCCACAACCTCACTGTCCTCACTGTGAAGAACCACCTACGTTGCTTCAAATGAAAGTTCTTTTCTTCTAGTCTAAAGGGGTGGCCTCTGGTACAGTGATCCACTTTATGGGTAAAAAGGTCCCCTGCTATTTGTCTATAATGTCCTCTATTATAGTCCCCTCGCAAGAGCCTTTTTTCCAGGGAAAACAAGCCCAACCATGACAATCTACCCTCATAATTTAAGTCTTCCATCCCTCTAACCAGTTTAGTTGCACGTCTCTGAACTCTCTCCTGAGTATTTATCTTTATTTAATTCCATCTGGTCTAGTCAGTGTGTACAATGTTTAATAATATAGTAATAGAATCACAATTTCTAGCTAACTCCTACAGTATGTTTAATCTCTGATATTTTGGTTCCCAGAGAGTTAAATCTGGACAGGGAATGACTTTAGCTGAAATACAAACAAGACCTTCAAGTTGCACATTCCTGTAAATGTCAAAATCAGATATTTCTAATAAAATCCACCCTTTCTTTTTCCCTGCTATCATTTCTAATAGACAAAAGGTAAAAGACCTAAAAGAAAGGTTGAAGCATGAGATGGCTGATTTAATAATGGGAATGCTAATGGAATTCAGATAAAAGAAGTTGGGATTATAGGTTTCATTTGTAAATGTTTCATGCTTTAATTAAATAATCATGTAATGCCTTTATTCACAAGCTTTAGTGATTATTTTGCCAGTTACTGTTATCAGATTACATGCATCTCTAGAACTATATTTTCCAAGGTAAAAAAAACTGCAAACACTGAAATTTGCCACTCATTTCTATTAGATGTTGTTTTGACTTCTGGAGTGGCAGCATATTCAACATGTCATCATAGAATCAGGAAGTAGATGAATAGCCCCCATGTGCAACTCCGAAACCATAAATAGCTTGTGAAATGTTCCTTTATTAATGGTGCTTGGTGATGGCATGTGTTATACATGTTTAGTTTTATTTTGGTACCATGACATAACTAATTGGAACTTGCCTATGATATGAAATATATGTATGTATAATTTTATTTGTAAAGCACAGTGCTATACAATGCACTAATAAATAAAATCTATAAAATATCATAACACATACTTCAACATAATGATCTTAGACATTTGTGTCCTTGGAGGCTTCTATAACTGATTTTAGTTTAGATACATTACTGCTTATATAATGAAAGCCTCCTTCCAGTTATAGATAGTATTCAGGTCCCATTTAAGTTGCTGCTTCTGCATTTCTCTAGATGACTCCTTTCAGGCCCACACCCCATTATGGTTTTGCCCAGACTAACAATTTCAGTTGAACTGATATGGAACATCTCTATGAATGTGATTCAGCTTCTGATTTACAAATATAGTTAAACGAGGAGCGAATCACAACAATAAATAACATATACTTGTGTCTAAATGTGTTGTGATAAAATTGTAAGATAATGTAGATAATTAGGGGGGTTATTTACTCATTATTTTATTAAAACAAATTTGACCAAAATTGTTTAAATCATACAAATTTTTTGGATTTGACACCCGAAAACCACTAATTATTCAGATTATTCTATTTCTTATTACAAAAGGGAAATCTGCCATTGACTTCTACATGACTTCGACAGGTTTGAGATGGAGTATTTTTAGATTCTGACTTTTAGCAGCCTTGGAGTATAATTAATCTTGAAAAAAAAAATTTTTTACACTAAAAATATGTGTTTTCCCTTTTAAAACCCCAACCAGAAAAATTTGGGATTTAGTAAATAATCCTCTAAAGGTGTATTATCCAAACCCTTCCATTGCAAACAATCTATAATATTTCATACAGTATATTACCATAAAGCAAGAAACTATTATACCTTTGACATTTAGTTAAGTATGGTGAACACAACTCTTGGGATTGGTTTGTTTTTTTGTATTTTTTACAATGGTGATTTATACAGTGTGCTGTTTTACAGCTGGGATATAGCTTTACCCTTGTAAACCAATTTTTATGGAAGTATCTAGATTCTCAATACATCTGTGGTACTTAAAATGCACATATATTTTATACTCTACAATTTTCTGTAACTGTTCAGGCTTGCATGTCCCCCTGCTGTGTGCTGGAAACATACAAAGTAGAGCAGCTCAGTAAATAAAATATGTATCCCATTCACACTCGCACTATGCACTTTTTTGTAATATTGGAGGATTTTGGTTTCCCGTCAGTATGTTTAAGAATACTAATTTTTCAAGTCTTATTTTACTGTCTCTTTCCTACTCTCTAACTGAATGCCGATCAAAAGGAGATTTTTAAACGAAAGCTATATTTACAATATAAACTGTTTCTCACAGCTGGGGGCAGTCCATCATTTTTAGTTGTCAGCATGAGACTCAGTACTCTTGTCATTCTCTGTAGTCCAAATTTCTTTTAAACATATTCTTTATAAAAAGGAAGATCTCTGCAACACACACACACACGTCGGTAACATACTGTTTATCTCATGAGTTCTTCTCTTACTACATTTATTAACACAAAACACAATTTTAATACACGCTATGCATACTGTGTATTTTGTGCTTGAAAGATATGCATATGATAGAAATCAAGGACACTTCAATTGTTCTAGCCATGGCACCACCTGGTGGAGGAAGACAGAGTGACATTTCGCTTTCTACGGCATTTCAATGTTCTGTCAATTGATGCTGAAACTACTGTATGAAGAGCATATTTCAACCTATTGTTGACTGGCATTTCAGCTCTGGCTTTGATAATTCTTTGAAGAGATACTCAAGAGTAAGGCTTTTATTGATTTTATTCTGGATAAATAGGTTTTACACCCACAGATACATATAGCTGAATAACTCCATATGGATTTATGGGCGAACAATGATTTTTGATTGACAAATATATATCAAAGACAACTGTAAATATCACAAGCAATTCAAGATTTCAGGACTCTTTCCCAAATAAAGGGTGCTACAACATTTAAAACAGAATTCGTCTACTTACTCAATGTTATCACTATGCTAGCCTTCTGTAAAATAAGCTTTCAATCTACAGTAGCCCTAAGCATAATAAATGTCACCCCCACCCTTTTATCTTTATCAACTCAATATAACGGGGGACTTGTGTGGCCTTCCTCTACATCACTTCTATTAAAATACTTGCCCAGTTGGTGTCATGGTTTCACGTTTCTCTTGCATTGAAATCAAGTTGTCAAAGTGCACCAGACAAATTTGCATCTGGGGTCTATAAGAAACTCCCCCCTGAATGTGGGCAAAAGTTTTACTTATCCAGTAAATAAGCTGTCCAATACACATAAACTGATGCTGTTGGTAATCAAATCTGTCTATAGCTCTATATTTCTCAATGTGCGCTTATAGCTATTATTTTATATACAGTAGTGCTATTGTCTCCATCATCCCAAGAGAATACAAACATAAGACATAACACTTTGTATATGATTATGTGATGCATATTGAATGCTGCTGAGAGACCTCTGCGGGAGGCTCCTGCTCAGGAAAGATTAATTTTCTTTTATTCCCTTGTTCCATTTTTCTGTGTTATTCTAATAACTCAGCTAGAGGAAGTTATAGATTTGCAAATTTCTTTGGGAATATGAATGTGTATTTGTAGCTTTATTTAATTAGGTATATATACAACAAGTATATTACACACTCCAAAAAAAAAAACCCTAATGAGTAACATTGAAATTAAAATATTAAAAACATTACACTCCAGCTGCATTGTTTGTGAAGCAAACAATGGAAAATGAATTCCACCCCTGAAGAGTAAAGCAAACTGAATGTGTGCTCTTGGGTATTGTAGTCATTCTTGTTTATAAATCAATTATTAAATTAAACCTGTCACAAAATACAGAATATAATACATCATGCTGCTGAAAGCCTGTATTAGATGACTTGCTACCTTTTCCGGAAAGATCTGACAGTGGCCTTAGCAATACATTAAATATATCACACTAAAAAAAGATTGATTGGATCACTTTGTTCATCTTTAAATTGGCCTTACAATAAATAAACTTAGCCTTCGCCAGCAATAGATACATATACAATATATTTGCCAGTTGAAGATTAATTTTAAGAAAACCAATTCCAAAAGGAATTATGACATGCTCTTGTAAAGAAAATAATCAACAACTTTATTGCCTATTATGGCGAAGACAGTTGAACAACAATGAATAACATTTTTTAGTATATACAAGACCACAACATTTGAAATAACAACTGGCTCAAAACTTTGCACCACAGCTCTGGGTGTTTTCTGGTTTAATAATGTTTTATTAATATTTATTACGAATAAAGCTGAAAACAGTTAATCAAGTATGATCTAGGAACATTCAGGTTATGTTTATAATCTACATCATCAGAATAGATGGTGGCTTTCTAACTCAGATAAATATTGTCAAAAAGCATGTAAAATGTAATAAATTATAATATTAAAATGTTTGCCAATAATGTAAGATTAATGCAGAAGAACAGTTAAAATCTTTTGGGGGTGTTAAATTGTTAGGTACCCCCTACTGATTCTAAGGGGCAGATGTATCAAGTGTCGAATATCAAGGGTTAATTAACCCTCGATATTCGACTGCCAAATTAAAATCCTTCGACTTCGAATATCGAAGTTGAAGGATTTTGAGCAAATTGATGGATTTTAATCCATCCATCGAAGGATTATCCTTCGATCAAAAAATTGTTAGCAAGCCTATGGGGACCTTCCCCATAGGCTAACATTGGCCTCGGTAGGTTTTAGGTGGCGAACTAGGGGGTCGAAGAAATTTTTAAAGAGACAATACTTCGATTATCGAATGGTCAAATGATTTTTAGTTCGAATCGTTCGATTCGAAGTTGAAGTAGCCAATGCAATGGTCGAAGTAGCCAAAAAAAACAGTTGAAATTTGAACTATTTTTCCTCTATTCCTTCACGCGAACTTAGTAGTAAATGGGCCCCTAAATGTTTACCTGCTATCCTGGGTAGCACAGTAGCCTGTTCTGGTCACTTTTTGAAAAGTAGTCCCTGACAAAGGTTTCAGGTAATTGATTAGAATCTCTGGGGTCCCTTCATAGAAGCTTAGCACTTCTTCAGTGATTTTTCCTTCCCACAAAAATGCACCCAAAAATGTGCACCTTCAAACAAGTTTAGGCTATTTATTTCAGTAAGCCAGAGATGGCTTATACTTCCTGTATAATCCGTTCTTATGTGAAGAATAAATATGAGTATTCAGAAGAATCCTACAATAATTTCAATAAAATGTCCTAAATCTTTTTTACAAATGATATTGATTGTGAGGCAATGTAACAAAAGTAGCCAATGGAAAAACATGTTTGTAATGAGGACAATGTTTACTTTGTGTAAACAAATTTTCATTTTCACCTATTTAATAAATATTTGCAAAAAATATAATAATTTAGCAAACCAGCTGCAAGTAGAAAAAGGAGTGCATGTTTCCCCATTACATAGTTATATAATGAAATGCCTTAATGAAAAACTAATTATTTTTCTGCCCCAAAAATCTTGTGTCTTAAGTGTAATCTGGTTTATGATTTGTATTACATTAACCCTTAATGGTTCTGGCATGAGGCATTTTAAGTTGTTTATTAAATAGAAATGCAGTAAATCCATTTATTATAGCCTTCACAAAGCATTTGGCCAAATCCCCAACCAAATCTGATTTGTGCACTTCTAGAGACACCTAAATAGGCATGTGCACACAGCAATAGTGGCAACCTATTTTTAAGAGTTCAGGTTTGGCTCAGCCAGATGCTTGGATTCAGCCAAATCCTGCTATATTTTTTATTTCATAGTTTAGGGCAAAATAATAATTGTGATCAATTTAAAGCAGAACTAAACCCCCCATACCAAAAGCCCCCCTAAACATCCTGGCATTGCCCCCCCTCCCCTCTCTGCAATGTTCATTAGTAAAAAAAAAACCCCACATGGCAGGTGATTCCTGACTTGGCCCAAAAGTGCATGCTCCCACAGGCTTAGTTTCTGCGAAGAGACCCAAAGATAATATTAAGCAACGGAAGACGGTGACCAGGAGCTCCGCTACACTTCTCTGCATTTAAGGGTCAGTTTTTTAATGGTTTTTTTATTACTAATGTGCATCACTGGGAGGGAAAGGGGAGGGGGCAATGCCAGGAAGTTTAGGGGAGCTTTTGCTACCGGGGGGGTTAAGTTCTCCTTTAAAGATCAATTGAATGAAATAAATGAGGAAGGGCTTTATCAGGATATTTAACCTGTACAAGATAGAAATAAATGCTATGTCAAATGAACATGTTTGGCTTTAGCAGCTCACATCTAAACAATAGTCACATACAGTGTCATTCCAGTGAGATCCTTGCCTGTTTAATATTGAACTGGAGGTTAGTATTTTTAATTCAATAAAGACGTAAGTGGTTTTATGGTCTTTATGCTTATCAGGATGCCTCTTCATTTCTCTAAATCAAATTATTTCCTCTAAGCTCAGTGGAGTAGTACTTTGCTCATCCCACTTAGATGTTTCCATCCATTAACGGATTACATACAGAAAAACCATAACTATTCTAAAAGCATATGCAGAAAAATGCACTTGTTGATGACAATTAACAAATATTTATTTGTTAATTAGCTCAGTATTGATTAGTTTGATGTTGCTGTGTGTACTTTAAATACATAATCTTTCCTGCACCTGTGCTTGTACCAGATGGTGTGCCACAGGCATCATTAAAAGTAAATCTCAAGAATTAACTGGCTTAATATGTAGGCATCCCAATTGTATTTTAGTCAGTTCCATAGTGACTAGAGGACATTACACTTTAGCTATTATCTTCATGCAATATGCTTTGCTTTTGATGAATACTTTTAAAAGCAACATATGTGATAAACAGTGAGTTTTATTTTAGCAGGCAAGTATATTTAAGCAGAATGTTAATGCCCTGTCTTTTAGAATGTAAGAACATGAATCATACAAGCATACCAAGAAAGAAAAAGACTATTATTGGCAATTGTATTTTATAGAGTGTGTGAGACTACAGGGTGAGTCAGGGTCTAAACCAGGTCCGGACTGAGAATTAAAATAGGCCCTGGCACTTTAGGTACATAGAGGCCCAATCAGCCCAAACTGAGGCCCAAACAGCCCCCACCAGCCCACTTAATACTGACTTTCTATGGCACTTTATAGCAGCCCCTCTGGCATTTGCCAGAACCCACAGATTGTCAGTCCGGGCCTGGTCTAAACCATTTAGGACACTTGTGCTTGGGGCTAAATAGGGCATTGAGCATGCCTACTAGCTGTTGGTTGAAAACATTAAAAATATATATTTTGAAGTCACACTTTTTTGAGTGATATCTTTGTATCATATTTTCAATGGCAGTGCTAAGGCACACAGTACACAGGTATACCAGGCATTTAATCCTTTCAATGGTAGAAGAATTACACACTGGCTTTACTGGCAGACAATTTTTTAACATTTTGAGCTCTTTAGATATATAAACATTTCCTATATAGGTTGGCGGTTTTGTTTTGTAACAAGATCTAAGATTCTGCATACATTAAGCTACCTGAGAGATTCATATTTTCCATAATATAGAGACATATATTTTAGAAACACATTTTATTGTATGCAGTAAAATGCAACGGATTTGGAAAGTTCCATGTTTCCCAAACTAGTTAATACTAAATATATATAATTTTTTGTATATTTCTGACTTGTATAGTTCAAATCTCCAAGCAGTACTGACAAATTTATAAATCACCACTCCAGAAATTTGCCTACTTTCCATTTCAAGGCCAGCAATTCCACTAACAGTAGGTTTTCCCATGAATGTATACATTTTTTGGAAAAACACATTGACAAATCTAAATCGGTAAATATGTATTTTTTACTCCAAGCTACCCCATTGTTTATACATAATATGGGTCCTCTGATGAAGCACCCAGTGGCGCGGAACGCATCAGGAGGGAGTGGCTGACACAAGGTATGCAGACAGGGAGGGAGACAATGCCATATGTTATAATATGCATGAACACTTGTATTGACTATGCATTTGTAATACAAGTAAATTGTACAAATTTGCACAAATAAATGCTTGATGTGAGGTTCTGTGCATGTTTCTAATTTAAGATACCCAATTGCGCGTTCTCAAGGCATCATTATTATAAAAATGTCTGAAAATTTAAAAAATTCAAAGCTTGAGATTTACAGGATATTATTATGAATGCCAAGGGTATACTGGACAGTTTGAATCCTGATGATGTGTATAGGTGTACCTAATTATGTGGCCTGCAGTGGCCCTAAATGGCAATAGCACATTTTAATTATCATGGCTTGTCATGTCAGCTACTTCCAAATCATAGCCATGTTAAGTAAAAAAAGACACTCATGTCTATAAGAGATGTACAATAAGTCAATAAGTAAACAAGGCATTTATGAAAAAGGTCAAATCATAGTTTGTAAATATTCAGTGCTTAAATGTCTTGTGACAATATTAGGGTGATATAATTGTATATGTTGCAGGGCAATAATTGAAGGTAAATATTTAACACATTCATATTATGGCCATAAATATATGATTCAGGGACATTATGATTGCTGTACAACTTTTTATTAATGATATTCTAATAATGTGCAATGTCGTTCAGGGGTGGGTTTTGAAGTTTTTTAACCATTGCTAGTAATTTTTCATGCAATGTTGTATACTTTTAGAATGGGACACCAAGGGGCAGATTTATCATATATTTATCGGATATCTTAGTCGAAGTTTTTTTTTACCGAATTTGACTGTTATGCAGTCGAAGTAAAATCGTTCGAATCAAACAATTTCAGCGATCGATTGAACGATTTTACTTTTTCAGAATTCAAATTTCGAGCTATTTTTTGTGTACTTCAACTAGGGAATAATCCAAATTCGATTGGAATTTTAAAAAAAATGCGAAAATTAGAATATTGAAATTTATCATTTACGGTCTCTTTAAAAATTCAGCTTCGACCATTCACCATCTAAAACTGCAGAATTGCTGTTTTAGTCTATGGGGGACTTCCTATTTGGAGTCAATTGGTGGACTTTGAAAAATCTAAGTTTTTTTTAGAAAAAAACTTTGAATCGAATTTAATGAAATACGATGTTACTTTTGTATGATATGAATTAAAAACGGCCTATTCACCCGAAAAAAAACTTGGATTTTTTTAAATAAATTTCGGTTGGTCTTTTTTATTCGAAATTCGACCCTTGATAAATCTGCCGCTAATTGAAGTTTTCATATTTGCCCTGTAGATATTGATGTGGACCACAATGGATGTCTACAGGCAAGTTTCACAGACATTTCTTGCAATGCCTTCAAAATCTCACTGTATTTTCAGCTTGCCTAATAAATCAGCACCATTGTAATTTTCAAATTATAGGGGTTTTTTTTAGTTAAGTTGTAAAGTTGGCCACACACGCTGTCTTTTTGATTTTCAGACAAGATGATTAGTTGTACACTAAACAATTCATTCAAATTATTTGATGGCAAAACTGCACTGATCTAGCTGCTTGTTCCTCCGGATGTTTGTTCTGATTGCTATGCAGAGGTGTACCTGTCAGCCTGGTTTTCTCTCGAGATATTTAAATTTAGTCATATTTTGATGTTGTAAATTAGATGGCTACAGGGAATATTATAAATGAGTCACTTTCCCAGTTAATATTTTATGGCAAGAAATAGAATAAGTTCATAGAAGAAGGCACTCTTAGTTTGTGACTGTTATCACTTTTAGCCTTTAGAAAAACAGAGACTAAATAAAGAAGAATTCATAATAATATTATATATTGTGTAGCATTGTAGTGGGCTATAAAATCAATAATTAGGCAATTCCCAAGGTTCTTTACCTGTTAATACACAATAAAGGTTGTACATATGTAAATGCCACATATTTGCTGTAAGCTACACAGCACTCCAGGGAAGGCCATGTAACCTCTCTTGAGCTAACGAAGGGCCAGGTTTTCATCTTACCTCACACCCGAAAAGTCCCTACCCAGAAGTAATTTGATCAAACATGTTTATGAAAATGTATAATGTTATTGGCTTAAACTTACTACAATAGTAGTAACAATGTGATAGTTAAAACGAAATATATATTCTCCAAGTTTTTTTTACAACCAAACTAAAACTCAATATGAATAAAGTTTAAATTATAGCAATATTTATGCTATCAAGTATCATAGAACAACAATGATGTTTCCCTGTCACCCTAGTTGTAATCATAAAAATACTTTTGTGTATAATTAACAAGTACCAGAACTGACATTTTGAATATCAACATCTCCTTACTGAAAAATATATTCTTATGATACAGTACTTATGCTGTGTGACTTTTATGTGCATTATGTGGGGAAATCATTCTGTCTAGCAAAGGAGTTTTAGTGCCTACCATACTGTTATTCCAAAATGGTGGTATAATAACGATATTCATCTGAAATTACCAGGGAAAAAGCTAGGTTTATTAAACTAAATATATGCCACTTGGGGACCACTCAATATATATTCATTTTTAAGGGGTAATCAAGTATAAAAAGTGTTCTTTATGAAATGTTTTTCTGCTTCTCACCTGCTTATCTGCCGTCTTTCGCTTATGAGATTCTTGACCTCTGTAAACATAATGAGCCAGAAGCCATCTTAAACATGTTTTTTAGAATACTGCATTCCATTGAAATAGTTGATATTTAACTGCAAATGCATGTGCAGGTGGAAGAAAGACAGATGTTCAAATTTTACTTTTATGATAGAACCCTTTAAAAGTTGTCCATACAGGTTTGTAGTCAGTTGTTCTGAACAATAAATGCAAAATGGATATGTTTTTGGTGTGTGCGCGGAGGGGCAAAATCCAATTCACATCACAACCAATCATAATAAGGTTTCCGTTATTTTCCCCTCGTTTTAAAACCCCAAATAATAATTGTTGAAAATTAAAATGGTAATATAGATCTCAATAAGATTTAAGACAAGTTAAGGTGTGTTGAACATACTTTCTTACCATTGTTTTAATTAAGAAATATATAAGTTTTTTGTTATTTACAGCACTGATCAATGTAGAACTTTCCCTTTCACAATTTGATAAATACGCCTTTAAAAATCCCATAGAAATGAATGGAGAGAGGCGGTTTTTCACACTGGTGGACTGTGGTGATTTCCAATTTCACTCTTTGATAAATATACCCCCATGACTTTGTGCCAGCATTGAAAGTACTATTACTAAATTGTGCAGAACTATAGGTTCCATGCAGGAAGCTGCCACTTTTCAGAGTGATTTGTCTAAGTTGGGAAACTGGGTTCAATGATGATAAATGCAAGGTTATGCACTTTGGAAAAAATAATAAGTGCAAGTTATACACTAAATGGCAGTGTGTTGGGAGTTTCTTTAACTGAGAAGGATCAAGGGGGTTTTGTGGATAACAAGTTGTCTAATTCTGGGCAGTGCCATTCTGTGGCCACTAAAGAAAATAAAGTACTGTCCTGTGTAAAAAAGGGCATAAACTCAAGGGATAAAAACATAAATTTTGCCCATTTATAGGTTCCGGTAAGGCCTAATCTGGAGTATGTGGTGCGGTTTTGGGCTCCAATCCTTAAAGGACTTTGATGTAGTTTTTATTTCTAAATTACACTGTTTACACTACAAATAATTCATTATGCCATGTAAAATTCCTTAACCAGCAAGTGTATTTTTTTTTAGTTGTAATATTGGTTTGTAGGCAGCCATCTTAAATCATTTTGTCAGGTCATATGCTTTCAGAAAGAGCCAGCACTTTAGGATGGAACTGTTTTCTGGCAGACTGTTGTTTCTCCTACTCAATGTAACTGAATGTGTTGCAGCGGGACCTGGATTTTACTGTTGAGTGCTGTTCTTAGATCTACCAGGCAGCTGTTATCTTGTGTTAGGGAGCCGTTATCTAGTTACCTTCCCATTGTTTTTTTGTTTGGCTGCTGGGGGGGAAGGAGGGGTGATATCACTCCAACTTGCAGTACAGCAGTAAAGAGAGACTGAAGTTTATCAGATCACAAGTCACATGACTGGAGGCATCTAGAAAACTGACAATATGTCTAGCCCCATGTCGGATTTCAAGTGCAGAATTCTGCTGGAGCAGCACTATTAACTGATGCATTTTGGAAAAAAAAATCCCATGACAGTATCCCTTTAAGATGGATATAAATAATATAGAGACTGTGCAGAGACATGCAACTAAACTGGTTGGTGGGATGGAAGAATTAAACTATGAGGGTAGACTGTCACGCTTGAGAGGGGACATGAGTTACAAGTATATTAGAGGACATTAAAGACAAATAGCAGGGGACCTTTGGTGACCTTTGCCCGGTGATGCAGTGATGGTTGATTCTGTTAATACCTTTAAGAGTGGCTTGGAAAATTTCTTGGGCATGCATAACATCCAAGGCTAAAATCTATAGTTAGTGTATGAGTATATATAGTTTATGTGAGTGTATGGAGGGATCAGTGTGTGTGATCGACTTTGTATTTTTTCAACCCAATCTAACTATATAATGTGGTGTGAATATCTATGAAAACAATGCTGATGACCTTTAATAAGACAACCATACTGGGGGGGGGAATCACATTATATTAGGGCATGGCATAGATCACAGGGGAACTGAGAGCATGCAACAAAGAATTGTGGAATGGGGCACAAATGTGGCACCTCGTAATAATATGAGAGTATATTCTGCATGTATGCTAATGTTTAAAATGGCAGTAGAACATTTAAACTTAATATTACAACTCAATAAAATACAATATAGTCATATATTTTTACATGTTCACTGATTTACATACTTTAATGACTTGATTGACTGTGCATGATTTGGATATTTTACTGTGTGTGTGACAAGATGAAAAGGTTGAAACTAAATAGGCATGCAGTAGGACATTTTTATTGTTGCTAGCTACTTGTGACCTTTACAGTGAAGTCAATGTTCCTGTTTTAATGCTTTAGGAGATTTAGACAAAAATGATAAACAAGGGGTTATTATATTTTATTAGCATTTTAACACAGGTAATTAATCCAAATTAAACAATAGACTAACCTTTAAAATCTCCATTGTTGTCCTGAAAAAGCGTGTTGTGTTCATTAACTGGTTCAAGCTGGTAGCTTCTTAAAGCTATCTGATAGGTGAAAAACAGAAAATGCTGATATACAGATATTTTATGTTTTCTTCCAAATAAGGGATACTACTGTATTGTACCTTTAGCAATATGACATCACTTCATGAAATTATAATTAAAAGAAAACTATTTATAAAACATTTATTAATATGAAGTGGAGGCTGAGTTCAATTACCCTTAAACATTACGAGTGTCTGTAAAATAGCCTATTCTTGAAAAGCCTTTTTGTGAGAAATATATGTTTCTAATTATAAGTGCCATTTTATTACACTGTTCCAAAACAAATCTCTACTGTTTTCTATGAGCCACCATGCTCAGAAAAAAAGGCATTATATGTTTGGTCACATTCCAATGAATGGACAAATATATTTTACTGTACTCCTTATATATTTCACCTGTACTCCTTCATCAGTCAACACATTATTTATATATTCCTTATTCCTGTCAAATGATCTCAGATCAAGCTCACAGAAAACCATAAAATGTCAACTCAAAAGCTGTAACTTGATACGTATAAGCCAATATTATTAAGATTTCGTTGATCAGTGACATATGATCAATGACCTGAATATGATTTAATGGCCTTAATGATTTTAAAAATGGTAAACTTGCCAAGAAGACAGTCATGTCAACTGTTATGGAAGGCACCTAAAAATAACAATAACAGTATACTGTTTGGAATTGTTGCATTTTAGTGCTTCTTCAAAAATAGTTGGCCCAGTAGAACTGGCAAATTATACACTAAAATACAAAGTAGCAGTACTCATTCTCATTATTAAAACATTCACTATAGATATATATCTCATCCAGGGATTCCCACTCTTAATATAGTGACTGGTCTATAGGCTTAAAAATGGCCTTAATGGATCATTTTAAATTAGGGCTCAGTAAGATTTTGACTATACTAAGAAAAAGATTCTGTCAGCCAAGGTCAAAATTGGGCTCTATATACAGTCTGTGACTTACGGGCCTACATGGCGGCAGAAAAAACGTTTAGAGGTCAATTTATGACTTTGTAAGCATTTCGCCTCAACACTTTCACTGAACATTTTCTTATTTAGGAAAGCTTGCTTGGGAAAAAATATTTTAACCAACAAGGTTTTTCCCCAGACTAACTTATGCAGGGTATCTCATGATTGCTTGAGCCGAAAGACTTATGCAGGAAGATGTAATCTACTCCTTATTTCAAATTTTTGGGTGTCTGAAAGACCTAAGTTAGGAATGCAAAAGGCATTGTAGGCTGCAATATCATATTACAGCTCAGCATTTATAACAATATTATGTATAGTAATAGGGGTAAAGAGATGTGGAAATCACTGCGAAATACTTTACATTTCTTTATATATCAGATTTGTATGGCTAGAATATAATGTTAAATACTGTAGTGCTAATTAGCAAAAGCAATATCTGTAAGTATTTACATTGCTGCACAACTTTACTTTTAATAATCAATGAGTTTCGGTTGGTAAAATCTTTGTCTTATAAATAGCACCATTGTTTTTAAAGTGGAATAAAAGAAACTAACTTAATATTGTGCATAACACTCCTGCTATTAGGTATTGTGAGACTAAAATAAATGCTATGGTTCTATAAAGTAGTTTTGTTTATTAAACTATCACATTCACAGTTCCCATTTCTTTTATAATTATACTTTGGGGGCATCATTGTGGAGGCAAGCCACTTAACAGAGATTGTCCTCGCAGTCGGTAAAGCTTTGTAAAATTAAATTTATGTTTTTTGTGCTGTAATTAGTCATGATCTGAATAAGCCAGGGAGTTGACCATAAAGGAAAAATGTACCTGTTCTGCCTTAACATCAGGAGATTTTACATCTAGGTCAAGTGTATGGATGAGCACAGCAAGGGCAGGTTTTATTGTTTTCAGTTTGGGAAAAAGATACACCTCTAGACATTCATAGACATCTAAGTCTGCTCCACCAGTTTAAGATGAATTTTCTTGACTCAAAAATGTTATAAAAACAGCAAGCTTGTATTGCCGAGGGTGCTACATATTTCAAAAGCAAACATAAAACAAAATGTACCTATGAGCTTTGTTAACACTGGCTACTTCTATAGTTAGCATGCTGTGTAATTATGATGCACAAACTTATCTACCATAACTTAAAAACAACTAAGTTAAAGACAATTAACTTAATGTGTCCTGTGTAAGCAGATTGACTAAGTGAGTCATTAAAAAATCTTTGCTGAGACACTAATTAAATTTCAAATACTGACATTTCTGGCTAAAACATTCATTCATAGTAATTAACAGCGCATTTCCATACCTCACCATGCCAACCAAAAAGGATCTCCTTATAATTATTGTCCCTGTAGGAGCTGTTGCAAGGAACTGGGGCTGTCAGCACAGTAAGTAATCTGGAAAACAATTATATATATCTTTAATAACAGCAAGACAAGATGTTGTTTAAGCTACCTCAAAGCCTGATGTTTTATTATAAATATTGTATGCTAATATAAGATCAATTCTTGTACTTGTTTTTAAATCTGCAAGGGAATTGATATGGGCAGGTCACAGCCTGGCATAATATTATCTATAGGTCATGAGAAAGTCACCATCTTTGATGAAACACATAGGGTGGAGCTTATACAGAGACCAATTATTCTTTTACATAAAAAAAGCATCAGAGGTTTTTTGTCAGAGCTACTAGCAATTAGCCATGTCTTATGTCAGCCCCTTCCTATCCAGAGAAAACCAGCAGCACACTGAGTCAAGTTGTAGTTGTGTTCAAAAAAGAATTATTTTATTAAGCCCATATGCAAAAGGCAACGTTTCGAGCCTACTAGGCCCTTTCTCAAGCCATGTGTTACATCATACAATGCTCTTTTAAAGTGAGGAAGGGGGTGTGACTACATGTCCAGCCCCTTTCCGTGACATCATCATTGTTATATATAAAAAATATTATACACAAACATTAAGTTTTATCCATCAGAAATCCGGTTTGTGAAATAGTGATTAGTGCATCCAAACAAAAAGTAAATAGGATAAGTAAAAGTCTCAAAAGGAAAAGAAAGTCTCAAAAGGAGTCCAAGATTAAAATCCGTTGTAACTAAGAATCCGTTGTGTCACAAATCTTTGTATGTCCTTTGTATCAAACAATTGCAACATATTTGGCAAAAGAAAAAATTGCAATATAATTGGCAAAAAAAGTTTCAAAGGTCAACAAAACCTGTTCATAATGAAAACTGCCACACATTTTGTTATTTTGCTATTTCTGCAATATCATTAGGATTAAGCATATTAATTCAACATATTGTGATCTGACATACCTGAGACGCCAGTATGACTCATTCTGCATATCGTACTCAGCACTTTTCCTGAGACACCTTATGATATGCAAGATATGTTGTCAGCACTCAGGGTGTTCTATGTAGATCTTTAATAGCCTAAAATGAAAAGAAGCAATGTTAATTTAAGTTCAGAACATCGGGGTATGTAACGTCATTGCATATATACACATACACAGGATAATAGTATTTACCTCAAAAATTAAAAATGGCTGGGGTGTATTCCCTATTCAAACCACGGGGCCAGATAGTGTCCAATCTGTGAATCCACATCATTTCAAGTTTTTTCAACATCAGTAATCTATTACCACCCCTCCTAGGTGTCTCTACAGTGTCAATAACTTGGAATTTGAGCTGACTGATAGAGTGTCGTGCAGAGTGAAAATGCGCCGGGACCGGTAGTGCAGTTAGTCCCCTGCGTATTGTGGACTTGTGTTTCGAGATACGATCTCGTACTTTCTGTGTGGTTTCTCTCACATAGAGCAGACCACAGGGACATTTCAACAGATAAATCACATAAGATGATTCGCATGTGAAGTATTTCTTAATCTCGTATTTATTGCCTCTATGTGGGTGGTAAAAGATACTGCCCTTGGTCACTGAATTACACTGAGTGCAATGTAAGCAAGGGAAAGTCCCGAACTTAGGGTTTTGTAAAAATAGCTGTTTCGAGGGGCCCCTACCACCGATGTCGGCCTTAACCAATTGGTCCTTAAGATTTCTCCCCCGTCTGTAGGCTAACATGGGTGGTTGTTGGAAAGAGGGTATGTCCTGGTGACATGATTGCAATATATGCCAATGTCGGCGAATAATATTGCCCACATGCCTACTGGCAGTAGTGTATTTGCTTACAAATATCAGCCTGTCACCTTTCTGAGTATCTCTTTTTACAGGGCAGAGCAAATCTTCTCTGCTCCTGTCTTGTAACTTTCGTTCATTCATATCCAGTATATCATAGGGGTAACCCCTCTCCATAAACCGAGAAGTCATCTCACTTCTCTCTTTTTGTAATTCGCTGTCATCACTGACTATGCGTTTCAGTCTTGTATACTGGCTCAGGGGTAACGAATCTCTTAGGGGTTTAGGGTGAAAACTGGTATAATGGAGTAGGCTGTTCTTGTCAGTCGTTTTCCTAAACAGATCTGTCTTCAACCCTATACCAACCCTTGTGAGCTGGACATCAAGAAAATTGATGGTGACCCTATCACAGACATTAGTGAATTTCAATGTTTCTTCCATGCCATTCAGGAATGTGTGAAATTCAACTAGACTGTCCATTGTGCCATCCCAGAGGACCAGTAGGTCGTCTATGTAGCGTATGTACAAGATACAGTGCTCCTGAAAAAGGGGGTTTTCATATACCATGGTTTCTTCCAAGAAGGCCATATAGAGATTTGCATATGTTGGCGCTACATTACTGCCCATGGCGGTACCCCTCTGTTGTATGTAGTAACAGTCACCAAATAGAAAATAATTCTGATGCAGTACAATCTCAAGCAGGTCTATTAAGAAATTCTTGTGTGTTTGGGTATATCCCGTTTTATCCAAATGATATCGTGTGGCTCGTATGCCTGATTCGTGTGATATGGATGTATATAAGCTGGTTACATCAAAACTTGTTAGCCATATATCACGGTCAGGGAGTCGTATCGTCTTAAGGATGTTTAATAGGTGTGTGGTATCTTTAACAAAAGATCTGGTGCTTTGTACCAGGGGTTGTAACACCTTATCCAAAAAGATGGCAAGTGGACTTAGCAAAGAATCCGTGCCCGCCACTATTGGTCTGCCCGGGGGTTTCTCTAGACTCTTGTGTATCTTGGGCAAAGTGTACAGCACGGGTGTGATGGGATATTCTTTGATCAAAAATTGTTTCAGATCCTCATCAATTATGCCTTCCTCGGCCGCACTGTACACTTTATCCATTATGCATTGCTGAATTGAAGAGAGGGGGTTTGCAGTGACCTTCTTATATACTTCTGTCTCTGCCAGTTGTGAGAAAATCTCCTCTACATAGAAGTCCTTGTTCATGACCACTAGTGCTCCCCCCTTGTCAGCCGGTTTAATTACAATATTGTCATTATGTAATAACTCCCTTAGGCATGACCTCTCCTTGTAGTTTAGATTAGACTCATGTCCAAACCAGGGATTACGTATAGACTTCTGCTTTAGTTTTTCTATGTCATTAGTGACCATCTTAACATATGCCTCAACCACATATGTCAGCCCCTTCCTATGTGGGGAAGGATGTACAGACTTAAAAAGACATTTAATAGAACTGTAGTGATATTGCCAGACACATTTTATTCCAAATGTGGGCACATTATCAATAAACCATCGAGCCAGTTGATTCTGCTGCCTGAGGTAGAGTACAGTCTCTTGCTCCCATAGCCTCGTCTCCTTCCAAGCTTTCCACTTCCCTGTGCTGCTATTAGCATGCTAAATTTATTCATAGGAAATATACATGAGATTCCTCATTTATAATGCAAAGTGCAAATTGCTTATTTTTAATGCAAATTGCAATGTATTTTTACCCACAATACAGCATTTTCCCCCTAGAATTCCATCACGGTTGGAGAGGCATGCTAAGTTGCATCCTTCTCAACTTGTGTGAGATGCACCAATATCTATGCAGATTAGAATGCTTTTTGGTATAGTTGTGACACATTATTTCCCCAGATTTTGTGTTGCAATGGTTAAATAAACCATTGCTTTACATTAAAATGTAAATACGCTTTTAACAATCAATTATATAAGCTTCTAACATGACCAAGTGAGATCAGGATCTCACATGTTTTTTCATCAGTTTACCCAAGTTGGCCAACCATGAAAGTCAAAGATAAGTAAATCTGCCCCTAACAGTATAGATTGCTTTCAGTGTGCAAACTTAAGTCTGGTTCTGTTTTATTCTAGATTCAGATATTTTTGTTTGAAAAACCTTCTTTTCAGAAGATTGCAAAACACTTCTTTTCAGCATATATTTTAAGACTGAAATTCTGCTATGCACATCTTTTTAACCATGATTATTGAGTTATACCCAGGGTTGGACTGGAGCCTTGGGGGCCCACCAAGGCTGCAAAAGGAAGGGCTCTCCTGGCAGACCTGGGGCCAACTTCCGACCTTCAATTCCCATCCCACATGTGCGAAAGACGTGCCACACTAATGCAAGAGTGCCGCAAAGGAGCAGGACGTGGTCTTTGTGGGGCTGTCGGGGGAGCAGGTCTGGGCTGTCCGACCCTGGTTATACCTGATTGTGTAATTTAGCACATCCATCTACTTAACATACCAACACTTTGTTTACTGGAACTTCACTCTTTGTATTGCTTTTGCTTTCCAGAACAAGCCTATGTCATTACAGGTTATGTTCTCGATTGTAGGCAATGATTTTATCCTACGTATCTTACCTTGCCTTATTAAGAAAAATGCATTGAAAACAACTTGCCATTTATAGATATTAGATATCACTTTTTTTGCTATGACTTTTCTATATTATATATAAGTTCTTTTTATTAGTTTCCCACTGTTTTGTAATAGTTTATTTTGAAAGTCATTTGGAACACAGTGAGGCTTATTTTTAAACACTGGGCTTGCCCACAGGCAGTAACCCATAGTAACCAATCAGCAACTACCCTTTTACTGCCTGCTGCAGGTTGAACAATGAGGAAATATTTGATTGGTTGCTATCGGTTACTGCCCAGGTGCAAATTTGCCCAAAGTTTATAAACGAGTCAAAGTATGTTTTAACATTTGCAAAGATGTCAAGGAGAGTTAAAAAAACAAGATTATAATATTTTGCATAATAAATGCTTTCTATTAATATTTTGGAGCTTAAAAAAACAACAAATTGAAAACCGGGTCGTCTTTGACCATTTCTGCTCCTGTATATGAAATGCAATTCTACATTTGTGTTTATCACTCCTAACACTGCTTGCCAAACATTGCAGCAAAGTGTAAGGAAGAATTACCTCCTGCCTCCACGCCTGCCCTGCTGTCCAAGATGGCGACGCCCAGTCCTTCCACGCGGTTCTTCCCAGGCGCGGCACTGTGACGCCAGCGCGTTTTCGCCAGCGTCAGAATGGACGCCGGCACTTGGATGGACGCCAGCGTCGGAACGCCGGCGCAATTACGCCAGCGCAGTGACGTCATCACGTTTATCCTTTGGCGCCAATGGAGGCCTATTTAAGGAGCCTAAAGGTCTGCAAACATTGCCCAATTATAGGTTCAACTTTGTGTGTTCCTGGGTGTGCTAGTATATATTGATTCTTGTTCCTGATCTTGACCCTTTGCCTGTTTATCGTTATTGAACCCTTGCCGCCTGAACTGACCTATTTGCCTGGACTTTGACCATTCTTTTGCCTAATCCCATTGTACCGCGAACTGTGCTGAACTTCAGCTTCCTCTTTGGTCCGCTACTCAGAGACGACTGAGTTCTTTATTTAAGAGCCAAGGATACCATATAAATGCCAAGACAATTTCAATGAATGAATACAGTAAAATTACCAAAACAATATAATTTTAATAACACATACAATTATAGTATACATAAATAAATTTCACAGATGTTAAATTTAAAATCCATTTTAAATTACAATCCATTGTTCTGCTTATTCTGATGTGTTAATCAGTAGCTCTTCAGCAGCTAAAGTTCCAACTCCCTCAATGCCTTTCTTGTCATTAGGAGACCTGTGATGGAAAATGACAGAAGCATGCAAGAAATAGTGGAAACTGTCTGGTTCTAGCAATTTGCATGACCCGTTGATATTACAACAAGTAGTGAAGTCAGAATGCAGTGATTTGTCCCCCGTTTCAAAATAAAAAGATTCCAAAGACCAACGTTCAATACCAGATCTTATGTTTTTAGATCTTATTTTGTAGGTTCTGGGTTAGATCTACATTGTTGCTTATTACATATTCTCCAGAACTCCAGTTCTTGACTCTTCTGTTCCCGACTTTCATGGTTGCTGCCTGTTTTGACCAAATTTTTTGTTTTTGACTAAGAACTGTGTAACTCTTTGGATACCAAATTATTGGCCCTTTGACCTGTTCTCCCTTGTCAAGCTTCCTTCTTGATCAGAGAGTTGACAACTGCTTCATCGTTTCATTGGAACATGTAGGCAAGCCAATAATGGAAAGGAAATGGAGAGGCAGAAGACCTTATTTACCATATGTGGCCAGGTTCAAAGTATGCAAAGCACATATCTTTTTGCTATTGTAAGTAGCTAAGTTAGTTGCATCAGTTGTTGGAGAGAGACGTCACAGCAAGCGGCCACGGCAAGTTGTACTGTTGTACTTGGTGAGGAATTTCAATCTATTGAAAGCCTCTGATGAAGTCGTTAAGTGATGAAACGCGTTAAGCACATCAAACTGACATCACAACTCAGCGCCCAGGAAGGAGCGAGTAGAGAAGCATTTGAAGGAAACGCTGGTCAAGACCTGAACCGCAAATCCCCGAGGATCCAAGAAACTGGGACGATAGAGAGAGAGAGAGATGTTTTGCCTGTTTTAATCCACTTAAATGTGAGTGTAACCAATTGGTTTTTACTTTTAGAAAAATAAAGAAGTTTTTACACTATTTGCGCTTTTTTAAAACTTCCCCTAGCAAGAAGGATCAACAAAAAGTTTTGCAACCTAAAAAGTCTGATAAGCACAAAATAATTTGAACGTTTGTAAGTTCCCATTTTAAACAAACGCACGTTGTGGTGGAGTATAAAGAGTTAATTGCACTAAAGGTTAAGTAAAGTAAAAGTAAAGTGTTGTGGAACTACAACTCTCTAACCAAGTACTACACTATATTATACTTTTTTTCTCTTTTTCTTCATATTTTCCCCTGAGCTTTGATTAGCGCTGACCTATTTTTAATTATTTTTTGAAGCCACAAAATTAATTAAGATGCAAGAAAAAATAAGTTAAAAGGTAAATTTTAATAGCATGCCTAATAAAGTGTTAACTAACAACATAACCAATTATAATTAACGCCTTTATTTCCTCATACAAAAGGCAGCTGAACTAAAACCTACATTTTAAATTATTCATAATTAGGGATGAGCGAAATATTTCTCAAAGAAAAACACTATAGACTAATTTATATAAAAAATTGTGGTTAAAAAAAGTCACACAGCTTGAAAAATTGTCAGAGAAAAAATACGCCCATTGGCAAATGCATTTGGCATTTTTTTTCCCATTTCGAAACTTTTTCGCAAACCAAAACAGCTGAGATTTGCCCATTACTTTTTGCGGCAAACCCTGTTTAAAAATGGTCGCCCATCACTAATAATTAAAGTTTCTCAGCATGTATATTTTACTAAGGGAGCATGCAGTAACTAAACTCTAAAACACTCTTTGGACAGTAAGGCTGTCAGTCACCCCAAAACCCAGTCTCTATATGAAGAGATTTTCAAAAATAATATACTGTATATCCCCTTCAAAGATAAGCAAAAAGACTTATTTTTAGACTGTAGACAAATTTCATGTTATATGTTACCATTTTTAATTTTTTATGTGAAAACACATATGTAATCTTGTTGCTGCTAGAGCAGTTCATATGAAATGATATTAAAATATATTGTATTATTATGAAGAGTTACATGTTTAAAATAAAATGATGCTCCTTTAATTTTGGGAAATTCAAATCAAGTTGACAGTACAGGCAATAACCCTTATAGAGGGACACACATACAGCACAGGTCATAGGCATCAGTCAGTTTTATACTGCCACCCATGACTGTCAGTTTCTCTTGATTACTTACTTCCATCCAGACAAACACTGAGCAATGAAAACAAGTGCTGTCATCCCAGGTGAGACACATCTAATAAATAAACAACTGTGTTTTGGTCTCAACCCAATGACATACAGTATTTCCTGACTCTTGATTATGGAGGAGGAGGCACAAGTAGGCAGAATGTTGAAGACTGAATGATACGGTTAATTGGGACAGCATGTGGTTGATATGACAAGTTTTCCAACCTCACAAGATTTTTTCTTTAGGTAGAAATAGCCAAAAAAAATGCCTGTCAAATTTCAAACCTTGCCATTTTAATCACATATTGGTCAAGTTAAAAGGTAACAAAAGGTATCATTAGATCTTCAGCAAACTATCTCTCTTTGTGTTTTGAATACTTTCCTATGAATTTTCATTCGGATACTGGCATACAAGGCAAGACAATGCATACTAAACAATTTATATAATACAAAGTGTGTAATGTCTGCAAGATAAGATAATGTACCCACTACTGTGAAATCATTAGAGCAACAAATGTTATGCAATGTTTTTACATACTTTACTTTGTTGTACATCATAATTAAGTCTATGCAGAGCTTGCTGTATGTCATCCGCATAAATTAATATATAATCACATGACAGAAAGGTCAGTGTCAATCTGATAAAAAGACAAGACTAGCATATATTCATGTTTTCACAGAGTTGTAGAAACTGTTTCATACTGTACATAGTTCAGCCTTCCTACAGACTTGAATATATTCATTATTAACATATAACACTTTTTATTTTTTTTCTGGTATTTAGAATGTTGTACAGTCTCACTTTAAGGAAACATTGACTCCTCTCTTTATTAATTTGGTTATTAGAAGAGAAATAAGGGATGATGACATGCATAGTCTTTTCTTTGGTGATTATCTAGTTCCCCAAAATGTGGAAAAGACCGAAAAATGTTACAATGAAATTATGGATATGGAAGAACTTAAAATTGTAAGTTTATTATTCACTGTAGTTTTGCTGGTTCTTTAAAAAAACAGGCTTAGATATTATATATATATATATATCATTTATATATCATTTGTATCAAGACACTTATCTGTTAAAAGTCCAGCATAAACGCTATATCCATCCACACTCACGCGACGTTTCGGGACACATCCGTTCCCTTTCTCAAGCGTATGTATCGTGTAGTAGCGTGTAGGACTCCATTGCACACACTTTCTGCTTCCTCGTTAGGCGGGGCATACGTGGTAAGTAACTGTGATGATGCTTCCTCACCTGGAGGCCGGATCTGCACGTCAGTCACCACATATCTCCACCCTCCCGTTACTATGCAGAGTCCATAGTCACCAAAGAAAAGAAATATATCAATAACAGCAAATTACATGGGCATTTTTCACTATATCTGATGATTGCAGTTGTTTGAGCAGCTTATGCCAAAAGAAAAAGAAAAAGTTAACAGATGTATGGCAAAAAAGAAAAAAAGAAAAAAAATTTTCTGAAAAAATACAAAAATACTTATAAAGAAAAAATTCAAAAAATATACACAAAATAATATTAGTTGCCCGAAATATTACTACTCACCCTAAATGAGTACTTTACAAAAATAAATGCAAGTCAAAATCACGATTTAGACCCCTTGGACTGAGAGTCCCTAGCCTGTCAATCCATTTAACTTCTGCTCTTTTTAATGCTAGAACACGATCTCCTCCTCTTTTCAGGGGTGGGACGTGTTGGATAACTCTGAATTTCAGCTCCTCTGATGTATGTCCTTGTTCTAAACAATGTCTAGAGACTGCCAATGATCTATTGCCCACGTGTATAGTTGATCTATGTTGAGAAAACCTATCCTTCACCTTCTGGGTGGTTTCTCCAACATAGACCAACCCACACGGGCACACCAGCATGTATACAACAAAATTGGTATCACACGTATTATAACCCCTAATTTGATACTTCTGATCCCTATGTGGATGGTCAAAATCAGGACCTACCAATGCAAATCGACACTGGGCACAACCCTTACATCTATACATGCCCTCTTTCTTAGGACCCCAAAACATTGCCTTATTAGGTGGTTTCCGTATGTCTGCATTCACTAATCTACTCCCTATGGTTGCTCCTCTGCGATAGGACATCATAGGGCCTTGTTGAAACTCTGGAATTGAAGGATATGCATCTTTTAATAAGTGCCAATGTTTATCTAATATGCATTTAAATTTGGAACTGGCAGAATTATACTGAGATACATAGGCTAATCTGTTACCTGTAGTACGCCAATCTCTTGATTTACATCCAAGAGTCCCTTCCTTAGCAGCCTGTTGATTTTTTTGTATTAACTGATTCCGGTATCCCCTATCGGTAAGTTTCCTAGACATTATTTCTAAGTCTTGTTCCAGGACCACTGGATTATTTGTAATTCTACTCACTCTGGTAAACTGGCTGATAGGAATCGATCTCTTAACTGAGGGGGGATGGAAGCTGTCATAAGAAAGAAGTTGATTTCGATCCGTGGGTTTTGTATAGATACGAGTATCAAACCCTATCTCGGTTCGTGTAACCAATACATCTAAGAAAGTAACTACTTGGAGATCAGCTGTCATCGTGAATTTAATATCATTATGGGCCTCATTAATTGCCTCACGGAAGGCGGCCAAGGAGTCCAGGTCACCCCGCCATAGGAGGAACACGTCATCGATGTACCACCACCAGGCACAACAATGCCTAGTGAAGATGTGCCTGGTGGAGGTACCGTATATACTCGTGTATAAGCCGACCCGTGTATAAGCCGAGGTACCTAATTTTACCTACAAAAACTGGGAAAACTTATTGACTCGCGTATAAGCCTAGACACAACTACAGCCCTTTCTCCCAGCAGCGCACATTCTGCCAAAGCGACCCCCCAGCGATCAACCAGACTTCTTTGCAAAGCTGATGGTGACAGAGAATTGCCAAACGGATTACTGTGTGCATTGCCCCACTGTCCCACTACCATGTGCAGAGGGTGCTATTTGATATTGCCATCACTGTTAATCTTTTGTATAACCAACAGAGGGTGCTGTGTGATATTGCAGTCACTGTTATTCTTTCATACAACCAACAGATGGCGCTGTGTGATATTGCAGTCACTGTTAATCTTTCATATAACCAACAGAGGGCGCTGTGTGATATTGCAGTCCCGGTTATTCTTTTATACAACCAACAGATGGCGCTGTGTGATATTGCAGTCACTGTTAATCTTTCATATAACCAACAGAGGGCGCTGTGTGATATTGCAGTCCCGGTTATTCTTTTATACAACCAACAGATGGCACTGTGTGATATTGCAGTCCCTGTTATTCTTTCATACAACCAACAGATGGTGCTGTGTGATATTGCAGTCTCTGTTATTCTTTCATACAACCAACAGATGGCACTGTGTGATATTGCAGTCCCTGTTATTCTTTCATACAACCAACAGATGGCGCTGTGTGATATTGCAGTCACTGTTAATCTTTCATATAACCAACAGAGGGCGCACTGTTATTCTTTCATATAACCAACAGAGGGCATTGTGGGATATTGCAGTCTCTCCCCAAGTGAACTGTTGTTATAGGAATGATTAAAAGTGACTGCAATCTCAGCTACTCGGGTCGGGTACCGCTGACCCACATATAAGCCGAGGTAGACTTTTTCAGCACATTTTGGATGCTGAAAAACTCGGCTTATACGCGGGTATATACGGTACATCGATGACGTGTTCCTCCTATGGCGGGGTGACCTGGACTCCTTGGCCGCCTTCCGTGAGGCAATTACTGAGGCCCATAATGATATTAAATTCACGATGACAGCTGATCTCCAAGTAGTTACTTTCTTAGATGTATTGGTTACACGAACCGAGATAGGGTTTGATATTCGTATCTATACAAAACCCACGGATCGAAATCAACTTCTTTCTTATGACAGCTTCCATCCCCCCTCAGTTAAGAGATCGATTCCTATCAGCCAGTTTACCAGAGTGAGTAGAATTACAAATAATCCAGTGGTCCTGGAACAAGACTTAGAAATAATGTCTAGGAAACTTACCGATAGGGGATACCCGAATCAGTTAATACAAAAAAATCAACAGGCTGCTAAGGAAGGGACTCTTGGATATACATCAAGAGATCGGCGTACTACAGGTAACAGATTAGCCTATGTATCTCAGTATAATTCTGCCAGTTCCAAATTTAAATGCATATTAGATAAACATTGGCACTTATTAAAAGATGCATATCCTTCAATTCCAGAGTTTCAACAAGGCCCTATGATGTCCTATCGCAGAGGAGCAACCATAGGGAGTAGATTAGTGAATGCAGACATACGGAAACCACCTAATAAGGCAATGTTTTGGGGTCCTAAGAAAGAGGGCATGTATAGATGTAAGGGTTGTGCCCAGTGTCGATTTGCATTGGTAGGTCCTGATTTTGACCATCCACATAGGGATCAGAAGTATCAAATTAGGGGTTATAATACGTGAGATACCAATTTTGTTGTATACATGCTGGTGTGCCCGTGTGGGTTGGTCTATGTTGGAGAAACCACCCAGAAGGTGAAGGATAGGTTTTCTCAACATAGATCAACTATACACGTGGGCAATAGATCATTGCCAGTCTCTAGACATTGTTTAGAACAAGGACATACATCAGAGGAGCTGAAATTCAGAGTTATCCAACACGTCCCACCCCTGAAAAGAGGAGGAGATCGTGTTCTAGCATTAAAAAGAGTAGAAGTTAAATGGATTGACAGGCTAGGGACTCTCAGTCCAAGGGGTCTAAATCGTGATTTTGACTTGCATTTATTTTTGTAAAGTACTCATTTAGGGTGAGTAGTAATATTTCGGGCAACTAATATTATTTTGTGTATATTTTTTGAATTTTTTCTTTATAAGTATTTTTGTATTTTTTCAAAAAAAAATTTTTCTTTTTTTCTTTTTTGCCATACATCTGTTAACTTTTTCTTTTTCTTTTGGCATAAGCTGCTCAAACAACTGCAATCATCAGATACAGATGAAGCCACTTGGATTTGTGAGTTAAATGCGTCATGACTCAGGGGTAATTGAAGAAACTGTGTTATCTTAAGTCATCTCAACTCATTTAATGCATTTAACCTTTTCATTAGCATACCAAAGCTCCATTGTTCACAATGGTGAATGCTGTAATTAGATGGGATGTTGTGACGCAGTTTTCTGTGTTAAATGAGATAAATGGGATATCTGTGTTTAGATATTCTGTGTCAAACAGACAAACCAAAGTGGCTGCATCTGTATAGTGAAAAATGCCCATGTAATTTGCTGTTATTGATATATTTCGTTTCTTTGGTAACTATGGACTCTGCATAGTAACGGGAGGGTGGAGATATGTGGTGACTGACGTGCAGATCCGGCCTCCAGGTGAGGAAGCATCATCACAGTTACTTACCACGTATGCCCCGCCTAACGAGGAAGCAGAAAGTGTGTGCAATGGAGTCCTACACGCTACTACACAATACATACGCTTGAGAAAGGGAACGGATGTGTCCCGAAACGTCGCGTGAGTGTGGATGGATATAGCGTTTATGCTGGACTTTTAACAGATAAGTGTCTTGATACAAATGACGCTGCTACTATGTTGTGAATAATGCCATTTTGTGATACTTTTTAACAAGCTAATAAAAGCTATGTTTTAAATATGGAGTGCGATCTGGTTGGACCAATATAACTAAGAAGCGTAATTACTCACTGCTATTGGGATCAGCACCCTTGACTCTGATATACATTGGGATTAGTGCATCATAAACGTTGGAATTATATATATATATATATATATATACTGTATATACAGTATATATATATATATATATATATATATATACAGTATATATCTATCTATATATATATATTATGACAGAGTACAGCACTCATCAGGGTTACATGCATAAAGATCATCAAAACGAAGGATGGACGAAGGAAAATAAAAAAATTTGCAGACAACGGTTTCTGTGTAAAACAGATGCTTCATTATTGCAAATTAAATCTAAGGCTGGCAATTCATTATTTTAGATGGAAGATACCAGCTTATGATCAAGTATAGCAAAGGAGTAGCAAAAGCCCTAAAACAAATTATAATCATGTTTAATCATGCTAAAAAAAATAGGGAACCACAGATATTTATTTATTTTTTTATGTTTTTTACAAACAACACATAACACAGTAAATTGATGGTTAAAGCATAAGCCATACCCTCTTTCCCAGTAAAATAAAGAGTAGGCAAGTGATGACTTGCACCAAATACAACAAAGTCTACTCCATCTGAATTAGATTTGTATTCAGTGGATATAATTCAAAATCAATTGAAACTCGAAAAATCTAAATGCATATTATTTTGAAACCTAACTTATTGGTTTGTAACTACAGTAGTACTCTTGGGGGCAAATTCACTAAGCGCCGAAGCGCCGAACGCTACCGTTACTTCGCTAGCGGTTGGCATTTTCGTTACTGCGCAAATTCACTAACGAACGCTGGCGTAGTTTCGCTAGTGTTACTTCGCACCCTTACGCCTGGCGAAGTTTCGCTAGCGACGTAACTAGGCAAATTCACTAACGCGCGCAGTGTACTGAACGCTATCTTTTACGCTAGACTTCCTTTGCCACCTCAGATCAGGCGAAGCGCAATAGAGTAGATAGGGATTGCTTCAAAAAAAAGTCCCAAAAAACACTGGCGTGTTTTCTACATTATGGCTGTAAAGGATCGAAAATGTTTTTGGGGCTCCCCTCCTTCCCCCCTACATCTCCTGACTCATGGCAACTTACCTAGACAGTGGGCACATGTGTAGGGCAAAATAAAATTTTTATTTGTTGTTTTGAAGCTTTTCTAGCCATTTGTAGTGCTGATACGTATTCCTCCATTGAAATTTGAACTTGGCGCCGTATGCAAATTAGCCTTCGCTAGCGTAACTTCACTTTACTTAGCAAATCAATGCTAGCGTAACTTCGCAACCTTACGCTACCCCTGAGCGCAACTTCGGATTTTAGTGAATTTGCGAAGCGCTGGCGAAACTACGCCTGGCGAAGTGTGGCGAAGTGCGGCGAAGTTACGCCTGGCGCAACTACGAATCTTAGTGAATTTGCCCCTTGGTATTTTGGAGTCGTTTATTGACCATCTTTTACCATGAGCCAACCAAGTTTAAATTTTTTTTTAAACCCAGATATAGGGATCTTTTAGTGGAGAGAGTACAATTTAACTTTCTGCACTATGAATGCAGCCCCCTTTGCCCAGAGTCAGACTGGCTTACTGAGCTACCAGGAAATTCCTTGGTTGGCCCTGGTCGGGATGAACCCTTCATCCTTTCTAAAGCACAGAGCACTTGCTACTATCTTTTTCAAGTTCTTCTTGCATTTTCAAAACCATGAAACATAAAGCCTTCTGAAAACAAAAGGTATTTACTTGCCTCATGCCATATACATAGCATTGCCTTACTAAGTGAGTTTAACTCTCACACGAGGGATTATGGGTGGAGACATGATAATCACTCCTTTATTTCCCTGTGGCCAACTATTCATTCAAAACCGCTGGTTTTATAGCACAGATATAGCCTTATAGTTCAGAGCTATAAATGCAAACTTGCACACAGTCTGTTTCATCAGTACAAGATATTGGAACATGGCTTCTGAGTGGGTAGGACTTGTAGAGTAGCGAAGCAGAAAACCGGACCTGGTTAGGGTGAGACAGGTTAAAATGAACCAAAAAGCCCTTTACATGCAAGACATGCAACATAAAGCCTTCTAAAATCAGAAAGTAATTACTTGCTTTGTGCCATATAAATAGCACTGCCTTAATACCACAAATGCAAGTTTAACTCTCACATGAGGCTTTATAGGCAGCTTTTTGGCTTCTTTTATCCAGTCTCACCCTAACCAGGTTTGGTTCTCTGCTTTGCAAAATCATGAAGAAACCCATGCAAGAAACATATGAAAAAGTTTAATGTAGGGCTATGTGATGGGAAAAAGACAGATGCCTTGATTTACTGTATTGCCACAGGTTAACAGGATAAACCAGGAAGACTGTAAATTATATTGGGCTGAGGAAGGATTTGACCAAGTAAAGTTCAATGAAATTTTCCTAAATACCAAGAATCCGATTTTGTGAATAATACGTAAAGGATACATTAGAAACTACTTTATCTAGAACTACTATTAATAATAAGCTTTAAAATATTATAATGCAGTTATTAAATATTTGCTTTAATTTCATGCTACTGAGCTATCCGTCTGTCATGGAGTCCCCAGTTGGTAGCTTTTTAAATATTGAGATACAAAATTCAGGATTCAAGGATTTTGATTCATCAGATAATGCTTAAAAGGGAAAAAAGTCATCTACAAAAGCAAATATTGACTTATAGAATTATTCGATTTAATTGAGCAGATTGCAAGTATTCACAGCGGGCTTAAGAACGTACTACTTGATGTTATGTTAATTTTATTTTATCTGCCATTTTAAAGTAATATTTTATGTACACAAATCATTTAAATGAAATACAGCAGCAAACCGAATATGCCATTCTCTTCTGCTCTCTCACAAATAATTAATCTGATATCTGATATCTATGATGTTATTCTTATAATGGGCATTTACTTTACTTTTCAGTGCATACAGAATTACTTATGAAGGTTTAATTCAAGCTGCAAAACTTCTATTAATTTGGTGATGTTTCAGTTTGCTATTGAACATACAGTATATTGAGTTATCAGAATATTATATATTTGAGTTAGCAGAATCCTGAGACTTCCATGTGGTCATGGTCTGCTTATTGTTAAGTCACAAGGGTATTAAAGATACCGTCTCAACAAAAAATAGATTGTAGTTGTTAGCAACATGTGATGTGTAGTAAAGAAGAAGGTTTGGAGGGATTAAATAATTATTTTGTAGATTACCAGATATATTATACTTTATAGCTTAGAACAAAGCTTGTTTTAGTAGTCAGATCACAGTGGTCATTGAACCTATTTAAAAACTTTTATTTACACCTATGCACAATCTTAAGTCTAAAGGGCTGGGTTAGGAGCTATACCAGTGCCAGGAGAGGGAGCTGTATCCCTTTGTAGGCCTGTATAAAACTATATTACTTACAACCTATTGATAAAAATATTGTTTTATTAAAAAATACTTTTATAGTATGTGCCATTGGATAATGCTAAGGAGAAAATTGTAATTTTAAGTACTAAGGTCTGCCACCTGACTGGTACTATTCACTGCGCTCAACCACAACCAAAGGCATAAATACTTGTTAGGTTACATCAGCCAATGAATGGACAGAGCTCTGTCCATTCTCTGTCCTGTTACAGTTAGAGCTACATTATTTCCTTTCAGGTGATCTCTGAGGGAGCACACAGGCCATCATAAAATGGTGGTTCAAGGTAAAAGTTGAAAAAGGGCAATACTGGTACAGGGGCATATTTACTTAGCTTGAGTGAAGCATTAGAATGAAAAATACTTCGAATTTCGAAGTTTTTTTTGGCTACTTCGACCTTCGACTACGACTTTGACTTCGAAATGAACGATTCGAACTAAAAATCGTTCGACTATTCGATAGTCGAAGTACTGTCTCTTGAAAAAAAACTTCAACTAGCTACTTCACCAGCTAAAACCTACCGAGCACCAATGTTAGCCTATGGGGACCTTCCCCATAGGCTTTGTATGTATGTATATTTTTATTTGGAAAGCGCTCCTTGAGGGCAAAGCACTGTACAACAAAACAATAAATTAGTAGTAACAAACAAGGGGTCATTGGAATAAAAAGTAACTGCATTATTGAAAATACAATTCACATAAATATAAAAAAATATAATTACAATACAGATTAAGTGCTCAGTGTCAAGGAAACAAAAGGCTAGAGGACCCTACCCCTTAGGGCTTACAGTCTAAATGGGAGGGTAACATACAGACACAATTCAGAGGGGTAATAAGGTGCTGTGGGTTACAGTTTGTTACACTGTTCTATAAGTGCCAGTTCAGGTGTTATCCAGGTGCTCCCAGAGGTAGTCTTTGAGTTTTGTTTTGAAAACATTGAAGGAGGATTCTTTCCTGAGATTCAGGAATGGCATTCCAAATATAAGGAGTCGCAAGAGAGAAGGGTTTGATACGGGAAACAGCAGTAGTAGTGGGGGGTACAACCAAGCGGTTGCTCTGAGAGGAGCGGAGGTTTCGGGCAGGAACATATAGAGAAACAAGAGATGAGATGTAGTTAGGTGCAGAGGAATGAAGGGCTTTGAAGGTTATGAGGAGGAGTTTATAAGTTATTCTTTGTTTTATAGGAAGCCATGATAAGGACTTCAGCAGCGGAGGGGCCTGTACCCTTTTGGATTAGAGGAGGATAATTCTGGCAGCAGTGTTTAATACAGACTGTAGAGGGGAGAGATGGGAGTTAAGGAGGCTTTCTAAGTAATTTGTGATCGAAGGAAAATAGTTCGATCGATGGATTAAAATCCTTCGAATCATTCGATTCGAAGGATTTAATCGTTCGATCAAATGATTTTTCCTTCGATCGTTCAATCTGACTAAATGCGGTAAATCCTTTGACTTCGATGTCGAAGGATTTTACTTCGATGGTCAAATATCGAGGGTTTAACCCTCGATATTCGACCCATAGTAAATGTGCCCCTAAGTATTCATTCTGAAGGTATGGTTTTCCTTTAAGTGAGTACCGTCATTGCAGATGTCCAAGGTAGACTTACAGTAACTGGCTGTGCAGCAACATTTTTGTTCAATTTTCAGTGTGTGATGATTTGCAATATGTTAGCTACAATGGTTCATGACTAAACAAGACCTGGTACTTAGTGGTACCTATCTATGGATTGTTTACACACATAAGTAGGGATGTAGCGAACGTCGGAAAAAAAGTTCGCGAACATATTCGCGAACTTGCGCAAAAATGCGAGCGGTTCGCGAACGGTTCGCGAACCCCATAGACTTCAATGGGAAGGCGAACTTTAACATCTAAAAAAGACATTTCTGGCCAGAAAAATGATTTTAAAGTTGTTTAAAGGGTGCAACGACCTGGACAGTGGCATGCCAGAGGGGGATCAAGGGCAAAAATGTATCTGAAAAATCTGCCTGTGTGTGCTTGGAAGAGATAGTGTAGGGGGAGAGCTGTTAGTGATTTCAGGGACAGATGATAGTAAGTTTGCTGGCTAGTAATCTGCGCCATCTCTACACATAAGGCATAAGTGGGTAATGATCATTCAGTAGTAAAATACTTGTCTATCTTTTGTTTAATGCATAAAGGGGAATAAACATTTTATACAAATTTCATTGCATGGAAACAAGAAATTAATTGAATAAGATCAATCAAAAATTGTACCAGTTTTGAAATGATTAAGTTAATCTTCCCTACCTCTCCTCAGCTGTTGTTCTATTTACATGTAGGCATTTGAGGGCCTGTCATTTTTTGCCTAATGAAAGAAAATGTAATTCTAACCAAGTTTTTCATTTACATTCATTAAAATGTTCAACAAATCAGTCTGTTTTCTTTCTGGTTTTATGCCCTGCTGATTCATTTGAAGCAATGTAGCTAAAGCCATTTGATTAACAGACCAATGAATAATGCCTAGTGATGGGTGAATCTGACCCGTTTTATTTTGCCGAAAATTTGCGAAATGCCGAAAAATTTTTCAATTTCATTGAAGTCTATGGGCGACACTTTTTTTTTTTTTTTTGACAGGCAACAGTTTTTTACACCCATTGGAGTCTATGGGCTTTTTTCACGAATAGTGCAACTTTTACAATGAAGCAAGGTGAGAACATTGTGTCAGGCAGCAGTGCCAGCCAGGAGGTGCCAATGCTATGCCAGTGAAGAACCATGCAAGGCATTGTGGGAACTGGGATTTTGGCTAAAGGAGTAATAGCTTCTTCTACTTTGTATTCATTAAAAAATGACTTAATATAAATTGGAAATTCCTAGAATGATGTTTTCTTTCATTAGGCAAAATTGTAATTTTAAGTTCACAACCCTTTTAAGTCAGAGTTGCTCCTGTATAAACTATAACAAACGTTGTTATAGTTTATACAGGAGCAGTGGCCAGCTCTATGTTGTAGCTCCCACCCTACCCAGCTATAGTCAGGTGATCCCACTGGTGGCTAAATATAAGGGCAACCAGGTTTGGGAGTTTTACTTTGAAAGCAGCGAGTAAGTTGCAGGTAAAACTTAAATGTATAATGAAGCAATAGAATTCTTAATGAATCAGATGCAATTTCAGTGTAGGACTGGCCAGATATGGGATGACTTTGACGTAGTTGGCCAACTTAAATATATTGCAATAAATGGACAAACAATTCCTGTTTTGTTTAAAGGGTAAGGCATTTTTATTAGCTGTATGCACAAAATGTATATGTCTTAAATATATTGATAATGGGTTTAGTGCAGAGGACCTCTTGTATTTGTCTATATGTATTTTGTGGTCACACCCTCATTGCACCCCCGCCTAATGGTTTTAAAAATCAGTGGTGAGCACAACTTTCCCTTGTTTGTTATAGTTTATACAGGAGCAGTGACCAGCTCCATGTTGTAGCTCCCACCCTACCCAGCTTTAGTCAGGTGATCCCACTGTGGCTAATAAAAGGGCAACCAAGTTTGGGAGTTTAACTTTGAAAGCAGCAAGTAAGTAACTTTGAGGTAGTTGGCCAGCTTAAATATATTGCAATATATGGACAAACAATCCCTGTTTTGTTTAAAGGGTAAGGCATTTTTCAGTAGCAGTATGCACAAAATGTCTGTCTTAAATATATTGATAATGGGATGAGTGCAGAGGACTCTTGTATTTGACTATATGTATTTTGTGGTCACAGCCTCATTGCACCCCCGCCTAATGGTTTTACAGATTTGTGATATATATATATATATATATATATATTTTTTTTTTTTTGTCTGACTTGATACACTATGCCCTGAGGTACTGTGACAGCAAGGATTGAAGGCAGGCCCTAGACGGGAAGACAAACTCACTAAGCTGAATAACCCAATGAAGGTTTGGCTAATGGCTACGGTTAATGCTCTGGATCCCTATGTGTCAGGTTACAGCCAGTGCAATTGATGGCAATAGAAATGTCGTACCCTCCAAACTCCTACTGCTAAAAGCCTCTCCCAGTCGGATGCTTTGGGTTAGAGTTGTGAAATTTAATGGGTGCGAGCAGGGTGAGTACTTTACGACATCTTGTCTCCAGCACCCTAGCCAAACCGGGGGTTAAAGGCGCAGGACTAGCAGTTCAAAAGGAGTAAGGATAAGATTATTTACAGGGGAGGATGTATGTATGTTCACAGCACTACCAGCAGTCGGTCCGCACTAACACAGAGGCAGGGCTTACAATCCGGTAACCAGAATGACACTGAATAGGCAAGAGCGGTTGGACGATGAGCGCACATCACAGCCATAGGTAGGATTTGAGAACGGGTTTGCCGGCGATCTATTGCTGCATGTCAGACCTCAGGGTAAGTTTTTAACAGTATGCACCATATATATATATATATATATATATATATATATATATATTAGGGATGCACCGAATCCAGGATTCGGTTCGGGATTCAGCCTTTTTCAGCAGATGGAGTTTATATTTGTTGGCTCATGGTGAACTTTGAACTCTCTAAATGGTATAGTGTATATACCAAATTTCCTGAAGATGTATCTTACAAATAAATAAATTGTGCCTTCTCTTCAGACCATCTAGCAGCCTTTGCTGGATGACCATAAATATAGTAAGTAAGGTCTCAAACACAGCTTCAAATGGGGCTTGAGAAATCATTCCCATATTTGTAAATGAACGTGAATCTGTGTTCTGATTTCTTTTCTGATTTCTTTAAAGGTAATGAGATTTGTTAGCTCAAGAAATCAACACTACCTGTGAGCTACAAATATCTTGAAAGTACTTGGTGTCAGTGGAAATCACCAAAGGGAAAACACTGGAAAAGTCTAGATGAAGCCAATAGGTTTCATGTTTTTTACTGCTGGAGATTTACACTAACACCAATGCTAAGGTAATTTCAGGAGAACTGTTGCCCATGGATAGTGCTGATTTCTCATGGGCAACAAATCTTCTCATCTGCCTTTCCCTGCATTTTCATTACATTTATTCTGCTGTCTCTTAATATGATTAAAGGGATGAAGGAACCGCCCATCAGTCTTCAAAAAAGCTTGCTGCATTTATGTCCATGTTTGAGTTTTACCAAGTTAGTATTCAAAAAACATACACTGTTATTGAATGGAGAGATGATCTGAAAAGGGCATTTAGTTGCTGATTATCAAATAAAGGTATTTCTTAACTGGCAAAAAAAAGAAAATTGAAAAAAATGTAAACTATCCCATGCATTTTAAATATTTAAAGTACGTCACTGGATAAAATTAAGCTGCCTGTTGCTTATTCCTATATTTGTTTTATAGGGGTTAATTCATACAGATGAACTTCAAAGGAAAGCCTGAGTTTTTACTCAACAAAACATACAAATAAAATAATGGCAGAAATAAGTTAAATGTGAAAGGTTTTCTTTTCCTATTTCTGCATTTATTATTTGACTTGTAAATGAGCAATTTTCTTTCTTGCAATAGGACGAGTCATTTTTAGAAGACATCAACATGATCCTAAGCACCAGTGATGTTCCTTCCCTGTTCAATAATGAAGAAAAACTGGAAGTGTTAGAAAAGGTCATCTTTCTTTTATTGTGATTTAGTAAGGGATGATTTCAGGCAGGAATACAGCAAGGGAGGCGAGCACGTGAGTCATTTTATGTTACAATGACTGAGCTTTGCAGAAAATAAATACTTTGATAAATAAAGAGAATACAATTCCTAGGAAAGTTTAAAATTGTTTTGTTTGCCTGTAAAGTACTAGATTTCAATTATTTCTCCTGGTATGCCATAATGACGTTTTTATGATATAAATTTGCATTTGAGAGGATAACAGATCAGACCAAAGAATCAGTGCAAATAAAAAAGAGATAAACAAATTGGGCTTGTAATGATTTTTCATACTGTATTGTATATATGTATTTTAGCATAATAACCAGCACACCATAATTTTACCGAGTGGATTTTTCGTTGAATGTGTTTAATAAGTATGCAGTAACACCAATTATCACTCTATGACTGTTGAAATATGTACTGTAATGGTTGATTTAACTCTGCATCTTGACTGTTGATGCATTTAGTTGCTGGTTGGTATAGACTATTATTATTATTTTAAAGGGATACTGTCATGGGAAAAAACATTTTTTTCAAAATCAATCAGTTAATAGTGCTGCTCCAGCAGAATTCTGCAGTGAAATCCATTTCTCAAAAGAGCAAACAGATTTTTTCATATTCAATTTTGAAATCTGACATGGGGCTAGACATATTGTCAATTTCCCAGCTGCCCCAAGTGCTCTGATAAACATCAATCACTCTTTACTGCTGTACTGCAAGTTGGAGTGATATCACCCCCCTCCCTCCCCCCCCCAGCAGCCAAACAAAAGAACAATGGGAAGGTAACCAGATAGCAGCTCCCTAACACAAGATAACAACTGCCTGGTAGATCTAAGAACAGCACTCAATAGTAAAAACTCATGTCCCACTGAGACACATTCAGTTACATTGAGAAGGAAAAACAGCAGCCTGCCAGAAAGCATTTCTCTCCTAAAGTGCAGGCACAAGTCACATGACCAGGGGCAGCTGGGAAATTGACAAAATGTCTAGCCCCATGTCAGATTTCAAAATTGAAAGTAATTTTAAAAACCGAATCAGAAATAACTTACACATCATACTGCTCTTTAGTCGAACTGGACATGCATTTTGAGATCACCTTCAGCATTTTCCATCTTTAGTCAACTGTTTGGTTTCAGGTAAATATTTATTACATTACAGTTTTATTACATTACATTGCAACAGGGCAAATGTATAATTATTATTAACTCAGCTATTGTACCTCTATATACAGAATTTTATGCAAACTGATGTACTTTACAGTTGCTTAGATTACCCATAGCAGGTCAAAGTTCATAGCTCTTAGACTTTTTTTATAGTAAGATGTAGGAATAATGTCTATATAATTTCATAAATGGTCCTTTTGGCTTGAGCAGTCATTCAAAAAGCCTTGTGTGACTTCAAGGACTTCAAGGCAAAGAGGTAAGTACATGAACAGGCAAGAGATAAATAAATAAAAATGTGGTAACAAAAAGGTCAGACGCAGAATCTAACTGCAAAAAGTTGTAGTGCTTTTAATTACACAACATTTTTTTTAACAGGAGCTCTTTTTCGAGCTCCTGCTTGAAACATGTTGTGTAATTAAAAGCACTACAACTTTTTGCAGTTAAATTCTGTGTCTGACCTTTTTGTTACCAGATTTTGATTTATTGATACTGGGCTTTGTTGGACAGAAGTGGTGGTTAGAGGTCCTGAAAATTGAAATTTCCTGGTTTTCGTGTTTTAGACAAGAGATAAAGGCAGGCTGCAGTAACAAGCTTGAGAACAGGTCAACAGTCATGGTAGATGGCAGACAAAAAGTTTGAAAAACAGGCTAATGATCAAATCCAGGAAATCCATATATATGGAACAGGGCAAGGGAGCCAGTAATTCACAGGAACTTAGAAACCAATGCCCATACCACTGGAACTCATGCTTATACCATCAAACAAAATAATAATTTGAAAGGTTGCATTTTTATCAATTTCTAAACAACAGAAACTAGTGTTTTGAAAAATGTGACAACTGGCAAAAAGAACGCTTTACCAGATCAAGCTGTAGACAGTTTAATCTGATATAAATACAGTAATATGTGGTTTGCCACATTTAGGGGCACATTTACTATTGGTCGAATATCGAGGGTTAATTAACCCTTGATATTCAGCCGTCGAAGTAAAAAGGATTTACCGCATTTCCTTCAATCGAACGATCGAAGGAAAAAAGTTTGATCAAAGGATTAAATCCTTCCATCGATCAAATGATTTTCCTTTGATCAAAAAAAGCTAGGAAAGCCTATGGGGACCTTCCCCATAGGCTAACATTGGTGCTCGGTAGGTGGTCGAAGTTTTTTTAAAGAGACAGTACTTCGACTATCGAATGGTCGAATAGTCTAATGATTTTTAGTTTGATTCAAAGTTGTAGTCGAAGGTCAAAGTAGCCAAAAAAAATACTTCGAAATTCAAAGTATCTTTTATTCTAATCCATCACTCGTGATAAATAAATGTGCCCCTTAGATGCTCCATTCATATTAATAAGAGAAATATAGTACTTTACAGCACAAGCCTTGTCATGTGAAAAATTATATACTGCCGCTAGTACTTGATTATACAGAATGTAAAATTGATCCACAAATCAGAATTTATAAAATTTTTCCATGGATTAGGCAATGGCATTCATCACTACTTCTACCATAATTTTTGTGCAAACTAGACATAGATGATACAAAATATATAGAAGTAACAATACGCATTATTTTACACTAAAGACTATGCAATAAAAGAGGACTAAATATTACTAACCATCAGCAATACATTCTTCTGTCTCTAAGGTAGATGTAGATCATATTTTGACTCCCTCATTCTGAATCTCAATTGCATTGTGAATCTGTCAGTTATGCTTTGTCATAAATAGGTTGAATTTCTTTCTCAGTACAATAAACAATCTCGCTCTCTGGTTTATTTTTCTCTAAAAGGCATGGCCTGAAGATGCTCTTCAGAAGGTGGCAAATCATTTTCTTGATGATGTGGAAATGTCACAGGAAATCAGAAAAGAAGCTGTGTTCATGTGTCAGCACTTCCATCAAAGCATTATTGCATTCTTTAAAAGGTATTTAATTAATTGGTTTCCTCGTTTACAACAAGAACAGAACAGCAGCACTGCCCAGGGGATATTGAAATACATTTCAGTTCTTGGGTGAGGCTAAGAGATGCAAAATGAACCCTGAAAAGACGTCAGTGAAATGGGCTAGTTTGCAAAATCATTTGCAGATCTTCCCTCTAAGGAGATACACATATGTATTTACCAAAATAGGGACAGATATTCAAATATCTGTGATGAGCACAAGTCACAGTAGCAATGCTTAATGGTCTAGGAGGTGCAAACCTCTAGTCTAACGGTTGTGATTTTGTGGCCATTAGTTCTCTTGCAGTTGCATTAGCTCTTTGTAAATAGGAATCCTGAATGAAAAGCACTTGAGACCTTTGGATGTGGGAATACTAAGGGGCCCATTCACTAAGTTCGAGTGAAGGAATAGAGGAAAAAAACTTCGACCTTCGAAGTGGTTTTTTTGGCTACTTCGACCATCCAATGGGCTACTTCGACCTTCGACTACGACTCGATTGATTCGAACTAAAAATCGTTTGACTATTCGACCATTCGATAGTCGAAGTACTGTCTCTTTAACAAAAAACTTCGACCCCCCTAGTTCGCCACCTAAAAGCTACCGAAGTCCATGTTAGCCTATGGGGAAGGTCCCCATAGGCTTTCCAAGTCTTTTCTGATCGAAGGATAATCCTTTGATCGAATCGGTCCAGTCGAAGGCTTTAATCGTTCAATCGAAAGATTATTCCTTTGATCGTTCGTTGAATTGTGCAAAATCTTTCAACTTCGATATTCAAAGTCGAAGGATTTTAATTCGCCAGTCAAATATCGTGGGTTAATGAACCCTCAATATTCGACCCTTAATACATCTGCCCCTAAGTATGACTTGAACAAAATTATCCAGGGGAAAGTGAAAGTTTTTGAGAATGAAATGTGAAAAATGTTATTTTGGTTTCTTCATGAAATTTGTAGGACTTTGTTCTTGAGAGAGTCTCTCCGAGAGAGAATTTATGAGAGATCATAAGTTATTGTGACACACTATTACATGTACAGTTAATATACTGTACATACAGTATGTTGCATACAGTTTACAAGAACATCATTATAAGAGAAGTTAGTAACAACTGGTCTAACAATACCTTTTTGTAACTTCCCTTTGTAACTAGACCAGTTGTTACTAACTTCTCTTATCATGATGTATTCAAATGACAGATTTTACTTACTTTCCAGTTCAGAGGTATTTTCAGGTCCGTTTGTTACTAATACTTCTATGATAAAGATGTATTCTTGTGCTTATTGTAACTTACTTACCTAATAAAGAGTTAATTGGTACTAACACTTCCCTGATAAAGAGGTATTGTTAGGCATATTGATACTAAGTTTCCTGATAAAGAGGTATTGTCAGGTCTGTTGGTATGAATTCTCTCATTTGATACTAATATTCTCAGGCCAATTGTCACTAACTTTCTTGATAAAGATGTATTCTCAAGCCAGACTAACATTTTTGGATACCTGTGTGTTCTCAGGCCATTTTTTACAAACATCACTGATAAAAGGGGCATTCTTAGGCCAGTTCTTACTAACTTCTTTGATAAAGAGGCATTCTTAGGCCAGTTGTTGAAATTCGAAATTATAGGCTTCATTTTTAAAATGTCTCCTCCAAAATAAAAATATGTTCAGTAGAGCTCACTTAAGCTTATTTTTTATTACTGCTAATTCCTCTGATAAAGAGATATTATCCTGTCAATTTGTTTATAACTTCTTTGATAAAGGGGTATTGTCGGGCAAATTGTTAATAAACTTCTCTTGAAAAGGGGTATTCTTAGGACAGTTTTTACCAAAATTCTCTGATAAAAAGGCATTCTCAGGCCAGTTGCTACCAAAATTCATATATATAAAGAGGTATTCTCAGGCCAGTTGTTGAAAATCTAAATTACATGCTTCATTTTTAAAATTTCTCCTCCTGTATTACAAACATTTCTCACTGCTCACTGAAGCAATTTTTCTGCTATGTTCCTTTTCTTTACCACGACTTCCTGCTAATGGAAGGGAGACAAAATGTTATATTTTATACCTAGAAATAAACCCGTTAAATGCACACACAGCATGAATGATGCAGAAAAATTAGCACATGCTGGGTCTTTTCTTAGCCTGTATTCATGCTGCTTCTTTGTGTACATTTGAAATCCACCATCAGGTATAATGTATGCCATTGCCTCTACCCATTATATGAGAAAATAATAACACAATGGAGTATAGGTACATAAAACAGCACCCACGATGAGCCCTAAAATGCATTAGCTTATGTTCTTTTAGTGGACATTATTGTGCCAGTTTTCTTAAATTGTACACAAGAAATTATGTGCGATAAAACAAAAATTCTAGTAAATAAGACACAAGTGACCGTATCAGAGTTTCAGTTTACCTTATTGGGGAATACAGGTATTGGAGATTTATAGTTTTTAATTCCTTTGTAAGTTCATTTGATATTAATGGTTCATGAGTTTATAACCAATTCAAGTTAACAAACTGGATAAGCACAGCTTCATATAACAATATTCATTGGAGTTTCTGCTCAGTGGGAAAATAATAGTTTGGATAGACCTCAATGCTGTTATTGGAGTGTAGACAAATCATCTCATAACAATCATATTGAACTGTCAAAAGGGTATTTAATAAATGCCACTAATATAGCACATTACAGAAATGGCTATATGATTACATACCATAACTAGTGATGGGCGAATTTGGGGCGTTTCGCTTTGCCGGACAATTCGCAAATTTCCAGCGAAATTTGCAAAATGGCAAAAAAATTGCAAAATGGCGCCGGCGTCTCGTTTTTTTTACGCCGGCAAATTTTCATGGCGGTTTTGTGGATTTATTCGCCGACAGCGAATCACGGGAATTTGCACCTGCCGAATAAATTCACCCATCACTGCTGTCAGATTGATAATGACAAAATGTGCATTCACACTTAAGCTAGCATGAAATGTCTTGTATTGTATTTGCTCTGAGTTCACTTGTGACTTATGTGATGGTAATTTTTGTGGACTGGTTTTTGAATCTCTCCAAAGTCATACATACAGTATGGGGCACATTTACTTAGCTCGAGTTAAAGATTAGAAGGAAAAATACTTTGAATTTCGAAGTATTTTTTTGGCTACATCGACCATCGAATTGGCTACTTCGACCTTCGAATCGAACTAAAAATCGTTCTACTATTCGACCATTCAATGTTCAAAGTACTGTTTAAAAAAACTTCAGCCACATACTTTGCCACCTAAAACCTACCGAGCACCAATGTTAGCCTATAGGGAAGGTCCCCATAAGCTTTCCAAAGAAATTGCTGATCGACTGAAAATCGTTTGATCCATGAATTAAAATCAAATCGAAGGAATTGCAGTAAATACTTCGACTTCGATAGGATTTAACTTCGAGGGTCAAATTTCGAGGGTTAATTAACCGTCGATATTTGACCAATAGTAAATGAGCCCCTATATGTCACATCGACATCGTACCTTGAATTAATCAAGACTTATAAGAATCTTCTAGAACATAAGCGGCTTGAGCTCTTAAGCAGCAAGAACAGTTATGTTGTTGCACTTGAGAAGCTGGATTTTGCATCATCACAAGTAAGTAAAGATGTCTTTTCAGCAGGTGAAGGCAATGCTGCTCACACTATTCCACTCACACAAATACACATTAGGACTGAGGATTGAAGAAGAAAATTGTAAACAGGGGTTGAAATTAACTGTAGCATAGGGTTATAAAAAATTCAAAGCAGATGCTCCAAATTTCTCCTCTTTTTAATTAGATTATAATGTACTCTCATTAGTAAACAAAGCAGCCAGGCAGGCAAAGAAATCACAGGAGTAATTTTTATCTTCCTCAATGTAGTGGAAGAATAAGCTTTGGTAATGACAAGAGTTGTTGTGAATGCATCACACGTTAACCGTATATGATTTAATTGGTCTCAGTCTGTGTAATGTAAACTTCTATGTGTAAATAAGAAACTTATCAAAATGAAATAAAAGATTATTATAAATATTTCTTAGTAATATAATAAATGGGAGCACAAAACTTTAACAAACTTAATTTCCTACTAAAGTTTTCTTAGGTCATTATAAACTTTCTTATACCATATACAGTACATTTAGGGGCATATTTATCAAGGGTCGAATTTTGAATTGAAAAAACGTAGAAATTTGAATTCAAAAAGACCAACCGCAATTAAGTCAAAGCTTTTTTTGGTCAAATAGGTCCGTTTTAGATTGAATAGGTGCGTTTTCGGCCGAATTCAAATTGTACAAATAGAAGGAATAGCGCATTTGATCAATTTCGATTCAAAGTTTTTCCACCAATTGAATCCAAATAGGTTCTAGGTGGTCCCCCATAGGCTAAAACAGCAATTCGGCAGGTTTTAGGTGGCGAATGGTCGAAGTCAAATTTTTAAAGAGAAATACATGATAAATTTCGATATTCGTAATTTTCAATTTTTTTTTTAAAAATCAAATCCAATTTGTACTATTCCCTAGTCGAAGTAAACAAACAATAACTCGAAATTTGAATTTACCTCGACCTTTGATAAATCAGCCCCTTAAGCAATTTTTTCACGGAATGTTCATTATATACATCTGTCTCTGCTCTATTGAATTTTCTTTATAAATTCCTTATAACATAGCACCCACTCTAGGGTCAGTTTCATTTCATCGGGAGATAAATGTCCTCCTAGTATGTTTTTGGGATATGAAAGAATACCTGTTTTTTTCTCTTATTCCAAAAACATAGGGGAAGATCAATTATCTCCCAGTAAAATGAAATTGTACCTGAAGAAAACCCAACACAGACACAGGGAGAACATACCTAGGGTTTTCCGGACCTGGTCATGTAATCATTAAATAAACCCAATAGGCTGGTTTCTTTCCAATAAGGCTTAATTACATATTAGTTAGAATCAAGTACATTAAATGGTTTTATTACAGAGAAAAAGAAAATAGTTTTTACAAATTTGGATTGTGTAGATAAAATAAAGTCTATGGGAGACAACCTTTCTGGATAAGTGGTTTCCAGACAACAGATCCCATACCTGGATTGCAATTTGCGATCAGAATCAAACTTGGAACCCCAGCTGCTAGACAGTACTGCTAACCACCAAGCATCACATACTGTAGTACAAAATATCCTAATGAAATATGACTTCACAGATATATCACATCCATTTCAGATGAAAAGAACTGAAAAACAACTAGTATAATCTGACCCACCAGGGAGTTCTTAAATGTCTTTTAGACTTGAGGTACTACTCAAAAATCAACCCTAGATGACATAATGTAACTTGCACTCTTCGGCACTAGAAATAAAAAAGGTACTCACACCCTAATTAACATGACTTCTAGTACTTGGCTGGGGTGGCTTTGTGGGGATAACACTTCTGCTCATCCAACATTCTGCTCCTCAAAACATTATTCCTGCCACAAGATTACTCTTGAACAGATAGCCAGTGCAATTGACTTACTACTGTAAATGTGCCACTTTCCTCCACTTAATTTGCAGTATTTTGCACATGCGCCATTTGTAATAATAACCCAGTATCATGAGAATAAGATGTATATCACAATATCAGCTAAACGTGATAATGTTAGACAAGATGAGTCTAGCCTGCTATTCTAATTAATATTTTGTCCAAGCCATCTTCTGAGAAAGTGTGTGTGCAAAGGCAGGATCACAGAAAACAACAATCAAATTTATCAGATCATTAATGTTTAAAGAGATGTACTTTCCCTTCATGGAGAAATTGTCCCTGAAATTGACTTGGATTTTCCTGTCAAGAAAATTGGCCACCTGTCTATCAACATGGCTGAAACCAATCTTCCTCAGAACAAATAGCTTCAGTTTTTGACTTGGTATTTCAATTATCCTTGAATTTTGAAATGTGCCTGTGTCAATTTGCACTAGATTGGCATTTCTGTTGCGTTCTCACAAATATTTGATGCCATTTCTAGCTGTTCTATTATGGATTTAACTACCACAAATTGAAATACAACATAATAGGCCCATCTTGTATTAGCACTCTGTAATAAGAACCTACTTGTGATTAAATCCATACTTTAACAAAAAAAACCAAAACAGTTTAGTTGCACATCTCTGCACTCTCTCCAGCTCATTTATATCCCTCTTAAGGACTGGAGTCCAAACCTGCACTGCATACTCCAGATGAGGCCTTACCAGGGACCTATAAAGAGGCAAGATTATGTTTTCATCCCTTGAGTTTATGCCCTTTTTTATGCAAGACAGAACTTTATTTGCTTTAGTAGCCACAGAATGACACTGTCTGGAATTAGTCAACTTGTTATCTACAAAAACCCCTAGATCCTTTCTGCCAAAGTGCACAACCTTGCATTTATCAAAATTAAACCTCATTTAAGGGTTGCCTTTTGGCCTGGTGGCAATACGATCTGCAATAGGTGTAGAGAGCAGCTACCCCTAGCAGCCTTAAAGTGAGTACTTATGTACCTGCTTATAAACCACTTAGTGTTCTTGAATTTGTGTTTGTGCCCTCAGTAAATAAACTCTGAAACTAGGTACAGAGTCTTAATGGTGTAGATCTATGTTACTATGTACCCTTAAGGCACAAGTAAAAAAAAAGAAAAGAAAAATAATTTGTAAAATCGTAAAATACTTTCTACATGGGCACTATTCTTAAAGCTTCACAAAAAAATGATATCCTCCTGTTAGACTATTGCATGAAACAAGAGCTCTGAAAACACACATATAATAGAAATACAATCTAATCTACCTGTTTTTTTTTCAGTACAAGAAAGTTCAAAATTAGAAATAGTCAGACAATCCTATTTACCATTAATGATTGTTTTTCCATATTGACCCTATACATTAAGATATGGCATTAAGACTGGCTACAAGTATAAATGGTCAAATTGCTCAGTTAGTTAATCATTTATAAGCCATTTTTTCTACTAAATTTTGAAAAAAAAATGTGGTGACAAAGCACCCATAGACTACAAAGTATTTTGTGCAAAAAAGACACCAAGTAAAAATGTCAGTCCAGGTTTAGCTTTAATGGGATACTGCATATAGATAAATTAAAACAAATACCTTCTTGGTTCCAATTCCCTAACAACAAATGATATCCCTATGCCTCAAAAAGAATTCAAAATGGTATTTCCAAGTCACTTGTGACAGCCCATGCAAATAAAAAGTATGAAGGTATGAAATGCTTTTTTTATTAAAGGGCATGTAAAAGCCAAAAAAATAAAATAACATTTTTACTTTCTTTAATGAAAAAGAAACCTATCTCCAATATACTTTAAATAAAAAATCTGTACCGTTTTTATAAGAAACCTGACTGTATGCAGTGAAATTCCCCCTTCATTTACTGCTATGGATAGGAATTGTCAGACGATCCCTAACTGCTGAGCAGGGAAACAATCATACTTATGGACAGCAGGGGGAGCCCCTGCCTTACTTCCTCGCCATACAGAACTTAAGCAGCTTTGTTTGTTTCCCTGTAGAGCAGTCGTCGACTGTGTAGAGATTTGTATTGGATTTTAATTTTGCCTTTACATACCCTTTACCATTTCCAACTCCAGCTGCAGGGACAAAGATCATGGAGCCAGATTTAAACAGATAAACTTGGATTCTATTTAGAGGATTATTTTGCTGCAGCCACTGGATCTGCAGAGTTGGAGAAAGTTTGTATTAAACAATAAAAAAACTATAAAATCCACATTATGTTACATGACAACACAGGACCCAGTGCAAACAATATAAAAGGTCGGTTACCAAACCTTTACACGGTTTTACTGTACTGTTTATAGTTACTTTTAACAAGGATATTTATGAACACATTATAGTAATGGTGTTAATGTTCTCATTATTTTACAAAAACAACTGTATAAATGTCTCAACTGTACTACATAGTTTCACATAAAGAGATAAAAAAATAATAAGATTTTTTTTCTTACACGAGGCAGAAGGCACTAATTGAAAGGAGCTTGCTTGGTATTTTGTTTGCAATATTTGTTTGCTTATTATTATTTTTTTCCTTGTCTTTTTTTTTGGCTCATCAAATAGCAATCATGCAACAAGAATTGACAGAACTAAAGCCTATGTTGATTGAACAAAGCAGTGAGACAGAGAAACTGGTAAACATTATTGCAGATGAGACATTGGAGGTGGACGCAGTTAAAAGTTTAGTTGAAGCAGATGAGGCTAGGGCTAACAGGGCTGCTCAAGAAGCCAAAGCTATTAAGATATGTTGACATAACATATGCAAGCTTCACAGGGAACAGATTTGTAAATTAGATTTAATATTGATCAGAAAATACACTCAGGAAAGCTGGATATTCACGTCTTTGTAAAAACTGTGAGGTTGGATTTGGTGCTAAAATAGGATGATAATGTCAAATAGACAGAGGCTTGCATGCTGTTGACATGATGGGGCCTATTGATCAAAAGGACAGCAAACTGCTGTAAGGTTGGTCGTTAGGATCCCTGTTGGGTTTCAGGATTTATCATTTTGTTTCCTGAAGGAATAAGATGCAAATATAGTACATGGCACTTGGCAAGGTTTGACAGTGCATTATATGTCTATTTGCTTTCTGCAAAAATACACTAGCAACCATTCTAAGAATGTTATCATTCATGAGAAAGCCCATAAATTCAGAAGTTTTACAGATATCATTAATGCTAAAAAAAGTCTTCATTGCCATAGGCAGACATGAATATTTCTTATTTTACAGACAAAACAATGTGACTGGGCTATATTTCACTGGCTCCACTGTGTATTTTAAAAAGCTACCGATCTTGCATTTTTTCTTGAGAGGTTTATTGTGCTAAAAGTCACTTGCATTATGGGATAATTCTTTTTGAATTACTAATGTAAGTGACAGCACAGTTTCACAAAAGATCACACTATGCATTTGGGTTTTACTGCACTGTGCCTTGGGATATGCATTTGATCATACACAATTGGCAAAAATTTGACAGTTAGCTTTTCCACCTATTATTTTTATAACACGTATATATATCTAAGGTGTTGTTCCATTTTTTTAAGCAGGCCATATACTGTTATTAACATAAAAGTGAGCAACAGCCCATCAGCATTTCTCCAATTTCACTATGAAATAATGACTGCATCATACAGTAGTGTTAGGTGGCCCTTAAATCATAGGGGGCACTTTACATCTATGGAATTTTAGCATAAAAAGCTTGCAGTGAGGGATTGAAGGGTCTAATGTCCACCACATATGCTCCTGTCTGCAAGGAGTATGCATGTTCCACCACTGGGGAAGGGACTAATGTCAATGATAAACTTTAAAGGAGAAGGAAAGGCAAAAAAATATAATTATCTGCCATTAATGCTCTCCCCAAGGCCTCTGTAATCGCAAAGTTAACATCACATATATGCCACTGTAAAGGTCTGTAATCAATCGTGTCGGTCGCAGCGCTTATTTAGGCAGGCGCCATCTTGGAAAGGTAACGGACAATAACTTCAAATACAAGCACAGTACTCCAGTATAAATTTTTATTTCCAGCTGACAAATGATTCATTGTAAATAAATTAATAGTGCTACTGTAAAGGCAAATGTGTGGATATTATGATTCTAAGGTCAGTATTAGGTGCAAAATTGCAGTAAATGTTAGGGAAACAAACACTATTCCACAACAGTTTATAAAATATGCACTACATTACTAAACACATGGGCAATGCACAAGCAATTCTAAATGTTTAACTTAACCATGGTAAATCAGTTTAACAGAGTTTTCGGAAGAACAACAGGTAAAGGTAGAATTATGTAGGCCTTTTCTCAATGGCAGCCTTGAGCAATATTTACTTGTCCTTGCACTTTCAATATTGTAGGTGAGATTCTCTTTTCTTGCAAATCCTTGTGCTTGCTGGCATTCCTTAGAGCAATCATACACAAACCATTTTCTGATGCTCCTCTGCACCAATCAAATATCACTACCTAAACAGGCTAACTAGGCTCCACAGGTACATGGCAGACAAATCAAAGCAAACCTCATTTATTGAATGTCTATAAAGTTTTTTTCGTGAAACAAATGACTTAATATGATAATTGATAAACTGGTTCTGGGTGAGGTGGAAAAACCTCCAGAACAATGTATTTGTTCTTTGGACTTGAAACTGAGCAGATTATTTGTAGTTGGACTTTTAAATGGGAAAATACCATTTTTTCTGAGCAAAAAAATTTTTTGGGGATTTATTAGTTCGATGGTGTTAACAGTACGATGAAAAAACTACTACATCTCAGACCTGCCAAGAACATGTAAAAGTCAATGACAGATGTCCTGTTGACAAATGGAAAATTGCGCTGGGTTTGAAAAAAAAAAACCCATAGGTTTCAGGTGCAAAATCCGGAAAAAACGTATGATTCGTTTTCTTTTCACAATGTTATAGTGACTTTTTCTGCACAAGAAAAAATTGTGAAAATGTATTTATAGTCTTTGCAGATTTGATTGGAGTAGTTTTAAGAAAATGAGAACTTTTCTGATTTTTATAAATAACCCCCTTAATTTTATTGTCTAGGTTGAGCAGACTCCTAACACAGTATTGATTATATAGTGAATAAAGTACCCCCTCTTGTAAAATATAAGGATATTATAAGTTACCGAGGAGTTTCATGACCATATACAGGTCATGGAACTCCGAGGTAACTTCTAATATCCTTATATTTTGCAACTGGAGGAACTTTATTTATTAGAATACACAAATTTCAGTGAGTCATGTGACAGAAATGGCACCAGAACTCACCATTTATAACTGATGACATCAGAACTCACCGTTTATAACTGATGACATCAGAACTTACCATTTATAAGGATATAATTTACAAGATATTCATGGCTCTTGTGTATTATATATTGATTATTTTTGTAGTATTTGTCTTTAAAACCAACAAATAAATATAATGATAGAAATATAATATATATATATATATATATATATATATATATATATATATATATATATATATTAAAATATTGAAAATATGAATAGTGTATTCATAAGCGTTATCATACCAAACACGTAATGAGCAATATGGCAAACCTGCTTTGCAGTTTTACATATAACAGAAAACATTAACTTTGTGTCATTGCTCTACAGTTGTCTTCTTTACTTTTCTTCAGTTATTAGAGGGAATGTCATCAACTGTGTACTAGAATAGAAACAGTACCAATACTTTTCCTTACAACATAAATGGGCAATGTTATTGCCTAAAGGTTGAAATTCACTTAGTAAAAAGGGGTGTCTACATGGCACATAGGCCCACTTTCCTGCTGACAAGATAATAGCTGCTATGCATTTAGCAATGAAAGTTTTTCTCTCCTGCTGAGGAGATTACTCATAAAAGGAAGCCAGTTTTGACTAAAACAGGTTTGATTTATCGATAAGACATGTTGATGTTCTACCTACCAAATAGGCATTGAGTCTGTATATAATATTGTCTGAAAGTGAGAAAAGGGATCAACATTTCTTTAAAGTGCATTGTATTATTCCCAATTAATTACAATGTAACTTTAATTAAATAAGAACTTGAGGGAAGGGCAATACTTTGGTCATCCAGGTGTTAATGAGTTCTCATACTCAGTATCCTCTTATAGCCAAGGTTGTTGAAGCTCGTTATGTAAAATGAAAAGTTGAACCTAAATATCCAAAAAAATAACAAACCCTTTAGCCTATATTCCTACTAGGTCATCTGTTGGGCATCAGTGCAACACCCTGAATACTTATCAAGGGTAACTGCATCTGCACTAAACATTGATTTTACAAATTGTAACAACTTCTCCACAGCTTACAGACAGCATGCAAGAACTACATAACCCACAATGCATTGAGGTTCTGTTCCTTATTGAAATTATGGCTGCAAAGAATTGTGGGGTTTGGAAGATGCAGGCTGTGCACAGCTGGCTGTTGATACAAAGTAACAGTAGTCAGCCAGCTCAGCAAAGTAGTCAGAGAGATCAGCAGGAGAGCAGGGGGCTAGGCTTGGGGAATTGTCAGAAACCATTAAAAATTATAAAAAATGTCTGATTATTTTTTAAATGATGTATATTGCAAAGTTGTTTGAAATTATATTTACTTTTCAAAAAACGTAACTTATGTTTTTGTGGAGTTACCCTTAAATCTGATTTGATTATTTTCAGTGATTGTATTTAAAGTTATTAGGAGTCGGAATTGGTACATTTTTGGCAAATCCAAATCCTAATAACTTTAAATACAATCACTGAAAATAATCAAATCAGATTTAAGAGCTGTTATGGAGGAGGATATGGCAGAAGCATTTCTACTTCTAAGAACAATGCTTTAGTTAATTTTGGAATGCATTAAACTATTCTACAGGTTCAATTCACATACAAGTTGTTTTAGGTTTTCTACTTGTTTTTGATTTATGTAGTTTAACTTTGATTTTGGTTTAGAATTACCAAAGGATGTGGTTTATATTTTTGAGCTTTGGAAGTGATAAAATGCCTTGTATGTTGTGGACTAAACCACTTTCAATGAACATGGAAAATATATTAGCATATTAAAGGAACAGTAAAAAAACAAAAAATTAAATAAAAAATTAAACTGTTAGTATGCACTGGTAAAAGCTGTGTGTTTGCTTCAGAAAGACTTCTATAGATTATATTAATAAACTGCTGCATAGCCAGGAGGGCAGCCATTTAAGCTGGACAAAAGGAGAAAAGGCACAGGTTATACAGCACATAACAGATAAGCCCTGTCCAATACAACGTGTTTTTATCTGTTATCTGCTGTGTAACATGTGCCTTGTCTCCTTTTTTCCAGCTTAAATGGCTACCCCATGGCTACACAGCAGCTTGTTTATGTGAAATATATTGGTTTTTATGATGCAAACATGCTAGTTTTACCACTGCAGAGCAACATTACATTTTATTTGAATTACTCTGATACAATTTCAGTTTCTGGTGTTAATGTTCCTTTTAAAACAGAGGGGTTAGAGTTGGAGTCGGAGGTACCATAAACTGAGGAGTCAGAGTCTAAAGATTTATGCACTGACTCCACAGCCCTGGAAGTAACATGGAAAGACTCAGGGAGTTAAGACTCCCCAAGGTAGGCACTGATTCTGCTTTAAAAGGGATGTAAAGGCAAAAAATAAAATCCCATTTTTACTTTAATGAAAAAGAAATCTATCTCCAATATACTTTAAATAAAAATGTGTACCATTTTTATAATTAACCCGATTGTATGCAGTGAAATTCCCCCTTCGTTTTACTTGCTCTGACTGCTGAGAATAGGAAACTTCAGACAGTCCCTAATTGCTCTGCAGGGAAACGATCATACTTTCAAACAGCAGGGGGAGCCCCCCACCTTACTTCTCTTAGCTCAAGCAGCTTTGTTTGTTTCCCTCTAGAGCAGCTGGCGACCATGTAGAGATTTGTATCCGCAGACCCAGTGAAGTCTGCATATTCTGCACTGGGTCTGTGGATACAAAGTTACAAGATGGTGACCCCCTGTGTCCAACTTTGAAAATATAAATCATTTGTTTAATTAGGCTTCTGGTGCTGTAAGTTTATGTTTAGTATACAAAATACAGAATTTCTAGCATTATTCTATTTTAGACTTTAGTCCCCCTTTAAACTGTTTTAAATACATTATAGGTGATGATTATCTAGATAATTAATTTTATGAGAATATTGCCTTCTTTTAATGCTTTTTTCATGCCAGATTATATGGCTCTGACTTTATTGCTGTATCAGTGTATTTAAACCAGCTGGATATAACATTAGCTGGACTGACACATACAGACCTATCTGCATCGATTTGTCTGCAAATGAGGGCTGAAGAATATTTAGTAAAGCATTTGGTAAAAAAAAAGAGTAGCCTTATGGGGACGGGGTATTAAAACAGGAAAATGTAATCCTTTGCAAATGAAAATACTTTTTCACAAAAGATTCCCAGAACATACATTGCAGAAGCTAAATCCGTTGTACAGAGGCAATGTAATAGACTTGTCAATTTGCCAGCATTTTGCCTCTGCAGCTTAAGTCCTATGCAGCTACATCTGCTGTTTGAACGGCATATTAATATTTACCACAAAAATATTTGTATCCCATACCCACAATTCTATGCACAGGTTAAAATAATGTGCTCTGTTGTAGGGGAATTCTTCTTAACTCACTGTGTTATTGCAAATAATTGCTCATTGTTTTTTCTTAGTTATTCTCCGTTTCCTTGTTTCTCTTGCAGTTTTGACAATGTTGCAGCAATGCTATTGCTTGACTATTATCAATACATTAAAGTTCAACCGTCATTATAGTATATATCATACTTCTGATATATTCTAAAACTAAATTTTTCTTTACATTATACTAAAATTTAAAGGTGAACAATCCCTTTATGTAAATAAATGGCTTTCTGACCATCTGTAAATCTGTCTAAAATATTAGTTAAATATGAGTTAAATACTTGTTCCTTAAGAACAGCCAAGATTCATAAAATGGTGAGACACACAATGGTTCGAACAATATTTTTGCTACATTTCTTTTTCACTTTGCAGAAGAAAAATTGCAATGATGCCTACCCATTTAGATCGCATTTTATTTTAAGTTGAAATAAAGCAAATGGTCTAATGTTGGCAAAAATAGAAGATCTTAGAAGCAAAACCCAGGGTGAGACGATTGGTAGGAAGTGATTTGTTCAGGTTTGGGACTTGCTATCCAGAATGCTCGGCACCAGGGGCTTTCCGGATAATGGATCTTTCTGTAAATTGGATCTTCATACCTTAAGTCTACTAGAAAATTATTTAAACATTAAATAAACCAAATAGGCTAGTTTGGCTTCCAATAAGGATTAATTATATCTTAGTTGGGATCAAGTACAAGGTACTGTGTTATTATTAGAGAGAAAAAGGAAATCATGCTTAAAAATTTGGATTATTTGGATAAAATGGGGTCTATGAGGGACAGCCTTTCTGTAATTCAGAGCATTCTGGATAATGGATTTCTGGATAATGGATCCCATACTGTAAATTTCTAGTGTTAGCTTCAATACAAAATTTTAGATGACCTGATAATTGCCGTTCTTTCAAATACACTAAAGTTGTGCATATTACAGCAATAATTTGATCTCTGCAATTCATGTTCATACATTAACTAATGAATCACCAGCAGCCTTTTTGTATTACAAGTATGGAACCTGTGATCCAGAATGCTTGTGACCTGGGGTTTTCCAGAGAGAGGATTTTTCTGTATTTTGGATTTCCATTCCTTGAGTCCTACTAGAAAATCATTAAAACATTAAATAAACCCAATAGGCTGTTTTTGCTTCCAATAATTATATCTTAATTGGGATAAAGTACAAGGTACTGCTTATTATTACAGAGAAAAAGGAAATCATTTTTAAAAATGTGGATTCTTGCATAAATGGAGTCTATGGGAGATGGCCTTTCCGTAATTCAGAGCATTCTGTTTAACGGGTTTCCAGTTAACGGGTCCCATACCTGTATTTATTTTTTAGTACAGCTATCAGATCCTTTATCAAGAAAACTCATTAGCCTCTGAATACCACAAAGACCATCTTTAATCCTAATTTTTAAAAATGTTTTTATTTTCTCTGTAATAATAAAACAGTACCTTGTACTTGATGGTAACTAAAGTGCATGATTTTAAATTGATGGCAAATTAATCCTGTTGGGTTTATTTAATGTTTAAGATGACATAAGGTATGGAGATTAAAATTATTTTTATGACAATCTTCAGGCCCTAATTTATGGACCAATTTTTCTCTTCGAATGTGAAAAAAATGCACAAATGCGATGTTATCAGATTTCATTAGAAAACATATTTTACACGATTCTTAGAGCGGCTGTTTGTGACTGGCTGTGACAATATAATATATCCTATCCCATTAGTAACTAAGGTGCCTTTTATTTTGTGCAAATCACAGAGAGACATTTATTAATGAACACAGTACTACAATAACCATGGATTTAATACCTCATTTCCACTGATAAACTATTTGGTTTCACACAGAAAATGAGAACAATCTACTTTATCAGTGCTACAGTTACTAGAACAGCAATTATTACAGCACCCCCAAATAATGATTCTTGAGGCACCATCTTCTGTACGCACATGTTTATCTTACTGCACTGTTTATGCAACGGTCCTAGATATGTTCTTTGTGCATCTTTATTGCAAGGAAATATTTGTCTTTGTCTTACAAACATAGAGCACAGAGAACCCCATAATTACCATACATTATGCAGTTGAAGATTTAGTAGTTCAACAACAAAAGGACCTGAATGATATAAGCACGAGTACTCAGATTATTTAGATTCATATTACTTATCATATGTTTAATTACAATTGGTCCAACTGTAATCCATTGACTGTAGATTAACCTTTTGTCAGTGTACTTAAGTTAGATGGAAGTCATTATTTGACTGGCCAAAAGATCATTTGATCTATTACATTTCAAGTAATAAGGCAATTTCCTATTTTAGTGATGTCCATCAGGCAACTCAATGGCACATGCTAACTGCAGTTATGTTTTTGTTTCATTGATTCAAATGTTTTGTATCACTCTATCATGAACATAAAATCTAACTGGCAGACCTGACTGATAATAATTAGGGATGCACCGAATCCAGGATTCGGTTCGGGATTCGGCCAGGATTCGGCCTTTTTCAGCAGGATTCGGTCGAATCCTTCTGCCAGGCCGAACCGAATCCGAACCCTAATTTGCATATGCAAATTAGGGTGGGGAGAAAAATCGCGTGACTTTTTGTCAGAAAACAAGGAAGTAAAAAATGTTTCCCCCTTCCCACCCCTAATTTGCATATGCAAATTAGGGTTCGGATTCGGTTCGGTATTCATCCGAATCTTTCGCAAAGGATTCGGGGGTTCGGCCGAATCCAAAATAGTGGATCGGTGCATCCCTAATAATAGTTGCAGGTGGCCAAACTGTACTCAGTTTTAAAAAGTTAGTTAGCTTTATCCAGGACACACCAGTTTGATCCTGTACATCATATCGTTGTACTTGTAGTGGGGTTGTTTAATAAAACCTGAAAAATTCTCACTATTTTCTTAAAACAAATTTTACCAAAATCTGTGCAAATTTTCAATGTATTTATCAATAAATTTACTTAGAAAAGACTGGTGAAAAGGTCAGGTGGGAAAAGACTCGATAAATCATGAAAAATCCAAATTGTACTTTTTTTCTGATTTGTCGACTTTTGGATTATCACCAAAAAAACACTAATTCTTTGAATTATTGTATGAAACCCAGCGCAGATAATGACATCTTCCAATTGTAAAAGGGATATTTGCCAATAACTTCTACATGAACTCGGTGGGTTTGAGATGCAGTACTTCAGACTTTTAGCAGCCTCAGGGTTTCATAAATCTCGGGAAAAAAATGTTCTCCTCTGAAAAAAATGTGTTATCCTTTTTAAAACTCCAACCAAAAAAAAAAACAGGATTTAAAGGGGACCCGTCACCCTAAGAAATATTTCCAAATTCTTTTCTATTTTGTTAGTTGAACTTTACTAACAATATATATATTATTTACATTTAGCTTCCTTCAGTCTTGGAATTACACAATCACAGCACACAGGCAGGAGCCATTTTGTGAACACTGTTAAGACAAATTGTGTTTCACCACAAAATCTTGGGTATCCACTGAAATGGAAGACCTAATGCTCATATAAATGGCCATGTGCTATGTCCTACACAATTAGAGAGCCTGAGGAGGAAAGGGGCAATGTGAAAAGTGCAGTGACATGTAGGAATTGCTGAATGGAAAGTGAAAGTAATTGTCTACTCCACCTCTATGCCTCAGGCATAGAGGCGGGGCAAGCAATATATGATTGACAGCTCAGATATTTAAACACCATTATAACAGCTATGGATGTTTAATGAAAAAAATACTTTGTGTTTCATGTTTAATTTGGAAAGGACTTTGATAATTCAGCTTTTTCTGTATAGATGACATGTCCACTTTAATAAATAACCCCCATTGTAGTCTTTAGTAGGCATTTTGGAACTTATTATTCCAAAGCAAGTAAGGTAGACATTGCAAATCTATGGAGGTCATTTACTAATTTTTTTATTTTTCCACGAATCACAAACAAAATTGTATTTTTTCCTGATTTTTGTTGAAACTTCGCCAAGTAAAAGTTGTTGAGGTTCTAGAGGATGGTCTATTGGTCTATTTTGTTTTTGTAACTTTTTATTTTTAGTAGTAAAATTTTTATTTTGTAGTAAAAATAAATCATAAACAAAAAAAAAGTACAATCATATAATAGTTAAATTTTTACAATGCCTTTTGCAAAGGTTATGTGCAAATATGATTATAGTTTCAGGAAAATCGTCATTAAAAATAAATAACAAGTATAATATGTATAACTACAAAAAAAGACAATGAAAAGAAATCACAATAAACTTAGGTTCTCGGTTGTGTGGCATAATTAATAGACTCGGTTGTGTGGGCATAATTAAATTAGCATCCCATCAGAATTGTACAGTACTTTTATTGGTTTCTATCTCTCCCCAGAAACTGCTCGAAATTAGCCCAGGTATCCAAAACTAAAGGTGTCAAAGTTCCCAGGGTGTCCAGACCTTCAAGAACTTAGGGACTGTATTTTGTATTAGAACAATGAAGTATTCAAATCTTTTATTACTTTCAGTTTTATTATGTATTTCTATCCAGGAGGGAAGGTCTTTTGAATTCTCCTTAGAGGCTATAGAAATTTGGATTACCATTAATATATGATTACGTAATTTTTGCATTGGTTTTGTTTCCATAATAAACAGGTTGTGACTTCTAGCTAAATATTATCATGTATTAAACATTCTAACAGCTTCTTAGCCTCAGTCCATAAAGGCTGTATATATTGGCAATCCCAAAATATATGGTAAAGTGTACCCATAACTGGACACCCTCTTATTGGTCTATTTTTAAACCAATCGGAATGTTAGAGGTTTTTGGATTGATTTTCGCTATGAATTGTCTAAAAAGCTCAAATTTTTTGAGGTTTTTGCGGTATTCTGACTTTTTTGGTGATTGTTTGGTGCTTTTTTTCTGTTGTTCTTTTTTTGCAGGAATTTCTGTTTGCAGAACTCATTTTCTGTGTTAAAATAGTTCTTAATCTGAAATGGGAACAACAAAGACATTACATCCAGAAATATCTCATAGTTTGCAACTAACACCTATAGTTATGTGCAGAAAGTCTAGAAAAAACATGATGTGTACCACGATCATTACCCTAATTTTATCTTGGCTTCTTGGTACAAGTGTGCCTCGAAGCTACAAGTCAGCATGCAGCCCAATAAAATAACAGATGCATGTTCAGAGTGAAAGTTTATAGTTTAAGCAGAACATTTTGGGCATGCAGAACATTTTTTTTTAAAGCAGTGGCTGGAAACCTGAGACTGCAGACAATATTTTGGAAGAGTAAAGTAAGGCAATAAACTTAGAAGTTATGTTTCAGCAATGACAATAAAGGGTTTCAGTGTCATAAATGTTTATGGAATGATGTACTTTCTTAATTTTGTGTAATGAATTTTTCCCTAACAATTTCATTGTTCATTAAATTAGCCAGTCATCCTGAATGTGGTACAATGGAAGATGTCAAAATACTCAACCCAGCAAATAAACTGCTGGCACACTAAGTATCGTTTTCATTTTAGATGATAAAAACAAAAACATAAATATTAAATGCCATGGCATTAATTGATAAGGTCTTATTTAACTTTATTTCTTAATCCCGAGCATCAACAAAAGTGGATAGCATTCTTGCTGGTACAAAAATATTTTGAATTAAATTACGCCATATTGTCTGATATAATGACCTTTAACGACTTTCCTAAAATATAATTCTTTGACAAATGCATTTAATGAAGCCCATATTTCATTTCAATGCAATATGAAATACCGAAATGTAAAGATCTTTTATAGTCGAGATGACACAATTTTAGCAATAAATGTTGTAGAAATGCCTAAAATTATTGTCTTTCCCATAACCAGCCCATAAGCCATCTATAAACATAGGCGCCAATGCCTAAATGAAAAAGAGACACGCAGAGGGTCAAATATAAAAAAAAAACTTGATCTCAAACAAATCTGCACATTGTTTCCTTATTATGGTTCCTTGGACTTTTGTAATAAAAAGTGGCAACTTCAAGCATTTGCACCAACATCACTAATAAGACATCCAATACGACTTTTGCACCTGGCAAAGTGGTGCGAAGTGTGTTGTATTTGTATATGCCCTATATTGGGCTTTAAAGGAACAGTTCAGTGTAAAAATAAAAACTGGGCGGAGTGGCTTGGATGATTTTTTGGACAGACATAATATCAAAGACTATTGTTGATACTAAGCTCTATAGTTAGTATAGGTATGGGTATATAGAATTTAATTAAAAGTAGACAGGGTGTATGTATGGATGCTGGGTTTTCATTTGGTGGGGTTGAACTTTATGGACTTTGTCTTTTTTCAACCCAATTTAACTATGTAACTAACTATGTAAATATATAGGCTGTACAAAATAAAAAAAATGCTATTATAATTTGTAATGTATAAAGGCTGGAGTGACTGGATGTCTAACATAACAGAACACTACTTCCTGCTTTTCAGCTCTATAACTCTGAGTTAGGGGGACACATGAGACATAACTGATCAGTGAGTTTGTAATTGATCCTCAGCATTCAGCTCAGATTCAAAAGCAAACATATATGGCCCATGTGGACCCATCAAATCTCTGATTAGTTCCTGCCTGGTAACCAATCAGTGGAAACTAAGAGAGTTGCAAAGCAGGAAGTAGTGTTCTAGCTATTATGCTAGACATCCAGTCACACCAGACTTTATACATTCCATTTTTGCCTAACTATATTGAAAACATTTTTTATTTTGCACAGTCCATCTATGTACCCAGTTTTTATTTTTACACTGAACAATTCCTGCGAGATGGAATGTTTGTATATCCATTATGAGTATATTAAATTACAACGTTCCATGGTTTGCTAACATTTATCCTCCATTCATTATTCAGATCCTAAAACTTTATTGTAAGTAAAGATCTTTAGTTAAGGATCATGTATATACAATCATAATTTAACTGATATATATGTGGGTTTTGAGTTATGAATAATATACTAGAAAGGCTGTTACTGTTGCCTGAAATGTACGCAGAACACTAGGCATTCACCTAACAAAGCTGCATATGAATTCTGACACATGCTGGTTTCTTACATACAGGCCAGTCTCCTGGTCTCTTAATAACTGTACAGTATACAGAATGGAATCACTTCTCACTTTTTCAGTAAATACTAAATGAACGTGGTGGGACATACTGCATACTCTTGGTTTTGAGAAAGGAGATCTACAGTACATGCAACCCGTAAATCACAGAGAAGACACAGGGATATAGCCCAAAGTAACCATTTTACAGTACAAAGCGCATTTTACAGTACAAAGTGACTTTTATCACTGGAGAGTTTTCTTCTACTTTAATAACTTTTTGTAAGTCCTCCAAGGAATAGAAGATTTATGCCAGAAAAAATGATTATTAACAGACCACCTTTTCACTAGAGTGAGCATTAACATGACTGATTCAACTCTGGGAACAATTGGAGACGGTAGAACTAATATACTGTATAATAAGCAAAGATTGATGTATTTTACTTAGCAGCATTACTTGAGGGGAAAAAAGAAGAAAATTAAAGAGATGCTAGTACAGGCGTGGGACCGCAAAATTCGCAAAACAGCGAAAAAATTTGCAAAGCCCATTGAAGTCAATGGGCATAAAAATAATTCTGACACGAGCGTCAATTTTTATACGCGCAAATATTTGGTCCATATGCATTAAAGTCAATGGGCGTCCAAATAATTTTGACACGTGACAATTTTGATGCGCACGCCAATTGTGACGTGTGCCAATCTGACACCACAGATTTTTTTTGCCTGCAAATTGTTGCTACAGTTTTGTGAATTAATTTGCTTGCGGCGAAATGCAAATTCGTGTCTGGAGAATTTATTCGCCCATTGCTGATTATTTGATTAAAATGGAGCCTATTTCAATAATTCAGAGCTTTCTGGATAACAGGTTTCCATATAATGGATCCCATACCAGTATTTAAAATGTTCCTTTTATAAGAATGTAATTCCATTTTTTTTAGTTTCACTTAAATAGTGCTGTGACACATACACACACAAGTCACCAAAGGAGAACAAAAACCTAAAGATAAATCCAGCAATTGCAATATGGAGCACACGGTGGTTTCAGAAAAATCAAGCCTTCTTTATTGAAAAGATAATTATAAAATCATCAGCACAGTACATATGTGGACATGACCTCCCCCACACTTGACGCGTTTCGTGTGGGGGAGGTCATGTCCACATATGTACTGTGCTGATGATTTTATAATTATCTTTTCAATAAAGAAGGCTTGATTTTTCCGAAACCACCGTGTGCTCCATATTCCAATTGCTGAATTTGTGTATAATACGCCTGGATCCGGGGACGCCTAATATGTTGTAGCACTGTGGAACAGGACCCGTGGACACGAGGGTGAGTGCACGCGAATTGAAAATCCACTAAAAACCTAAAGATGAATTTTGCTAAAAATGCCATATTTTAAATGCTGAACTTATTGTACCAGTCAAACTTGTTTTAGGGAGTCACCGTCTTGGCAAGTAGCAGCTGGAGGAGCTGTTGAGAAGCTAAGCTTAGGGGTTGTCTCAAGTTATCAAGCAGAAAATTAGGTTTGCCTGTAATATAAGCTGATGCTACCAGGCTGATTATTACATTCTGATGCTAATTGCACTTGTTTCTATGCTGCCATGCTATCTGTATTAATTGCAGGTTAACCACATAAAATATCACTGCAAAGCCAACTTCAAGTGCTAACACATGGTTTGCACCAGCAGCGTCGGACTGGTTGGCCCAGGTCCTACCAGGACTGCAGCCTCATCATCCCCCTGGGCCCCCAGCTGCAGAGTCCCCTCTCCTACCCAAGCTGCACCATCCCAACCACAACTCACACCAACCACGTACGGGCACGTTCGCATGTACCAATGAGCAGTTCCTTTAAATAGATGGCCAAAAAGGTTACTATTGGTTGGGATGGGTTATGAGAATAAGGGACAGATTTATTAAGGGTTGAATAGTAAATTAGAATTTTTTTTATTTTTTTTGGTGTCAAAATTCACACAGTCGAATGTAATTTTGAATGTGAGATTTATCACACCTTAACCATGGGCACAGTTCTAATTCGAATATTCTCCACCTAAAACCTGCAGAATTAATTTACAAATCAATGGCAGAGGTCCATTGGATTATGTTAATGGCCTTCCTGACATTCAAGTTTTTTTCAGAGGAAAATTACTTTCGAGTTTTCTTTGTATTCAATTCGATTTTTTTTTTTGGATCGTTCCCATTCGATCAAATTTTAGACAATCAAATTATTTCATAGATTACCTCCCATTCTAGTTGTAAGTACATTCAAATTTATTAGAGTAAAAAAAATTCACATCAATTCAAAATTCTACCTTTGATAAATCTGCCCATAAGTGTAAACTTTAAATCTTTTATTACACTGGTAGGTTTGCATTTTCTTTTCTTCTGTGAACAGAGAGGGCCATATACTGTAAAGTTCAATAATGAGAATTTGTGTGTATATATATATATGTATATATATATATATATATATATATATATATATATATATATATATATATATTTATATTGTATGAATTTGATGTTTTTTAATGGTGTATAAATTAGAGAATGGAGAACTTAGCAGGCTAAAATCACCTTTATTGTAGAATATGGAAGTTTATTACTCACAGTTTTTAGCATACAGTAGATAAAAGACTGATAAATGTACCTTAATGACCCCAATTAACTGCTAGACATGCACAAAACTACAATTGCTCTGTTAAGATACAAGAACCTTGTGAGATTATTCTGTGCCTTTTATTAGCAGATTTTACAGAGAACAACTTGTTCCACAATAGCATAAGATTATTAATGCATTGTTTTTTTCACAAGAATATTCCATGTGATTTTTTTTAGGAAGAATGTGAACAGAAATTAAGGGGGTTATTTATCAAGGTCCGAATTTATCTCAATATTGGCCGCAAAGCTCCGAGAACATTGTGAAATTGCCCGAAATCCCTGACACAACCAAAAATCAAATGGACTGTTCCCATTGACTTTTATGCAACCTCAACAGGTTTGAGATGCCATGTTTTTATATTCGGGCTTTTTATAAATTCTGAAAAATTCATGATTTTTTTAAAAGCCTATTATTACACAAAAAATCTAGAATTTTTCAGATTTCGGGGAATTTAGAGTATTCGGAGCTTAGTAAATAACCTCCTAAGTGTGGTGATTCCGGCATTAAATGCTGCAATTGCAGCACTCAATACCTTAAAAGCAAGTGACATCACTCTACTAAAGACCATGCAAAATCCTTCTTCTGGAGTTCATCTCACCTTGGCTGCAATCTGCATATTAAAGGTGTTGCTCTTGATCTTTAAAAATCTTGAATATCTGGTAAATAGTGATGTAGCAAACTGCCGATTTGATGTTCGCGAACGCCGTTCGCGAACACCGGCAAAAAAGCGAACAGTTCGCGAACAGTTCGCGAACTTCGAACGCTCGATAAAATCGTTCGATCGAACGATCGAAGGATTTTATTCGTACGATCGAACGATTTTCGTTCGAATCGAACGATCGAAGCTATTCGATCGAATGATTTTAATTCAATCGAATGCTTATAATCGTTCGAACGAATGGAAATCGTTCGATTTTAGCGATCGAACGGTCGAATGGTCGAATGGTCGAACGAAATTTTACTTCGAATCGAACGCGAACACCAATTGGCGAACGTCGCGCGACGTTCGCGAACATTCGGCGGACGCGAACAGTCGAAGTTCGCGCGAACTAGTTCGCCGGCGAACAGTTCGCTACATCCCTACTGGTAAATTGAGAAGAAAAGTGAAGTAAAGGAAAATGAAGAAGATTTGAGGAAGCTGGTTATGTCAAAACAAAATTCACAAGTGTTAATTGTTTCTTTCATCGTAAAATAGAATGATACACTAAGGGGCAGATTTATCAAGGGTCGAATTTCGAAGTACAAAAAACTTCAAAATTCGACCATTGAATTGAAAAACTTTGAATTCGATTATCAAATTCGAAGTTTTTTTCACAGAATTTGACAATCCTACAATCGAATAAAAATCGTTCGAATTGAACGTTTTTAGCGTATGATCGAAGGATTTTTATTCAATGTGTAAAGACTTAGAAAAAGTTTGTAGATGGTCCCCATAGGCTAACATAGCAATTCGCAGGTTTAATTTGTCGAAGTATTGAAGTTTTTTCAAAGAGACAGTACCTCGATTATCGAATAGTCAAATGATTTTTACTTCAAATCGAAGTTGAAGTAAAATCAAAGTCGTAGTATCCTATTCGATGGTCGAAGTATCCAAAAAATTACTTTGAATTTTAAATTTTTTTACTTCGAAAATTCCCTCGAATTCACTTCGACCCTTGATAAATCTGACCCTTATTATACAAATGTGATTCTTTATTTTCTACCCTATCAATTTCATATTTTGTTCTTGTATTAATAAACAACATTATTTAGAAATAATATGTTGACTTACTACAATAGTTTGTTTGCTCAAAAACACTAATCAGGTGCATTTCAGATATGCACAGTATATGCGCCAACTCAATGCACATTCATTCCAGTTCCCATTCTTCAGCCCTTCAGCCTCACCTTTGACATGCAAATATTATTAATCAGAAAACACTAAATTATATACTTTATGTGAACACTGAACACCACTATAGTGCAATACACTTTAAAGGAATTATATGGGTAAATAAAAAACACTCTACCTACTGTGCCCAGAGAAAACACTACAGGGTCACTACACACTGCGTTATTCCTAATACATGCAGTGTGCCTGGGTACTCACAATAGACACATAATCAGGCAATTAGCGAATTGCTAATGTGGTGCCGCTATTCAAAAAAGGATCCCTTCGCAGCCTCAAAACTATAGGCCAGTTAGCCTGAAGTCAGTGGTAGGAAAGCTTTTTGAAGGTTTAATAAAGGATAAGATACTGGACTTCATAGGAAATCATAATACTATAGGTGTGTGCCAGCATGGTTTTATGTGTAAAAGATTTTGCCAGATTAACTTAATTTCTTTTTATGAGAAGGTAATCAGGGACCTCGATTCTGGGATGGCTTTGGATGTGACTTTGCTAAAGCATTTGATACAGTGCCACACAGAAGGTTACTGGTTAAATTAAGGAATGTTGGCCTGGAACATAGTATTTGTACCTGGATAGATAGATAAAGAGACTACAAAGAGTGGTGGTAAATGAAACATTTTCTAATTGGATCAGTGTAGTACCGCAGGGCTCTGTACTAGGTCCCTTGCTTTCCAACTTGTTTATTAATGACCTGGAGGTGGGCATTGAAAGTACTGTTTCTATTTTTGCAGATGATACTAAATTGTGCAGAACTATAGGTTCCATGCTCTGCAGAGTGAGGTTCAATGTTGATAAATGCAAGGTTATGCGCTTTGGCAAAAATAATATAAATGCAAGTTATACACTAAATGGCAGTGTGTTAGGAGTTTCCTTAAATGAGAAGGATCTAGGGCTTTTTTTGTAGATAACAAGTTGTCTAATTCTGGGCAGTGTCATTCTGTGGCTACTAAAGCAAATAAAGTTCTGTCTTGCATAAAAAAGGGCATTAACTCAAGGGATGAAAACATAATTATGCCTCTTTATAGGTCCCTGGAGTATGCAGTGCAGTTTTGGAAAAATTGTATGATTGCTCCCGTACACCTGTCTTTCCAGATAAATCCAAAGCCTTTTTCTCAGTGCAGTTTTGGAATCCAGTCCTTAAGAGGGATATAAATGAGCCAGAGACAGTGCAGAGACGTTGTAATAAAACTACCTGTGCGTAGGGGTCAGCCGCGGGGGACACCCGCTGCGTGGTTCTTAGTCCGGAACCTGCGCCATCTTTGATCCTTGGGGCGCGCCTGCGTGCCCCTTAAAGGTACAGGCGCACTGGCGTGATTACGCCAGCGCGCATTGGCGCACGTTTTGGCGCGAAATTTGAATGTATATAAGGCCCATTCATACTCCCAGCCAGTGCCCTTGATAGAACTTTGTTTCTAAGTGGTTTCTGAGCCTAGTGCATCTGTGCCTGTTATTCTGTATTCTGATTATCCGTGTTTGACCCTGCCTGTATCCTGACTACTCTGAACTCTGTATCCTGACCCTTGCCTGCCTACGACAACTCTTCCTGCTTAACCCCTTGATTGACAACCCGGTTTGACCCTTGCCTGCCTGACGATTCTGATATCCGCCTGCCTCGACCCTGCCTGTTTGACCATCCTTCTGCCTAATCCTTTGTACCGTGACCTTTGGCCCAAAAATACTTTGCTAACAGCTGTGCCCCTTCGCCAGCTAGAACATCTCGCCTTGCACCCCTCGTTAAGTCCAGGTGGCACCCAAGTAAGCTGAGGGCTCCTCCCGAAGCCCAACGGTGGTCACACTACTGGTGAAGCCGAGCCGAGACCAGGGTGCTTGGCATTTGTTTTGGTATCGGGTGCCGGCCGTGACTGACGTGTAACTAAACTGGTTAGAGGGATGGAAGACAAATTATGAGGGTAGACTGTCAAGGTTGGGGTTGTTTTCTCTGGAAAAAAAGGCGTTTGCGAGGGGACATTGTTACACTTTACAAGTACATTAGAGGACATTATAGACAAAAAGCAGGGGACCTTTTTACCCATAAAGATTACCGTACCAGAGGCCACCCCTTTAGACTAGAAGAAAATAACTTTCATTTGAAGCAACGTAGGGGGTTCTTCACAGTGAGGACAATGAGGTTGTGGAATGCACTGCCGGGTGATGTTGAGATGGCTGATACTGTGGCTTGGATGATTTATTGGACAGACAAATTATCAAAGGCTATTGTGATACTATAGATATGGGTATATATAATTTATGTGTAAAAAGTATGGAGGGGTGTGTGTATGGATACTGGGTTTTCTTTTGGAGGGGTTGAACTTGATAGACTTTATCTGTCGTCAAAGAGCACCAGACATAATTAGCAGGCACTACTAAGAAGCAGTTAAAATAGATACTATAGTATAGTTAGAGCTCATTCATGAAATAAATATATATACACACACACACACACACACACACACACACACACACACACACACACACACAGGATTCTTGAGAAATGTCCCCATGCTGGACCGAAAACGTTGGATAAGATGTAAATTTGTGTGAAATTTGTGTGAAATACTGTAAATTAACATATATTCACAAACAACAGTGAGTGCTGATTCTCCATTCATATATTGCAACATATTTGATCTTGCACCTCTGGCTTTATTGGTTTGAGTGCGGTACTGTGGGACATATATATATATATATATATATATATATATATATATATATATATATATATATATATGAACAATTAAAAAGTAAGCACAAGCTATAAAACCACCCAGAACATTTAAATATAAAAAAAAAAATAGTATATACATAATCAAGCAAAAATAGATTAGCTAAAAGCAGCCCAGGCCTTTATTATGACCAGCTATCATTACACTGTTTAAAATCCTACAAGATCTTCTGTTTTCTTAATTATATAAAATATCCTCCATTAGGGATGTAGTGTGATTCACATACTCTTTTTTTTACTCTATTACTATGTTTTTACCCAAGTCGGTTGTTCCTCTTTGGAAATACTGGACCAACCCAGGGTAAAAACCCATTAAAAAGTCGAGCTGTCAACTTCTTCTATTGTTCCAGAGATCTTGTGTTGGCCACATCTAGTGAATATGAGTACCCTAACCTACTCCTCATTAATGGGTTTAAAGGAACAGTTCAGTGTAAAAATACACTGCTTGATAAAGTAGTTTGCCCTGAAATGTTGCACCTTCGCAAAATGAACTCAGCAAGGGCTTGTACCTGCTTGAATTGAGTGCCAGTGAAATTCTTCCTACTTAGCCAATCAGTGGAAACCAAAATAGCTGCAAAGCAGGAATTAATGTTCTGACTATTATGTTACACATCCAGTCACATTTTTTATTTTGCACAGCCTATTTACCCAGTTTTTATTTTTATACTGAATAATTCCTTTAGGAAAGCTTGACAAATTCTCTGAATGGAACATTTATAAAGAGACCCCATCTGGTGACTTCACAGTTTTCTTTAGGGATGCACCGAATCCAGGATTCGGTTCGGGATTTGGCCAGGATTCAGCCTTTTTCAGTAGAAGTTGGATTCGGCCAAATCCTTCTGTCCGTCCGAAACGAATTCCAGGAAGCGAAATCGTGTGACGTTTTTTCACAAAACAAGGAAGTAAAAAATGTTTTCCCTTCCCATCCCTAATTTGCATATGCAAATTAGGATTCAGATTCCGTTCGGTATTCGGTCGAATCCAAAATAGTGGATTCGTGCATCTCTAGTTTTCTTAGAGACTTTTTGTGCTTGGACAGTAATGTTTTTGGCTACAAAGTTTCAAAAGAATTAGTGTATGAATCACACAGGACAGTTAATTAACTGAGTACTCTGTATTAAATAAAAAGAAATGTGTTTTGTTTCACTTTAAGTATGTCATGCAGTCTATTTGCAATCTTGTCTTAGACCAAGAGTCTTCTTGTCAAGCTAAATATAAAACTGAAAATCAAGCAAATCTAACTTAATTGAGCCAAATCTTCAAACTGTGACATTGGTGATATGTAAACATTAAGTAATTATATTAGGAAGGATATGTAATTATAAATAACCTTCCATGGCTTCTAAAAGAATGTAGCAACATATTTTCTCAGTAAAGTGGCCTGGATTAATCTTTTGCTGTAACTACATTTGTTTACTTGGACTATTTTTATAACCAATGAATTTCTTGTCCGTTTAATACATTATCTTTTTTGAATAAGCTATTTACATTTTTTTATTTATTTCCTTATATTAGAGGTCAGATTTTTGCTTTGATGTTTAATTTCCATAATACCGCATTTATTTCTAGGGAATTAAACTGGAGAAGAAAGTGGATCAGAATGGAAAAGCCATAGATGATTTCTGGCCAGAAAAATTTCAAGTGATATTAACTATTTGTTTATGTTATTGCTTTTGAAAGCAACGAAATTCTAACCATTTTCTGATTTAAAAAATGGAAATTCTGCTCTTAAATTTGGAAGAGGTGGCTTTTTGATGCCCCTGGTAACTGGCCGCTAACTGCTGCCTGAGTCAAGGTTCTCAACTTGCTTCATGGCAGGAGTGGCCCTGATAAGGAAACAATTCTTACTGAACAGGTGATATAACCATAAAATAACTGTGTTGCAGATGGTGGAACCTGTAAAGGCATGAAAGCAATTTTGCAGCTTTCAGGCAACTCAGGACCAAACAGCGAGCTAAAAAATGCCCTATCTTCCAGCCCCTATTAATTAGACATGAACACATTTGTTGGAGAAGAAAGAAAGAATTTGACGACCATAGAAACTTACACAATAAGTTCCTGATATAAGGCAGCCTTCATAAACTACAACTTGGTGACAAAAGTCATAAACCATAGGAAGGTTAGCCAAAGCTATAGGCTACAGAAAGCCAGCATGGCTAGACTCACCAGTGTTTGTTCCACCATATATTACCCTGAATATGTTAAAAAAACTGCCAATAAAGCTATGATACAGCATCTACAACTTAAAGAAACACATTACAACTGAAGTTTTATAACATGTATATGAACATAAGAAAAAAATGGGTGGTTAAGTGGGACAAAGCTGTTCACCCCAAACCTCCTTGAGGCAAAGCGGGCAGCTTGAAAAGAAAGCTAAATGGAGAGCTGTACCAGAGGAGTATAAACTAATACATATATCAAAATGCAAACCTGTGACAAAAACTACTAAAGACCTTTATCTTCTCTTTAAATAGGCATCAAAGTGAATATATAATCTATTTAATGTCAACCTATTATTTTTTAAAATGTTTAATAAAACATTCAGCCTGGGAGCTTGGTACTTCAGATCTCCTTTGTACACATTGCTTTGATCTTGGACAGTGTATTTCACTAAGGTATTTTCAATGCTTTACTTTAACGGGCATATGAACTACTGTATTTTTTGTACATAAAGATTTTTACTATGAGCTGCAAAGGTAAAAGGAGATATTATCCATGAACTTGTATAAAATAGCACAAGCATTTGCCAAATGATGTCTTCTCCCCAACACTGCATCAAGGAAAGAGCACATTTATTATACTAACACAAAATAATTAGGAGTAGTCTAATTAGTCTAAGCTAATTAAGGTCAAGATTTTGTACTGATCTGGTCAGTACAGTATATGACGTTGGACATTCATTTCTTGCATATCTCAACCTTTTTCTTGACAGTCCACAGTGACTCTGTGGCAATTGTAAGCATGGCAGTTTTACGACAACATAGATCCAAACTCCATCTTTCAACTCTTTGTGCAGGTACCCAAAAGCCTCTTCACTTATGATGCTTTGCTTTTTTTTTTTGTTAATACTCCGAAGCATTTCACTAGGTTTTAAGTTTAATAAGCCAATGCACACAACCTTAATTATTTACCTTTAAAATAATTGTAGTAGGAAAGTCAGTTCTGATAATATATTAGTTTATGAATGTTAAAACGAATGTATAATAAAGGTCACATCTTATTGAAGCCAGTATTTTTTATTCATTATTATTTTTTATTTCATTTTGGACTGTGGGCAGTACATGTCAATTATTCCATTCATTAATCTTTTGCTTTGCTGCCTCTCACTCTTCTTTGAAATCTCATAGTTTTACCACGTTAACATTTGTTAATGTTTTAAAACTGTATGCCACATTTAAGTTAGCTGCTTGCTATAAAACCAAACTTCAGCAACCTTAGGGGAATTTCACAAAGACTGGGATTCCATAGAAATTCTATTCAAATAGAATCCTAAACCCCTGCCAGATAGCAAGCAATGCTAAAAACAACTGTTCTGGTCTCTCTTGTTCTCTATCCCCTTATTCTACTTGCTTTGGGGTATATGGTCAACATAAGAACCTTGCTGCACCAAATCATGGTTAGTGATGGGCAAATTTATTCGCCAGGCGCGAATTCCCGAGATTCGCACAACCGCCGTGAAAATTCGCCGGCGTCAAAAAAAATGGATGCGGCGTCAAAAACCAGACGCCGGTGCCGTTTCGCGAATTTTCCAAAATGCCCCAAATTCACCCATCACTAATCATGGTACATGAGAGTATAGAATAAGAATTAAAAATGCAATAATGTTAGTTAAACTAAAAACAAAACAATATAATCAGACCACAAACTGAAACAGGCATACAAGCAATCACCTGAGGCCGTCATCTTATTTGACATTAGAGAAGCATTCATTTAATTTGAATTCTTTAGTAAGAGCGGATAAGATACAAAGGCTGGAGTAACATAACCTCCTTTTGTAAATATGTATTTCTTTTCTTTGTAAGAACAAGTCAGCAATGAGGGTGACAATTAAAATGTCTAAAATCTTGCAGAGGAGGATCATGATCATAGCCAGCCAGCAGCCAAACTTGTATACAACCATAATTAGTGGTGGGCGAATCTGACCCGTTTTGCTACTCCAAAAATTTGCAAAAATGGCAAAAATTCTCCAAAATGCATTGTCTAGCAATTTTTTTTACCCATATGGCCGTCATTTTTATAACAAAGCTCTGTGAAAAATTTTGCCCACAGTATAGTTTAGGTGCCATATGTAGCAAATGTAAGGGGGAAGGAGGGTACCCCAAAAAAAAGTACAATCATTTTCAGTCTATCACCCTTTAGATAGGAAAAAACGCCAGCGTTTTTTGGGACCCTAGAATGAATACCTTACCAACAGACAGTTTATATCATATTAAGTGGCCTACTAAAGAATTTTTAACGATATATCAGTAAGTATTGCCCTTTTACATCTTTTACCTTGAGCCACCATTTCGTGCCTCAGAGATCACCTGACCAGAAATACTGCACCGTAAATTGAAGAATCCCAGGGGGCGGCCTTTAGTACTTAAAATGACATTTTTCTATTTATTTTTTTGAGGAACTCCTATCTACTCTATTGCACTTCGCCTGGTCTGAGGTGGCGAAATCAAGTCTGGCGATAGCGGTAACGGTTAGTAAAATCAAAAGCTTAGTGAATTTGTGTAGTAACACTCTTTCGCCAGACCGAAAATTCGCATGCCGTTAGAGTGCGAAGTTGCGACAGAGTCTATCTCCTTAGCAAAATTACACCAGCGAATTTACGCCAGCTACCGTTAGTAAATCTGCGAAGTGCCAAAATGATGTCATGCTGGCGAATTTTTGTCAGCTTTAACCACTTTTCCCTATAGTAAATTTTTCCACATATTCTAAAAACTTGAAAAATTTGAGGCTGTAAAAAGTCAGAATCCAAAATTCCGCCATTTCAGGCCTGCCGAGGTTGTATATAAGTCAATGGGAGAGGTCACAATCTTATTTGGAAGTTTCTGTGGTCTGAGCTGGCATCAGCCTTAAATCCGACTATTTCGGGCTTTACTGGCAAAAATCGGAAAAATTCTGGCTTTTCGGAAAAAATCTTTTCCCCTAATCCCATGGAGCTTTTTAAATAATAAATAAAGTCAAATCATGGATTTTTGTTTGGTCTGACTTTTTTAAATTCAATAATCAGAAAAATCTGGATTTTGATAAATAACCCCCTTAATGTTTTCAAAAGAGGATCAAACTGTGAAATGAATGACTACAAAAACCAAGAACAGACAAACCTATAAAAGAATTATTGCTTATTAGATTGTTTGTTCACTTTATGCAGCAATACATGTGCATAAAGATTGGAAAAATACATAGTATTAGATTGAAATAAAGAACAACATTCTACAAAGAAAAAAGAATGCAATTAGTCACCATTACTAAATTAAAAGTCATTTAGTGCAATGCTTTGGTTGTTTGTGTTTAGACATTGTTTTCCAATGTTCGAGAATGCTCAAAGAAAACAATTGTATAACCTGTTCATAAATCCAGTGTCAGACAGCTGACATTCCTGCTGACCTAAGATGCCAAAAAAAGTGATTTTAAGGCTCCTATGGGTCCAGGCACATGAGTGAGTGTCAGCATAGACACTCGCTTGTAAATCAAATGGAGACAACTTCTCCAAAATAATCATCTGTCACTGGTAAAATGTAGAGAGCTTAACCTGCCTTGCCAACCATGGACCAGAAGAAACAGAATGTGAATTGAATAACAAGGTGTACTACAACATTTGCTCATTTGCTGGTCTGTACTTTTCCAAACTACTGTAAACCCTTAGAGCACCCTGCATGAATGTTATAGCGCTATCTTCGCCTCTTCAGTCTGTTATGTGTGAAGTCTGAAGTTATTATAATAATGACCCTTTTGCAAGCTTTCAAACTGTATTGTTGCAAGTTTTTTTATGCAAGAAAACACAAACATGACTATTTTGTTAAACATTTTTCTTAAGTAAGCATCTATTTGCATATTAGGAAAGCTACATTGCGCACATTACTCTATACATTATGATATACTTTGTCTAAAACAAATGGAAAGTGATGAGCGAAATTTTTCACCAAATATCACAGCAGAAATGACACCCATAGAAAAATTGTTGTGTGTCAAAAAAAAATTGTCACCCACAGACTTCAATGCATTTCAGTGAATTTCTGCCATTTGCCGTGAAGCAAAACGGGTTCACCCATCACTACAAATGGATGCTAAACCCTATTGACCAATAAGATATATTCCTTATTTAAAAAAACTACTGTTTAAAATACCATTATCAGTAGAACAAGGACAAGATCAATCTGAATGTTAACTCGTAATCTCATATTACCTGTCACTAAAAACAGATTATATTGGCAGTGAGAACACCATTAATCTAACTGCTCTTTTAATCGTTACTCGGAAACTATGGAAAGGTCAGCTTGTATTGAAATCTCTAGGTTATCATATCAATTTAAGCGTCTTAATGCAAATGTGCTGGCACAGTGCAGATATAAAGGTCTAGCAACAATGAGAAGCTAACAATGGGATATATGGTTTCAGACTATCTCAAGTCAGGTGTAGGGATGGGCAAATTTTTTCGCCTTGTTTCCCCGCAGAAATGACGCCCTTAGACTTTAATGGGCGTTGGCTACATTTTGCCGCAGACAAATTCTTGGCGAAACTAGACGGGTCAAATTTGCCCATCCCTACAGGTCAGCAAAGCACTAGCACTGCATTGATTTATTCTTTTTAGTAACTGTATTTTTATCACAGGCAAAGTGCGGAATACTGGATGCATCATGCCATAATAAGTTAATTATAACAATGACCTTTGATCTTTGATTGTATTTATATGCCTGAAAAAGACAGTGTTTCAGAGCTATTTATATATATACGTATAAAAACAGACTGTATATATAGCTTTACCAGCTGTACTCATTATTTTCTTTAATATAGTAAGAAATCTGAAAAAAGAAAACACTTTCACCCAATTCGTTTTTATCTTTTGCTTTGATTATGTCCAAAAAGTATGACGTTCATTTGCTGCCATTCACCCCTCCATTTAAAAAATGTAAAACCCTGTACTGTGATTTCAATGTGTCTTCTTTAAGCTGAAGCCCTTCCTTTTTTGAGTACATACCATGACCTCTGTAGAACAACTGAACATTCAAAAAGTACAAGTTACTCCGTTGCCTCAATCACCTCTAAATGCTTACCTATACACGGTTGGCCACAGAAGCCCTTACTACTTTTGTACTCCAATTTTTTGCCAAACCAAAAATATTGCAACAGTTTTTAAAAAACTGTCTTAAACCAACTCAACTGATTGTTTAGCAAGAGATTTACAGATGGATTTTATTTCTACACAATTTGTAACACATTTATTACTGGTAAAGTCCTTTTTAAGTAGCTGCTACTTTGTACTGCTTTCTTTTAATAACCTCCTTTAAAGTCTCTTTTATGTCTTTTTACTTTTTATTGTCTTTAATGTGCCTTTATGCGTTTCATCTGATATTTCTCCACGAGGTCTAAAGATGAAATCAGAAGCAAGGTTCAAGATACAGCAAGAAAACAAGTATCATTAACTGTTTCCTAGGTTAACCGAGGTATCTCAAAAATTAAACTCCTATTCAAGTTGTTTAGTTGGCCTAATACTTGACTAAATGCAGGCAGCCAAATCTTAAGTTCAGTTTGTGTCAACATAAAATAAAAAAAGGTGCGGAAACTTTTGACATACAAACTCAGTTGCCTTTTGCACAGCCTTTTTTTAATTCACTATATTGGAGAAAGAATGTATTTGGTTATGTGCACTGGGAAAGTCTGATGAATTTTAGAATCACTAAAATAGTCTCTTGTCATACACAGTGAAAGGTTTGGTAACTACAAGACAGGATACCTAAGAAAGTCAAAATAATATAAAAGAAAACAAACATGATTGTGCATTTCAAGTCAAATAACTTCCAAGACCTCTCACAGAATCCTGTATCACAGATATTGTAATTTTCAGGTAAAGTCACTGTCACTGTAGATACATATTAGGTAAAAAAAAATTGGCATATACCAACTCATTGAGGTTGAAAGTTACAAAAGTTTAAAGGCTTCAAGTTAACATCACACATTGAGTGAACGTATACTATAAATTAGAACTACAATAAAATAAAAATGACGTTATGAGGCTCAGAGACGACCTTATATATGAGAAACATTTGCAAACTGAGACCAGGTGATGAAATACTTTAGAAATCAATAAGAGACAGAGATACTTGCTGGATACTTGTTGGATAAGCTTTTTCAGTGGTATTTGTTCTCTTAGAAGATGTATTGCATGTTGCATGGTGGTTATGTGTAAACTTAAGAAGGGTTCAACTAGTTGACCTAATCTGTGGATGCAACATACAGTATATCTTGCCACCTTAATGCATTGCTAAGTTTGTATTCCTTTTCAACTGTATACTTTTTTTTAATAGTATACATTATAATGATGCTCACAGAATATAGTTTATTATTAACCTTAGGTTCTAGAGCAGTTGCAAAACCCATACACCCACAAAACCACTACTTTTAGCTACTGGTTTTTATGAGATGCTCTTAAGATCTGAAATTACGGACAAACTGAAATGCCAGAGAATCATATTTTACTCGGTTCATTCTCAATATAAACTATATACACATTCATTGGGTGTACACTTTGTACTGCAAAAAAACCTTGCAGTAAAGCCAGCTGCTGTTTCATTCCTGTTTGATCCAGCTATGTGCACGATGTCTTAATAAATGTTCAGTAATTTAAACTGATCTGTTTGTTTGTGGAGAGTGATGAAGATTTTAGTTCATTCTGAATCCTTTGGTGCCCAGTAACCTGGATGACATTGACCAGTTATATAGAGACATTGGGGCAAATTCACTAAGAATCGTAGTTGCGCCAGGCGCAAATTCGCCACACTTCGCCAGGCGTAGTTTTGCCAGCACTCCACAAAATCCGAAGTTGCGCACAGGGGTAGCGTAAGTTTGCGAAGGTGCGCTAGCGTTAATTCACCAAGCGAAGCGAAGTTTCGCTAGCGATGGTTAATTTGCATATGGCGCCAAATTCAAATTTCAATGGAGGAATACGTACAATCACTACAAATGCCTAGAAAACCTTCAAAACATCAAATAAAAATTTTATTTTGCCCTACATATGTGCCCACTGTATAGTTAAGTTGCCATGAGTTAGGAAATGTAGGGGGGGGGAGCCCCAAAAAATTTTTCAATCTTTTTCAGCCTATCACCCATAATATAGAAAACACGCCAGCGTTTTTTGGGACTTAGAAAAAATTTTCACTTTTTTTGAAGCAATCCCTATCTACTCTATTGCGCTTCGCCTGGTCTGAGGTGGTGAAGGAAGTCTAGAGTAAAAGGTGGCGTTCAGAACAATGCGCGCGTTAGTGAATTTGCGTAGTTACGTTCATTGCGCAAATACGCCAGGCTTAAGGGTGCGAAGTTACACTAGCGAAACTACGCCAGTGTCCGTTAGTGAATTTGCGAAGTAACGAAAATGCCCGACGCTAGCGAATTGACGCTATCGTTCGGTGCTTCGGCGCTTAGTGAATTTGCCCCATTGACTTTGAGTATTTGTTTGCCTGTAAACCATTTGATGTTTAAATAGGGCAAAATAGGATGTCCATTCCATCTGCTGATTGGTAGCTGTCCAATAACCTACCTTTTTCTACAGCAGCTCTGCTGCAACTGCTAAAGTCTGTGAAGCAACAGCTCTTGCGGGATGCAGAAGCATATTCCCCTACATGTTTATAATAGGTTCCCTTTAATAAAACAAGGAAATATTCATGCAGAGCTAAGGTGCTTAAATTCAAATTTTCTATCAAGAAATTAAATTCTCTCATAATTAGTTTTAACCATAACGCAAAACAAAATAAACAAACAAAATCCTTACAGCAAATAAGCACATCTGGTAGTGCACTTTTTTAATGCCAGACAAAATTGCATTTAGATTTCTTGTAAAGATCCTTCTTAGTGTCCCTAGTGTAACAGGTATCGATTGCCTCATTCATGTCAGGGACATGATAAAACTTGGTTTTATTTGTGTTTGCTTTCTGTGTTTATGTTTGGAAGCCCCTATAGGAGTTTTTCTTCAGAATGTGAAGCGTGTGGGGGGTTTGGAAGTTATCCTTTACTCTGTCTGTAATAAACTGCTCTTTGTAATTTATCTATTCAAAATACAGCAGCCTTTGAAAAGATTTACATAATAAATCCTCAGTACAGTAGATATGCCTATTATATATGCAAGCTCTGGATCTCTTATATACAGCTTGTTATTTTCATCACATTCTCATATTTTCAGTTGAGACCAAAAATTTGATGTTTGTCGATTAAAAACATACATTTGTGGTATTCTTTTATTGAAACTAAGTAAGCCCAGTCAAGTGTGATTGAGTCTGCAATTTTTTGTGAAACAAACATCTTTAAATGAATGTATTGTTTCTATGTTATATATTGTTTACGTTATGAGATAACCTAGAGAAATAAACCTGCAAAGGATAGTTTTGTTTAAATTTCCATTTAAAATGACCATGGCCCTCTGCGCTACTTGGCCAGACCACTTTTTGAGCCATAAGACAGATTGTGTAAAACCACCTTTTAATGGAAGCTTGGGCTATATTTAATGATCATACAAAGGCATATATAATCACTTCTAGTGGGTTATTTACTAAACTCCGAATGCAAATATCCGGAAAAGTTAGTAATTTTTTTTATAAAATTGAACTTTTAAAAAAATCTGAATTTTCGGGAATTTATTAAACCCCAGGAATGGAAAAGTCAGAATAAAAAAATCCAGCATCTCAGACCTGTTGAAGTTGCATTTAAGTCAGTGGGAGAAGTCCTGATGATTTTTTGATGTGCGATGGGTTTCATGCAATAAAGAAAGTTTTAGGGGCAGATGTATCAAGGGTCGAATATATCGAGGGTTAATTAACCTTAGATATTCAACTGCCAAATTAAAATCCTTCGACTTTGAATATCGAAGTCGAAGGGTTTTGCGCAATTCGTTTGATCGAAGGAATAATCGTTCGATCAAATCATAAAATTGTTAGCAAGCCTATTGGGACCTTCCCTATAGGCTAATATTGGCCTCGGTAGGTTTTAGGTGGCGAACTAGGGGGGTCGAAGAAATTTTTAAAGAGACAGTACTTCGACTATCGAATAGTCTAACGATTTTTAGTTCGAATCGTTCAATTCGAAGTTGAAGGTCGTAGTTGCCAATTCGATGGACGAAGTAGCCAAAAAAACTATTCGAAATTTGAACTATGTTTCCTCTGTTCCTTCACTCGAACTTAGTGAATGGGCCCCTTAGAGTTTTCGGGTGAAAAATCCAAAAAGATCGTGAAAATCAGATTTTCTTCCTGCAAAGCAAATTTTTTGGAAACTAAATATAGACGTTAAAAACCTGAGAGGATTTGATCAGAGTTTGTAGCAGAAACTGTTGAGATAAAATCGGACTTTGATAAATAACCCCCTTAGTGTGAGTCTTATTGTCCTATGTATGAAGGTAAACCCATGGCTTGCTCATGCAATATCTGTCTGAAAATAAGCACAATATCTATTTAGGAGGTTATTTATCAAAATTTGAATTGTTCTCATATTTTAAATAAAAAAGTCTGAACAAACTAGAATCCACGATTTACACTTATCTATCATTAAAAAAAAAAAAATCGGATCTGGAAAAATCGTGACTATTTTGGATTGTTGTACGAAAATCACAACTTTTTTGGATTGTTTCAGGTTTTACGCCCGAAAAGTCCGAATTTTTTCTTTAAATCTGCAGAAATGTTCAGATTATCTTCAGTTATTATAATTCAAGGGTTTTTTTCCACAAAAAATGTGGATTATATTAAAAATTACTTGGATTTTGAGTTTTAGCAATAACCTTTTAACCCTTGAAGAATTAGTATCACATGGAGACATTTTAGGTTCAGAAATTTGCATTTCAGTTTATTGGAAGCAGTCAAATAATAAATCCAGATACAGGTTATTTGGTTTTTCTGATAATTCACAATTTTGTAAATCTCTAATTATAACATTTTTTAGATAAAATGTTAGTCTTGTATAGTGGCTATAAAAAGAGAATGTGTAGTTTTATGTATCCTGGAAGGGCATTTTACTTTGATTAACCTATATAAATATTGTTCCTTGTTTTATATATACCTTTGCCATATTCCATGTGCATTAAGATTATGTTTCAAGTGGCTAATACATTAGCTAAGTGGCCCTCAGATGTGGTGTAGCATGGTGTCTTCCTAGTACTTGGTGTGAACTCAGTTCTTTGAAATGTCAAAGATGTTAAGGCACAGCAAGTTCTGATTGTAAACAACTAAGTGAAAAGCTTTTAAGTAGCCTCTTCTACTAATCATATTCTCAAGTACAAGAATGAAAATAGATACTGCCTATTTAATAGCACCTGGCTTTGAAAAACTGCTTTTTAATTGTGATATACTCTGTAACATTGAATAACTGCATAAACAGGCTCAGATATCATATGCCTTCAGTGGGCATATCATTTCTGTTGGTCAGTTTCCCTGTTGAATAGAAACACTATGGGTAACTACTGAATGCTTGCAGTGTATCGCTGTATTTGACTGAAGGTTATTTTTCACAAAACAGCCCTAAATTTAGGGCATCTTCGTATGACAAGAACTAACATTGTCATTGATTTATTTTTCCAACCTCAATGGAGACTCATTCCAGTTGCTCTAAAAATCTGCAGCCATTGCAGCTTGAATAATTCCTTGCTGCAAAATTACAGCTGCTAAAAGCAACATTTATTTGTGGGGACACAAATCGCACAAATATCTGTAGTGATAAGGAGCATTTGATGCTATCAGACTAAACACAAGTGAGTATGATAGGAGTCATTTAACTCTCCATTCAGATGCCTTCCCCCTATATAACACAGTTTATCATTACCACAACAGAATACAGATTTGAAAGTAATTCAATAGCAGAATGTCCAATTTGAGTAAATATAGTATGCTCCATCAGACACAGCAGAATAAAATAAAAGACCAAATTAATTATAGTAACTGCAACAAAGTATGTGTTTGTGGGGGGGTTGTGACCGATTGACAGGCACCTGCAAAATTATGAGGAGCAATTGTTGTAAAAAGCAAGAGTTAGCCCTGCTATGCTGATTATGTATGTCAGTGTTTGCCAACACTCAAATTCTACAGTAAAGCCTTCGTTTTAAATGCCCCGATTTTAAGTTTCCCCCCATTTTTTTCTTATCCCCTGAAAAACATAAAATGGCCTTCTAATGTATCTTTATTTATCACAGTGCACGCATGCTCACAGAATATTTTGCACAGAATATAAACTAGCACATTAATATATGCATTATTTCACTATGATCCCAGTCCAGTGAATTTATAGGTTTTCCTCCCTGCCAAAAAATCCGTCACCCCACCATATATACCTTCTTTCTGATCACAGAGGTGTATTGTGATTTGTGCTTTATGACTCAAATTAAAAGACACACAAAAGTAAAAAAAAGGCAAATAAAAGTGTTACCTTTTTCTTTTCTTTTTTTTATTTGTACAGCTTCTTTTTTTATCTCTTTTTTTTTTAGCTCTGCCAACAAATCTTCCCGTAACTGTAAAAAGATGGATTGCTGGCATGTTTTCTCTTGTGCTCTGAGTTTGTAAAATAAATTCTATGGCTTTCCTTCCAGTCAGCAGAGTTTGTAAGATGAAAGTGTGTAGAGGCTTGCTATATCTTATTCCTTATCTTATAGGTGACATCTTGTCTTTCGTTAACTTCAGTGCTCCCAAACACCTTCCCATCCAACACTTTGATTCAAACCTGAATTTTTGAAGCCTTAGGAAAATGTGTCAGGCATGAGATTCAAAATGTTCCAAGTCATTCTGCTTAATATTTTAGCATGTTTACTTATGTAGAGCTGTTTTTCTTTGTCTCACAGTTCAGTTAACAAACCCAAACGTAGTGTTTGATCTGTGTGCAATAACACTGATCAGTGCAATTAGTTTTTTTGGTTGTTTAGGATGGGTAGGAACCCCTCTGGGAAATGATGGACGTTATTAGCAGGTTTTTACTGATATATAAAGTAAAAATTACACATATCCCTCTATCACTGTGAAAAAGATAACACGGCAGTCATATTCCACTATGAACTGAATATGTATATAGATGCTGTATACAGCACATTACTTCTCTTCCTTTCTTTTTTTATTCTTCGATTCAACACCATTTTTTCTTATCTTCTTTGCCTCTCTTCCTTCTTACATATATGTTTCCAAAGTACAACCATTTGTATTCACCTCACTTTAGAAAAGTCAGTTTTAGAAATAAATGCCTAAATGTTTTTATAAAGGGGTCTATTGGCCAATATGTATGGCAAAGCAAAACTGATATGAATTCGGAAACTGCACTGAATAATATAATTAAGCAAGATGGCAACTAATCTAAATTGTAGGGCTAAAGCTGCCCATAGCTGAAAAGATAAAGTCAAACAAATCAAAATTTTGCATGATTTTCGGACCATGTGTGGATTGTCACAACATTTTTAGTCATGGTCATTTAGTTGATCAGACATGTTAGAAGATTTCTGTTGCCTAACGATATTCCTCTGCGTGTTTTGCCTATCTGAATAAACCAATGGATGACTATCACTACTACCTGTCGGACATAAATTTCATACAATTACTGTCACGGGCAGAACATCATCTGGTTTGATCCATTACTGCTTTATTTCATCTGAATGGTTAGTGGCAGGTCAGACGATTGCTACGTCCGATTGTTTGTCGGATACAAGGCTAAAATCTGCACGTCTATGGCCAAGTCATGAAAGCAATAAACTGCCAAACTAAAACCAATTCAGACAGAACTGTCTCTGAGTTGCTCAGCTTTTGCAAGAAAGTGGTAACATGACCGCTTTAAATTGGCTTCAGTGTTAGACATAAATATCCCTTCAACAATTTTTTTTTTACACAGGGTAAACTGTTTTACAAATTTCCCCCAATAATTATTTTTCTTCAGAAATAGATTACAGTGTTTATTTACCACATTATAGGCGCATAATCACAGAAATTTAACTTTATCATCTGAATATTTAAAATCTATTGCTATTGTTATTTTCTAGGAATTCGACAAAGACAACATTGCCCCTAAGGTTATCACCCAAATAAGGAGAGATTTTATCAGCAATCCTGAATTCCAGCCAGCTGTCATTAAAAATGTTTCTTCCGCCTGTGAAGGGCTTTGTAGCTGGGTCCGGGCCATTGAAGGCTATGACAAGGTTGCCAAGGTAGCCAATATGTCCTAAGATTCATCTTATGATTCAAACTTTCATCTTGTTAAACTTGTACAGGCAAAGCATCGTGAGATGAATGTTAATACACAGCTGGGTTCATATTTATTTATACACTATACGATGGATTTATTGCTATTTATTTTTTTATTTTTTTATTTTAGTTTCTGTGTATAGCAAGAAATGAATATTGATATTGGCTAAAAGGCCAAAATTACTATAGCACTTGCTTTTTTATGCAGCAAAATGTTTCAACATTTCCTTCTTTTAAAATTCTGGCAAAACAGTGTAAATGATATCCAGTATTTTACTGGACACTGTCTGTAGCAGCATTCTCAGATAGAACATTCATTTTGCTGTACTCATTTTCGTGCAGAAGATTCTACTTATCAATAAGTCAACAAAGAAAAGGGAATCCTGGCAATAATATAGGCCATACCCCCCCCCATCCAAGGTTCCCTAAATTAGGCATTTCTGACTTATAATTTCCAACTGTTGTAAACTATAATTTCAACATCTGCTTGAGGGTGCAAGTTGTTCTGTAAGAAAAAGAACAGCAGGCCTAACATTTCCAACAAATTACCAACACAGTATAATATAGGCCTTGCATATTTATCTGCATTTCTCATTGGCTACAATGATATATGTGAAGCATCGTTTGATTATCAAGCATGATAAAAAGTTAATACAACCTGCCATGGCCAAGGGCAGACAGAGTGTTGGCTCTGTTGCTCTTTGTTTCAGGCTGAGAGAAGCAGAATCCCCACTGTGCCCCAGCTGCATTCAATTAAACAGCTTCAACTTGCTTGCAGACACACACAGCAGAGCAGAGGTCAACAAAAATACACGAGAGCAGTCATTTTGAAGACTGACCTGCACTGCTTGTGACTTCACACAAGTGGATCTTATTTAGATAAATGGAAATGGGGCACTAAGCATATCCGCTTTCTGAGACTTAAAATATGCAAAAAATATGCAGGCTAAGAGCAGTGGAGCCAATGTTCCATCTGCACTTGGCCTATATCCCAAGCATTATGAAAATAGTATTTATTTTGCAGAGCTATAGCTCTTGATCAGTGGAGCTTCACAGAGCAGGTATAGGTGTGATATCCTGTCAAGTCTACCGGGTCCTGGAACCAAGGACGTTGAGGACGACCGCTCTTACAGCTTCCCACTAATACTCCCTTGGATGGAATAATAGGTTACTAGTGAAGACGAGGTATGTGAGCCCAATGCCTTGACAGGCTGATTCGCCTGCATTTAGGAGTGAAGTCGTAAACCAGGCAGGAAGCAACTTAATACTGCTACACTAAAAATCTTTGTTCAGAAAACACCCCAGTACTCAGATGTTCCTGGGAAATGAAAGACATAGCACTTATCTTTTGTGTTGAAAGTGGAGTAAATTATTATGCAGGCTGAGAGGGGTTCCCAAACTTTTTCATATGACTGTATATTATCTGTGAATTCCTATCTACTGCTCGTAGAATTGTTTTTACTCAACAAATAAACTTTACTACTACTACTGATAACAATATCTTATGCCTGTATACCATGTAAAAACCCTTGCAGTAGTGTTAGGAAGCATTTAGGTTTAAGACAGCTTCCAGAGACATCCTAGAAAGACAACCTGTAATCCCCAGTGAGTGGAGTCCAGTTAGTCCACCCAAGAGCTGTTTATTTGTAAAAGCAACACTGGCCAGGATGGGAGCGTAGCAGTTTTACTATTAGCATGGAAATTCCACTGGACTTCCTGCATCTCAGATACTTCTGGAGAAGCTTTGCCTTATCTGAATGTTTAACAAAAGTTGATGCTGGCGGCATTTTAAAAAATAATTATGACAAACAGCTTTGCATTCTATTTTTGTTCAAGATTTGCCAGTGATTACTAAGTTGTCTTATGATTGTTTTCCAGCACACACAGCTTATTCCTGGGTAAATAAAATGAAGTTGCTGTTTGTGACAAGGTCAAAATAATCTAAGGTTATCTATCCCCCAGTGTTCTTTTATGTTATCTTATTGGTAAACATCTTGGTTTGTTGCCTAAAGGATGACAGTTTGATTATTAAGATCCCTTTGCTGAAAGCAGATCTCTCATTGGTAAGTCAATCTTCGTTGATTATCTGTCATCTACACTTTTAAGGTTGTGAGTTCTTTGTTGTTTTTTTACTTCTATTATTATTTTACTGAGCCTCCTCTCATTGCAGCCTTTTATTATAGGCATTTTACTGTAACTGAAGTTTATTGCAGCCGGTACATTTATTTTGCTCCACTCACCAAGGCCGCACACATAGTATTATGTTTTATTAGAATGTAATAAATTGAAACGTTCATTATGTGGATGAACTAGAGGATGAATTAACTTGGTCTGCTTTCCAGCAGTGTCCAGCCCCAGGGACACAGCTTCATTCAGGCAGCAAAGGTTTGTGCCTCCTTATGCCTCATTGGCATGTACATTTTGTATGGAAAATATAACCATTAGCAAAAAACTTTTTCTTTCACCTCTAAAGAAACCTGAGTACCCACTCTAAATGCATCACATCTTCAAGATGTACCAAATTGAAGAAATGCAATTCGGTTCAGCTCACTGAAAAAAAAAATGTCGCTGTAAAAAAGGCCTAAGCAGGAATTCTCTTCATGAAAATTAACTACAGTAAAATAACTTGTATAACTTACTTGAGCATTAACACCATTATATATACAGAGGTTCTAGTTACCACCAGTGAATGATGACCTTTAGGTGAAGTCTTCAGGGTTACCATGGCAATTTAGTCTTCTAATAAATCAGATCTCAATTTTGCATCACATTTTCTCAGAGAGAACTAATGAAAGGATCTAACTCAATATACGCTAACATTTTTATATGTGGAAAAAGTGTTTTTCTCTCTCATTAACTGGATTAGTTGTTTATCAAAAATAGCTCTAATGATGGAAACTCGGTGTTCCATTTTAGTGTCACATTCACATTGGTATTTATAATGGCAACAAGTTATTGGGCATTAAAAATAATTTGTGAAATGTATAACAATATATAGAAATAGGCAGAGTATGGCACACACTGGCTGAATAGTGCAGGCAGAGTATGGCTAACACAGGCAGACTAGGGCAAGCAGAGTATGGGACACACAGGTAATATAAACCAGGAAGAGTAGGGCAGGCGGAGTAGGGCACATACAGGCAAAGTGCAGTGTGCAAAGAGGAATTTCAGACACAATTTGCCAGGATGCAGCATGTTTTGCCACTAATCTAGTGTAATTGCATCCACAGAGAGGAGTTCCAATTGATGCAACTGCGGTCTGCATAATTGTGCAATTGCACTGATATTTGGCCAGGGTGGCAACATTTCATGCACTCTGGGTCAAAATGATGTCTGCGTGTGATTCATTAGGTGCAAGTCTGTGTCTATTGACAGAACCTGTATCAAACCCTGGAATTTCCACCAGTTTGAAGATGATGATAACCAGTGGCAGAACTACCAAGGGAGCAGAGAGTGCAAGTGTAATAGGGCCCGCACCACCTGTGAGCCAGCCGGCAGTTCACGCAAGCGAAGAAACACTGAAAAAAAAAAACAATTCCGGAAGGGGGTGGGCGGGGCCGCTGCACAGTCTGCACCTAGCCCCGCCTCCCCACAGTTACAGTACTGATGCCAACTCTAGGATTCCCCTGTGCAATGCATGCAATTCAGAACAAAAGATGGGTAGTGGATAATGAATTGCTTCAATATGTACAACAATGGTGTCCTTTTTTGCAACACCTCAGTTATGAATGCAGTAGTAACTACTGCTATAGAGTGACTTTGATCTCTGTTTTGGCTCTCTCGCCCCTAAAACTCACTTCAGGACATATGCTAAATATCCATAGGAACGGTCTTCATGTCATTGTAAATAACAGAGTAGACTAACAAATTGGCATCCTCAGTAATTCTACCTCTATGTTTCCATCTACCACTTACCTTTACACTAATCATAAATGATGTGACATTGGCCGTCAAGGGCCTGATTCTCTCATGATCTATCCTGTGCTGTGTGTTTACTGGAATTCAGTGAAAGGGGAATATCAAAGCAGTCCAAATTGTATCATTTATTTGCAATGACACATATTTTCATGTTATGTATAGAAAATGCTTATTTTCAAATCTCAAAGGACTGTTACTGACTTCGCTAGAAACAACAAAACATTGAAAATTGTATACATATATTGAATGCATTGGCTGTAAATTTTAATTTTACAAATTATTTGGTGCCCTTTATGGATCACTATCTAAATTAGGTGCTTATAGCTGCAATCAGAATGAAAATATCAATTTGCAGGCCAAATGAGCTGCTAATTTCTGTCATCATCACCATGCCATTCAATTTAACTGAAGGTCTGCCAAAAAACAAAAGAGCCAAATGAATGTTGGTACCTAATGGTTTGGGAAATTGGGGGAGACAGAGTTTGCAGACATCTCTTCCTCAAATACTTTCCAAAATGTTTTGGACTGAAAGTAAAAAAAAAAAAAAAAAGAGAGAGAGAGGGAGAGAGCTTTAACTGTCCATGTGTGAGCATAATTGCTATGTGCAATTAAAAAACTATACAAGGTTTATATAAGGTTTAATTTTTATGAGACTAAATAGATATTTTGATATTAAAAATGGATTGTAAGAGATAATAATCAGGTAGTACCTCATATTTTAAACAAAATAAAGTCCTTGCCAGGTAACACATTTGCATAAATGTTACAAAAATAGTAAGTACAAATGTGCACATAACCAGTCATGCAGAAGATTCTGAAAGGCCACCGGACAGCAGGAGGTTCAGCCTTGGGCACTGCATGCTAAGGGCCCCTCTTTCCTCCTCTAAACTCATTTCCTAGAGGTGGAAGAACAGAGCAGTGAGGGATTATAGGCTGCACAAACTGGTGATGCACCTCTGCATCTGGAATTGTTTCAGATTGTAGAATTTATTATCTGTGACTATAAAAGGTTGTAGATGATAAATGAGCATATACATGCATGTGTACAGTGTGGAGTCAAATATTTCATTCAGTTCAGAGGTACAGAAAAAAGAATATATACATTTGTTTTTTATGTTTTGTATGCTTAATTATGTTTTGTATGCTACGTTTTGGGTCTAATTATCTTATTTATTACACTACCTATCTTAAAATTAACAGGTTTACTTTAAATAGCAGAACGTAAAATATGATGTTTATGTTGCAGATTGTTGCTCCAAAATGACAAAGGCTGAAGGCAGCAGAAGCAGACTTTAGGATTCACATGAAAAAGCTAAAAATCAAAAAGCTAAAGAAAGTTAGTGACAAACCAGAAGTCCAGCAAGAAAAGTTGTCTCAAAAACTAGTTGAAAAAAGAATCTTGAAGGAAAATATTGAACTGACCAAGTAAGTTATTAATCATTTCCTATCTTTAGAGATGAGGGCTCTATAAATTACTTGGTTTTCTTAGCTGTATCCAAGCCATTACACACTGTTCCACTATGATGAAAAGAGAAGAACAATTTCATAGAATTGAATAATAATATTACTAAAGTAGAAAAGGGCATTTTAATTGGTTTTGTAGTGCAAAAATGTCATATTTCCAAACCGGGATCATTAAATGGTAAAACGCCTGTATATATACTGTACACTGAAGGACAATTTTATTATATAATTCCATTCATAGACTTGTTTCAAATATCACCTATAGGATGCTTCATGAATATATTGATCTATACAAGCTGACAAGCTACAGTTTATTAAAGTAGCAAAACAGTGGGAACACCAGTCACCAAATTACATATCAACAGTTATTTACATGTGGAGGAACTAATTTATAAATCTTTCTGGTTCTGATAAAGATAAAGCTATTTTCAAGCTTATTCACACAAACCTTGCATGTCAGTTAAATTCCATACATTCGTTTATTATTGATTTTTAACAATGCTTAAACAGTTCAGAGTAACACTAAGGGGGTTATTTACTAAACTCTGAATGCAAAAATCACAAAAAATTAGCCAAAAAACGTAATCTATAAAGGCTGGATTTCAATAGCTAGAACAATACTTCCTTCTTTTGCAGCTCTATTATTGGTTACCAGCAACTAACCAATCAGCGACTTGAAGGGGGGGGAAGAGACATGGGACATAATTGTTAACTAACTATATTAGATACATATTTTATATGTACCCAGTTTTAGAGGGTTATTTATCAAAGTCTGAATTCATCTCAATATTTTCTATGCTTATTTATTATAAAATTTTCCCTGAAAGTTTGCTTTGCAGGAAAAAAATCTGATTTTCACGCATTAAGATTTTTTTCGGAATTTTCACCCGAAAATGAAACCCAGTGCACATCAAAAAAATCATTGGGACTTCTCCCATTGACTTATATACAACATCGACAGGTCTGAGATGCCGAATTTTCAGATTCAGACTTTTCCATCCTCAGGGTTTAATACATTTCGAAAAAATTAGTGATTTTTAAAAAGTCTGATTTAATATAAAAAAAAAAACATTTTTTCAGAATTTATTAAACCCAGTTCCATTTTTTACATTGAATAGTTCCTTCAAGTGCGGAAATAACTTCTTATGCGGAGATAGGTCTCAAATTGTTGGGGTCATGTTTGTAACCAGGCTTGTAGAAGGGTGGCCTTAAAGGATATCATAAAAAGGAAAGACATGTATACAGGTTCCTACATTAGCCAACAGCTAAATTACTTTTTCTTATTGCTTTTAGTTACCACTGCTTATCTTAAGTGTGTGAAGGTCTTGGGGGCAAATTCACTAAGATTCGTAGTTGCGCCAGGCGCAACTTCGCCGCACTTCGCCAACCTGCACAGGGGTAGCGTAAGGTTGCGAAGTTGCGCTAGCGTTGATTCGCTAAGTGAAGCGAAGTTACGCTAGGGAAGGTAAATTTGCATACGGCGCCAAATTCAAATTTCAATGGAGGAATATGTATCAGCTCTACAAATGCCTAGAAAACTTTCAAAACATCAAATAAAAATGTTATTTTGCCCTACACATGTGCCCACTGTATAGGTAAGATGCCATGAGTCAGGAAATGTAGGGGGGAAGGAGGGGAGCCCTAAAAAAAAATTCAATCTTTTTCAGCCTATCACCTATAATGTAGAAAACACGCCAGCGTTTTTTGCGACTTAGAAAAAAATGTTGACTTTTTTTGAATCAATCCCTATCTACTCTATTGTGCTTCGCCTGGTTTGAGGTGGCGAAGGAAGTCTAGCGTAAAAGGTAGCGTTCAGTACACTGCGCGCGTTAGTGAATTTGCGTAGTTACGTCCGTAGCGAAAATTCGCCAGGCGTAAGGGTGCGAAGTAACACTAGTGAATCTACGCCAGCGTTCGTTAGTGAATTTGCGATGTAACGAAAATGCCCAACGCTAGCGAATTGACGCTAGTGTTCGGCGCTTCGGTGCTTAGTGAATTTGCCCCTTGGAGTGCATTATGGGACATGTGGTATTTATACATGCCAAAGCCAAATGATTTTAACTTTTTGTATCAGTTGCTGCTATAATGCCTTTATATAGCAAAGGAACTCTTTAATGACATCTAATGAAAATAAGCTTAATGTATATTAAAATCACTGTGCTACATTAAATTGATGAATACCCCAACTAAAATCCTTAGCGTGGCTGCCTGTTAAGCAAAGGATAGCATGCAAAGCCCTTCACTCCTCTGCTCCTCACTACATTTCTTCTCTTCTCACTATACGTTCGTGGACGTCTTCTCCGCTCTTCTCAGAGCCACCTTCTCTTCACACCATCCACATCCACTGCCACCTCTCGTCTCAAACTCTTCTATCTTGCTGGTCCTTACCTCTGAAATTACATCCCCTGAATTCATCCGTAAGGAATCCTCTCTTAATCTCTTCAAGAAAAAACTAAGAGCCTACCTTTTGGACCACTAGAAAATTAGCCTAGTCCTGACCCTACTGACTGTGCCTTACCTTGTGCACTTTTTCATCTCCAATTTGTACCTGTATGTTAGCCTCCCATCCATTTAGACTGTAAGCTCTACAGGCAGGGACCTCCTTCACACTATGTCGCTTTCCACATAGTACTTAAGCTCTTTGTCCTATGATTCTGTATATATTTATTATGTGATTTGTCTCCCCCATGTATACTTTTATATATATTGTACAGCACTGCGGCTCCTTAACAGCACTTTACTAATAAAGTTATACATACATACATACATGAATAGAACCCTGTTTTCTACCTATAACCTAATCCTAAATTAAAAATAGCTTGTTAACATTTTTACGTTTATTAGTATAACAACAATTCTGGTACCAAAATGCATGGAGGATTAGGAACATCAGTGAACAAAAATAGATTTGTTATTAAAATTAAAAATTTATATTCAAATTAATTCTGTCATTTACATCCAGGCATGATGGCAGGTCTTTCCTGAGGACTGGGACCTTATCAGTCTCACTCTGTCATTAAAAGTTTAATCTTTCATTATAAAAGTTCTTATACATCCCACTGAAAGCATCACTTTAATTAATTTAGGTAAAATGTCTCCAAAGGCCAGGCTAAATAAACTTTTTTTGTAATAAGTGAAAGTTTTGAAATGTATGACAAAAAAACTCAAAGAATGGGGTCATGCGTGTTTCAGCCTATTGCCTACACCACAATTTTGAAGACATATTCCTCCGCCATATAGCACTTTCAAAAGAAATACAAATAGTGCTGTCTATTTCATCACCTCTTCATCAAATTGCCTAGAATGAAGTGCAAAGAGTTGTGCCTTGCTTTAAATACAACCAGTGATTAGGAAAATGCTGCTTTTGGTGCCATGTGCACATACCAGTCTAATGTATATTGGTGCTAATGGGTGTCCTTTGCAGCCTTTGAGTCAGAGATAACGATAAAGTATAATCTCCAAATATTCACATACTCCATGCCGGATTAGAGCATCCAGGGCAATGGAACTACCACTCTTTTTAAAACCATGGTGGTAAAAAAATAAATCTCAGATCACTTCCCATTAATGTTGGAGTGTTTATGACATACTGTAAATGGTAAGCTATCACAATGCTTGCACACTGTTTTGTGATTGTGGACCTCTGCATTTGTGATATCTGCTATGGACTTTAATTCCACTGTATTTTGTTGTCTGACAAGGAATATATCCATAATGATGTAAGTATAATGTTTATAACACATTTATGATCATTATTTAAGGTTGAATTTGGATTGTGCAGAGAAACGAACGAATGCACTTGGTGGCGAGCAAGAACGTTGCACAAATATTGCAATGCACCTAGAAGGCACATATTAGAATATAGTTGGGGATCCGCTTCTAAGTGCAGGTGCTGTGACTTATCTGGGTTCATTTACTACAAAGCTTAGACAAGTTAGTAAGAGTTAATAAAGCAGGCCAAGGTATCATGAAAAAACATTCTGCCACTTACAACAACAGCAACATGACTCTGCTCCATAAGGTTCAGAATCAGCCAGACATCTAGCAATTGCCCTACTCTAAGCCACTGCTGATAACAGTGCCAGGTGGGGGAGTGGAAGCCCATGGAGGGGGATTTTAGAGTTCAAAGCAAATCCCCTCATAGGTGATGTGGAGATCACACTATAACCTAAATGCTGTGTGCAATTTCAGATCTAAATTGTTTTTTGCCCATTTTTTTCCTATACTTTCAGCAACACTGTGACCCTGCTCTAAGCTGCGTTCTCTACAATTGTGCTGGATGCATGCATTGCAGTTTGATGAAAATCAGGTGGAAGTTGCATCAATTATTTTCATGGTGGCAGTTATATTAGGTCCAGAGTCCAGGCATTCAAAATGATCTGATTTACTGGGTAGTAGGTCTTTGATGCAGTTAGCTGTGGGAACCCTATCAATAGTTATAGACAGGAAAGTATGTTGGCAAGCATAGAGACGTGCAAGACCATATTTTGCCACAAATACCTTAATGATTTGCATTAATATTTGATTCTGTATAAGACCAACCATAAAACACAAGATGTTTAATTGTTAATCTTGGTGTGTATTATTTCATATGGGGACCACCCACCCTACTTTTTAGCCACTGGGTCCTAAAGCTAAACAAGGATCCAAATCTCTTCCAACTCAAAGGTAATACTAACACTAAAGTCCTACAAGCTAAGGCTGACAATAGCATACATAGGACCAAGTGCCCTTTATCTTCAGATTGCAACATCAATGTACTGTAAGCGCAATTTCCTGACATCAGGTTAAATAAATGGGTACTGTCAGGCTTACCGGTGTGATCCAGACGTAGAAGGAGCTGGAGCTGAAGATTTCGAACTCACAAGCACCTCACACAACCACTACCCACGTGGAATGGAACAGGGAGCAGGGTTGTGGAGAGTAGCCAATGAGACTATCAAACGCGGTACAGAGGATTAGGCAAAGTCGTAGTCAGGAAGTCCGAGGTCAAGGCAGGCAGCGAGGTTCGAAACGATAAGACAGGCAGAAGAGTCGAGGCAGGCAGCAGAAATCGTAGTCCAGGTTCAGGCAGGGTCACAACAGGAAATTCAATAGTAAGAGATGCTAGGGTTTCAGTAAAATAACCTAATAACCAGGCAATGCATGTCAGTCTGGATCTGGTTTAAATACATATCTTTTGGCGCCAAACTAGCGTCTTCGTGCTGACGTCGTGGAACTGACGCCAGCACGTCCGTCACAGGCGTTTCCGCCTACGTCCCTGCGCCCGCGACCGTCGCCTTCGCGTCCATCGCCGGCGTCCGCGACACGCGCCCGCGTCGAACAGGACGCACGCGTAAGTTCTCACAGGTACATTTGCCCTTTAAAATAAACCAAAATGTATCCTCAAACAGGATCAGGTAAGTAGCAGAAGTGGAATGAATTATTATCTTCATGTGAGGGTATACTCGCAATGTACTTCGGTGAGTAACTAAAGAATAGATACAAAACCCTGAGGTAGAGAATTATTATACTGAGATTATTTGTACTTTAGGATACCTGCTACTATTGTGCATGACTGTAGTTTTCATATCACTCAAAAGATTTAATTCCTATCTATAGGAAATTCTCAAAGACTGGTTTAAAATGTGTAAAAAAAACACATTCCTGTTTCTGATGGATTTGCACTCTCAAGCACCTTAGTAAATCCTGTGAAAATAATGGAATGGCAATTTCATAGGCTGCCAAAAGATAAGTATGACACCTATTGTGGAATGAATTCAATAGACTGTGTTGAAAAACAGATTATATAAATCTGGAAAGAAACATGCAAATATGATTTTCTGTTTCAGCTTCTCTGGAGAAAATGCTATTATTGTCCCGTCTGCCCAGCTCTGGCCTCTCATGATCGACCCTCAAGGTCAAGCAAGTAAGTGGATAAAAAATTTGGAAAAACTGAATGTTTGTAAAGCTTCAGATACAGACTATCTTAGGACAGTTGGGAACAGTATCCAGGTACTATATAGTGTTATAGAAGATTTTCCTCCCGGTTTACAATATTATATATTCAAGAAAGTATTCAGTCACTGTTGGCAACCAAACCCCTGAAAGCAGATTTGCATAAACAAAATGTGGTTAATTCTTAACACGTTATACTGTTTAAGTTATAATTACCTTGTTAGTCTCTGTCATCTTGTCTAGCTTTTTATTATGATTTATGACCCCAAGGCACCTGTTCTGCACTCATCTCATGGCTTTCTGCCTATTCCTGTAATATATGAAATATTATGAGCAATTGCATGCATGGATGTTAAAATTATGATTTTGTGCCATTTTCATTGGGTTTTCTACTTAAGGAATTGGTATTTACATTGATGGTTTAAAATATCTTCCTATAACTATATCCTAAATATTCACTTCACTTTATTTACCAGCACATAGTTAATAATTAAGTTTTATTTTTTTTCCTAAAATATTAAAATCCAAAATACTTCTTTTCCATGGTCATTTATTTTTATTTTTAATATTTATTTTTTATTGTGAAGTAAACATAAATAATTTTCCCCATTTGCCGCTCTCCTTTCATATCTCCATTAGGGCTCTTACAGACGAGCGTTTTTACCTGCGCTCCCCTGCGTTCCGTTTTTCTGCGTTCAGCCACAGGCGAGCGCAGGGATAGACGCATTACATTTTTTCCAATGGGGCTGTACTCACATAGGCGCGTGTAGGCGCCGAACGCAGGAAAAATGCAGCATGTTTCGTCTCAACCTGCGTTCGGCGCCTACACGCGCCTGTGTGAGTACAGCCCCATTGGAAAAAATATAATGTGTCTATCCCTGCGCTCCCCTGCGGCTGAATGCAGAAAAACGAAACGCAGGGGAGCGCAGGTAAAAATGCTTGTCTGTAAGAGCCCTAAATAGGACTGTGCGTGGTAGAATACCTGCTTTTTATGCAACCAAAACTTACTCCCAAGCCAAGAATTCAAGAATAAGCACCTGCTTTGAGGCCACTGGGAGCAACATCCAAGGGTTGGCAAGTACTGTTATAGAGTATTAAGTTGTTTTCCATATCTCACACACTGGCAATAAATATTCTCCATAGTTCTTCCTCTTGTTTATTGTGGTGGAGGGCAGACCTGTGCTTATTGCCAACTATAAGGCAGATGGTAAGTACAGGGCTCTATTGCACTGGTGATCCCTAACTTGCATGTCTCAGCTGATGCACAATTTAGCAGGTGGGAGGGCAACACTTATATTCCACCCCAAACTACACTTCAAATTGCACAAAGCATGTCTGATGGTGGGCATTTTTTTTCCATTTGCATGCTGCGCTGCACTAAGTACATGAACCCAACTATGTTTTTTTAGCCACAATACAACATTCATTTCCGGAAATCCAGCATAATCGTTCCAACCCAAGTCACAACATGTTGTATCATATATTGGAGACAATGTAATTTGTGCTATTAAGTAAACTACTTGCAAATGGGTGCAGCATGAGTCTGAAGGGGAATGGGAGGCACTGAGATGGGAAGTTGACATTATCATGCCCTACAATGTTGTGTTGCATCACCTATAGTTGTAATGCACAAAAGGATTTTTGTACCTACCCCTTAGTTAAGGAAAGAGTTAAGTGCAGAGTCCTTGTGCCTTGCACCTCATGTACCAAGATAAATGCCACTGGTAAACTGATTGCATTGCATTAGCATAAATAGCAACAAGTGGACACAAAAGCATTGTATATGGCATTTTAAAGGTAATAGTTACCACTGGTTTGGTCCAAGCATTAATTACATGAATGTCAATCTTGAAGATTTTTTACTGTAACTAGCCACTAAAGATTTTTAGGTGTGAGATTGTTGGATATTTGTACGTGTCAATTAATAAAACCATTTGGAATACATGGTAGGCAACAACACAGATTTTAAATTAAAAATACTTACATTTGACATAAGCTCACTCAGTTGTGCCAATGTAAAAAGGTGCCTAAAAACTATCATAAATGTTTTTACATAGTGAGTGGTGCACAGATTCAATGCAAAGCAGAGCGGCCTCAAGTCCTACTGAATGAGTTAAAAGGTTGTATTTTTCGTTTTAAATTTGAGTCTTTCTAAAATGCTGTCTATGCCATAATTAACATGTAAGGACCAATGCCAGTCACGCTAAGATGTATATATGTATGTCATTATTTTTATAGTACAACTATATATTTTATAGTAATACTTGTATGGAAGTGTTGTACATATTTTTCCAACACATTGCAAGCGTGAAACAACATTGCAATACATACACAGCGAAAGGGCGCATTTGTTAAGAGACAATACTTGCTCCAAGAGACAATACTTGCTCCAAGATCTTACAGACTAAATTATCTAAATATTGTATGGACTAAAGCATTTACAATTGGAAAGGGGATTCATCTGTTTGATGGCCTGTGCTCCTCATAGAACAAATTTTACAGAAAGTTTACTGCATGTACTGATTGTGCTTCAGCTTTTAGGTTATTCCATGAACATGGAAAACTCAAAAGCATATTCCCATGATTTCTGCTGTTTTATATAATGTCCTTGTGAATATTTCCAGTGTACTCTTGAAAATGAGCCCTTGCTGTTTATCCTTATGTCTGAGATAAGCCATGGGCCCATTTAGTAATGATACAGAAGAGTTTCAGTTACGTTACTATTAACCCAACTTTTATTAAGAAAAAAATACGGGAAAGGCTAAAGTATTGACATAGCTAAATACAGGCATATTGGAAGTTGCTTTTATTCAGGAAGAATGCCTGGGAAAGCCTCAAGGATTTTAAAACGAAAGGAAAATATCACAAAAACACCCTCAAGTGCAAATACAAAAAGAACCCTGTTTATTTCATCCCCTGGGGTCAGTTGGCTCAGAGAGAAAATTATATTTTTATTTTTCATTCAACCCTTTTCAGAAGCATTACAAGGAACTGCCAACCTTGTGGAATTCTTTTACACTAAAAGTCAGTAATTGCATATTATTAGGTTAACTTCAACATTCCAGACTGTGTATCTATGCATCAATTACACAAAGTCAATAGAAAATTAAATGTTTGTGGGTTAATTTATTTTTCTGCTTTTTTGGGGATTGCTGGATATATATATATATATATATATATATATATATATATATATATATATATATATATATATACACACACACACATCTCAATTTTTTATTATCCAGTTCCCATTCACCGTGTTGTAAAGGTAGCACTCGCAGCTTCATTCAGCAACATAAAGTCCAGCAATAAACAAAATAGCTTACTTCGGTGTTTTTAAGTTTTCAGTACCCCAAGGTACTATCCAGGCTTGGTCTGTGGGGAAAACACCAGGAAAATATCCCCCTGGCTATCATGCCCCACAGGTCTCTGAAAGTCCAGCCATTCCAAGAAACAGCCCAACCCTCCTATGCAGCTCCTTCTCTCACACCCCGCACACCTGCTGCTGACTCCCTTAAACACCCCTTGGCTGTCCAGCCCACCTTCTGGCTGTTTAACTCTCTGGTGTTTCTTAAAGGGAACATTCCTAAATGGATTGGTCAGAACCTAAAAACCGGGGATACATATCTGCCATCCATATATACATACACAAAATTGTTACATGCCTCATGCACTCACTTATATGGGTTATTGCCTGGTGCTAACAGAATATATGTATAAAAAATTGAATGAAGGCTGTTGCACAACAGGGTCTTGCAAAAAATGGTCTTTATTATTTAGCAAATCAACGTTTTGACCCTCAAGATGATAAAAGGCCCCAGTGAGGCTCGAAACGCCGATTTGCTAGACCCTGTTGTGCAACAGCCTTCATTCAATAAATATATATATATATCTCTATCTATCTATCTATCTATCTATCTATCTATCTATCTATCTATCTATCTATATATATATATATATATATCCTGGAAAAAGGCGAGCACTCACAGGTCTTAAGATGCAAAAAAAATGGGTGCAATACACAGTGAAGACCAAACATTTAAACCCCAAGTGGCGGGAAAACAAATGTGATGACGTCATCACGTGTCAAGGGGCACGGAAAAGATATTAAGACAGCGACATTTGTGCATACTGCTACTGAAAAATGCCTTACCCTTTAAACAAAACAGGGATTGTTTGTCTATATATTGCAATATATTTAAACTGGCCAACTACGTCAAAGTCATCCCATATCTGGCCAGTCCTATGCTCAATTTTATCTGATTCATTAAGAATTATATTGCTTCATTATACATTTTACAAAGGGACTAAGTTTTACCTGCAACTTACTTGCTGCTTTCAAAGTAAAACTCCAAAACTTGGCTGCCCTTTTATTAGACACCAGTGGGATCACCTGACTATAGCTGGGAAGGGTGGGGGCTACAACATGGAGCTGGTCGCTGCTCCTGTATAACTATAACAAACAAGGGAAAGTTGTGCTCACCACTAATTTTTAAAACCATTAGGCAGGGGTGCAATGAGGCTGTGACCACAAAATACATATAGACAAATACAAGAGGTCCACTGCCTTACCCTTTAAACAAAACAGGGATTGTTTGTCCATATATTGCAATATATTCAAGCTGGCCAACTACGTCAAAGTCATCCCATATCTGGCCAGTCCTACGCTCAATTTTCAATATATTGCAATATATGGACAAACAATCCCTGTTTTGTTTAAAGGGTAAGGCATTTTTTAGTAGCAGTATGCACAAAATGTCTCTGTCTTAAATATATTGATAATGGGTTGAGTGCAGAGGACTCTTGTATTTGTCTATACACAATATATAGATAGATATGCTAAGTAGTTATTATGTATTCTACTTATTGTTATGAGAATCATATTAAACTCTTTTTTTACTGAATAGTCTTTTAAAAGCTGCATGTAATAAATTCTAAAATATTTAACTTGACAAAGTACAACTAAATACCACTGTGCAAAAAAAGTACTTTGCTTTCCTATAATTTCCAATATAGTTGACGAAAAGACATGAAATATCGTCCAATCGGTCAGGGTCAGGGTGCCAGTGTTGGACCTCATTATCCAACTATGTTCCTTTTTTTCTGTTATGTTATGCAGCACTTAACTTGGGGACTGTGAAAGGGTGACTGGTTGCTTGGGATAAAGTTTGCAGTAGGGATTAATTCAGTTTCTTTTTGCAGAGGCTGAACATTTTCACAGTAAGATACATATACTGTACATGCAACATAAATATATATATATATATATATATATATATATATATATATATATATATATATAAACAGCGCTTGGTCGGTGCACCCAGAGCACAAAATGGATGCCTAGGTGCTGGAACTTCAAAATCAATAGTGATAAAGTAACAAAAGAGTCCGCACACACAGGTCTTATGTGAGAGAAAAAAATGGTAGTTTATTCAACGTTTCGGCTCAGCTACATGAGCCGTCCTCAGGAAGTGAGGACAGCTCATGTAGCTGAGCCGAAACGTTGAATAAATGACCATTTTTTTCTCTCACATAAGACCTGAGTGTGCGGACTCTTTTGTTACTTTATATATATATATATATATATATATATATATATATATATATATATATATATATATATATATATATATATATATATATATATATATATCAAAACATTATTGCTTTACTCTGCAACGTTTCTAGTTGCACTTGAACATTGGTTACATCTACCACAGGGATACATGCCATTACGTAGTGGTGCTAATAACCTCTGTGTATTCTGCTTTGTAGTGCCCAGATCTGCTTTCACTAACCTATCCCTTAAGTTACGAGGACGTTTATATGACAGAGGTTATTAGCACCACTACGTAATGGCATGTATCCCTGTGGTAGATGTAACCAATGTTCAAGTGTCATTCGCAGTGACACATTTACGCATCCTTATTCAGGAAAAAGATTTTCGATACAGGGACATTTCACATGTGATTCTGAATACGTGGTCTATTTACTGAAATGCCCTTGTGGTCTGGCCTATGTAGGGGAAACCATACAGCCGATCCGTGATAGGATCAGTCAGCATAAATCCACAATAAGAAAGGAGGTACTTAAGTTGCCGGTTCCCCTACATTTTCATAATGAACGACACTTAGCAGCAGCCTTGAGATTTCAGGTAATAGAGTCTGTTGCCCCCCCCCACATCGGGGGGGCAACAGACTCTTACAACTCCAGAAAAGGGAGAAGTTCTGGATTCACACTTTACAAACGCTGCATCCCAAGGGCCTCAATAGAGAATATGATCTGTATGCCTTTATATAATAATGTTATTTTTGGGTGAGATTTGGGACTATGTTGCCTTTAATACACATTGTAACTGAATGTAACTAGTTAGTACCACTAGTGGTTACAATATTGTATATACATAGATGCATGCCTAAGAATGATATATGCTGTAATATGACTATTGGAATATGCGCTATGATGTTAAATAAGCTATATTGCTAGATTGTGATGTATACAATATGGGTGTAACCTGATTTGCATGTCTCTAGGATTCTGATTGGACTAGTTTTGATTTGATTTGTTTCACGTGTGAGATGTGTTAAGGCATAGCCTTTATATAGGATGTGATGTCAATTTGATGTATACTGCTTGATAAAGAAGCGGGAGCTTCGAAACGTTGCAGAGTAAAGCAATACTTTTTTATTCACGATATTGGTCTGGACTTTTTTGTTTTGATATATTGTTTGTCCAGAATATGGACTAAGTCCACGACAGGGACACCACTCCACTCCAGTTTGTACGAATATATATATATATATCTATATATATATATATATATAAGGTATGGGTATCGGCACTCACGATATTGTGGTCATGGATGCCTGGGTGCTGTCCTCCAAGAAGATGAAGATGAAGCCGCACAAGATTAAGGGGCCGATTCACAAAATTCGGGTGAAGAATTCGAATGAAAAAAATTCGAATTTCGAAGTATTTTTTGGGTACTTCGACCATCGAATTGGTTAAATTCGTTACAATTCGAACGAAATCGAACGATTCAAAGTAAAAATCGTTCGACTATTCGACCATTCGATAGTCGAAGTACTTGCCCTTTAAAAAAAACTTCGACCTCCTACTTCGGCAGATAAAACCTACGGAAGTCAATGTTAGCCTATGGGGAAGGTCCCCATAGGCTTGCTAAGCTTTTTTTGATCGAAGGATTTTCCTTCGATCGTTTGATTAAAATCGTTCGAATCGTTCGATTCGAACGATTTAATCGTTCGATCGAACGAAAAATCCTTTGATCGTTCGATCGAACGATTAGCGCTAAATCCTTCGACTTCGATATTCGAAGTCGAAGGATTTCAATTCGAGGGTCGAATTTCGAAGTAATTTTAACTTCAAAATTCGACCCTTAATGAATCTGCCCCTAAATGTAATGTTCAGCAGTGGGATTGACTGCTCCTTTAATACAACAATAATTAAGTTATAGATTTTAGAGAGTGCACAAGGGAATATACAATCATGAAAGCATGCTGTGCTTGAAAGGTATAAAAATAACAAGTAGATTCCACTGTGTGATCTGCCATGGATGGCTTTGCTGTGTCAATTATATATTTCACAGGATACAAGCAATTGTACAAAATGCAAAAAGGAAAGGTTGTGGGTGCACTCCATGGCTAAATAAAAATGTACTAAAATACAGTGGAAGTGCTACTGATCTGGCCAAATTAACTACAAACATAGAGAAAAAGAAGAATTTCAATCAAGCAGTGTGGAAATCTGTAAACATGGACTAGAACTATAAAAAGTGAAATGGTACTACCATTTAGTTGTGAACCTGCAAATTGCTTGAAACTTACTCCCAGAGTACCTGCTGTGCTTTACAGTTTATCCATCTGCCATGTCATTTAATTTCTAATATCCCATCCTACCTATGTAGCTATCTGTACTTCTTCCACTTTAAAAATGACTTTTAAAACCTTTTAAACTTTTAAATGTCTGTGGCATTCCTCAGCCCCTACTGCGTATGTCCGTATTTACTTCCGCTTTCGTCTGAAAGCAACAATATTTTTTATGGTTGAAATATAATATATGTTGTTGTGAGTATAATTTACCACCAGAGATATCGCTACCTACTCCAAAAATAAACGTTTCCCTTTTTTAAAAACACAGTTCACTATAACTGATGGTGTATAAGTATGTTTGAAATCAATTCCCCTGCACTTTAAGGTTAAGTGGGGAATATAACACTGATAATGTGTGAATGCAGTTACACTGAGGTGTGTGAATTTTACAAAGAACGCTACACTATATATTTTTCTTGTTTTTTTCTCAATTCCCTTTTTAAGGTACGATCAGAAACACCTTTTGGAAAATTTTATTTTTTTGGAGGTTGAAGAGAACCTACACGTTACTGAACTGGGGATCATACTTGGTTTTGGACATTGTATTTTTGAATCTATAACTAAAAAAAAGGAAAGCTGTGTTCACCACTATATTGTTAAACAAACTATAAGGAGTACAATATGACTGTGACCAATAATATTCATACAGGAAATGAAAAGGGCAGTGCCGGAAATAGGGGTAGGCAGAAGAGGCGTCTGCCTAGGAAGCAATGATGGGGGAGTGCTGGGCAGGTACCTGTTAAAGGGTCTTCTGCCTACCCATGGTCCTCTAAACAATCCAATTTCTGTTAAGAGGAGAGCCTTTTTTTGGTAGCTTATTGCACCAAATGTCTTAATACCCTTAGCTAATTGAGTGCAGAGGGCCTCTTGTTTATCTGTCTAGAGGGAATATTTAAAACAATATTAACACAAAATGTTCTTTATGTGCATAGATGCATACATGAATGAAAAAATATGTATGCATGTTATTAATTTTTCCATTTACTCAATATATATAGCGTTATTATGTTTTGTTTACTGAGAAACCAGCAATATAATATTGTTGAGAATAATCCCAGTCCTATATTGTCATTTTCTTATTATTGCTTTCAGTGCATCATTATACTGCAATGTCTAATCACTGTGACCTTATGCTTATTAATATTATTCTTTCAGCACAGGTTTATTTTGGTTCTCTTACACCACATGACCTCGAAGGGAATAAAATCAAAGGCCACCAGCACCGTACTGAGCAAAAAGAATCAATAAAGCAAACAACTGACAAATCGCTCATATTAAGCCCTTTTGACAGCTACCAGCTCTTTGCACATATTAGATTCATAGTGGTGACACCAATTTAATATAGATTATTTTGCTTCCTATTAAATGGCACTGCATTAAATACATTGAGAACATAAAGTCGGAGCAATTGCATTTTTTGACTAACAAATGTGTCCTTCTAGAGAGTTTTCCAACGTTTCCTTGTCACAACACATAAACACATCATATTAAATTGGCAGTTTTTCCTTGAATTATCAGTGTTATGTGCTTATTTTGATTCTCCTTTCGCCTCTTCCTTTTTTATCTTGCAAGTTTGGAGCACTGGTGCTAATAGAAAATATCTCTGAAGAACTAGATCCAATTTTGGAGCCTGTGTTGCTAAGACAGACATTTAAGCAAAGTGGAATGGAATATATTTGTCTCTGAGAAGCTGTAATTCATTACAGCAGGGATTGTATACTCTACATGACCACCCGTCTCCGAAATCCTCATTACCTGCCTGAAGTGTCTGTCAAAGTATGTTTTCCTTGTTCTTGCCACTGAACGAGGAAATGATAGGAATTAGGATAACTGGTAGAAATGCAAATACGCTGGGGATAATGAATGAGGTCTTGTGAAGTTATAATTGGTCTGTGGAATTGTTTTCCCATTTCTAATAGTATTATTCTCATATTTATGTGCATGTCAGAATAATGCAGCTGTGCACTAACACGGGGAGGAGGATACTGGATTTTTCCTAATTACATTTTATAGCATGTTGAAATAAGAGCTGTTTTCCCTAATCATTGTTTTTTAGCATCACAGGAATAAAATTATGGTTCAATGGACAATCAAGATAATTTTTTCTGTTAACAGAATACTTAGAATCTGTTAACAGAATACTTGTAATAGTTAGGAAGACTATGATTATTTACTTCATCATATAGCTCCCACAAGAGCTTTTATAAATATGTACAGAACGCACTCTAAAACAGCTAAAGGGAAATGTTCTGTGCACATACAGTACAAGCCAACAGAAGATAGATATAACCCAGAGATAAGTTATATTATCCTTTTGAAATAACCACCATGATCACCAAGCTGCACACAGATGTATTCCATACACTACAATATACACAAGGGCCAGTTTTAGCTTAATTAGAAGAGCACAACATGGAGAAGTATATTTCAGTTTTTTATAATGGGTTTATTCAATATAACAAATTAAGGGTGGCATTTCTATTGGTGTATCCAATATTAGGGATGTCGCGGACTGTTCGCCGGCGAACTTGTTCGCGCGAACATCGGCTGTTCGCGTCCGCCGCAAGTTCGCGAACGTCGTGCGACGTTCGCCATTTTGGGTTCGCCTTACCTGGCGCTTTTTTTTGACCTCTCACCCCAGACCAGCAGATACATGGCAGCCAATCAGGAAGCTCTCCCTCCTGGACCACCCCCACACCCCCTGGACCACTCCCCTTCCATATATAAACTGAAGCCCTGCAGCGTTTTTTCATTCTGCCTGTGTGTGCTTGCAAGAGCTAGTGTAGGGAGAGAGCTGTTACTGATTTCACTGATTTCTTTGAGGGACAGTTGATAGTAAGTTTGCTGGCTAGTAATCTACTTGATACTGCTCTGTATTGGAGGGACAGAAGTCTGCAGGGATTTGAGGGACATTTTAGGGTAGCTTTGCTGGCTAGTAATCTACCTTCTACTGCAGTGCTCTGTATGTAGCTGCCTGCTGTGGGCACTGATCTCTTCTGATCTCATCTGCTGACTGCTGTAATAACCCAATAGTCCTTGTAAGGAGTGCTTTTATTTTCTTTTTTGTTTTTTTACTTTGCTAGTTGCTACTATAAGCCCAGTGCTATTAGTCTAGCAGTGTTGGGGAGTGGGACTGGTGTGCTACTGTGCTGCTCCTAGTAGTTCAGCAGCACCAACCCGAGAAAAATATTTTTTTTAATATACATATATTTTTTTTTTCTTTTACTTATCTTACTGTTCTTTAATGTGTACAGTGCTGTTGCTGTTCTTCATAGTAGTGCACCAATAGTAGTGCACTTGCAGGCATTATTTGCTCAGTGTGTTCTTCATTTTCAAACAACAACCATCTAGCTGTGTGAGCTTGTTCACATTCTGTCTAAATATCAATAATAATACCGTCTCTAGAAACACCACCCGAGTGACGTTTTTCAGGCAGCAATAATATATTCCGTATCCACTGCTGTAGTAGTGTATACGTTAACCTTGTAGGCATTATTTGCTCAGTGTGTTCTTCATTTTCAAACAACAACCATCTAGCTGTGTGAGCTTGTTCACATTCTGTCTAAATATCAATAATAGTACCGTCTCTAGAAACACCACCCGAGTGACGTTTTTCAGGCAGCAATAATATATTCCGTATCCACTGCTGTAGTAGTGTATACGTTGACCTTGTAGGCCTTGTTTGCCCAGTGTGTTCTTCTTCTTCATTTTCAAACCACTGCCACTTAGCTGTGTGAGCTTGTTCACATTCTGTCTAAATATCAATAATAATACCGTCTCTAGAAACACCACCCGAGTGACGTTTTTCAGGCAGCAATAATATATTCCGTATCCACTGCTGTAGTAGTGTATACGTTGACCTTGTAGGCCTTGTTTGCCCAGTGTGTTCTTCTTCTTCATTTTCAAACCACTGCCACTTAGCTGTGTGAGCTTGTTCACATTCTGTCTAAATATCAATAATAATACCGTCTCTAGAAACACCACCCGAGTGACGTTTTTCAGGCAGCAATAATATATTCCGTATCCACTGCTGTAGTAGTGTATACGTTGACCTTGTAGGCCTTGTTTGCCCAGTGTGTTCTTCTTCTTCATTTTCAAACCACTGCCACTTAGCTGTGTGAGCTTGTTCACATTCTGTCTAAATATCAATAATAATACCGTCTCTAGAAACACCACCCGAGTGACGTTTTTCAGGCAGCAATAATATATTCCGTATCCACTGCTGTAGTAGTGTATACGTTGACCTTGTAGGCCTTGTTTGCCCAGTGTGTTCTTATTCTTCATTTTCAAACAACTCCCATCTAGCTGTGTGAGCTTGTTCACATTCTGTCTAAATATCAATAATAATACTGTCTCTAGAAACACCACCCGAGTGACGTTTTTCAGGCAGCAATAATATATTCCGTATCCACTGCTGTAGTAGTGTATACGTTGACCTTGTAGGCCTTGTTTGCCCAGTGTGTTCTTCTTCTTCATTTTCAAACCACTGCCACTTAGCTGTGTGAGCTTGTTCACATTCTGTCTAAATATCAATAATAATACCGTCTCTAGAAACACCACCCGAGTGACGTTTTTCAGGCAGCAATAATATATTCCGTATCCACTGCTGTAGTAGTGTATACGTTAACCTTGCAGGCATTATTTGCGCAGTGTGTTCTTCATTTTCAAACAACAACCATCTAGCTGTGTGAGCTTGTTCACATTCTGTCTAAATATCAATAATAATACCGTCTCTAGAAACACCACCTGAGTTGTTGTTGTTGTTGTTTTAAAAATAATGGCAGGCAAAGGCAGGCCGCCACGCAGAGGCACTAGGGGCCGTGCTGCTATGCTATCCTGTGGCCCTAGGAAATTGCCCAGTTTTAAAAAGGCAATGACCCTGAACTCCCAAAATGCTGAAGAGGTAGTTGACTGGCTTACACAGCACACCCCATCCTCTACCGTTTCTAACTTTACCACAACATCCTCATCCTCCACTGCTATGGGCACCCCACGTAACACTTCCTCCACCACCGGCGCCCCTTCTTCACTGGAGTCAGAGGAGTTATTTTCACATGAGTTTCTTGAACTGAGTGATGCGCAACCATTATTGGCAGAAGAAGATGAAGGAGATGAGGACGTTACACCAGATTTATTTCTGGCAGAGAACACAACAGAGATGGACATAATGAGTGATGACGAGGAGGTCCCCGCTGCTGCTTCCTTCTGTGAGCTGGTAGAAGAAATTGATGCATCTGAGGAGAATGAGGATGAGGAGATTGATGTTTTATGGGTGCCCAGTAGAAGAGAGCAAGAGGAGGATAGTTCAGATGGAGAGACGGAGAGTCAGAGAGGCAGGAGGAGAATAAGACTTAGAAGAAGCAGGGAGGACAGCTCGCAGGGAACAGTAGGGCAACAACATGTATCGGCACCTGTCCAACGCACCCGCCATTGCCGCCAACGCCGCCGACTTCTACTGTTACCGCCAGATTGCCAGCCTCAAAAAGGTCAGCAGTGTGGGATTTTTTTAATGTGTGTGCCTCTGACAAAAGCGTTGTCATTTGCAATGAGTGCAGTCAGAAACTGAGTCTTGGGAAGCCCAACAGCCACATAGGTACAACTTCTATGCGAAGGCACATGAACGGCAAGCACAAAGCACTTTGGGAGCAACACCTCAAAGGCAACAGGCAAACTAAAAGCCACCCTCCTTCTGGTCCAGCATCTTACTGCTCTACCTCTGCTGTCCTTGACCCGTTTGAACCACCCTCCACTCCGCCTTCCACCTTGACCACCAGTTCCCATTCCCAGTCATCAGCCCCCAGCCAAGTTTCTGTGAGGGCCATGTTTGAGCGTAAGAAGCCAATGTCTGCGAGTCACCCCCTTGCCCGGCGTCTGACAGCTGGCTTGTCCGCACTCTTAGCCCGCCAGCTTTTACCATACCAGCTGGTGGACTCTGAGGCCTTCCGCAAATTTGTAGCAATTGGGACACCGCAGTGGAAGGTACCCAGCCGCAATTTTTTTTCAAAAAAGGGAATACCACACCTGTACCACCATGTGCAGAGCCAAGTCACCGCATCTCTGTCACTTAGTGTTGGGCCAAAGGTCCATATGACTACTGACGCATGGTCCTCCAAGCATGGTCAGGGCAGGTATGTCACCTACACTGCCCACTGGGTGAACTTGGTAATGGCTGGGAAGCAGGGAATGTGTAGCTCAACAACGACAGTGGAGTTGGTGTCACCGCCACGGATTGCACGAGGTTCTGCCACCACCTCTACTCCTCCTTCGCTCTCTACCTCGTCTTCTTCCTCTTCTTCGTCCTCTGCTGCTGGGTCCTCCTCCTCCACATCTGTGCACCCCCAGCTCCCCCTAGGCTATTCGACGTGCCAGGTACGCCGTTGTCATGCTGTCTTGGGGATGACGTGCCTGGAAAGCAAAAACCATACCGGATTTGTACTCCTGTCATCTCTGCAGTCACAGGCCGATCGGTGGCTGACCCCACACCAACTGAAGATCGGAAAAGTGGTGTGTGACAATGGAAGCAATCTGTTGGCAGCACTGAGACTGGGCAATTTAACACATGTGCCCTGCATGGCACATGTTCTGAATTTAATAGTACAATGTTTTGTCTCAAAGTACCCAGGATTCCAGGACGTTCTCAGGCAGTCCAGGAAGGTGTCGGCCCATTTCAGACGGTCCTACACAGCCATGGCACGCCTTGCTGACATTCAGCAGCGGTACAACATGCCAGTCAGGCGTTTGATTTGCGACAGCCAGACTCGCTGGAATTCAACGCTCCTCATGTTGGAACGTCTGCTGCAACAACAAAGAGCCGTCAACGAATACCTGTTTGAACTGGGTGGTAGGACTGGATCTGCAGAGCTGGGGATTTTTTTACCCCGTTACTGGGTGCTTATGCGCGATGCCTGCAGGCTCATGCGCCCTTTTGAAGAGGTTACAAATATGATCAGTCGCACCGAAGGCACCATCAGCGACCTAATACCCTTTGCTTTCTTCCTGGAGCGTGCCGTGTGACGAGTGACAGATGAGGCTGTAGACCAGCGTGACGAGGAGCAGGAAGCGCACGATTTCTGGTCGGAATCACCAGAACGAACCCAGGCACCTGCTGCAACGCAGGGAGAGGTGTCAGAAGTGGAGTCAGAGGAGGAAGGTGGCTTTGTGGAGGAGGAGGACCAACAGGAGCAGGCTTCCCAGGGGGCTAGTGGTGACCTTTTGGGGATACCTGGTCTTGTACGTGGCTGGGGGGAGGAGACCATGGATGATGCAGTCCTTGATAACGAGGAAGCGGAGATGGATACCTCTGCATCCAACCTTGTGAGAATGGGGTCTTTCATGCTGTCATGCCTGTTGAAGGACCCCCGTATCAAGAGGCTTAAGGAGAAGGACCTGTACTGGGTCGCGACTCTACTAGACCCTCGGTACAAGCATAAAGTGGCAGAAATGTTACCAACATACCACAAGTCTGAAAGGATGCTGCATTTAGAAACCAGCCTGCAAAACATGTTGTACAATGCTTTTAAGGGTGATGTCACTTCAGGAACTCATCAACATTCCAGGGGCAGAGGTGCCAGTAATCCTGCCACGAGCGCACCTGCAAGGACAAAGCACTTTGGCCACTCTGTAACGTCAGACATGCAAATGTTTTTCAGTCCAAGGCAGCGGCAGAACCGTTCGGGATCCACCCTCAAAGAACGCCTCGACCGGCAGGTAGCGGACTACCTGGCATTAACTGCAGATATCGACACTCTGAGGAGCGATGAACCCCTGGACTACTGGGTGCGCAGGCTTGATCTGTGGCCAGAGCTGTCACAATTTGCCATGAACCTCTTGTCTTGCCCCGCCTCAAGTGTCCTCTCAGAAAGGACCTTCAGTGCAGCAGGAGGGATTGTAACTGAGAAGAGAACTCGCCTAGGTCACAAAAGTGTGGATTACCTGACCTTTATTAAAATGAATGAGGGGTGGATCTCGGAGGGTTACTGCACGCCGGAAGACTTGTGCTGAGTTTCTGATTCTGACTCCCCATGCAGCTGTCCTTCTCTGCACGCCTCATGACTCCACATACAGCTGTCCTTTAGCGTCCTCCTCCCTCCACCACCGTTACAAACTAGGGTGCAAACCCTACTGGTTTAATTTGAATCCAGGTAAATCCTGAGATTTTCTGGCCTCTGTGCTTCAGTGGCTGTGACAAAAAAATGAATATTTTCAGCATTTATATGGCATATTTTTTCTGGCCTCTGTGCTTCAGTGGCTGCGACCAAAAAAAACAGAATATTTTCAGCATTTATATGGCATATTTTTTCTGGCCTCTGTGCTTCAGTGGCTGCGACCAAAAAAAACAGAATATTTTCAGCATTTATATGGCATATTTTTTCTGGCCTCTGTGCTTCAGTGGCTGCGACCAAAAAAAACAGAATATTTTCAGCATTTATATGGCATATTTTTTCTGGCCTCTGTGCTTCAGTGGCTGTGACAAAAAAATGAATATTTTCAGCATTTATATGGCATATTTTTTCTGGCCTCTGTGCTTCAGTGGCTGCGACCAAAAAAAACAGAATATTTTCAGCATTTATATGGCATATTTTTTCTGGCCTCTGTGCTTCAGTGGCTGTGACAAAAAAATGAATATTTTCAGCATTTATATGGCATATTTTTTCTGGCCTCTGTGCTTCAGTGGCTGTGACAAAAAAATGAATATTTTCAGCATTTATATGGCATATTTTTTCTGGCCTCTGTGCTTCAGTGTCTGCGACAAAAAAAATTTAAATTGTTAGCATTTATATGGCATATTTTTCCTGGCCTCTGTGCTGCAGTGGCTGCGACCAAAAACAATTAATATTGTTTGCATTTATATGGCATATTTTTTCTGGCCTCTGTGCTGCAGTGGCTGCGACAAAAAAAAAATTAATATTTTCAGCATTTATATGGCATATTTTTTCTGGCCTCTGTGCTGCAGTGGCTGCAACAAAAAAAAAATAATATTTTCAGCATTTATATGGCATATTTTTTCTGGCCTCTGTGCTTCAGTGGCTGTGACAAAAAAAAGATAATTTTTCAGGAAAGTACACATGCCTAATTTTTCAGGGTTCTGCAACAGTGGCAAAATCGCATCTTTTATGGTCACCGCAGGTGATCAATAAAGTAGACCAAAACTGGGCCCACACTGCAGAATCAGTGTTTTTTGGTTCACTTCACTGTACATTGAATTACCTCTGCCTGACCGTGCACGTGCGCACAAGCATGGTGACTGCTAAACACACCACTACAGAAATATTGCCACCAACAGGACGAACATCCTGGAGGTGACAAGCAACTAGTAATTAAAAACTATTATTTGCTCACTTGACGGTATCATTCATTAAAGTTCTTTGCGTCTTTTTGCGTTGCAGTAAGCACCGCGTTTCGTCTTTGCGTGTGAACAGGCTGTAACCTTTACACGACTTGATTGGCATGTAGACGCCGGACGTTTTAAAGCATTTTATTACACAGGTTTAGAAATGTAGTGTGATTTCTGCCCTTTACAGCACAAAACGCAGCGCTGTGTCAACAATGGATTTTTTAGAAACATTTTTGCCCTTGATCCCCCTCTGGCATGGCACTGTCCAGGTCGTTGCACCCTTTAAACAACTTTAAAATCATTTTTCTGGCCAGAAATGTCTTTTCTAGCTTTTAAAATTCGCCTTCCCATTGAAATCTATGGGGTTCACGACGTTCGCGAACCGTTCGCATTTTTGACGCAAGTTCGCGAATATGTTTGCGAACTTTTTTCCCGACGTTCGCTACATCCCTATCCGATATGATGAACTACAATACATACAGTGGAAATGCCTACTAGAATATGATCATAGATCATAAGACACTTCTAGAAAGTCCAACTACAAGACCTGCACTAATTGCATTTATTGCATTTAATCTACAGTAGTGAAAATAAGTATTGAACATGTCAACGTGTTTCTTAGTAAATTTCTAATGGGGCTATTGACATGAAATTTATTCCAGATGTCGGTAACAACCCAAGTAATCCACACATACAAAGAACTCAAAACAAATAAGCAGTGATGAGGAAATCTGTCCCATTCGGAAAAAAATTCACAAAACCGAGTAAATTTGTGAAACGGCAAAAAAGTTGCTAAACACATTGAAGTCAATGGGTGTCAATTTTGTTTTATTTGTGACAAATTTTTACGGGTGCAACAATTTTTTTCTCACTTAAAATGCATTAAAGTCAATAGGCGTTTTTCGGGTACTGGCAGACTTAATATACTGTAATTGAAGGAAAGAGGAATGGAGAAATGTACCTGGACATTCTTGCTAAGAATCTGCTGCCATCTACCAGGATGTTGAAGATGAGACAAGGGAGGACATTTCAGCAAGACAATAATCCCAAACACACAGCCAAGGAAACTCTCAATTGGTTTCAGAGAAAGAAAATAAAGCTGCTAGATTGGTCCCATCAATCACTCGACTTGCATCTAATTGAAAATCTATGGAAAGAACTGAAGATCAGAGTTCAAAGAAGACACCTCTCGAACCTTCAAGATTTGAAGACAGTTTGTGTGGAAGAATGGGCCAAAATCACACCTGAGCAATACATGCAACTAGTTTCTCCATACATGAGGCATCTTGAAGCTGTCGTTACCAAGAAAGACTGGTCTACTAAGTATTAAATACATTTCAGTAAGCATGTTCCATACTTATTCCCTGTGTCATTCCACTTTACTACACATAACTAATTTACATTTACTGAGAAAAACGTTGACATGTTCAATACTTATTTTCCATGCTGTATGCAGCCAAGTAGTCTACATTTATTAGACATGCCCATGATTATTTTAAGTGATCTGGTAGCCTTATAACAGATTCTTTACCACTGGGTTACTTGGCTTTCAATAGGCTTTGTCCTATTAGATATTTGTGTTTCTTATCAAGAAAGCCATAGCAATGTCTGTATTAATTCTCCCAAACAATGTATGTTTCACTAAATCTACCTACCAATTTAGCATAGAATCAGCAAAATAAATGTTTGGATGGTATTATTTATGACCTTTCTACAATGAATTTACAGGAAAATACTCATAATAATAATAATACTGCATTTTTACTTTGCTCAGAACCCAAAAAGAAACAGCAGAAAACCTGTTTGTTAAATAAACTTAATTATTGCCCATACAGGCTTCTACGGCAGTTGCTTGTTAAAAAAGTTGACAAAGCCTCAAGATGTTTAGAATCTACAGAAGATCACATTTAGGGGCAAATTATCTAAAAATCAGTTTTGTCTGGTCAGGCTTTGTCATAAAAAAATCAGAAAAACTTGCAGGGAAAAAAGTGAGCCTTATTCAGGATTTATTATGCAACAAAACTGTGACAAATCTGAATCCAAAAATACTCCAGTTAAGACTTGCCAAAGACATGGAGAAGTCCCTTTTACCATTGGAAGATGTTTCTTGCCTTCATGATATTAAAGGGTTTTGGGCATTTTGATGCAGGTTTTTGAAAAAGCTTTTAAAAAGTTTCTGAAAAAGTCGTGGTTTTTGAGTGATAACATGCTATATTCATTCGGATTCTGTAGTAAGTTAAGGGAATTTGTGGTTGAAAGTTTGGTAAAAAATGTTTTAATAAATAACCCCATTAATAAAGTACCTATGTTCCTGACTTTTATAAGAAACAGATGTATTTGTGCATTAAACCAGACAAAATGATCAATGGGGCAAATTAAGTTACATGATAATTCTGGGGATTTATGAATTCACAATAAAACAAACCACATATTATGATGATGATTTGATGCTTCCACCGTTTCTAACCCCTACAGTGTGTTTAGTTTGGATCCTAGTTTATTTTAACATATTATTTTATATACAGTATCTTTATGGAGACAGCAAACACTTATTTATTCTGTAACTTTTATGGAGGTAGTGAATTTAAAGAACGCACAAGCATCTGATAGTCTGATAGATATTCATTATGCTCTATGTTTTTTAGCATTCAGGAGAAATAATGTTTCGCCTGAATGCTCTTATTTAATGAATAACAATTTAACAATCAGTAATAATTTGGGACACATTTATAAAGTGATGTTAAAACAATGCCACTTAACACCATGTAAAATCACACATCTGTAAAGCTGGGCAATGATTTTTTTTAAATTGTTTTCAGATACATATAAACATAATAGATAGTGTGCCATTTGTCACATAATGGTAAATTATGATTTTTCAATGTAATTGTAATATACCTATAGTGAGCTAAAATATTTTAAAGTCTGACCATCTTTAGCCTAGGTTTTTAAGAATTCTTGTAAATTCTTTTATTTACAAACCATTCTGAGCATAAAATATTTCATAGACAACCCCATGCAAAATGTCTACATCCAAAGTTCCTTCTTAAAATAAACTTTTCAAAACTGTATTTTTATGACAGAAAACAGTTGAAGGAGATAGAAGATTAAATTTTGGAAGTATTATCTCTGTCACAAGGAAACATCTTGGAGAACGAAAGAGCTATTGACATTCTTTCCTCCTGCAAGAAGTTATCCCAGGAGATTCACGAGAAGCAAGAAATAACAACTAAAATGGAAAAACAAATTGATGAGACCAGAGATGGATACAGACCTGTTAGTAGCTGGGTGCACTGTTAGGGGCAAATTCACTAAGATGCTAAGTTGTGCCACAATTCGCCACACTTCGCCAGGCGTATTTTCGCCAGCGCTCTGCAAATTCACTAAAATCCAAAGTTGCGCACAGGGGTAGCGTAAGTTTTTGAAGTTGCGCTAGCGTTAATTCGCCAAGCGAAGTTTCGCTAGCGATGGTTCATTTGCATACGGCACGAAATTAAAATTTCAATGGAGGAACACGTATCACCACTTCAAATGCTAGAAAACCTTCAAATCAGCAACTAAAAATTTTATTTTGCCCTACACATGTGCCCACTGTCTAGGCAAGTTGCCATGAGTCAGGAAATGTAGGGGGGAAGGAGGGGAGCCACAAAAAATTTTTTGATCTTTTTCAGCCTATCACCCATCATGTAGAAAACACGCCAGCGTTTTTTTTACTTTTTTTTAAACAATCCCTATCTACTCTATTGCGCTTCGCCAGGTCTGAGGTGGCGAAGGAAGTCTAGCGTAAAAGGTAGCGTTCAGTACACTGCGCAAGTTAGTGAATTTGCGTAGTTAAGTCACTAGCGAAGATTCGCCTGGCGTAAGGGTGCGAAGTAACACTAGCGAAATTACGCCAGCGTTTGTTAGTGAATTTGCGCAATAGCGAAAACTGCCAAACACTTTCGAATTAACGCTAGCGTTCGGCGCTTCGTGAACTTGCGCCTTAGTATATAAAGGAAAGCATGATTTTTTTTAATAAATTAGCATAAAATTCCAGGCTTACTGCTTATTATAATTCATTGAGAATATCATCAATGGAAGAGATACTACTTTGTCTTTGATTAAAGGAGTAGTATCACATCATGAATTATTACTGTATTAGTAAAGTATAGCTTGAGTGTTGTTGATGACAGTTATTTGGCTATTCTGTTGTATAGATAATTAAAATTCTTTCATTGATATCAAACAAGTCAATGTATAAGTATGCATTATTATTTTCTAGTTTCATAGATCTTCATGAAAAAATAGCATATGTTAATCTTGCTAGTAAGTCAAGACCCAATTCAGCCTTTTAAAATCATACATGCATTTCTGATTTCCAGTATTAGTATTGCTTTCCTCAACTTAATATGCATCATATGTCCTTTGAGAAGGCACATATTAATATTAGAAAGCTCAGTATTGGATATCAATAAAAGAAGCCGGAGGCACATAAAAGGTTTACACTTTCACTACTAAGCAGACAAGTAGCCATAAATGCTGCCTCATGGCTGCCAGACATGATAGGGAATTAAGAAGGTATCAAAGTAAAGTGAATAAAGAGACGGTGAAGGTAGTGCAGCAAATCTTAGTTATGAATAGTTTTTTTCATATGAAGGGATTATGTTGTGATTTTTATGGTGTAGTTTTAATTTCTAAATTTCACTGTTTACATCACAGATAATTCATTCTATCATATAAAATGTTATTCCTAAAGCCACAAATGTGTTTTTTTTTATGTAATAGTGGTGTGTAGGCAGCCATCTCAGGTCATTGTGCCTGACCCTGTGCTTTCAGAAAAAGGCAGCACTTCACAATGGAACTGATTTTGTTTCTCCTACTTAGTGTAACTGGAGGATTGAGATTGGGACTTGGATTTTTACTGTTGGATGTTATTCTCATATCTACCACTAGGTGGGACATGGGACATTTTTAGCATTGCAGGTGTCATGGTACTGTTATCTTGTTACATTTCTATTGTTCTGTTTATGGACTGCTGGGTGGGAAAGGAGGGGGAAGATATCACTACACCTACTGCAGTGCAGCAGTAAAGAATGAAGTTTATCAGAGCAAAAGTCACAGAGTAAAGAGTGAAGTTTATCAGAGCAAAAGTCACATGACTGAGGGCACCTTGGAAACTAAGAACATATTTAGCCTCATGTCAGATTTTAAACTTAAATATGAAATACTGTATGTTTGCTTTTTTAAATAATGGATTTCAGTGCAGAGCTTTGCTGGAGAAGCACTATTAACTGGGGTGTTTTGAAAAGAAAACGTGTTTTTCTATGACAGAATCCCTTTAAATCCTTAAAGCTGTTTAGAAAAAAAACTTTCCTAGGCGCCAAGTGAAGGTACAGTTTAGATTGTAAGCTTTATAGTCGGGAATGACCTTCCTCATCCACATCACTTAGCACCTAATCTTTGAGCAAGTTGTATATATATTTGTTTATTATTATTTATTTTTTTTGCTCTATAACAAACATAGGCGCAGCAAATATGCATTCATTAATTGTTCTTCATCTTTCCATTGGTGTATGTATGGTGCTCTGCAAATCCCAATTGATATCTATGTACTATGGATATCAGTTCGGATACTGTTCAGGTTATAAAATGTTATCTGCTGAACATGTTTGCCAGTTGAGCATCTTTTCTGGCAGCCATACTGTCTGTGGTGCCTCATACTGTATGCTCTTCATCTGGTCAGATTGGTGTGGCTGCTTTTAATCACAAGTTCAGTCTAGTGAGTTTCCTTATCCATTCACAAAATTACTTTGTCTCTGTTTGGCAACGTTATGATTATAAACATGTAACTAAAAACACTTGTTTTGAAAAGGTACGCACTTGCACAGCATAAGTTATTGATAGAGCAAGGTGCCAGTGAATATGCATTGATAAGCCCCCTCTTTTATGCAGGCAATAGTATTTTACTCATCACAGCTTGGACAACTATGATATCTTGGTGTGCAAGCCTCAGTAAATACAAGTGCATTCATATTCTCATTTTGTGCTCAGTGCATTATGATCTTTTAAATGTTTTAACTCTTAAATCTATTTGTGCAACAATGTGTTATATATTTATATCATTACCTTTTCAACACAGCTTAAAGTAGACATATTGGGCCAGATTCAATTCAATGAGAAAAAGTTATATGGTTTATCAAGTGAAAACTCATGGACAAAATTATATTCGAGGAGGAAAAACTTTTCTGCTTATTCAGTTCCAGTTTATTCTAATAAAATTTTCATGTGATAAGAAGTGAGATAAGTTTACCTGAATCGAACTGCATCTTAAAGGGGACCTGTCACCCTAAGAAATAATTTCAAATTCTTTTCTATCATGTTAGCTGAGCAAAATAAACTTTACTTACACTGTATTTATTATTTCAATTTTGTTTCCTTCTGTTTTGGAATTATACAATCACAGCAAGCAGGCAGCTGCCATTTTGTGGACACGGTTATTAAGGGAAATTGTGGATCACCCCAAAATCTTGTGTATGAACTAGAATGAGGGACCTAATGTCTATGTGCAGTGCCGTACACAATTATAGAGCCTGAGAAAGGAAGGGGGAATGTGAGGAGAGCTGTGACATCTAGGAAGTGCTGAATGGAAAGTAAAAGTAATTGACTGCCCCTCCTCTATGCCACGGACATAGAGGCGGGGCAGGTAATATTTGATTGACAAAATTGACAGTTTCAATATTTAAACACCTTTATAACAGGTATGGATGTTTTAATGAAAATATTTTTTGGGGTTCCATATTTAATTTGGAAAGGACTTTAATTATGCAGTTTTTTATGTGTAGGTGACAGGTCCACTTTAAATAGAATTTTGTCCATGATAAACCTTTTTCTCACTGATTTGAATCCAGACGGTTGTGTGAAGAACACAAATGTGCCAGTGCATTATACTGTTTTAAATATAGAAGGAAAGTGCCATAAAAATAGTGTTGTGGGCCTATTTATTGAATACTTCAGCTAAAACCCTATTAATCCTGCCCATCTGTTTCACTTCCTTCTGCCTCCTTTTCCAGGCTACGCAGGTGAGCTGGTGGCACTCAGAACATGGCAATGTGGGATAGGAACCAATCAGCAGCTAGGATGACCTGATAGGGAACTGAAGCCCAGGCCCGGACTGATAACCTGTCAACTCAGGCATTTGGCCGAGGGGCCACTCTACCCTGCTTTAAAGTGGGCCACCCTCTGCCTAATAAGATACGGTGCCAGCTTTTTTTTTTTTAAATCGGAAGTTACTTGCTGTGCCGTAGGAGTGATTTTCAGCCTGTATTCTCTTAATGTATTTCCCTAACAGCTGCGAGCAGTAAAGGAGCGAGTGAATGAAGGGACTGACTATGTCCGGGGTTTTCTTTGGTCCTGACAGTTTTATGGGTGACCTGTCTGCTGCCTTCATTGCTCACAGCTCTTAGAAAAATAAATGAAGCGGAGGATATAAACACACACCCTCTTCCCAAACCTAAATGCGGCAGGAACGCAGAGGGAGAAGGCAGGCTGAAAATCAATCATACCCCGAACAGAGAGGAGAAAGGGAACCATCAGCAATGGTATGGCGAGCATATGCAAATAAACAGGCTTCTAAAAATGGGGGAGACCTGAAAAAGCCTCACATATTGTCAGCTTAGGTCCCCTGCCTTCCTTCTCACAAAGTCACCCAAAAATATTAAATTGCATGCATCACAACTGAGCAAGAGTATCTTAAGTGACCAATACAATGGAATGAGTAAGCGGTGCAAGAACCAAAGTCAAAATAATATCTAAATATTTATGGCTAAATGTGCTGTGCACATTGCCAAATAAATCATATTGAATAGTAAATTATTAGTAAGATACAGGCCCTGAAGAAAGCAAAAAAAAAAAAACAAAAAAAAAACTGTTTAAAGATTTTTCCAATTTTGATCAGAAAGGAAAAAAATGCCTTCCTTGCAGAAAAATGCAATCTGAACCAGGCCCCACTATTGGCAAGCCTTATCACACCCCGTTGCAACCTTTAGCTAGAATATGCTTAACTGTGTAGCACAAGCCCATCGCTGGATTCACGTTCTATATTATAATAACCCACATTTCTTCTGTTACCAAGAGAACTATGGAATGTTGGTAAAGGTAGTAATAAAATGTATTTAGCTGACAATAAGCACAGCGGTCCCCAGGCTATGCAGCTGTAATATTTGGGAAGTAAGCTATTTGCTCTCATGTGTAGACCAGTCTTATGGATAATATAACAGCTCTGTTTTTATGTCTATAACTAGTGATGGGCGAATTTATTCGCCAGGCTCGAATTCGCAGCGAATTTGCGTGATTCGCCGCCAGCGAATAAATTCGCGAACGCCCGCGAAAATTCACGGGAAAAATTCGGCGGTGTTCAAAAAAAATTTTTTTGTCAAAAACGAGACGCCGGCACCGTTTCGCAAATTTTTCGCTGTTTCGTGCATTTCGCGGCGAAGCGAAACGGCGCAAATTCGCCCATCACTATCTATAACCTTATTATGATTGATCCTGAACAAATAGGTGAGAAATTATAAGGATATTAGATGTCACTGAGGGGGTTCTGTGACCATATAAAGGCACAAGGCTGCAGGTTGAGTTATACAGGGAACTCTGAGTATCACTCATGTATTATAAGGGATAATGTACCCCCTACTGTAAATGATAAGGATATCTATGTATATATACATATATATATAATTTAAAATATGCTTTTGTATAAGTTAAACACGAGCACGCATTTATGTGTGGGCTGCTTTGATTTTTTTTTTGCCGGGGCTGCTTTTTACTCCCAGTCCGGCCCTGCTGAAGCCTGTCTGCTTGTGTGACTGGAAAGCTGTGATTGGCTGTCCCACTCCTACTATGCTTCTGTCAGGGACATTAGGACCCACCCACCCCTAATTTAAAACACATACAGGGATCATAGCAGATATAGCAGAAGGAAGCTTCAATAAAGGGTTATTTTTTAAAGAAAATATTATTTTTAGTCTAAAGTGAAGCCAGCATCATATCTTATTCAGATTGTCTACACAATGGGGATTTTTGAGTTTACTTACCTTGAAGCTTTTATATATGCATTTAGAGCTTTTATACAGTAGCTGTTTTATTCAATTTATATAATTATCTCACATGAAATAGCCAAGTCATAAGACCTCTCCACTTCTAGAAATATAAAAGCATAGCAAATACTGTAGATAATCACAGCATCCTTGAAGTGTATAGTTACTTATTGTATAATAAACTCATTGTATTAAGGTAAATACAATATTTGCTATGAGGTAATGAATAATAATAATAAAATATATGAAAAAATACACTTTTGTCCTAAAATTATCATCAGCAGCAGGTTTTCATATAAATTGACTCACCTGAAGCTCAGTTAATACAGTAGACAAACATTTTTCATCTTAAATCCCACTGTGTTAGAATAATCTGTTCTCAAATTCCAGATTTCAGAAAATAAATAACATTTGTCAAAACACCGACACGCTCAATTATTCTCCAAAACTCCATTTTCTAAAACTAAAACTCATCCTAAAGGCATAAACATTTTTAAAGCTTTCAAAGCTTGTTTATGCTTCTACAAAAACACAAGATATTGCCTTGCATTGCCTGTGCGCTAATATAATATTCAAAATTACGCTGTTTTTATATTTGTGCTCTTCCAAATGTGAGTATTTTCTACAGTAGATCTGCTCTAGGGTTCTGTTTATTGTTAAAAGTGTATAATTTCCAGAAATACTGTAAACCTGTCAAAAGTATGTGTGCAGTGGATCTATAGCATTTAGCTGCATATGCAATTAATTTTAAGATAAAGCTCCATTTTGCCTGTAGACCTTATTTTTCAATTTTAAATATTAAAAAAATAGCAATGTATTGAGTTTTTTGCAATAAAAGATATGTGAATGAGAAATGATTATCTTGACAGCTAACTCTAAGTTTGATTGCAAGTGGACACTTGTAATTGATTTGGTTTGAATTAAATTGTAAATCATCTTAAATTGTCTTTGAATCAATGTCATTTTACAAAATCATCTGTTTTCCATGGGAGCATCTGATTCATAGCAAATCAAGATCCAGCATATGTATTGGATCCTTCAGCTCCTAGCTCTGGTGTAATTTGAATTCAGCCAACAAGAAGGAATCCTAGTAATAAAAACCAGCTCCTTCAATTTCTATTTTCCTTGAATAACCTATAGTTTAATGCTCACACTGAATTGAACATTTTGTGATAAGCCTCAACAACAGGTCTATGGTTAGGATCTGATCAACAACCACCCTGGCTGTGCTTCAAAACCCACTGGTCAAGCTGTAGCCAATAGGTTATTCTAAGAAAATTGAGCTTCCTGTTTATATTCTTTTTTCTTTTCCACCTTTTTTATGACTTTGAGAAATATGAAAGCAGAAAAATGAGTACAGTTTTTTTTTTTAAAAAAAAATAGAATTTTAAGAAGGCGCTTGCGATGGGACATGATTACACTTTACAAGTACATTAGAGGACATTATAGACAAATAGCAGGGGACCTTTTTACCCATAAAGAGGATCACCATACCAGAGGCCACCGCTTCAGACTAGAAGATTCTTCACAGTGAGGACAGTGAGGTTGTGGAATGCACTGCCAGGTGATGTTGTGATGGCTGGTACAGTTAATTTCTTTAAGAGTAGCTTGGATGATTTCTTGGATAGACATAATATAAAAGGCTATTTTGATACTAAACTCTGTATTTAGTATAGGTATGGGTATATATAATTTATGTGAAGGTATGGAAGGGTGTGTGTATGGATGATGGGTTTTCATTTGAAGGGGTTGAACTTGAAGGACTTTGTCTTTTTTCAAAATTATTTAACTATGCAACCATGTAACTATGTAACCTAAATTCTAATTTTCTAATGCTACTCTTTTTGACTGAATCATGTGTACTTTTTTCTGGCAAAAACAAGTATTTTTAATTTTGTTAATGGTGGAATATCTGTATAACCTTTGAGAATCAGTAAATTCACATGTACAATGCTATAATCTATGATAATGTAGGGACCCCGCAGGGTTAATTTCCCCTTCAGTAGGAGCCTCATGGCTGAGATACAGGGTTTCCTAATGGGTAGAGCCCTTGTGATTGGTGCAGCATGGCTAACCCAAAGGCAGTGACAAGGTGTCACTGTGCAACAATATAAAAGGAGAATGCCATGTACTCACAGCCATTACCGTTTTACAGTTTTGCTGCTGAACTTTGTTTCACTGTGGAGATAGTAAATCCTAAATGTAGGCAAAAAGGGAATTTGATAGGCCTGCCAAGGCTGGGCAGGATCCTCCAGTGTCTGAAAGCTCAACTAAGAAGGTTTGGAGTTTGGTTTGCTGGATTTTCATGTTCACACTATGGAGAGTGTTGAGAGCTGAAGTTTAGCAATGGCTGTCCGGAGAGCTCACGCTATAGACAGCATTGGGAGCAAATACACTAAAGATTTAAGCCTTGTTATGTGCTTGACTGGGAGAGTCTGGAGCCTATAAAGAGATCATTGATGTGGATGCCTGTCAGCTCTGTGTTAGACTACCCATCTCTGTGACTCCTTTGAGGTGAGTGTTACCTGAGGGAAGGGTAGGAAAGGATGAGGACCAGCGATCTCCTGTTTGGAGAAACAGGCTGTTTGTGTGCCTGCCACGTGGGAGCAGCACATTGTACTCTTTGGGGAAAGGGAATTAATACTCTTGTCTGCCAAAGGAGTTATGGGATTTTGCCTGGCAAGTAGGGTCAGGATATTGGACTGTATATATTTCCCAGGGAATGGGTAATGAGAAATGTAAATGTGTTTACTTGACCTTTAATGTTATATAATGACATTTGTTACATAGAATAAAGTTTGTAAGTGGATGTTTTTTCCTAATGGGCCAACCACAGGTTTATTCCAGGATCCCATTAGGTGGAGGCACTGCCAGAGAGGAGTTTCCCAGTACCTTTCACTTAGCAAAGGGGACTCAGGACCTACATCGGTAAGAATTATGTGATGTACAACCTTGGCACCAGGGGATTGGCCAAAAATGGGTTACAATAAGAATGCCAAAGGCTGCTAATCGGTGTATATAACCTACAGAAAATATTGGCTTTGCAATTCCCTCCTCTATCTGTCAGTGTTCTTTCTTTCATAAGTATTAGACAGTTAGATTGTATCTCCTCTCCCTGCTCTCTGTACCAATAGTTTACTGGCAAGGATGAACATATTTTTTTCCTGTTGTTTCAGGCGTAAAAATATCTAATGAGAGAAACTGTTCCCATGGACACAGCATTCTTTCCAGCAGGGTTTCTCTTGTCTAAAGGGAAAAACCAGGTATTGATGGCAATTGCTCACCATCTCTTAAAGTACGTAAATAAACCTAAAATATCTTCATCTGAAAATGTTTACATTAATCAGCCTTTACTGAAAGGCCTTACATGGTATTGAAATTTTGACTGCATACAATACATGTGGTTGTGTATTTATCACAGAAACATGAATATAGTCCATTTCAGACTCTTGGTCATCACTGTGATGTGAAACATAATTTCAAAGCATTATTGTGCTGTGGAACCCCAGAGTTAGGATTGAGGCAGAATTCAGGAAGCTGTAGGGAAGTGTGTGTGTGTGGGGGGGGGTCACCCCTTCCTAATAATTCAGGGCAAACTGTGTTTATACCTGCTGTAGCAAGGATATGAATTAATGTACCATGTATTATTTCCTAGCCTGTGCTGGCAGTAACTGCTGTGTAGTGGCATGGAACCTGCATTATCCTGATTACAATGGAAGAGTAAAAAGTGTTTTTTTGCATATGTTTTTCAGCTATGTATTTACATTCGTATTATAAACACATCCAGGGTGCAGCAAAAAAAAGAATATCTGTGTGTATATATATATATATATATATATATATATATATATATATATATATATATATATATACAGAAGGAGGGAAATATGCTGCTGGAGTATTTACATCTCCATATACTCCATATACTCTGATACAGTAGTGGAACTACTCCTTTGCTTAGAACAACATGTCTAGGGTGTCCAGCAGTGATGCACCCTTTACAGTGAATTTTTTATTCAAATGTAAAAACATAATAGCAAACTTCTACCAAGGACCAAGAAGTCCCTTTGTTCAGTATGGAAATGTCAATCCATTGTGAGATGGTGAACCCAAGGTCTCTATTACATGTAGAGAATAAATTATGATTTTTCAGCCAAGGGAAAGAACTACTTGATCTTAGCTTTTGACCTTTTACATTTTTTTTACTACAGAATAAATTAATAAAAAAAAAAATACATCTTTGTATGTGGTTTTTCAGTATATATAAGCAGGTTTGCCGTTCACGCTTTGAGAAGCACAAACTGCTGTTTTCATTATTACTCTGTGTGGGTTTACAGAAGAACAGAGGCTTAGTAAATGATAATGAGTGGTATTTCCTTCTAACTGGTGGAGTTGCACTAGATATCCCAAGAACCAATCCTGACCCTTCATGGCTCAAAGATAAATCCTGGGGAGAAATTCTAAGACTTTCAACATTACCTCTGTTTGGAAACCACTGGTTTGGATCATTATATCTGCTCAAATGTATGTAACCAATCCTATTTGGTTAATTTAATAGATTAATGATTTTAGTAGAATTAAGGCATAGAAAGATCCCCTTTCTAGAGAACACCAGGTCGCAAGCATTCCAGATAATATATCCTATACCTGTATAAGTAAGAAAAGAAAGCTGATTTTAAAAAGAATTAGTATTTTTGTATTTCTAAATATGCAAAATAGTTTTGTATTACTTGAGGATGATGTGATTTCTAAAACAGGTTTAGTAATACATTTGAAAACAATTGCAAATTGAATCAAGGTTGAACTACTGTCGAGATTATAGAATAATGTTTAGAATAATAATCATTTTAGTCCTGGGTATAAAAAGGTAGACAGCTGTATGTGTCCTAATAATATCAAAGAGTAATTCAGCTATGCATTTGATTAGTATATTGATGTGCTACGAATGTTGTTATGCCAAACTGTAAATAGACCTAGGTCAATCTATGATTTTGGTAGCTTTCTTAAAGAGATAAAAAAAATATGTAGCTTAAAATAATAGTTACATTGCAGTTCTTATGGCAATGAGAAACATAAATAAAACTGAAACCACTTATATATGATTGTATCATGTTTCATGCTGTCTTGTTTCATAACATTCAAACTTTTTTCTGGCAATGACAATTCTGTTATGCTCCACCAGCATCCTGCACTGAAACCAGTTTTTCAAAAGAATTAACAGATTTTTTAATATTTAATTTTGAAATCTGACATGGGGCTAGACATGTTAGCTTCCCAGGTGCCCTCAGTCATGTGACTTGTGCTCTGATAAACTTCAGTCACTTTACTGCTGCACTTCAAGCTGGAGGGCTATCACCCCCCACCCCCATTTACCCCCCAACAGAACAATGGGACAGTAACCAGATAGCAGCTCCTGACACATGATAACATCTCCCTGGTAGATATGAGAATAGCACTCAATACTAAAAACCCAAGTCCCACTGCGACTCCTCCAGTTACATTGAGTAGGAGAAACAATAGCTTATCTGAAAACACAATAGAACTGAAAGCATTTTATATATTTTACAGTGCATTATTTGTAATGTAAACATTGTAATTAGGGATGAGTGAAATATTTAGCCTTGTTTCTCTGAGAAAAAAACAACCATAGATGCTAATGAATAGAAACAAAAATGTTGCAAGGTTTGAAAAATTGTCGTGCAAAAACACCCATTGACTTCAATGTGTTTTCCAGATTTTTTGCAAAGTGAAATGGGTCAGATCCTAAATTATCTGAGCATCGAATATTTACATTCTGTTCTTTTCTTTAAAGCTAGACAGATTTGATTCGCTTTTATATTTTTTTTAGCAGTCACATAAAATCCCCTTTCATGCAGAGATACTGATGGCAAAAGCCAGCTAGCTTAGAAATGCTCTGCTGGAGACACAGTCGGACTTATGGAATTGAATAGTTTAGAAATAAATGGCAATTACTTAATGTTTCATTGAATTATAGATTTTAGATGACTGTTTAATAAGGGTGAAACACTTAACACAGTTACTATTGAATTGTTAAATCAAAAAGCTAAAATTCTGAGGTGGTTAATCCGTGCCAGGACAGATTTTCCTCTTGTCTATGTGCAGCTTTTTCAAGTATGTCTAGACTGTAATTTCTCTAAGCGATCATGCGGCTATTTGGTGAAACAGACCAGTAATAATACTTATTTCCAGTAATATTTTGTTTGTGAAGTTATGTGGTTTCATTGATGATAGGTTTGTCTGTAACAGTAGCTACTGTTAAAAATTAAATAATATTTTATTCATGAATTCTAAGACCAAAAAAGCTTAGCTACAGCACTTCATATTTACACATGGTAAATATAGTACCTTGGGCTAAATGCTACAGAACTAAATTCTAATTTGCTGCAACGTGCAAAGAATTTTACAAAATTGGAAGGCTGAAAAACCAAGAACAAAAAAGTATTAAGAAACCACATATAATACTCCAGACATGTATAATTCTACAGTAAAAATCCCCCAATAGGCACAATTATTACTTTGTTCAAAGTAGTTTACAGGAGCATGCACAAAGGCAAGTTCCTCTGTGAATAGCATTTAAGCACATGAAAAATAGTTTCCATATTTATATATGTATATATATATATATATACTGTATATACTGTATATACTGTATATATATATATATATATATATATATATATATATATATATATATATATAAATATATATAGATATATACAAAAGGTTAGTAACAGCACTCACGCTTAAATGAACTTGGATGTGGTGCTCGTCCTTCGGGATACTCCGGTCAGCTTCCCATAATATGTAAAAACGAAAGAATGGACAGCACTCACTGTTAATGCTTAAATTCTGTATTGAAGGATAAAAACTTTACATCACCATATATGTGCACAATGATATGTGCACATATATGGTGATGTGAAGTTTTTATCCTTCAATACAGAATTTAAGCATTAACAGTGAGTGCTGTCCATTCTTTCGTTTTTATATATATATATATATATATATATATATATATATATATATATATATATATCTATATATTAACAACAAAAGCCTTGTCATGCTTGTGCTATAAACTTTGTAAACCATTCAGTGCTGTCTCTCTTTAAATTCAGTTTAAGGAATCACTTATGAGCTCAGAGAAACAAAATTGTGTCAGTAAGAATTCATAAGGATGCTTGAGTCCTATTTCAAAATTCAAAAAAAGCTCTAGGTCATACAGGTACTTCTTTTGCATGTTATGCCTAAAGGACAATGCAAGCAGAACCATTCATGAAGCATGATATGGCACACCACTTCAATGCCCTCATGCCTTGCACTGAATTTACCAAATAAAAACAATTATGGATGAGTTAGAAGCAAGCTGAATTGCAAAGCAAATTTTGCTGCAAGCTCACTTATGTTGTTATGCTGGATAATAATGTTGGATTGTAGTTAACAAACATGGCCAATCACATGGATGTTTTGTTTTTTGTTCATTGTAAATTTGCCTTTAACAGTGTGACTGATCCGCTGACATTACCACGTTGTATTCATTGATTATTTTCGAGTCTCAGGAGAGAGTGTATAGTTGGGAGAAGTGCTCTTTCATATTGATTGTCTACAACAGAACACTTCCCTTACCATCCTGCTCTAGAAAGCTCTGATATTGTCAAGATAAGAATTTGAAGAAATATTATTCAAAGTGTTTGACTTCAAGAATAAAGGCTGTTGAGTGAAATCCTAGATAGCTTTTAGATGCAATAGTTTAGGCAGGACATGATAAATGTGGATTTGTTTTGATTGCTTTTGATCCATTGAAGGGGCAAATACGTGCAGCACGGTGTAAATCACATGCAAAGAGAAATTAAATTCATTCTCCATTAGCCAGTGAGGCTGTGAAGATAAATGAAGACAATGTTGCTGGGAAATAATTAAGTAAATAGAAAAACAAGTAGTTAACTAAATTAGTAAAAAAAACTTGTGTTTTAAGGTGAAGAAAGGTTGTACTTGGGACCAAGATATATAGTGTAGGTAGGTTTTTTCAGACAATTTCTTGCACCTGCTGGAGGCAGTTTAATATAATCCTGGTTGTTCTTACTCCAAGGCAGAATGTTGTGACAATATAAGGTAAATAGGGACAATAAAGGAAACCATAGCTAGCTGAAGAGCGTGGCATTTTGAACTGAATTGTCACCCATGAAACATTCCATTTTTGGTTTGGAATCTTATCTTTACATTTTCTTTTTATGACATGGTTTCCTTTATTGTCCCTATTTACCTTAAGGGGTCGCCTTCAGTTGAGTTGAAATTTATTTTTTTCTCTTCTTAATGTTAAAAAAATCTGAGCAATGTGTTTCTTATTTAATACTACACTGAATGTGGCTGCTACACCAGGCAAGGTTAAGTAGGCGATTCTAATATCCTATAAAGCTTTTATTTGTAGGTATAATCAATGTAAAAGCCATTTATTTTCCTTTGGTACATTTTTAAAACCCTGTACATTTCATTATTATGTCTGCAAGTTACCTAAAATAATCAATAGAGTAGAAGACAAAAATAAAATGCAAATGATTCTTCCTTTGCACGAGTAATAACCTTTAATCTAATACCAGGTTTAACAGCATTGCAAACACTAATCAAAAACCTCTGAATGAAATCTAAGATTGTTACCATTGTTGAAAAAGATCAGTGATATTTTGAGCCTGATTTACAGTACAAGGCATCATTATTTTTTACTGAGCAGTAACTCTGCTTATTGTTCTGTAAAAAAAATAACTGCGTTGAGACTTAACAAATTATTTTCTGCAGTGGAAAGATTCATTACAGCTTTGGAGAAGAGTTGCCCGAGTCATTTATTACTTCTTTCAATTAGTCTTTAGGAATGACTTAGAAGAGTGTTAAAGCTCAGTGCTACCTAGGATTCTGCAGCTCAAATATGGTATATGTATGTGGTATAATAAAATATATGTTTCAGGTTATGCAAATAAAGAATTGCATGTGTTGTTTTAATTATTGATCCAACAGCATTGCTGACTAGGTTATGATTTAGATTTGAATTTAATTTGACTTTTTGAAAAAAAGGTACACTTATTAATGAGGATAGTGGTTTTGGGTCCATATGCTTTGCAGGCAATAAACCGGAACCTCCTATTGAAATCTGAAAATAATACATTTGAAATCATTATAACTCTAGACAATTAGAAACGTATTTCATTTTAATATATCAACAATGTATACCTTGATTAAATTAAAACAATGAAAACTATGATTCAATTAAAAATAGTGATTTGAAAACTCATGTTTTATTTTAGGTGATTTAGGGGTCCGTTTACTAAAGTGCGTTAAAAATATTCGCACAATTTATAGACAGAATTTTCGCCAAATACGTTATCACCAGTTTACTAACCTGCGGTAAATATAAATTTGCGAATTTTCTTGCGCAAGAATAATTATTCGCCAGTTATTGCATTCGCTGAAAATAACGCTACGTACACATTAACGCTTGGTTTACTAAACAGCGAAATGTGCTATAGACAAAATTAACGCCAGAATATTCGCAAACTTTTACCGCCACCTATGTAGTGGCGTAAAAGTATTTTTTTCGCCAGAAAATTCTCAAGGGGCAGGAAATATCCCATAATAATGGGTTTTTTTTACCCATAATTCTTTGCTGACAGGAGACAGATCTGTAGCTATTGCTGACAGGATGTTTTGGCTTCTGCTTCTATCTGCTGCAACAGCAGCATGTTCAGCTCAGAGGCGTATTATTGGCAGTGGCCATCACATTCTAAGGATTCGTCAGCCTCTAAGCTTTTTTGGTTTCATTGTGATTGGCTAAATTAAACTGTGCATTTCTATGAAGCAAAGAGATTGACTGGTATGATTTCTTGTTCCTATGATTCTATTGGCAGAAGGGTTTATATGATGCAGACATGTTTGATTGGTGTTACTCTGGTGATGTTGTTGGATGGTCTAATCATCAGTCAATAAAGTTTATAAGTTTCGAAGATGCATTTCTGGCCATAAATGACACAGTAAAAATTTTCCATAATAACCGCCATAAAACAAGACTATTTTATAGCATAAATATTCGCAAAAACTTAATTTTTCGCCAGAAAATTCGCAACTTGCTAAAATTACTGCTAACGTAAGCTGGTTCCTTAACATAGTTACCGCAAGTGATCGCAATGACTTCTGAGTGCATCGCTGTTTAGTAAACTTAGTCGCTGCGAATATTCTGGCGTAAAAATATTCTCATCGATAACATGCGGAAACTTAAAGTCAGATTTACCGCACTTTAGTAAACGGACCCCATAATATTAAATCTAATATTAAAGATATGTTTATCAAGTAACAATAAAAAAAAGTTATGCAGAGCTTTTATATAATTGTAGGGAACAGCAAACTTTATTGTGCCAGGTAAAACTGAGAATGGTTTAAAGGGGAGATAAACTCAAAAAATGGATGTAAACTTGCATCAAAATCAAAGAAACACTTCACCACAGAGACTAACTGGCACATGCATAAAGGCGTTGGAAACAATGCTGTTATTTTAATAGTATATACAATATAATGTGGCAGAAAGTGAGCTTAATCCTTTCACAGTCAAATATCACACGTCATTACTTGCTAGATAATTTCATGCACACACAAACACGTGTATGTATATACAGGTATATACATATATCTGTATATATAAAAACAGGTAGATGCTGGTGCACACAGGGAATTTTTTATTTAAAATGCATCTTTATTGAATCAATAGAATAAAAAAAATGGCTGAATACCTCAAAAGCCTCTAAAAAAATATGACTTTTTGGACAATTTCTAGTGAACAAAAATCTGAAACTTCTAAAAGTCTGAAAAAGCAGTCCAATAAGTGCAACTCCCATTGTCTTCTACAGCAATTCAACAGCTTTACCAACAAGGGGTTTTTCACCTTTGAGTTAACTTTTAGTATGATGTAGAGAGTGATATTTTGAGACAATTTGCAGTTGGTTTTCATTTTTTATTATTTGAAGCTTTTGAGTTATTTAGCTTTTTATTCAGCAACTCCCCACTTTGCAATTTCAGCAATCTGGTTGCTAGGGTCCAATTTACCCTAGTAACCATGCATTGATTTGACAATGGAGCACGTTACCCTCTCTTCTCAATGCCTGTTACAAAAGACCGTTCCTCTGCTACTTAGCCCCTAATTGCGGCAGATCATGTGTAATGGTCTTTGGCAGTTATATGGTTAGACCCTAGATTATATTCAGTACTATGTCTAAGAAACTGAATCTCTCTTAACTTTTTAACATTAAGAAAAACTAAAACTATTTTGGCTAATAGTTGTATACACTGTATTTTATTTGCTTTAAAATATGCAGTTATTTCTATAACAAAGACTAAAAATGGGACTTTAAATAGAGGCTTATCCTGCTTTAGTTTCTTTGGCTAACATAGATATTGATATATGCTTGCACTTGCTATATTCTATAGTATAGTGTGTTTGATATATGCTTGCACTTGCTATATTCTATAGTATAGTGTGTTTGATATATGCTTGCACTTGCTATATTCTATAGTATAGTGTGTTTGATTTATGCTAGCACCCCACTGTCTCTTAACACTGACTGCAGCATTTGACATGTCCTACTTTTGTAAAACATAAATAATTCTTCCTGTAAAATTCCATCACATGCCTAATGTGGTTAAATAGAAGTATTTCGCTTTCAGTGTAATTGATTTCGATTCACAGATGTGCACTCATCAAAATGCTATTTACTGCTATTGCTGGAGCACAATATTTAATGTCTGTGTCTGAATTATATTTCTCCTCTTCCCAGTAAGCATTGCAATGAAATTTAGAAAAATGGGCATTCTTTAAAATATTAGCTGCATATTTCTTATTGTTTTTAGCGCTTTCTGTCAAAGTTCCTGTATGAACGCAATGCTATAGAAATATACCTATTAAATTGGGAGACTAAAAAATGAAAATGTATAGCCATATTTACTATGCATGAACTTATAAATAGCTTAAATAGCATGTAAACTGAAACATTTTACTGTTACCATTTTCTGGTAGTACTGTACATTGTATTTGAGATATGTATGTTTTGCTGAATGGATGCACCACTCCTGACAGCTTTTTATTTGCTCCCCTGGGTATAACTTAGTCTAGATTGGGACCTCAGTTATAGAAGAGAAGCTGTTTCCTTTTCCTGTTTAAAAGTATTGTGTTGGCAGTTCAGTGACCAGCCAGTAGATGTCACTATTCTATGTTATAAAAGAGGAAGGTCCCATGCACTAATTCTCTTTGGGCTGCACTCTTGCTGGAGAAAGTACAGTGGTGCTCCATAGGGCCTGGAACAAAGGAAGGTTCCAGAAAAGGTGGAGTAAATGCAAGAGTGGTTATGTTAAAGTCACTCTAGGAGTGAAAGACAGGATCAGGAGTTATTTAGTGAGCAGCCAGAGTCTCCAACCAGGAAGGTTAGTAACCTGCAGTGACAGGGAAAGGGCAGCTTAGGGACTCAAGTGGTTAGGCTCAGGGATAGAGAGATTCTTGGAACGTGGGAACCCTGTGAGATTACTTTGCAGTGGGGGTTGTGCCCCAAAGGCAGACAATGCTACCTCTGGGGTGAACACTCATCCTGAAGGATGTGAGAATGCAATGGATGATTATTTGTTGGAAGCACTTACTGATGTGTGTGTGACTATAAACAGCACTCACCTAAGAGAGACTGTGAAGACTGTGAGTTGTTGAAACGTACTTTAGGACAAACTTAGTTGTGAATAAAACAGAGTTACCCTGGGTGTTGCTGTCATTCATTTTCAAAAAATTCTTACCAAGCCTGCCATACGTAAGTGAATTTTCACTATATATATATTAATAAATACCTGTATATTTACCAAAGTTGCAAAACAGGAATTATATGCAAATTGCATTTTGACATGGGCTGGGGACTGGAAAATGTTAGTTTCCCAAATAAATGAATACTTAAAAGTTTATAAGCTGCAGTGTTGGTTCTACTTTACTTCAGCATTCAGTGATACAGGAGTTGCATCTGTTTTTGCCAAGTTTTCAAGTCTGTGAAAAAGTATTATTAAACCATAATCATATGTTAATATAACTCAATAAGACAATGACAAAAATTGAATGAGTGTTTTTACCATGATACGGGAAAAAAGGTAGGAGAAATGTAGACGTGAAATAATATGTATCACTATTTTCTGAAACCACAAATAGTCAGGATTTTTTATTTAAATACTTGGAATTTATTTTCTTAGTTACTTATTTACTTAGTTATTTATTTACTTAGTTGAAATTTATTGTAAGAAATGTGGTCTATATGCACTGAAATGCAGTTGAATTTATTGTAAGGAATTTGGGTTGAATGCACTGAAGTTATAGTGTTTTTGTGCAAATAAGCAATACAGTAATGAAAAGGTTGCAATATGAAACATAATAGTTTGGTTATGGTTTAAGTGAATATAGCACATTTTTAAACAAATAAATACAACCAATTTAAATGTACAGGTATTTATCCTGCATTTTTACTATCTTTTAATAACTTAAGTGCTTTCTAAAAGAAACTATTTATAATGTGATAAATATGTTAATTTATGCTAATGCAAAGGGTTGGGCCTGCCTGATTCCAGGTACTAACTAGGAGTAAAATGGTAATTTTCTGCTGAGAAGCCTTTACACCTACAATGATTTTTAACTCTAAAGAAAGTTTTAATTTATTTAACATGATTTAAAATGTCTAATGTCCTTTTAATTCTTGATTGACAGAATATACATTAATAGGACCAAAAATCACAACACAAGTCTTTCATGTAATTTATGTAAATACTACAGACTTGTCCTGGTTCAGTTCAGTAGTTCATCCACAGCCGCAACATGTTTAAACAATAGCACATACATATTTAAGAATGGATAATCACAATAAATCCTGTTTACATAATCATCATATTATCTTGCTTTCTTTGGCACTTTAGAAGCCTTTCTTTTTCCCAATATAGTCTTAATTTTCCCTAAATGTCTTTAAGCTAAAATATATGGAAAAAAACACAAGTTTTAGTAAGTTCAATTAAATATTATCCAGCACAACCAGATATAACTGCTAATGAGACATTAAGAAGCTTGCATATCTGATATCATAATGATGATGGCAGTGTACCTTGAAATAGAACAACCATAGTAAAGACCAGTTAAAACCCAGGGGTTTTTACCACCCATGCCATTAACTTGAATGGCAGCTGTCTGGATCTTTTTTTATTGTTTTTAAGAAAATCACTTTTTAAAAATGAGTTTTATTTGCTTAAAATTGATTGTATAATTCTGTGTTTTTAGATAATGGGTTTCATGATAAAGGAACCCATATCTGTAGATTAGATTATAGTCATTATACTAAAGGTGGCCATACACAGGCAGATTTAAACTGCTGATTTGGGTCCTTTAGCATCTTATCTGTCAGTGTATTGGGCCCTTCAACAGGCCACCCCGATCGATATCTGGCCAGAAAATCAGCCAGATCTCGATCGGGCAGGCTTAATTTTTTTGCAGTCCTTGCTCTGATTTCTTGTATCCCCTAGGGCCAGACGATTGCATTACCATGATATCAACCACCCAACGTGGGCCTGTCGAGGAAAATATTTGGCAACTTCTCCAAATGACTGAATCTTACTGTTTATGGCCACCATAAGACACGATATGCTTTACAGGGGGAGACTAGACAGGGTAGGTTAATATTGACAATGCAACCAATCTTTTATAATCTCCAACTATTTTATTTCAATTTTAAAGGAAACTCAATTCTGTATCACATTCATTGAGCTGTTATTGGTTTAGCTTGCTATAATGAAGGAGATTTTATACACTAAAAGCTATAAATAATTTGCTAAAAAATATACATACAGTAGATGTTGAAAGCAGGATCTAAACTTGCTACTTTGTGGATATAATCATATTTATGTTTATGCAACTGGACTGTGTTTTTTGATCACCTTTACCCATTCATCTTTTTTCCGGTAGGAAATTCCCCTTAAAACTATACCCCCCAAAATGAATACTTAAGCAACAGATAGTTATACCATCTTAAGCGGCATATTAAAGAATCTTACCATAGGAGAAAGTTGAAAAGGCGATGGCAGCCTGAATTCCTCTGTGCGCTGAACCATTGACCCAAAGCATCTAAGTTTTTTTTCAGCTTCTGCAGCTTAAATTTATGTTTCTATTCCTTTAAACAGCTTTGAGGGTAATGGTGTGAGCATATATTTAAGTTGTAGATGCTGAAAAAAAGCTTAGGTGCCTTAGTTCACTGGTGCTAAACTGACTGACTGACAGGTTTAGCGCACAGAGGAATTCAAGCTTCTGTCACCTTTTGTCTTTCTCCTATGGGGCACTTTGTAAGTCAAATTCAAGATGAAGATCTGAAAAAATCCAAAGGGAAGTAATCCTTACCTATCATTATAGCTGTTTTGGGGGGAAATAAGTATTAAAATGTTGGTGTTATTGTTCCTTTAAAGGTAGTCAGACATCCAATCACAATGGCTCCAACTCACGAAGGTGAAAAGTGTCTTTCAGCTACAATGGTACCATGATTCTCAATTTGGTCTGTTTTTTCCAGTTTGTAGACAATGGTCTTCTGTTGTGATTGGATGTCAATGACTGTACAAACCTTAAATGTTATATGCTGCAATGCCATATAACACTGAACTGAAGAAGCCACTTGGATGAGTGGTGAAATGTTCTAATGTAAACACAGAAAGTCTGAACCTTATGACCTCTATGAATAAAAATTTGCATCTTTTAAAGATCTACTCTAAACTAAAATGTAACAACAGCGCATCATTATAAAAAACACAAATCCAATGTAAAACATAATGGATTCATCTTCATGTGATGTAAATATTAATATTATCTGCAGGGGCTGGGGAAGGAAGATGAATGGAGTAAAGAACAGAAAGTACACCAAAGCTTGCTGCCCATTATAAGAATGCTACAACTAGAATGCAAAACCTTTATGTTGCTGATTTAGAGCTTAAAATGCAACCAATGTAAAAAGTGATGTGATACAGAACTTGGTCAAGAGGTACTGGCACCCAAAGCAACTACTTAATTGTCATGTTGCTACTTTTGCTGCTTACCACTATTTATTTCCACACATTTTAATAAAATGACGTGAATTACTGTTGCCAATTATTCAAAATCTATCGCTTATAGATTAAGTATATAAATTAACAAATTGGCACTAGCTATTTTTAATACACAGTAAAAGCAACTCTATGCTTCTCTGAACTTGTTGTTTTATTAATTATTTATTTAAAGCCTATTTAAAGCTTTTAATTAATTAAGCAAATCTTTTTTATTAGCACAAGCAGGTTATAATTATCAACTCATTGGTTCACTATATAATTTAGATAAGTTAGTTAATTTATTTGAGAGTAAGGGGGCTCTTACTATCTTTTTCTCTTCTTTTGAATGTCTTTATTTATGGCAATCTTTAAGGTGCAGAAACTCTTTGCAATGATGCACGATGTACAAAAGCAGTCACTATTAAAATGTGGGACTTTTTAAAGGAGGTAAAATATATTGTTACATAGTTAATTGTCACTTGCACTAGTCACTACATGGCAACAACCTCTAAGGTTAGTCGTAGTTAGGAATCCCTTGCACTCTTCTGAATAAGTACATGTTATAGGTTTATAAAATGCTATTATCTTAGTCTGTTGTCTGCAACAATAAACTGGGCAGCTTTAGAACTGTCATTTGAGTAATGTCAGTAATGAGAATGTAGCAGTAAGTCTCATAATCTTGCTTAGAATATGGTATTTTACAGTGATGTTGACAGTAACAGTCACAGTGTTAGGCAAGTTGTCAATACAGATCATTGCCATTGGCTGTTTTAAAATGAGGAGTTGATTGGCAGATAATATTTGTATATGCTGCAGTGCCAATTCATCTACTAACTTTTTGGATGTCGGGTGTATCAACTAAAATTGTTCTGATTATCATTTACCGATTTCCCAACTTGCAAAAATGGGGAAGAGATTGTGACCCATCCTTGATTTGCCTATAAACCTGTTGTGACTGATCGTGAACACTTACTAACAATAATTCTGAGTTGCACAAGAGAACTGAAGCAGGATAATGGCATCTTGACAATATCACCATCAGACAGATTGTCCAACCTTCTTAGAAGACTAGTCTGTCTGGTTCTAGCAAAAGATGGCTGCTGCTCATCTTTCTGTATATGCTCTCCTTCATCCAGAAGATAAATGAGGCAAAAAGCAGACAGATCTTATGACTATACTGCCAGAAAATATGTCTATACTTATGCTGGGATAGAGTAAAATAAGTGGCATTTGTCTGGTTTATGATGTAAATTATTCCACACTGAAAGCCTTTTTCCATTTAGCTTATAAGTAATTAAACTGAGATTTGAGAATGTTTATGCTAGTGGTTTCTTCCATCCCCTGCAAAATTTCAATAGATATCACTCAAAATAATATAGAACAGGTAATCTCCATTGATTTCTACAGAATCAGAGCTAGAATGAAACATTTTAATAAAAATATGTTCTCTTTGAAAAAATTCTGTCAGAAATCTCAAGGTTCACTTAACAAAATATAATATATAAAAAAACATTAATACATTTAAAAATGTATTATCACAAAATTTCTTGTTCAGGTGATATTGCCATTACAAAATAGCCCTTCTGTGTGCAATATATACAGTTACAGTATGGATTCTCTGGGCATCAATATAAAAACAATAGATAAATTGAAATGTCTCAAACCACAAATAATAGCATTGAAGTATATCTGCACTATTAGAAAACGAGCCTTAATGTTGGTTAGTAGTAGTGGTGTTGCTTTTCAGCAGTTGTTACTCTACAGATCAACACATTTTTACAAATTTTTATTTCTAATAACTGTTTTTGTTTAAGACAAGCTGATGTAAAACATCAATTACAACCTTTAATGTGGTATTTGGTACACAATTGTTAAAAAAAAAAAAAACATTACTGTTCCTAGATCTGCAGGGCCAACTTGTTTTCACTCAAACTTTTCACTTGCAAAATGAAATATTTGCTGCTACTTCAAACTTATTTCTTAGCTAAATGTCTCCCTCTATTGACTCTTTCTTTTTCTGACATTACATTGTCTTTATATGAACAGAAAGCATATAAAAATATTACAACCAGTAAAAAGGTTTCAATGGTAATATGTATTTATTTATGTGCTGGACTTTAACTGCACTTAGACCAGTCCAGCATTGGTCTGGTATCAGCTTGATAAAGAGCAAGAAAAAAAAATTAGAATGTACAGTGCAAAGGAAAGGCAAATTTGGAAAATATAAACAGATATAGATAGCTATATTAAATGGAGTTATGCATATAATAAGTAAATATACGGTGTGCTAATCTGGCACTGCCTTCTCAGTGAGCTACTCAGAATGCTAGTGACACTCATGTCAGCTGCTACAAAAGTAACAATTCTTTCTCTTGGAATGTCTTATTGAGCATATAGTCCAAAGCCCTTTGAAACAACTAGCTTAGTTCTAGTTAGAGAGAGATTTTAGATCTTATGTTCGGATGCTCTAAAGCAGTGATCCCCAGCGAGTGGCTTGTGAGCAACATGTTACTTACCAACTCCTTGGATTTTGCTCTCAATGGGCTCTAAGCAGGTGCTTAAGTTTGAATTCCAGGCTTAGAGGCATCTTTTGTTTACATAAATATCAGGTGTACTGGGAAACAGAGCCTCCTGTAGACTGCCAGTCCACATAGGGGCTACCAAATAGCCAATCATGCCCTTAACTATTACCCCCAGGAACATTCTGCAAGCTTGTGTTGATCCCCCAAATCTTCTTACATTTAAATGTGGCTCAAAAGGTTAGAGACCCCTGCTCTAGATTATGTTAGTACCCCAGATTTAAAACCCACCATTTAATGAAACCAAGTGTTCAGACAGAAGGTGATGGCGATCCCAGGTAGTCTGCCAATAAATCAGTTGGGAAGATAGGAGACTTACCTGCCTTCTCTAAGGAGTAAGCCATACGTTATTCTACTATTTCTATCATTTTATAAAATAAGCTTGACACTGCTTAGTACTTGTAAAAATGAGTCATGTGAGGCAGAGCTGGACCAATATGTTTTGACACCCAAGGCAAGGATGCTTGTTCATCTGTCTGACCTGCTCCCCACTGGTTCCACTAAAAAGCAAATCTTGAGGTTACAGCATACAATGACATTCTTGCCAATTCCCTGCATTCTTATTGTGTAGCAACAGTTTGGTGAATGCTCTTTTCTGTTCCAGTACATTGTTGCCCCTATGCACTAATTTTGCCTTAAAAGATCCAACCATCTATCAGATCACTTTCACTATTTGTATGTTACGTGATATTAATATAAATATTGTGCTTTTTTATGGGGCTATGCAAATGCTTTACATTATGCACATTTTATGAGTAAATATGAGTGTATAGAAGGATCAGTGTATGTATGGGTGCTGGGTTGAACTTGATGGTCTTTTTTCAACCCGATTTAACTATGTAACATTATATTAGATATAATCTATATTTTATTTTAGAATTTCACATTGCTATCATGTCAATACAATATACATTCTTTAATACAGAGATGTGAACTTTAGAAGAGAAATTATAAACTGAGCAGAGTTCATTGTGCTCACTGAAAATCTATTTGCTGTTTATTGCCCCCAAAGGTTTGTTTAAATTGCAAATTATTATGAGCACTTTAGAATGAATTACAACAGATAAATGGGGAATGGGAGGATAAGCTTGGTAATAATCAAACGGGAGAAGAAAAGGTTGAGTTCACTTGAAGGAACTGTTGTTTTTTTAACAAACATGAGACTAGTGATATATAAAATTTAAGACTGTCTAGACTTTCTTCAGTTATGAACATCAACATTGACAAAATAGCTGATTTAATGTAGTGGAAATTCACTTGACATTTTCTTACAGTAATTAGATAGACATAAATACTCTCTCTGCCAACTGGAGATAAAGGTGAAGCATCATATGTGGGCGAGAGTTGAGTTTAACTGCAACAATGTGTTTGTGTGAAATTATTATTTTATAATTACCATGCTGTGCAGTCATTAATATCTTAGAATTAAATTCCACAGATTAACACCTTTGTCTAAATTAGTGACTTCACATTTTCTTTTATGTTTCATAACAAATCTGACTGGTTAATAAGACAGCAACTAGAGATTTGAAAATCCCAAACACCATAACTGTAGAACTATAAGAGAATATAAAGGTACTGGAATATCTCTATAATGTGTGTCTCAAGGGCATGTAAAGTGGTATAATGGAAGTAAACCCTTTAACAACCAGTTGACAGACAGATTCCATCATGGTGTGTATAAATGTTCATTTATAATTTAGTAATCGAGTTGTTTGCCAGCAGCGTGTATAAAATCCTGCCATTCCAAGATAATATATGGCAGGACTGAAAGGTGCCATCATCTTCATTTACCTACACACAAAAGCTAAAATTTACCACATTTGTCTAGGTATAGTTGTTGATGGTCAACTAGTTACATCAACCTTTTTTAAAAATGCTAATTGCTATATAGAGAATCCTAGTGACCATAGATTGACATGGCTACGTGAAGTTTTTATGAGGATGAAGAAATTGTACATTGTATAGGGATTATGACCAGCAGGCAGGAATAATTCAAAAGAGGCTATTGAAGAAAGGTTACGAATTTGGGAAAGTACAGAAGGCATGAGAAAAGGCAGGTAATAAGCAGAGGCAAAAGTTTTTAGAGGTAAAAAAGAAAAAGCAGTGTATTTGTGAACAAGTACCTTTATTTCCTGAACAAAATGCACATATTAAACAGGTATTAAAAATGATAAAGAAACATGGGGGTTGTTAAAGGAGGATACTGAATTGCCCCCCTTTATTAAAACAATCAAAAGATCATTTTTAGCAGGGCACAGAATTTGAAGGCAATATTTGTCTCTACAAGATTGAGACTGGAAAATCACAGAGAAGAGCTAGGAGGATATTCTCTTTTTCATAGACCAAATGGAATGTTTAGGTGTGCTCATTGTGTAACTGTAAATATGTTTGAAAAACTAGTTGACAGAGGCTTAGATGTTCATCAAATAGAATCATTTTTGAATTGCCATTTGAAACACATGATGGGGCAGATTTATCAATTAAAAAACGTCGAATTCGAATACCAAATTCGAAGTTTTTTCAGCAATTTGGCAATCCTGTGATCGAATAAAAATCGTTCGATCGAAAGATTAAATCGTTCGAATCGAACGATTCGAACGATTTTAGCGATCGATCGAAGGATTTTTATTTGATGTGTACAGACTTAGAAAAATGTTGTACAAAGTCCCCATAGGCTAACATAGCACTTCGGCAGGTTTAATTTGGCGAAGTATTGAAGTCGAAGTTTTTTTTAAAAAGACAGTACTTCAATTATCGAATGGTCGAATATTCAAACGATTTTTACTTTGAATCGAAGTCAAAGTAAATTCGATGTCGTAGTATCCTATTCGATGGTCAAAGTATTCAAAAAATGGTATACAGTACAATTTATGGTAGAATGTACATTAAAGCTGAGCTATATTGGGAAAACTAATAGGGCTCTAACATTTAGGCTGGGTGAGCATAGGAGGGCAATTAAAAGGGCTTGTGCAGATTGAGTTAAAAAAATCCACTATATGTATATGCACTTTGCTGAAGCACACAAAAATGATTTTAGTGGAAGTAGAGTGGTGATTCTAGCCGGTATTGATTTGAGCCGAAGGAAAGGGGTCGGGGGGGAGATTTAATCAATACCCTTATAAAGGTAAACAGCAGTATATTTTTGAGTTCCATACAGTGAAGCCATATGGCTTGAATGGAAATATAAAGTTGGTGCCATTTTTAAAATAAATATGCTTTTAGTCCTATTATTTTGTATTTTTGGGTTACTTTTCCTTTAACAAAATGGCAGTAATCTTTACAAAGAACAAATGGAGAGGAAGTAGGAGGTATTTAAGAATATGTGTAATAGTGAGTAGTTTGCATGATGAAGCTTCTATAAGTGAAACTCGTAGCAAACAACAGTTTAAAGACCACGTTTACAGCAATAATACAGGTGCATTGCTTCAAACGTGTTCAAAGTGCCAGTGCACCCAGCAGCCACAGTTTGTATAAAAGTGCCAATGCGGCCATTTAGCTTTGAGTTACAGTTCAACCTCTCGTAATGTGCATGATATAATAGCGGCAACAGTTGATAGAGGTGAACAAATACAATTTACTCAATTTAGCACAGTTGCACAGGGGATTTAGCGTGTGCACTTTGAATATGAGAGAATTTTCCAAATGAATGTGCTACCTGGATTCCTAGGGGCACCCCCCCCCTTAAAGATAAGTATGGAAAGATCTCACCAAACCAGACTGCTCACACGCTGCACCCCTTATCTCTGCGTCCACTAAACTTTGTGTCTGGCTGTGTCTCCCAATGTTCCATTCTTTTCAAAATCCATTTAATAATTGTGGCCGCTGATTGCACTAGCACTGTGAACAACTGCAGCTGCTTATTAATTATCAGGAACAACTTGAGGGCTCCATTTCTTGCTGAGGAATTTTGAAAACAATTTTTAATTAATTTTATTAGATCCTTTTGAATTTTGAGTGGTCTTGTAAATTATATTTTTAATGTGTATAACTGTTGATTGTAAAATGTATATTACAGTATATTGAATAAACAGTATTTTAAATCCACACAATGTATTTATGTTTGTGTATATTGCATAAGACAAAGGGCACCTTATGCCATGTCTTAAATATGTATAAATATGCATTCATAAAACCCAAAGATGTGGCCTTTACTTTTTGCAGCTTGACGAATGGAAGACGATCTATGACTCTCAATTGCTCAATGAAATGGAATGGCCAGATCCTTAGGAAGATCTTCTGACTACTTTTCAAAAACTACAGTTACGCTGCATACAACCTGTATCATATCGCTGTATCCTAGTGCACTGAAATAAAAATACTTTTTAACTGACAAGTCTGCCTGGAAGATTGGTCTTTGGAATGGCTGCTCATTTTTTATGAATGGTTACCCGCTCCCTCAACTGAAGGTTCAGGGCGGTGCACCTCAACCCCTTCTCCAAATTGGTGAGTTTTTACTTTGATACCTGAGAATTCTACTGCAAACCATCACCTTTTAGTGTTTAGGACTCTATTTTGACCTGACAAGGTAGCCATACCAAATAAAGACTTGTGCTTCATACCATATCTGTATTACAGCAAAGTATGCTATTTCATTGTCCTTTGGGAAAAACTAAATACTACCGTGAAATAATTAGCATATGCATTTATATAAAAACTGGGTAAGTAATAATCTTAAAAGCCTTAGTTGGTGGGGCCTAAGGTGCACCATGCTATTAAATATACCCCAAAGTGCATCTGATTCTGAATGTAAACATACAATGGTTTGTTTATTAAGATATAGCAAGATGGAAAGTGATAGGTTTTTTGCTCTCTATGCACTGTGCTATTCATGCTCTCTATGCATGTGGCACTGTCTGTTATTTTCAGGTGACACGTGACGTGAGCACAATGTGGACATCCGATGCTTGTCTTCCTGATTAGTATTATTTCTTTCTCTATTTTCTTGTCATAATCACTTTTCTTTGCTCCATTGTTCTCTGCAATTCTAACTGTTATTTGTTTGTTCCTCTCTTGTCCTTTTTTCCTATTGTTTTCCTATGCTCTGTTCTCATCCATTTATTCTGTCTTTTCCTTTGCCCATACAGACAAGCATAGAATGCAAGCATAGAATGTCAAAATTTGAATGATCAGCATGATAACCTGATATTTAGTACAAAACTGGATTATTAGCACATACTTATATAGCAAAAGCAGGGTTTGAATATCTTCTTGAAACTTGGAATAAATGTGTGGCAGAATCAAAAGGGGCCATGTCAAAAGTATATTGCCCCGAAATATAAATAGAATACTTTTATAATAGGCAATTGTTTTCCAGTTTACTGCTTATTATTGTTTTTGAATTCACCATGTAGCAGGCAATTTCTTTGGAAGAGTACAGTGGTGCAGTGGTTAGCTTTATAATTACAGCCTAGCAGTTCTGGGTTAACAGGTTCAGTTGCAGCCAGGGCACTACTTGCAAGAAGTTTGTATTTTCTTATGTTGTTTTTTTACAGGTACTCATTTTAACTCTCCACTTCAATTAAGAAAAATGTCCACAAACTGAGTGAATCAGAAAGGAACCTCACATTGTAAGTTCTACTGGGGCAGAGACATGTGTGAATTATGTATAATTACTGTAATGTAAAGCAGAATATGTTGGTGCGATATAAATAAAAGATGATAATAATAATAATAATAGATTTGCGATCATTTCCACCAGAAAAGGGAAAACGATATCTTAAGAATTGCAAAAAGCACTGCCAGGCTGTTGCTCTGTTTCTTAAAGACTACTGAAAAACATAATGAAAATTTGATGCAATGGCTGAAGAAATCTAACTGGAAATGAGCTTCTGACAAGAGAAAGCAGCAGGTTGTCTCCTTCTCATGCCAGTTCTTTCTGCTGGTAAAGATTGGTATTCAGAAAACTGTTGATCCTTTTAACTTTCCAAAAAAAATATTACAGCAGGGAAGAATGAGCAGATGCTGATTCCTAGGATTTTATAACAACTCGGCAGTCACTCCGGCTGGTGTGCCCAACCTTTCAGTGGGGGAGAATACTGTGGAGAAAATAATTAGGTCAAATCTATTAAACGAGAGCAGAACTTTAAGAAATTTTAAGATGTGTCAGACTGTGCGCCTTTGCAGCTGCCAATATCTAGCTTATAACAAAGAAAGGAAACCATAGGAGCTTTAGTAATCTGCCAAAAAAATGATGCAGGACAGGAGGATTTAAAAAAAAATCAATAGGAAGTGTGTGTCTGTGTTTGTGTCTATCTAAGATTATATTCGACCTGCTGTAATTTATAAGGCTTTTTGAAGTTACTGAGGAGCTTCATGACCATATAAAAGAAGATGGCTGTACTCAGAGTGTAACAGGTACAAAATGAAGACTTCTTTCTCTAGAAATGATTTGCTATATTTAACAGTAGTAAATTAATTAAATTGTCCACTCATTCCATGAATACCAGGCTTTTTCCAGCTTAGCTCATCCTCACAATATGCTGCTATTGCATATAAAAAACTGCCAACATGGAAGCAAAATTTTCTCTTCTTGTGCTACATATAACTTGTCTTCAGAGTAGGACTGGAGTATCCAGGGACCACCAGGGACCTGTCTGAAGGGCCCACCACCCAGCCACTGCAACTTCCCACTCCAGCTGTGCCCCCCCCAGCAAATGCTGCTCCCATTGTGCTGTGTTACTTACTTTGCTGAATTGCTGTTAAAAATTAAAGAAAGCCTTGCATTTCCAGCGGAACACACGGTAGCTGTGGTAGCTGGGGGTGGCTGACTTATGGGCATTTGGCAGGACCCAACAGGGGTCCACTGGAATTTCTTTCAAGGTCAGTCTGACCCAGATTATCTTCAAGTACATCACACACAAAATTAACAAATTGCAGTAATGATAACAGAACAACAGGGACATTTATAACCTCAATCTATAGGTGTATAATGTTAGTAGGGGTATATTATTATTATCTATAATCTACAAGTGTTAATTTGTCACTGAATATTAAAAAAAGGCATGGCTGTGTTGCTCAAAGCTTAAAATAAAATAATGTCTCCTCATTCTGCTACCAGATTCCCAGCTAGCACCCTGACTGTCAGGGACACAAATCCCAGCACCTTAACTGCCATGCACAAATGAAAGCAATACCATTCCTCTCCTGCTTTTCTGCAAGTTTTACTGCCTGTATGCTGTCCCTTCCATGCCAGTCCCAACATCTGGCTAGTTTGTTTATTCAGAAAATTCTGTTACCAGTACTCCATTTTCTTCTACTCTACAAGTTTTCTTATTCCCCCAGTTCAACTATGCTCCCTTACCAGCTCTTTGATTTAAATGTCATACGGTAGTTTTATTGAACCTGTTGTAACAGCTCATTCATGTTATTGTCTGACAGTAATAGACAGTAGAATTGACCTGCTGTCACTGAATTTCGAAGAGGAGCATTACCTTATACAGCGATTCAGTGCTACTCTTGGTTTTCTAATAGCAGAGAGTATATTTTATTTGAAACAGGTTTCAGTATACCATTATGTAAGCTACTTTTCTCAAGATTTCTTAGCATGTACTCCATGATTTTTGAGTAGGAATCGTGGTCAGTGCAATCGACCACAATTTACCAGAATTATTTTGGGGAAAATCAGCTATAACTACAAAGGAGAACTTAATTTAATAATTAAACATTTCGAATAGATTTATTTATCTTTTTTGAAAATTATATATGCTTGATATTTACTTGTGTGACCATTTATAAATGTGTGTTTTAAAATTATGTGTAAACTTTAAAAAAAAAAGTCTTGAGTGCTCTTCTATGTAATTTGCATTGATTTATTTTTGTTTTCAAGATAACCTGTGTTATTCAGATTTAATGAGCTTTGTGACAACAGTGGCACTTAATGGTATTTCAGAAGAAAACAGAGAACTATTCTGATTTAACTTTCCTCAGGAAAGATATCAGAAGAGTTTTCTATACAAATGAATAGATTTACATTTTTGGGAAAATAAATAATACAGAGAACATTTTTATTGTAGAATTTCTTTTTTTTTAGTAAATCACAGGTCTAAATAACATTGGAGTGCATTTTTTAGATTCTAAAGTGTCAAGAGTTTGGTTTCTAGAGCTATACAACAATGTAAATGACTGTTAAAATATTAAACAGTCAGTGTACAAATCCTTTCTATAGGACAGAGAATTATAACAAGAAAAACAAAATAACTGTGGAAGAAGCAACACCTAAAATACTCCTTGCTAAAAAGGGATAAAATGTGGGCGCATTTAGGCCATTTTAGTTACCTGAATAGGAATTGTCTCTTTATCTCACCCATTACCCTTACTCTGTACTTAGAGTTACATTTACGTCCATGCCTATATGTTGCTGCTATTAAGGTAAAATGAAAACTTAAATATGTGGCTTTTATTTAAGTTATTTATGCACACCAGAAAATGTGCCCTACCTATATAGACCCACCGACATTTGACCTACAGCACAGTTACTTGAAGTATTCTCCCTGTACACCACTTATCTTCATCTTATCCCCTGGAGCCGATCCCTTGGAATTGTTAATTAAATTCTCAGAAGAACAAGGTTTGCATTAAACCTTGACCCATGTTGCTTTATGTACTGCATTCACACCCATATTTGGGGACCCAGCTACTTTGACTGAACCAGACTTCTCCAACCAGTGTTTTATTTATGAGATGGTAGAGATCTGTTGCAGTCACTGAAAATATTTTTCATAGTTAGAAAAGCTATAAATACATCAAATATATGTAAATATATGATTCACATAGTATGCACTAAAATACAGCACGTCATTGTATTAGTATGTTTTCTTTTGACCAAAGATCATAAGTCTATTGATACTAATATATGTTTTCATATGCCAAGGGATCCTGCAGTAATTCCCAGAGAAGTGACTTCATGCATACACAACATATGTGAATCAATGTGGCCTGCACACTTTCTTTTCTAATACATTACCATTCATATATCATGCTAATTTTGGATCCGAATCTCTTTAAATATAAAAAGCTATATATAGAGTATATAAGCTGATACGTACAATGTATCCTTGGATGATCCCTTGAAGTAAAAGTATTTTTGGGAAACAACTTTTTTCAATATATATTCAGTATTCTACTGAGACACCAGCGCTGTACAGAAACAGTTTTTCACAAATGGCCAGGGAAACTGTTAAGACTGCACTTTTTTTCAAGTGGCTGGCTTCGTATACACATTTCTAGTTATAGTTATTGGATCAGATAAGAGATAGGGATGAAATGTCAGGCTGAGACAGCTAAAATGTGTTTCAAAGCACAAAACATATTTGTTAATGTCATATAGGATCTTAAGAGAACTTTTGTGCCATGCCTTAATGTTAAAAAAGCTACTTTATTGAGATTTTAACAATAAAAAATAAATACAATTTTAGCAACAGTAATGTACAGTTCAAGTAATGTTTCATTTGTACCCTGTACATGAGGAGGTGCTTTACTATATTGTGCAATCATTTCTTATAGCTATGCACATTTGTTATATTTTTATTTACAGAAATGGTGTGAATCTACAGACAATTTCTCTTGGTCAGGGTCAAGGTCGTATGCTAGGAGGATGATTGAAAAAGTAAGGGTACATGCTGACTGAGGTTATCATCATTTAATGTAAAAAGAATTTATGGAACATTAAATACAGGATAATGCATCATTTTGCAATGACATAATCAAGCGAGTCACTTTTCTGTATGTTTAATATGTTATTTATATACACTATATTGTCAAAAATTAGGGATGTAGCGAACGTCGGAAAAAAAGTTCGCGAACATATTCGCGAACTTGCGAAAAAATGCGAGCGGTTCGCGAACGGTTCGCGAACCCCATAGACTTCAATGGGAAGGCGAACTTTAACATCTAAAAAAGACATTTCTGGCCAGAAAAATGATTTTAAAGTTGTTTAAAGGGTGCAACGACCTGGACAGTGGCATGCCAGAGGGGGATCAAGGGCAAAAATGTATCTGAAAAATCTGCCTGTGTGTGCTTGGAAGAGATAGTGTAGGGGGAGAGCTGTTAGTGATTTCAGGGACAGATGATAGTAAGTTTGCTGGCTAGTAATCTGCTTGATACTGCTCTGTATTGGAGGGACAGAAGTCTGCAGGGATTTGAGGGACATTTTAGCTTAGGTAGCTTTGCTGGCTAGTAATCTACTGTTCTCTTTAAACAACTGCCATACGTTGCCCTTGTAGGCATTGTTTGCCCAGTTTTTTTGGACGCAGCCACTGAAGCACAGTTGCCAGAAAAAATATGCCATATAAATGCTGAAAATAGTCATTTTTCGCCATACGTTGACCTTGTAGACATTGTTTGCCCAGTTTTTTTTGGACGCAGCCACTGAAGCACAGTTGCCAGAAAAAATATGCCATATAAATGCTGAAAATAGTAATTTTTCGCCATACGTTGACCTTGTAGACATTGTTTGCCCAGTTTTTTTGGATGCAGCCACTGAAGCACAGTTGCCAGAAAAAATATGCCATATAAATGCTGAAAATAGTCATTTTTTGCCATATACGTTGAGTCAACGTATGGCAAAAAATGACTATTTTCAGCATTTATGTGGCATATTTTTTCTGGCCTCTGTGCTTCAGTGGCTGCGGCCAAAAAAACTGGGCAAACAATGCCTACAAGGTCAACGTCGTTGACCTTGTAGGCATTGTTTGCCCAGTTTTTTTGGCCGCAGCCACTGAAGCACAGAGGCCAGAAAAAATATGCCATATAAATGCTGAAAATAGTCATTTTTTTGGTCGCAGCCACTGAAGCACAGTTGCCAGAAAAATTATGCCATATAAATGCTGAAAATATAAATTTTTTTGGTTGCAGCCACTGAAGCACAGAGGCCAGAAAAATTATGCCATATAAATGCAGAAAATATGCATTTTTTTGGTCGCAGCCACTGAAGCACAGTTGACAGAAAAATTATGCCATATAAATGCTGAAAATATAAATTTTTTTGGTTGCAGCCACTGAAGCACAGAGGCCAGAAAAATTATGCCATATAAATGGAGAAAATATGCATTTTTTTGGTTGCAGCCACTGAAGCACAGAGGCTAGAAAAATTATGCCATATAAATGGAGAAAATATGCATTTTTTTGGTTGCAGCCACTGAAGCACAGAGGCTAGAAAAATTATGCCATATAAATGGACAAAATATGCATTTTTTTGGTTGCAGCCACTGAAGCACAGAGGCCAGAAAAATTATGCCATATAAATGCAGAAAATATGCATTTTTTTGGTTGCAGCCACTGAAGCACAGAGGCTAGAAAAATTATGCCATATAAATGGACAAAATATGCATTTTTTTGGTTGCAGCCACTGAAGCACAGAGGCCAGAAAAATTATGCCATATAAATGCAGAAAATATGCATTTTTTTGGTTGCAGCCACTGAAGCACAGAGGCTAGAAAAATTATGCCATATAAATGGACAAAATATGCATTTTTTTGGTTGCAGCCACTGAAGCACAGAGGCCAGAAAAATTATGCCATATAAATGCAGAAAATATGCATTTTTTTGGTTGCAGCCACTGAAGCACAGAGGCCAGAAAAATTATGCCATATAAATGCAGAAAATATGCATTTTTTTGGACGCAGCCACTGAAGCACAGTTGCCAGAAAAAATATGCCATATAAATGCTGAAAATAGTAATTTTTCGCCATACGTTGACCTTGTAGACATTGTTTGCCCCGTTTTTTTGGACGCAGCCACTGAAGCACCCTAGTTTGTAACGGTGGCGGAGGGAGGAGGACGCTAAAGGACAGCTGTGTGTGGAGTCATGAGGCTTGAAGAGAAGGACAGCTGCATAGAAGTCAGAACAAGTCTTCCGGCGTGCAGTAACCCTCCGAGATCCACCCCTCATTCATTTTAATAAAGGTCAGGTAATCGACACTTTTGTGACCTAGGCGAGTTCTCTTCTCAGTTACAATCCCTCCTGCTGCACTGAAGGTCCTTTCTGAGAGCACACTTGAGGCTGGGCAAGACAAGAGGTTCATGGCAAATTGTGACAGCTCTGGCCACAGATCAAGCCTGCGCACCCAGTAGTCCAGGGGTTCATCGCTCCTCAGAGTGTCGATATCTGCAGTTAATGCCAGGTAGTCCGCTACCTGCCGGTCGAGGCGTTCTTTGAGGGTGGATCCAGAAGGGTTGTGGCGCTGCCTTGGACAGAAAAACATTTGCATGTCTGATGTTACAGACCGGCCAAAGGGCTTTGTCCTTGCAGGTGTGCTCGTGGCAGGATTACTGGCACCTCTGCCCCTGGAATGTTGATGAGTTCCTGAAGTGACATCACCCTTAAAAGCATTGTACAACATGTTTTGCAGGCTGGTTTGTAAATGCCGCATCTTTTCGGACTTGTGGTATGTTGGTAACATTTCTGCCACTTTATGCTTGTACCGAGGGTCTAGTAGCGTTGCGACCCAGTACAGGTCCTTCTCCTTAAGCCTCTTGATACGGGGGTCCTTCAACAGGCATGCCAGCATGAAAGACCCCATTCTCACAAGGTTGGATGCAGAGCTATCCATCTCCGCTTCCTCATTATCAAGGACTGCATCATCCACGGTCTCCTCCCCCCAGCCACGTACAAGACCAGGGGTCCCCAAAAGGTCACCACTAGCCCCCTGGGAAGCCTGCTCCTGTTGGTCCTCCTCCTCCTCCTCCACAAAGCCACCTTCCTCCTCTGACTCCACTTCTGGCACCTCTCCCTGCGTTGCAGCAGGTGCCTGGGTTCGTTCTGGTGATTGCGACCATAAATCGTGCGCTTCCAGCTCCTCGTCACGCTGGTCTACAGCCTCATCTGTCACTCGTCGCATGGCACGCTCCAGGAAGAAAGCGAAGGGTATTAGGTCGCTGATGGTGCCTTCGGTGCGACTGACCATATTTGTCACCTCTTCAAAAGGTCGCATGAGCCTGCAGGCATCGCGCATAAGCACCCAGTAACGGGGGAAAAAAATCCCCAGCTCTGCAGATCCAGTCCTACCACCCAGTTCAAAAAGGTACTCGTTGACGGCCCTTTGTTGTTGCAGCAGACGTTCCAACATAAGGAGCGTTGAATTCCAGCGAGTCTGGCTGTCAGAAATCAAACGCCTGACTGGCATGTTGTAGCGCTGCTGAATGTCAGCAAGGCGTGCCATGGCTGTGTAGGAACGTCTGAAATGGGCCGACACCTTTCTGGACTGGGTGAGAACGTCCTGGAATCCTGGGTACTTGGAGACAAAACGTTGGACTATTAAATTTAACACATGTGCCATGCAGGGCACATGTGTTAAATTTCCCAGTCTCAACGCTGCCAACAGATTGCTTCCATTGTCACACACCACTTTTCCGATCTGCAGTTGGTGTGGGGTCAGCCACCGATCGGCCTGTGACTGCAGAGATGACAGGAGTACAGATCCGGTATGGTTTTTGCTTTCCAGGCACGTCATCCCCAAGACAGCGTGACAACGGCGTACCTGGCACGTCGAATAGCCTAGGGGGAGCTGGGGGTGCACAGGTGTGGAGGAGGAGAAGGAGGACCCAGCAGCAGAGTAAGAAGAAGAAGAGGAAGAAGACGAGGTAGAGAGCGATGGAGGAGTAGAGGTGGTGGCAGAACCGCGTGCAATCCGTGGCGGTGACACCAACTCCACTGTTGTTGTTGTTGTTGAGCTACCCATTCCCTGCTTCCCATTCCCAGCCATTACCAAGTTCACCCAGTGGGCAGTGTAGGTGACATACCTGCCCTGACCATGCTTGGAGGACCATGCGTCAGTAGTCATATGGACCTTTGGCCCAACACTAAGTGACAGAGATGCGGTAACTTGGCTCTGCACATGTTGGTACAGGTGTGGTATTCCCTTTTTAGAAAAAAAATTGCGGCTGGGTACCTTCCACTGCGGTGTCCCAATTGCTACAAATTTGCGGAAGGCCTCAGAGTCCACCAGCTGGTATGGTAAAAGCTGGCGGGCTAAGAGTGCAGACAAGCCAGCTGTCAGACGCCGGGCAAGGGGGTGACAGTCAGACATTGGCTTCTTACGCTCAAACATGGCCTTCACAGAAACTTGGCTGGTGGCAGATGACTGGGAATGGGAACAGGTGGTCAAGGTGGAAGGCGGAGTGGAGGGTGGTTCAGATGGGTCAAGGAGAGCAGAGGTAGAGCAGTAAGATGCTGGACCAGAAGGAGTGTGGCTTTTAGTTTGCCTGTTGCCTTTGAGGTGTTGCTCCCAAAGTGCTTTGTGCTTGCCGCTCATGTGCCTTCGCATAGAAGTTGTACCTATGTGGCTGTTGGGCTTACCAAGGCTCAGTTTCTGACTGCACTCATTGCAAATTACAATGCTTTTGTCAGAGGCACACACATTAAAAAAATGCCACACTGCTGACTTTTTGGAAGTCTGCGATCTGGCGGTAACAGTAGAAGTTGGCGGCATTGGCGGCAATGGCGGGTGCGTTGGCCGGCTGAACACAGGTGCCGATACATGTTGTTGCCCTACTGATCCCTGCGGGCTGGCCTCCCTGCTTCTTCTAAGTCTTATTCTCCTACTGCCTCTCTGACTCTCCGTCTCTCCATCTGAACTACCCTCCTCTTGCTCTCTTCTACTAGGCACCCACAAAACATCAATCTCCTCATCATCATTCTCCTCAGATGCATCAATTTCTTCTGACACATCACAGAAGGAAGCAGCAGCGGGGACCTCCTCCTCCTCCTCATCACTCATCATTATGTCCATCTCTGTCGTGTTCTCTGCCAGAATTAAATCTGGTGTAACGTCCTCATCTCCTTCATCTTCTTCTGCCAATAATGGTTGCGCATTACTCAGTTCAAGAAACTCATGGGAAAATAACTCCTCTGACTCCAGTGAAGAAGGGGCACCGGTGGTGGAGGAAGTGTTACGTGGGGTGGCCATAGCAGTGGAGGATGAGGAGGATGTTGTGGTAAAGTTAGAAACGGTAGAGGATGGGGTGTGCTGTGTAAGCCAGTCAACTACCTCTTCAGCATTTTGGGAGTTCAGGGTCATTGGCTTTTTAAAACTGGGCAATTTGCTAGGGCCACAGGATTGCATAGCAGCACGGCCCCTAGCACGGCCTCTGCGTGGCGGCCTGCCTTTGCCTGGCATTATTTTTAAAAAAACAACAACAACAAAAACTCAGTTGGTTTTTCTGGAAACGATAATACACACAGCTAGATGGCAGTTTGAAGAAAACAGTGTGCAAATAATGCCTACAAGATCAACGTATACACTACTACAGCGGTGGATACGGATTACGTAAAATATATGAATGCTGCTTGAAAAAAAGTAACTCAAGTGGTTTTTCTAGAGACGATAATATTATCAATATTTAGACAAAATGTGAACAAGCTCACACAGCTAGATGGCGGTTTGAAGAAAACACTGTGCAAATAATGCCTACAAGGTCAACGTATACACAGCGGTGGATACGGATTACGTAAAATATAAGAATGCTGCTTGAAAAAAAGTCACTCCGGTGTTTTTTCTGGAGACGGTAATATTATGGATATTTAGACAGAATGTGAACACGGGCACACAGCTAGATAGCAGTTGGTTGAATAACACACTGGGCAAAAAATGCCTACAGGGCAAATAATGCCTACAAGGTCAACGTATACACAGCGGTGGATACGGATTACGTAAAATATAAGAATGCTGCTTGAAAAAAAGTCACTCCGGTGTTTTTTCTGGAGACGGTAATATTATGGATATTTAGACAGAATGTGAACACGGGCACACAGCTAGATAGCAGTTGGTTGAATAACACACTGGGCAAAAAATGCCTACAGGGCAAATAATGCCTACAAGGTCAACGTATACACAGCGGTGGATACGGATTACGTAAAATATAAGAATGCTGCTTGAAAAAAAGTCACTCCGGTGTTTTTTCTGGAGACGGTAATATTATGGATATTTAGACAGAATGTGAACACGGGCACACAGCTAGATAGCAGTTGGTTGAATAACACACTGGGCAAAAAATGCCTACAGGGCAAATAATGCCTACAAGGTCAACGTATACACAGCGGTGGATACGGATTACGTAAAATATAAGAATGCTGCTTGAAAAAAAGTCACTCCGGTGTTTTTTCTGGAGACGGTAATATTATGGATATTTAGACAGAATGTGAACACGGTCACACAGCTAGATAGCAGTTGGTTGAATAACACACTGGGCAAAAAATGCCTACAGGGCAAATAATGCCTACAAGGTCAACGTATACACAGCGGTGGATACGGATTACGTAAAATATAAGAATGCTGCTTGAAAAAAAGTCACTCCGGTGTTTTTTCTGGAGACGGTAATATTATGGATATTTAGACAGAATGTGAACACGGGCACACAGCTAGATAGCAGTTGGTTGAATAACACACTGGGCAAAAAATGCCTACAGGGCAAATAATGCCTAAAAGGTCAACTTATACACTACTACAGCGATGGATACGGATTACGTAAAATTTATTATGGCTGCTTGAAAAAAGTCACTCCGGTGTTTTTTCTGGAGACGGTAATATTATGGATATTTAGACAGAATGTGAACACGGTCACACAGCTAGATAGCAGTTGGTTGAATAACACACTGGGCAAAAAATGCCTACAGGGCAAATAATGCCTACAAGGTCAACGTATACACAGCGGTGGATACGGATTACGTAAAATATAAGAATGCTGCTTGAAAAAAAGTCACTCCGGTGTTTTTTCTGGAGACGGTAATATTATGGATATTTAGACAGAATGTGAACACGGGCACACAGCTAGATAGCAGTTGGTTGAATAACACACTGGGCAAAAAATGCCTACAGGGCAAATAATGCCTACAAGGTCAACGTATACACAGCGGTGGATACGGATTACGTAAAATATAAGAATGCTGCTTGAAAAAAAGTCACTCCGGTGTTTTTTCTGGAGACGGTAATATTATGGATATTTAGACAGAATGTGAACACGGGCACACAGCTAGATAGCAGTTGGTTGAATAACACACTGGGCAAAAAATGCCTACAGGGCAAATAATGCCTAAAAGGTCAACTTATACACTACTACAGCGATGGATACGGATTACGTAAAATTTATTATGGCTGCTTGAAAAAAGTCACTCCGGTGTTTTTTCTGGAGACGGTAATATTATGGATATTTAGACAGAATGTGAACACGGTCACACAGCTAGATAGCAGTTGGTTGAATAACACACTGGGCAAAAAATGCCTACAGGGCAAATAATGCCTAAAAGGTCAACTTATACACTACTACAGCGGTAGTAAAATAAAAAAAAGTTAAATAAAAAAAGAATGAATATTAAAAAAAAAAAAATTAAAGTTGGTGCTGCTGAACTACTAGGAGCAGCAGATTAGCACACCAGTCCCACTCCCCAACACTGCTAGACTAATAGCACTGGGCTCTTATAGTAGTAGTAGTAGTAGTAGTAGTAGTAGTAGTAGTAGTAAAACAACAAAAAAATAAATAAAAGCAGTCCTTACAAGGACTATTGCTATTGCAGCAGTCAGCAGATGAGATCAGAAGCAGGACAGCTGCCCACTGCAGCTACATACAGAGCACTGCAGTAGAAGGTAGATTACTAGCCAGCAAAGCTACCTAAGCTTAAATGTCCCTCAAACCCCTGCAGACTTCTGTCCCTCCAATAACAGAGCAGTATCAAAACGATTACTAGCCAGCAAACTTTCAACTGTCCCTGAAATCACTAACAGGCAGCAGCTCTCTCCCTACACTATCTCTTCAGCACACACAGGCAGAGTGAAAAAAAGCTGCAGGGCTTCGGTTTTTATAGGGAAGGGGAGTGGTCCAGGGGAGAGCTTCCTGATTGGCTGCCATGTACCTGCTGGTCTGGGGTGAGAGGGCAAAAAAAAGCGCCAACAATGGCGAACCCAAAATGGCGAACGTCGCGCGACGTTCGCGAACTTCCGGCGAGCGCGAACACCCGATGTTCGCGCGAACAAGTTCGCCGGCGAACAGTTCGCGCCATCTCTATCAAAAATATCCAGACACCTATCTGTTCAATATCTCATGCTAAAGAGTTAGAAGATGCACAGTTGTACTTATTACATCAGACGACCATGCAAAAGTGACCACACTTCTGAGTAACAACAACACATAGGAAGCAAGAAAAAGGGTCCCAACCAACAGCTACAAGAAAACTGCCATAGACCTTTTAAAACAGATGAAAGAAGACAAAGCTATTGATCAGGCCACATATCATCACCTCTACCCTGGGGAAACCCCTCCATGTATATATGGACTCCCTAAGATAATTGGCAATTAGTACACCAAAAAGACCCCATCCCAAAGAACTAGAAGAGTAATATTGTGTATGCAGTGCAGTGAGGAATGCTCTGATATATGGGGTGGAAACCAAACAACAGTTATACCAGCGTATGGCGCAGCACAGAGAAGCCAGTTCCTCTAGTCAGAACTCCTCTAGCCATGTACCTACATCTAAAAGTAAAAGGACACTCGTTTGAAGACTGACAAGTCCAGATTCTAGACCGGGAGACCGACTGGTTTAAAAAAGGTGTTAAATAAATCATATATGTAAAAAATGAAAAACCAAGTCTGAATAGAGGTGGGGGGTGCGACATCTATAAATTGACTTTCTCAATTTCTCTGAATTGAGAAAATCACTGGGATGACTGGTAAAACGTCTTCAAGGAAAAAACACAGCAAGTCCAGTTGATTTGACTTATTTCTATAGATAAAACCCACAATTGTTACTTTTGGTGCTCACCCTAAAACATTGTGTGCTTCTGATTCTTTAGATGCAGGTGTGTTGTGGCAATTGACACAGGCAACTGTGAGAACCATGGAGCTAACATCACCATTGGAGGTGGCACTAGCTCCAGGGCTCACATGTGTTAATAGGCACACTGTATTCTATTCAGAAATTGAGTCAGGATAGACCAAGTATCACAAAGAGCAACTATAATGAAGTGCCTTTTGATGCAAGTACCATTAATGAGTGGGCTTTTCCAGGCAATGACTGCATTTATGGTTGTAAATGACCCTTAGAGTATGTGTATATATGGTTATTGCTATTACTCTCCTCTTGTGCATTTCTTTTTTTTTTAAGTGTAAGATGAGAATTGTATCTTCTTTTTGGCTTATTGTCCTTAGAAAGTCTACTTGGCAGTTGAATACATGCTGCTAACGCTCCATCACCACATGCTAGTTCTTTTAGCATTGTATTTTTCTCTGAATAATACTGCTACTTGTTAACTCCCTCTCTCCCTCCCTCTCTCTCTGCAAGTGTCTATCATACATCCAATTTAGTAGTGTCTCCTAATTTTCTGTTTCTTATAAATATTTTACAAAGAATTTTCACCAAAAGGCCAACTATCCATTATTTCTTCCTGATGACACTCATTTATTAGCCATTAAAATGCAAATACATCTATGATTTTTAAATCAGGAAAATTAACTTTAACACTTGGATAATTGATTAAAGGTCACAGAGACCGTATAACTTAATTTCCTAGATAATAATTGTGTTTTAGGGTTTTTTTTTTCATATTGTTTTGTATTCAGTCTTAATTTCATATGTTGACAGGTGAATAATTGTACTTTTTATTTTTTCCTCCTCAAATATAACATCTTTTCAGGCAGCAGAAGATGGCACATGGGTGATTCTACAGAACTGCCATCTTGCCACAAGCTGTCTCTAGAGCAGATCTGTGAAGAGGTTATTACAGATTCTGAAAAGACAAAACCTCTTTTTGGTTATGGCTAACCAGCTATCCATCACACAACTTTCCTGTATGAGTGTTGCAGAGTGGAATAAAAATGACCAATAAACCCCCAAAGGAGTTAAGGGCAAACCTGAAGTCTTACCTCAGTGATCCAATTTAAAATCCTGTTTTTTTTAAAGGTTGCAATAAACTAGAGGTAGGATCTTTATTGCATTGCATTTGCTTAATTGCAATGTTTATTAAATCTAACAATAATGTCAAAATATATCTTATATTGCAATGTATATAATATATAGCTTTTTGTTTTTCAGATTAGATGGATAGATGATAGATAGATAGATAGATAGATAGATAGATAGATAGATAGATAGATAGATAGATAGATACAATTAAATTAAAGCTCTGGAAGAACACTAAGCAGAAAGGAAAACACAAATTTGTAGCAAATAGGTAAGGGGATTAGAGTCTAATGCAGAGATATAATGTATTCATAAACATTATTTTCCATGGTACAGTACAATATGTGGAACAAAACAAATTATATCACAGAGTACCAAAGTAAAATGAATGGTGAAGGGATATATCTCCTAAGAGCTTTCAGTGTAGAAGCAAAATAAGTAATAATTAATTCAATGCAAGTGTGGTTTTACTTAAAGTGATACTGTCATGGGAAAACATGTTTTTTTCAAAACACATCAGTTTATAGTGCTGCTCCAGCAGACTTCTGCACTGAAATAAGTTTTTTTCAAAAGAGCAAACAAATTTTTTAATATTGCACTGCAAGTTGGAGTGATAGCACTCCTTTCCAGACGCTTGTCTGCCGCCTGCTCTGACCTTTTGCCTGTTTCATGAATTTTGTACTGCCTGTACGGAATAGGAACTGGTTTTGTTTGGCTCCTTCACACAACAATTTCCTGTATTCTGATTTGTTTTTTATGTGCTAGTAGCACACTAGAGGACAAATTCACTAACCTCCGAAATTCGCCATCGACGGCTTCGCTCACATCACAACACTTTGCCTGGCGTAGATTCGCCAGGACACTGCTAAATCACTAAAATCCGAAGTTGCATCCAGGGTCGACGAATGCTGGCGAAGTGAAGTTGCACTAGCGTTGCCTAATTTGCATACGGTGGGAAGTTAAAGTTGAATGGACGTATATGTTGCAGCAAAAACATTACAATACACAAGCCCGGGAAACCATAATAAAATAAAATAGGGTTGTTATATTTATACACATGAGCTCAGTGTATAGTTTTTGTGCCATATGTTAGGAAATGTAGGGGGGAAGCTGGGTACCCCAGAAAAAATTTCCAATCTTTTGCAGCCTATCACCCTGAAAAATGAAAATTCGCCAGCGTTTTTTGGGACTTTTTTTTGGGGAAGTCCTATCTACTCTATTGCACTTCGTGTGGTCTGAGGTGGTGAAGGCAAGTCTGGCGCAAGAGATAACGCTCAGTAAAATCCGCATCTTAGTGAATTTGCGTTGTTGCGTCCCTTCACCAGAGCGCAACTTCGCCAGGCATAAGGGAGCGAATTACTGCTAGAGTCTATCTCCTTCGCTAGCGAAGTTATGCCTGCACCCGTAAATCGGCGAAGTAACGAAATAATGTCATGCTGGCGAATTTTTGCGAACTTTAGTAACGTCGCCCTTTAGTAAATCTGCCCCTAGGTTCCTTTTTTTTTTTAGTTTTTATTATTAAATATTTTGTTTAAACATGCAGTTTCATCAGCTTCCACCGACTTGTTCAGTAAGGGCCTCTAAGAATCCCTAGTTTGGAGAAAGGAACTACAGATTTATTTCCTTTATATGGAACCTATCATGCAAAAATGATTTCCTTCACTGGAGGTGCATACTAATAGAGCCTACTCTCCAATTAGGGGAAATAGTATTTTGCCAAGAACCGCCATCCTTGTAAGAGTTATGCCATCCACACTGGGAGGGAGCATCTGGAGCAGGTGGACATGTTGATGATCAGTTGATGCATCTCACAAGGAGACCTGTGATAATAAATGTCAACTGTGATATCTAATCACCAGAGGAAATGAATTAAGACATTTTTGTTCTAGTTCATCTTTAGATTTTTCATCAACACTGCAGTAACATATTGTTTTAATGCTTGACATATTTATTATTTATGTATATGGTTTTATTATTTTATTATATTGGCAAATAAATTATTTTGCAAATTCTACCCACTTAGGCTCATTGTTCAGATTGCCACACTGGCTATCTTTCACTTTTTATAATTATTCATTTGAGGCTCTTCTAAAATGCTATTTTCTGGAAGTTTCTTTAAAAGGGTTTTCAACTGAAATTTATTTTTCTTTATTATACTATGTAAGTGTTCTTTTTCAGATGACATGAGCTTTAAGCTAGAATCTTATTTCTTTTTTCATGAAAGATGATTTTTTTTAGCATTGAAAGCTAGATTTTAAAATAGTCCTCTAGGCATCATTTTTACATTTTGGTTATTTTCCAAAGTAATCTTATAAAATTATATTTTAGATTCAGATGTAACCACCTTATTGAGCTTCTTTAAATAATTACATATGTTTTATGTCTATCAGTTTCATTCCATTTCATTTAGAGTCTACGCTTCATTAAAAATATATTTTATCATACTTAAATATTAATGCATTGACTCTAAGCCAAGAATCAGAGCTGATCTAACTGGCCCTGAAAAAAACTAAATTGTTGAATGTTTGGGATGTGCATGTATGGGATTAGCACTTCATGATCAAAATCAAGGATTTTCCAATTGCACATTGCACATGTATGGTAGATGTGACTATAATACTGAATTTGTTGCTGACCTCATTAGCTGGCTGAAATTATGGTGACTTTACTGTATGTTACAAAGTTAGTGGTTAACTTTGTTTGTTATTCTAAATATGCTGCAGCAGGCCTGGGGTTTTTTACAACTGGGCCATCAATTATATCTGGGTAGGTCCCAGATATATGAAGTTTTCTTCATTAACAGGCTTTTAATGGTGCTATTTTGAGTTTGCTTTGTTATATACTTGAGCTATTTATTTGGTTTTGATTACTTGTTTGGGGTTTAGGTGTTTGGAGGCCACAAGCAGGAACAGTTAGGCTGGTAGTCAATAGGTGTAATTTACAACCGCAACCACAGTTTTGCTTGCGCTACAGTTGATGTAGTCATTGTGGCACCATTCTTGTGTCCAAACATGCTCCTTGCATTTGCATGTTTTGGTGCTAAGTGCCATGGTAGCACAAATGCAGGCATTTTGTGTGAAAGTACAGTTGTGTATATTATGGCACATTGTTATGACACACTTCAAAAAGTGACTCTAGTCTGTTCAGATAAATCACATTTTGAAATATGCTGGAATTAATGTACAATTAGGATAATCATTAAATAAAATAAACCAAATAAAAGGAAGTAACCTATCACTTGGCATACACCATCAGTTCAATATTGTGTATAATCTCAGTGGTCTACCTTCCTTGACCATCACTTGTACAAGATATTCCAAAACTAAGGTGATTGTTTGTGGTCAGCTCCATATTTAATTTTTAAACTGTAAATTTTAAAAGCAAGGAAATTTAAACAAATTTTAAACTTACAGATGGGTTTGTTCCATTCAAAAATAATGGACGTTGACAAAGATTGAGCCCCAGCTGTTCATTTACAGCATATAATTGAGTTAGAAATAAACAAACTAATATAGATGTTAAATGTAAAAAAAAGAAGTTTAAATGCTAGTTCTTCGGAACAGGGATATTCTCCTTTCCTGTATTCTGCATCTCTTGACATGCACGTCAACTGAAATGCAGTTCCATCACTCAGCTTTTTTCATCTCTGAGTTTATTTTGTTGTATGTCTTCCACAGTGTAACCTTGTCGTGCTTGAAAGATAACTGAACTTTTGCAGAGATATCCTACTCTGTGTAATGATTGTTCAATATGTCACACTTCTAGTTTCATAAATGTGCAACACAACATAGGCAAATTTTCATTTGTCACTCAAACAAGTCTAGAAAATGTACATATTTGTGGCAGATATTAATAGAATTGCTAGTTATTGGTAGAACTATTCTAAAGATATATATTTGTACTGGTACTTATTATACTTGTAACTATTAGACATACTTGTAACTATTATAACAATACCATCATGCTACATATATTTTTGCATAGAAATCAATATTATATTTTGGCCGCTATCCCCAGAGAGGTAATTATAGCAAATGTATTGTGTTTACCAGAGGCTGAGAGATATCTGTGAAGTTTGGCACAGCGGGTCCTAGTCAATGTTAGACTGACATATTTTAAAATTGTAATGGTCCATTATATACTTTAGACCACTGGCTTGTTCACCAACCCCTTGGATGTTGCTCTCAGTGGCCTCAAAGCAGGTGCTTATTTTTGAATTCCTGGCTTGGAGGCAAGTTTTGGCTGTATAAAAAGCAGGTGTACTGCCAAACAGCTCCTCCTGTAGGCTGCCAGTCCACATAAGGGCTACCAAATAGTAAATCACAGCCATTATTTGGAATCCCCAGGGACTTTTTTCATGCTTGTGTTGCTCCCCAATACTTTTTACAATAGAATATGGCTCACAGGTAAAAAAGGTTGGGGACCCCTGCTTTAGACCATTATAAAATTACACCATTCATGTCCACCATTGTAATGGCCCCCTAGACTGAAAACTGAATTTTTTTTTTAGAAAACATCATTTAATACATCTTTTTATTCTAGTTGTACCTAAGCCTTATCAATGATGTAGCTTAAATGTATTTGTATGTGAAATATTGTAATTTGTGAAATACATTGAAGTCAAATTCTTTTTTTACGTGCGACAAAGTTTTATACATGCAACAATTTTTTCTTACTCCAAATGCAGTAAAGTTAATGGGCATTTCTCTTGTGGTGACTTTTTTGCCCAAATACATTCCTCTCTAAGGAACAAATATGGAAACACCAGTTGTTCTTTCTTGTCTTTCTAGTTTCTCTTTCGTCTTATCTGGACATTATTATTTTTATGCTTCTGCTGTTTTAATATCTGTGTTTTAATAAATGAGCAGATCATAATTTAAAAACTGGTAAAATGTTATTTTTCATAGGCTATTTAATATAACTTTTTATTGACATTTTTCTCTTTTTTATAATGTAGTAAAATACAATTGTTTCATATTGTAATTGTTAACATAGAGAAGTCGAATAAATAACAATTGAGGAAAGTATTTCACTCTCTGGTGACTTAATAACCTCAATTTGAGATATCAATAAAATTTAGCAGAATATCACAGTATTCTTGCCAATGGAAAATTAAATGGTTAACTCATTAGATCATTGATTTACCTCTACACATTTATATCAATAAATGTGGTTTAATTTGACAAGAGGGAATCTTGTCATTGTCAAATGACCACATCCAATTCTCCCCGCAGCTGAACAAAACAAGAACTGCATTAGAAGAATTAAGGTTTGGAAATGGGAATGACTGGAGGAGATTACATTATGTCCAGAGATGGACAAGATAACCTACACATTTAGGGAGGTGTCTATCTAGATTTAGCCAAAGAGGTGCAAAATAATGGATTGATTTATTGGACAAATGAAATCCATTTTAAAGAACTGCTTTTGAATCAAGGGTTCTGCTGCACTGACATTTTTAGAATGTTGCTTATTAGACATGTCATGTGGAAATTGAGACAGCTTTTATTAAACAACAAGAATTCTTTGATTGCAGTGTCCTTATAACAAGAGGCTTTCATTTGCAAAATACCAGGCATCTCATATATTTTATAATGACATTTACAGTGGTTTAGTCAAATTTCTAAGGCTTGAGCAGAAATGTAATTCAAACAACAAATATAAAAATATTGTTTCACTTTTTCATAATAATAATAATAATTGCAAACTAAAATGCGTATAGATTTATTTAAATAAAGGTAAATATTACTTACATAGTTGGCTTAGCACTATTAAGCCCGAAACACGGTGAGTGGTGTTTCTGTGCAACTAGGTGTACTAGGTTAAGGTGGTTATAATGCATTCTTAAAGTACTACTACAAGATTCAGTTTATTTGAGAAAGCTTATGCATGCATATTCTAAACAGGGCAGACTACAGCAAATCTAACATGGAGGATAAAAAAAGGATATAAATATCTGTGATTAGATTTGATAACTCCCCACTTTTTGCTTGCTATTATATGCAGGCTTACTATTTAACAAAATATACATGGATTGGATTTGGCACTCTGCCTTCAAAAGTTGCTGAAGCTGAAATTAGCCCAAACTGTCTCCTATGCTAAGTCATGTTGCTTCTGAAATCAGTTCTATGGCATCTCCATCCTGCGTGCCTTTTGTAAATAGGGTCTTACCAGCCAAGATCACTAATGACTTACTTTTATGCTATTATGCTGTGAACCTTTTGTACTGCAAAATTACTTTCTAGTGAACAAGTATTTATTAAGGTTGCGGACAAGGTTTTAAGTGTTAAATGCATGTGCAAAGGACAACTTGCTCTTGGACAGTCTATACAGGCATCCACATGCACAACCTTACTTGTGTGCTATTAACAGGGCTTCTTCCTTGCATTGCTGATCTGCTCTGCTGTTTTATGGCAAGTTGCAAATGTTGCACCTATCAACAAACTAGAACTTGCACCTACCAAAAGTAACTGATCAACAACAACTGCATAGTAACATAGTAAGTTAGATTGAAAAAAGACACCCGTCCATCAAGTTCAACCTTTTAAGTCTATATATAACCTGCCTAACTGCTAGTTGATCCAGAGGAAGGCAAAAAACCCATTTGTAGCCTCTCCAATTTGCCTCAGAGGGGAGAAAATTCCTACATGACTCCAAGATGGCTATTGGACTATGTATATGTGTTGATTTTGCAGTACCTGAAATGACAGACCATATGGGGGTCTTCCTTTTGGGGTCCTATATGCCACGTGCTTGGGTACACCTATACATATTGGATATTAAACTGTTCAGAGGACCCTAGGCTCTCATATTTGGGGTGATTTCTCTTGATATCTAAAAGTATGTGGGAAATACAATGCTGCAGGGTGGAAATTTTGAGGTGATTTTTGGGAATGTCACCAAAATCACCAAATTTAGGAAAGGTTTGCGGCTTGGTACTTTGGAGTACAAAGACATGCATACCCAATTTGGATTTGCGGGAATGTGTACTTTCTGAAAGTATATGTTTTTTTTGGGGTGAACTTACTTTTTTCTACCTTTGCCGTCCCCCAAAACTATGTAAATGTGTTGATTTTGCAGCACCTGAAATGACCATATGGGGGGGTCTTCATATTGGGGACCCTATATGCCACGTGCTTAGGTACACCTATACATATAGGGCATCAAACTGTTCAAAGGACCCCAGGCTTTCATATTTGGGGTGATTATCTTGATACTCAATAGTATGTGGGACATGGACATGGACATGGACATGGGTGGAAGTTTTCAGGTGATTTTTGAAAACGTCACCAAAATTGCCAAATTTGGGAACGTTTTGCAGCTTGGTGCTTTGGAGTAGAAAGACATGCATACCCAATTTGGATTTGGGGGAATGTGTACTTTCCGAAAATATATGGTTTTCTGGGGTGAACTTACTTTTTTCTACCTTTGCCACCCCCCCCCCCCAAAACGATGTAAATGTGTTGATTTTGCAGTACCTGAAATGACAGACCATATGGAGTGTCTTAATTTTGGGGCCCTTATATGCCACGTGTTTAGGTAAACCTATACATAGGGTTTGCGGCTTGGTGCTTTGGAGTAGAAAGACATGCATACCCAATTTGGATTCAGGGGAATATGTACTTTCCGAAAATATATGGTTTTCTGGGGTGAACGTACTTTTTTCTAACCTTGCCCACCCCCCCCCCCAAACTTTGTAAATGTGTTGATTTTGCAGTATCTGGAATTACAGAACTGATAGCTCAAATGAGGTGTCTACATTTTAGGACCCCTATATACCACATGCTTAGGTAAACCTATACATATTGGGCAGCAACCTGTTCAGTAGACCCCAGGCTTTCATATTTGGGGTGTTTTACATTGTTACCTAATGATGTGTGGGAGATATGATGCTGTAGAGTGGAAGCTTTGAGGTCATTTTTCAAAAAATTTAATTTCTATAAAACATTATAAATTTAGGAAACAATTGCAACTTGGTAGTTTGGAGTACAAAGTTATATTTACCCATTTTTGATTCACCAGAATCTGTTCTTTCTAATATTGGGTAGTTTTCTAGGGTAAACCTACTGTTAGTGGAATGTTTGGCCTTGAAATCAGAAGTATGCCGTTTGGCGATGCTTTTGAAATTTGGTAGTGTACTGCTTGTAGTTTTTGATCTATACAAGTGAGAAATCTCCATAAAACTATATATTTGGTATTGCCGCATTCAGGAGACATAGACCTTTCCAAATCGGCTGTGGTCTCATACATTAAATAAATGATGTTTCTGATATATGTGATTGTTCTTTGTGAAACATGATTTTTTTCATTTTATTAGACACTTAGAAGCCTATATTTTTTTACAGAAGTAGAATTACACTAAAGTTCTTGCATATTTTGAAAGTTCCGGTTGTCCTGAAAAAAAACAATATATTGTTTTCCTGGGTAAACTAAAAGACCGCCCCCAAGAAAGGCCCTTAATGTGAAAGAGTACAAAATATCTAAAAACTGCTTTGTAGTAGATGTTCGCATCTAGGACAAAACGGCTGTCAGGGAAAGGGTTAAAATATAACTGCGTTACAGACTGTTTGGCTCACACATAGTCATTTTGCCAGAAACAGAGCTAAGAATTCTCACACAGGGAGTGACCTTTCAGCAGCATTAAGATATCTGAGCACAAGAAAAGAACAGTAGGTTCCCAGAGAAGTTATACTCGATGTGTGAGTTTCCCATTTCATTCTCTAGTCTGTCTGACTGACAGATTTTATTTTGGTAGGAGCAGATTTTAGAGGAGCTCACACATACAAAATATATCAGCATTTGTGTCAATGTCTTTCTGGGCTAAAATGCAAAACCAGGCACTAAAAATGTATAAAGTGTGTATTAAAAATAAAATTGAGTAGACCTAACATGTGCCCTATAAATAAATGAAAAACAATAAATACCTAGATCGATGTTTCTATACTGAGCACAATTTTAGGTAACAGAATACATTTAGTGGAACACACTATATATTCACATAAGCTTAAAGGGGACATAAAAGCTCCCTAAAAGTTACTGGAATACAACTCTCAGCATAAAAGCACAGTGGTCTAGCATGATCAGAACTCATTTCTTAAAAGACCAGTAGCATTGTTTGAAGCATGTATCTTTTGATCTAGAACCTTCAAATAAGCCATGTATTGGCAACAAATGTCGTATTTTATGAGAGAGATATTTATTACCAAATGTTGTAATGAGTCATGGTTTTGACCCCTGTTTATCTTCAAGTGTAATAACTACATACATGGTATTCTACAGATTGTATCTTGTATCTACTATGTATCCTGTGCTTTTTCTCCTGATTTAGATTGAATGGCTGCCCACATGGCTGCACAGCAGATTGCTTATATAAACTATAGAGGTGTGTTTGAAGAAGGGACGCTGTATTTTACTGTTTTTACGCTACTTTAACAGCCCTCTAGGACCATTGACCCACTTAATGAAAGAAGATTCTCCAGCGAGAACTCTTTCTGCTATATGTACACCCACCTACCTGTTCTTTGTTCATCCGATTATTGCTGGAGCCACCAAAACATATTTATTTTTTTAGATCTGAAACACTAACAGCAATATATCTGCTCTTCTGATGTTTGATTAAAATTTTATATCAGAAAAAAATGTTATGGCTTCTCATTAAGTTGCCTAATTTGGAGAGCAAGGTGGTGCCAATGGGAGAGTTTTATGGAAAGTTTATGTCCCTTTAAAGTAAAAGAATTCAGTCTTTTTTTTTTTGGTTCAAGCCCCCTTTTGATGTGCACATTTGTTGTAGTCCTCCCTTTTCTGTTACAAAGTTTTCCTTAACTATCCTGTAATTCCACGTTTTATTAAAAGGGGTCAGAGGAAGCCTAGCATGCTATTATTCGCATTAAAACATATTATCAAATACATTATCAAATGGTTATGAAATTATAGCATTATAACAACTTTATTATACAGAATAGATAAACCTTATAGTTTGATCATAGCCTGTACAGGGATATACCATAAATGTGTACATATATATATATATATATATATATATATATATATATATATATATATATATATATAGATATATATATATATATATAATGTTAGAACTAAGCAAAATGCACTATATACTATAGCAGTGCCTATTTGCATATGCATTACTTATCTACCATAAACATATACTCCTGTGGATTAGACAATATGCTCAGTAATTTAAATGCTATTTTAGCCACTATGATGCTGTAGTTAATTGACTTTTCTTGGTGTCTATAAATGAACAATCCAAAGTATATAAGTATTGTCATGAATTCATTCTTTGCTTCATTTTCCAGCAGAATGATTATACCGTATATTTTGCCCATCTCCACTCATGGACCCCCGTATCTCTTCTTTTATTGCACTGAAACCCAAGTAGACTACACACACTATATGCATTATATAGTGAATAAAGTACCCCCTCTTGTAAATTATTAGGATATTATAATTATAAGTTACCTCGGAGTTTCATGACCATATAAAAACACGAAGCCGAAGGTAACTTCTAATATCCTCATATTTTGCAACAGGGGGTACTTTATTTATTATATCACACAAGTTTCAGTGAGTCTTGTGAAAGAAATTACATCACTACTAATACACCTTTATTTACTGATATTTTTCCTAAACACTGAAATGCATTTATCACAGTCATTGGCAGGGCCGCCATCAGGGGGGGACAGGGGGGACAAGCGTACCGGGCCCGGGCATGAAGGGGGGCCCGGCAGCGCTGCATTTTTTGAAGATCCGGGCCCCCCTTACGAGCGCCCGAGCCGTACGTCTTGCCTCTGTGCTGCCGAATGCGGAAGTGCCGAAAAGCCGAAGCCGATGCGCCGAAAAGACCCGAAGTCACGGAAAAAGCCGAAGTCACGAAGCGCCGAAAAGACCCGAAGTCACGAAAACAGCCGAAGCCGAAGTCCAGAAGCAGTGAAAAGACCCGAAGTCACGAAAGGAGGTGAAGTTGAAGTACTGAAGCCGTGAGTTCAATTCTACTGAACACCAGTTTGTGTATTTTTTTTTTTTTTTAAATCTCCTGGCCACCAATGTATTATTTTAATATTCTATAGGCCCCTGCAACCAATCTTTTTTTTTTAAAACATGTTTTTTTGGGGCCCCAATTTTTTTTTTAACTCGTAAGGGGCCCCTGACGCCAATGTTTTGTTTTTTTTTCAAAAAATTTTTTTTTTTTTTTATTTTTTTTTTGGGGCCCCAATTTGTTTTTAACTTGTAAGGGGGCCCCTGCCGCCAATGTTTTTTTTTTTTTTTTCAAAAAAATTTTTTTTTTTTTTTCAAATTTTTTTTTGGGGCCCCAATTTGTTTTTAACTTATAAGGGGGCCCCTGCCGCCAATGTTTTTATTTTTTTTTCAAAAAAATTTTTTTTTTTTTCAAATTTTTTTTTGGGGCCCCAATTTGTTTTTAACTTATAAGGGGGCCCCTGCCGCCAATGTTTTTTTTTTTTCAAAAATTTTTTTTTTTTTTAAATTTTTTTTTGGGGCCCCAATTTGTTTTTAACTTATAAGGGGGCCCCTGACGCCAATGTTTTTTTTTTTTTTTTAATTTTTTTTTTGGGGCCCCAATTTGTTTTTAACTTGTAAGGGGGCCCCTGCCGCCAATGTTTTTTTTTTTTTTTTTCAAAACAATTTTTTTTTTTTTTCAAATTTTTTTTTGGGGCCCCAATTTGTTTTTAACTTATAAGGGGGCCCCTGCCGCCAATGTTTTTTTTTTTTCAAAACAATTTTTTTTTTTTTTTAAATTTTTTTTGGGGCCCCAATTTGTTTTTAACTTGTAAGGGGGCCCCTGCCACCAGTTTTTTTTTTTTTTCAAATTTTTTTTTGGGGCCCCAATTTGTTTTTAACTTATAAGGGGGCCCCTGCCACCAATGTTTGTTTATTTTTTAGTTTTTTTTACATTTTTTTTGTTGGGGCCCCAAGTTTTTTTTAACTTATAAGGGGGCCCCTGCCACCAATGTTTTTTTTAAAAAAAAAAAAATTTAATTTTTTTTTTTTTGGGGCCCCAATTTTTTATAAGGGGGCCCTGACCATCAATAGCTTTTTACAACTTGTGTGGGGGGTTTACTTTTTTAGCGCTGATGTCTGTGTGGTCTTTTAACTGCGATGTGGAGTGGGCGGGAAATGGGGTGGAGCTTGGTCGTCAGTGTGGGCGGGGCCCAGGGGGCCCCAAAAATTTTGTTGTACGGGGCCCCGTGATTTCTAATGGCGGCCCTGGTCATTGGTATATTTTCCATTAAAAATGATTCCATTATGTAACAGTTTTTCCTTTAAACATTAGAATTTGTGTAACACGTGCTATTTTTATTGCAGTTTTAACCTATCCTTTAATAAGTGCAGTTTAACTCCCAACCACAGGATTAGTTCTTGTAAGTACAGGTTAAAGGAAAACTATACCCCCAAAATTAATAATTAAGCAACACACACATGGGTACTTAAAAACTGCAAAAAATTCTGAAACCACTGGTCTTGTTTGCCAGTTATTTTCCATTTGTATATACTTGGAATGACAGTTGTTGCTATTGACTTAAAAACAAACACATAACCAAAACAGGACTTAGCCAAACAGAACAGTGGTTTTATGAAACAACAAGAAGGACCACATTTCATGAACAAGGACATCAATATGGTTCATTAAATAAGCTGCCCTAGTGTTTTACCTCCTGTCCGTGCAGTCATACCGTATATTCTATAAATGGGTAGTGATATTCATAAAAAGGACAGTTAAGCAATTACAATGGGCTCTGCAAACCAATAGATGAAGCATGACTAAAAAGGAATGTGAGATCATAATATACACAAGATGGAAAGTCACAATATGTAGGAAATTTAAAAATAAATGTAAAAAAAAAATTCTCCAGCAAAACAAAGGTTTGAGAAGAGCTTTAAACTAACAACATTTTTCTAATTTGTGCCCATAAAATCTGATATGCATAAACAAATACAATTGTAGACAATAATTGCAATATTAAATATTTTGAGGCATAATCTCTTTTCCCTGGTTGATTGTGTGTGTTAGCATAAAACACAGTAAAATTATGAGGCATGGCACTATAAATGCATAATAATTTAGCTATTGTATGTGAACTGTTTATAAAAAGATGAGTGTGCCAAGAGTCAAGAAAGCTTAGTCAATTATAGTTAATAACCCTTGAACATAGTAAATCTTGGTTGTCACTCTGAACCACTGAAAATGCATGTTACATGACTTTTGACTATTAACGTGAATGTATATCTTTTTTTCTTAAGGCGTGGAGCTGTTATTTGGACTCTTGCCCTTATCCAAGAAAGGCATGCAAATGGATCTCTGGGCTGGAACATCCCCTATAAATAAAATGACTCAGATCTTAAAATCAGTACTTAAGCAGCTTCAGGTATGTTGGTTTAGTAAAGAAATAAGATGTATTACAGTTTGAAGAAGAATCTCATCTACTCAGTGTTTCATTTCTAATCACTTTCATAAATTTTCCTATGAACTCATGCTCACAAGCTGGTTTAGCGTTCCAAAGTAGGCACCCTAAATAAATTAAAGAGCAGGATTGTCCATTAAGAATCATCCCTATAAGTAATTTTGACATTGATAGATATGATTATCCCCATATGTAATAAAAGGCACATGTTAATTCTTCCAGCTATAGGAGCAGAGAATCTGCATTTAGATTTATACAGATTTTTTTGCAATCTCATTGGAGGGTTCTCTTGCATTGATTTGTCTGTGGGCCCTGGACAGCTAGAGGAAATGGTTTTTTTTATTTTTAGCAAAGTTGCTTCATAATATACTCCCAGGATACCATGCTTTAAACCTTCATGTTGGGCTTTGTAGTCCAGCAAATTGTTGGGTTAGGCATGGCAATCAACTTAGTATCTATATGTGAAACTATATGCAAGTGTAAGTAGAGTCCAGTGGTTTAATTATATGTAACCCCATTAAATTTTAGGGCGGTTGGGAGAACTGGACAGGCTGAGGGATTGCCAGTACATTGTGGTTGTGGGGGAAATATTACTATGGAGCCAGCTGGGTTACATTTCAATAAAATGCATTATCGGTTCACATTTTAGTATGTCTGTATGGCTACAGCAGTAATATCAGTGATACAGCTGTATTATTAAAATTGCATTCTTTTTTTTTTTTAAAATAATGTTTAATAAACAGTAGTCTATCTGGTGAACTGTAGGTTGAATTCATTCATTTTTCATGTACTAGAAGTTGAATTTAGCCAATGTTGTCTGGTGTCTTTATAAGATATTAGAGAGTCTCTTAGAAATTCAGTTTTGAAGTTGAACTGTAGGAGGTTTAAATGCTGTTGTAGAAAAAAATACTTATTGTTTTACAGAGTTTTGCAATAAGCAAATTGGTAGAGTCTATGATATGGCATACTAACTGGCTGTGTAGTATAGGTAAATGTGATATATTCAAAACGAAAAGGGTTGTAGAAAGGTTTGGTTTGAATGTAACTTCTTATAGTTCTGTAATTAAAGGGGAACTCTGGCTTCCAAACCAAAATGTGGCCCACATAACACAGAAACCCCCAATATACGTATCACAGTTACCTGTATGAATAAATGCCATTTTCTACGCTGAAATCCAGCTGTTTATCAGTACTTCTCTTTCTGCATCATTAGAAATCCTGACAGGAAAGGAGGGACTAAACACTGATGTTACAAATTGTAACAACTTCTCCACAACTTACAGACAGCATGCAGGTACTACATAACCCACAATGCATTGCACTGTTATGTTCTGATCCATATTGAAATCACATGTGCAGGGAATTGTGGGGTTTGGAGGATTCAGGCTAAGGACAGATGGCTGTTGACAGTAACAGTAATCAGCCAGCTCAGCAAAGTAGTCAGACAGATCAGCAAAGTAGTCAGACAGATCAGCAGGAGGCGAGATTTAGGAAACCGTTCCAAACCATTAAAAATTGATTTATATTGCAAAGTTGCTTAAAATTATGTATACTTTTAAAAAAGGTGTGTGATCAGAATCTGCTTATTATTGGGGCAGTTCTAACACATATGAAAAATGGTACTGGTACCAATTGGGAATGAAACCTGACATCCCTTGCCAGAACAAAAAATCAATATGATCAATAAGACTCAACGGAGGTTGTTATATGATAGCTTAGGTCTTTCACCTATATAGTCCTTCTTAAAGAGATACTGACACCAGAAATTAAACCATTGTTACATCTATCATAGTATTGGCTTTGTTTGCTACTTATAATATTGCCATAAAGTATTTGCACAAAGCTTTCACATTACCCATCTGACTCCCCATGCTCTTCTATGAGGGGGCTGTCATATTTGTGCAGCGGAAGTCCGTTAGCATTAGAAACTTTAACAGAAGGCTGAGACGGGACAGTCAGGTTGGCAAAACAGTCAGGTTTAGGAACATCAACTAAAAATTATTTACAAAAACAGACGACGATCAACATGACCTATAGGTAACTTTTAATGTACATTCATATTTTAAAAAGCTGTTTTTTAGTGTCAGTATCATTTTAAGCCAATCTTTCTTATTTATATAATTCTCAAATGAGTTAGTAATGTCATTTTTAAATCTTAACAGTGATTTTTCTCTCATAACATGAAAATCCCCATTGGAAATGCTGCCAAATGCTAAATATGAGAATGATACACATTGTGACAATCCAGTTCCTATGCAGAGAGTCAACCTTCTTTAATGTATTAATACAGTAATTTATAGAGAAATCTGTTTCTCAGCCACAATGTTTCAGTTGAGCTTCTTACGTAATATTATCTTTGTGCAAATAATGTCATCTATCTACTGTCTAGACAAGTGGAGTCTGAATATCAACATCTGAAATAGTCCAAGAACTTACAGCTGACATTCTGTCAAAAATGCCAGTGGATTTTAATGTAGAGGAAGTCATGGTAAGAGTCATATATCTTATTTTCTGTGATGTTTGATTGAAGCATTACTCCAGAGACATATTATTTTACATTTGCTTGATATAATCTAGTTCATTCATTTCTATCTGGTAACTTTCACAGCACAGATGTCTGGTAAAAATAAAATCAAGTTTTCTAGTAATTATTGTAAAAATGGAGAAAGCGTGGTAAATTTGAGCAGGTCCTACTGTGGGCCCCATTATCAAGAAAGGCTCTGTTATATAAGAATGACATTTTTACATAGCTTCCTAATTAAGAGAATAATTAGTTTTTACTGGTTTTCTTCTTTGTAATACTAAGAAAATAACTTTTAAATACTTAACTAATCTAGCATAAATTATATTATTCTTCATATATATATATATAAATATATATATATATATATATATATATATATCAATTGAAGATGGACCAGCACTCCGTTTTCTTTGTCAAAAGTGTTTATTCAATACACTGTGCATCCAACGTTTCGGCCCACATTGGGGCCTTTTAATCCTTGATAAAGGCCCCAATGTGGGCCGAAACGTTGGATGCACAGTGTATTGAATAAACACTTTTGACAAAGAAAACGGAGTGCTGGTCCATCTTCAATTGATATATATCTTTTTGACCGAGCACCCGGTAAGGAATCATAGAGGACAGAGTGCAGGTGTCTCACATTGGACTATATATATATATATATATATATATATATATATATATATATATAGTCCATAGGGTGGCCACGTGTCTCTTTACTACCCAGGTGCATGGTAAAACAACATGTAACATTCAAAAAGACCAGCAACACCGGGATTTTAGAGAAACAAATAAAATCTTGTATTCATGAGTGCATTCATTTGTTTCACTAAAATCCCAGTGTTGCTGGTCTTTTTGAATGTTATATATATATATATACCTCCAAAGGTTGCCAGCACTCTCGAAAAAAGGAATTCATTTGCCTGGGTGCAGAAACAACAAAATATCTCCAACAACTGTAGAAAGATCTGCACTTACAGGTCTTATAGAGAAAAATAAATAATTTACTAGTTACACAGGACTGACGTTTCGGCCTACCCAAGGCCTTGATAAATCTGCCCCTAAGGGATGCCCCATTGTCAAATAAAACTCCTGGCAGCAAGAATACCATACATTGTGTACATTCAGCTAAATGTCAAATGGCATTTTCAGAACAGATTAACATTATCATAAATTATTAACATATATATATATATATATATATATATATATATATATATATATATATATACACATAACATAAATTTTTTTATCCATAAGGCCTTACTCTGGAGAAGATTTTGACCTATCACACCCTCTCTTTGGGAGGGATCTGATCTATTGCTCAATACTTAAAGTAGGTAACCTATGTCCCTTCTCAAGGAAATGTTTGGCAACGGTTTTGTTAGTGGTACCGTCCCTGAATGCTGTACTAATAGTTGACCGAAGTGCATCCATCTGTAAACATAACTACTGGTCTGTTTTTCCAACATAAGATAACCCTCATGGGCATGTTATTAAATAAATATAAAAAAAAAATACCCTTGCCCCATTGGCCAATATGGTAGCACCTGGGACTTTTCCAGGGAAGGGTGTGCAGTAGTCTTAAATAATCTGATAGATTATAAATTATCTCTGTTTTTCCAATATCATGGCATGCCTACTGACAGCAGGAAAAAGTACAGGGTTATCTCAGATGCAAATTACATCCCATTATATTTCACCAATATTGTTATATTTTATGTACATGCATTAGTTAAATATATGCAATTTTTCTGGTGGCTGTGGCTTGGTAGTGCATGTAGTCAGACACTAATTGACTGGTCTCACCTCCATTATTATTCAAATAAAAATTTCATGTTTATTCCAGGCAAGCCTAAAGGTCACTAAATTCCCCTTAGTGGCTACTCCAAACTGCCAACAAGAAGTTGCAACATGGTTTGAAAAGTTCTGTCATGCATCCAAGATTGTCTAAAATATAAGTTTCAGCGCTTATATTTATTTTGACTCCTCACATTTAAATAAGTATATTTCTCCTTTATAAAGCGCTAGTGAACACATAGGGATTAAGGAAACTTGATTAATTTTGACTTTGACTCAAAAAGGTCCCTGGCGTGCTTGAAGTAAAAAAATTCAAATTTCAAGCTATTTTTGTGTACTTCGACTAGGGAATGGTCCAAATCCGATTTGAATTTGAATAAAATTTGAAAATTCGAATATCGAAATTCATCATGTACTGTCTCTTTAAATCTTCGACTTCGACCATTTGGCATCTAAAACCTGCCGAATTTTTTGCTGTTTTAGCCTATGGGGGACCTCCTAGAACCTAAGTCAATTGGTGGACTTTGAAAAGTTTTTTTTAAAAAACATTTTGAAAAGTTTTTTTTTAAAATACTTCGAATCTAATTTGATTCACCCGCAAAAAAAAAAAAAACTTCGATTTTTTTAAATAAATTTAGGTTGGTATTTTTTATTCAAATTTCGAAGTTATGGGAGTTAAAAAAAAACTCCCATTACTTCGAAATTCGACCCTTGATAAATCTGCCTCCAAGTATTATGTTAAATATTATGTTCATCCAAGATGTACAGATCATATCTGCTAGAGTGGTGAAAACATTGCTTTTTATGGTTCTCTTACTGAGACCAATTACCTCTTTGACTATGAAATAGACAACATACCTCCCCTTTGCATTTAGTAAAGCATTGTAAGAGAATAGTATGAATCATTCTGGCACATTCTATCTCCTTTGAGTGTTCACTGACATTCTGTTACAATAACATACATATTGTACATGAATCATTATTATGAACCAGTGCAAAATGATCTTACCTCTTGTCTGCCTGACAATCTATTTGTCTCGGCCTTACCTCCTGAGACCACAGTCTGAGATCTTGCCAGCCATCAAGTATAGTGATGGGCGAATTTGCGCCGGCGAAAAATTAGCGAAACTGTGTTTTTTTTTATGCTGGTGGCCGTTTTTTTTCGACGCCTGCAAATTTTTTCGGGCAAATTTTCGCGGGCGTTTCGTGAATTTATTCGCTGGGGGCTAATTCGCAACTGGCGAATTAATTCGCCCATCACTAATCAAGTACATGGACCGCATACTATACAAAAATAAATTTGACAATGTTTATTGTTTCCAGTTCATTCACAACATTCATTGGAAGATATGACCTGCCATGTTTTTCACAAGATACTTGCCATATTTTTCACAAGATACTTCTTCCATAGTGAGCCAACATAAATGTATCTGCTGAGTGTCACAACATGCAGCTTTCCATGTTCAGTCTGTTCAGGTGCAACATACAGTATGTGGGCATTTATTATGTTGTATAAGTTGCATCCTTGTCATCATGTATATAGCATGGGTGTGATATAGGCATTCATTTACATTCCCTTCCCTGTGCATAATTTCCCTGGTGCCACAATTTAGTATAGGCACAGGACACACAGGGAACCCTGGAATTAACTTGGTAAATGACAAGTGTAACAGTGTCAGCTTTTAACCACTTGTAAAAGATCCAATTGTTGGGTCTCTTCCTTGGAGCAAATACAAAAGGGGGGTTGCGGGATCACTCACATTGCTAAGTAGAAATGTATATAAGTATAAGGGAAGTGCTACTGACATAACCAAATGGGTCAGTGCACATTCCCTGGGCCCCTGTCTAAGTAATTCAGTATATATGCAAATGCATGTGTTCACAAAGACAGGGGTTTTTAGTTACAAAGTTATGATCATAAAGTTGAAAAGCCACCATACCACGTCAAGGTAAACCCCATATGACGGTCCCTGACTTGTTTACCTCCAGTCATAGTATTGAGGATCCTGTGCCTCTCTGCATAACAGCATTAGTTGAAGTAGAAGTCTGCTGAACCTTGGTTTCTGTCTGAGGGCTCTCTTCCTTGGAGCCAACAGTCATTACTTTTTATACGCTGGAGCATACCCTTTAGAAGGGGAACCAAAGCTTTTGCAGAAGCAGATTGATGAAATATTTTCCCCTTCTGCTGTCACTTTTTCATTCTCTATCAAGCATTTTATGACAGACACTGTAACTAACTTGTTTTGCTACTTTCAGGGTCTCATTAGTTTTGTTCCTGTTTTTGCAATTAGTCCATTTCTAGTTGACTAGTTATATTTATGTCATTATTCATGTCAGTATTGCCATTTGTGGGTCATTGTTTCAGACTTTTACTCGCTGTCTACAGGATACCCTTGCAATTAGTTTGCCCATCTGTCATTGTCATCAGTGCCTTGCCATAAAGTGCATCCTTTTATTGAAGAATAGTATTTATATTTGTTTTAAATTATGGTTGCATTCAGTACAAACATCATTAGACATTTGCAGACCAGTCACTGAATTCCAGACATATTTACATTTGAAACAATTCGGGTTGAAAAAATGCAGGGCGAATTTATTCGGCAGGCAAGAATTTGCGGCAGATTTTCAAGTTTCGCCACCGGCGAATAAATTCGCGAATCGACGACGGCGACGAGTTAGATGCTGGCGACGATTAAAGGATGCCCATTGTCTTTAATGGGTGCCAGTGTCAACGAATTTCATCGAAAAGCGAAAAAGGGACAAATTCACCCATCACTAGTCAGAACTGAAGCCCTTGGAAACCCCCTCACAGGGGGTCTTCATTTTATGTGTGTGTAAGAATTAGGTTAATTAAGATGGTATAACTTATCCTCATAGCACAGGGCAGAAGTATTTCCTGAAGAGGCACATGTTGGCATCTCTTCACTGCACAAGGTCTCAGTAAATTATCCCTAGATGTAGTAAGAGCAATAGCATAGACTGCTTTGATACTGTGCTCCTTTTATAGACAACTGTGGATGCCTATGGCTCACCAAAATGCTGTGGATATTGTTAGGCTACTATGGGCAAATGATCCGCTGCGCTCAACCTGCATATTTTTGCAGACTGAGATAAGCATATATCCACCCCTGCTCCATGCATCTGAGCTGCTTCAGCCTGTATGCGCTCACATGATGTGGAGCTGAGCAGAGGTAGACCTGAAGATGCCTCCTTTTGGGCTGACCTTCACTTCTGCTTCACTATATGTGACACAGGAGGATCTAATTCAAATCAAGTTAAATGGAGCATGAGGCAGATCAGGATGAGAGCAGTGGACCCTACAGCTCTGTGTGCCCATTGGCTTAAAAAAGTCTTAATTCTATTAGTGATCCCTGTAGTCCTAACATTGTCAACCTTTTGGCCCATGCTACTTTTAATAGCAAGCAAAATATGGTGGAATATCTCAATGCATCTACCATGGGAAATTCATTTTATCCACAGGCAACATCACATTCTTATAAACTAGAATTGGGTTATGTAATTACATATCCAGGGTTTACCCAGTGCAGTAACACCAAACATATTTCTACTGGTGTGGTGCAGTTAGAATATCAAGCATCAGATGTATTTGTACGTGTGTTGTATTTGTGCAGTTTAGCACATATGTTAATGAATCAGCCCTCCTATCCCAATGTAAATCAATGCTTATCCATTTCCAATTTTTTGTATCCTTTAATATCCAATATCCCCATAATACACTGAATCTATTTACACAGTGCTGGTTCATGAGTTATTATTGATATTTAATTGCTTAACCTCTACCATTCGGATGAGCCTGCAAGATTTAAACAAAGCCATTTCTGGCCTATCTGTGATGTCAAATGAACTTGATTTGTTCAGCAGTATGATTGTTGGTAAAATAAGTCATTTGTAAGCGTTCGTAAGAGGAGCTCTCACGGTGGCTTGTCCATGGAGATTAATATGCAAGCGCTGTCATAGTGCATTAGAGATCTCATTACTCATCTTTCTGTCTTGGCAAACCCAGGATTCTTTTTTTTTCACACTTTCATTTTGTCATTTCCATTCTCTGGAGATCAGCTGAGTTGTATCATTTTGTTTTAATCACATATAGTAACCTGCTTCTGAATAAAATGATCTCCTCTTATTATTTTTAGGTTTATAAATTCAAGGGCTGCAGAAAGGAAGCTTTTTAGTAAAAGGGTCTTATCTAGGGTTAAAATGTATTGTAAGCTTCTTTTATAAAACAATGTACTACAAATAAATTTCATTTTCAAGTAGGTTTTCCTTAAAAGTAAACATAGCTGCCATTTGCTAACACATACTGTTAAATATCATGTAGTTGAATCATTCTAACAATCATATACAAATCATTAGAAACATTGTTATATGTTTAGCAAGTTATCAGTGACTTTGTTTACTTTCTAATGCTGATAGTGATGTGTTGTTAACTCATGCTAAAATAACCAGCTGATTGCCGTTGTGTTGCATGGGTAACCCTGTGGTTTACCCGCTAAACGGTGCCTAAACAAAAAAACTCTTCTTATATAGTTACATAGTTACATAGTTAAATTGGGTTGAAAAAAGACAAAGTCCATCAAGTTCAACCCCTCCAAATGAAAACCCATCATCCATACACACACCCCTCCCTACTTTTAATTAAAATTCTATATACCCATACCTATACTAACTATAGAGTTTAGTATCACAATAGCCTTGGATATTATGTCTGTCCAAAAAATCATCCAAGCCATTCTTAAAGGCATTAACTGAATCAGCCATCACAACATCACCCGGCAGGTCTATAATGTCCTCTAATGTACTTGTAAAGTGTAATCATGTCCCCTCGCAAGCGCCCTTTTTCCAGAGAAAACAACCCCAACCTTGACAGTCTACCCTCATAATTTAAGTCTTCCGTCCCTCTAACCAATTTAGTTGCACGTCTCTGCACTCTCTCCAGCTCATTTATATCCCTCTTAAGGACTGGAGTCCAAAACTGAACTGCATACTCCAGATGAGGCCTCACCAAGGACCTATAAAGAGGCATAATTATGTTTTCATCCCTTGAGTTAATGCCCTTTTTTATGCAAGACAGAACTTTATTTGCTTTAGTAGTCACAGAATGACACTGCCCAGAATTAGACAACGTGTTATCTACAAAGACCCCTAGATCCTTTTCATTTAAGGAAACTCCCAACACACTGCCATTTAGTGTATAACTTGCATTTATATTATTTTTGCCAAAGTGCATAACCTTGCATTTATCAACGTTGAACCTCATTTTCCAGTTTGCTGCCCAGTTTTCCAGTTTAGACAGATCACTTTGCAAAGTGGCAGCATCCTGCATGGAACCTATAGTTCTGTACAATTTAGTATCATCTGCAAAAATAGAAACAGTACTTTCAATGCCCACCTCCAGGTCATTAATAAACAAGTTGAAAAGCAAGGGACCTAGTACAGAGCCCTGCGGTACTCCACTAACAACACTGGTCCAATTAGAAAATGTTCCATTTACCACCACTCTTTGTAGTCTATCTTTTAGCCAGTTCTCTATCCAGGTACAAATACTATGTTCCAGGCCAACATTCCTTAATTTAACCAGTAACCTTTTGTGTGGCACTGTATCAAATGCTTTAGCAAAGTCTAAGTAAATCACATCCACTGCCATCCCAGAATCGAGGTCTCTACTTACATTCTCGTAAAAAGAAATTAAGTTAGTCTGGCAAGATCTATTACGCATAAAACCATGCTGGCACAAACTCATAGTATTATGATTTGCTATGAAGTCCAGTATCTTATCCTTTATTAACCCTTCGAAAAGCTTTCCTAATACTGACGTCAGACTAACTGGCCTATAGTTTTGAGGCTGAGAACGGGATCCTTTTTTGAATAGAGGCACCACATTAGCAATTCGCCAGTCTCTCGGCACAATGCCAGATCTCAATGAATCCTGAAAAATTAAGTAAAGAGGTTTGGCAATCACAGAGCTAAGCTCGCTAATTACCCTGGGATGAATACCATCTGGCCCTGGACCTTTGTTAATCTTAACATGTTCAAGTCTCTTTTGAATTTCTTCATGTGTGAACCATGCATCATTAGTTGTATTACTATAATTGGGAGTGTTAAGAAGGAAACCTTCACTTACTGGTTCTTCATTTGTGTACACAGATGAAAAATACGAGTTCAGAATCTGCGCTTTTATTTTGTTTTCATCAACCAGCTGAGCCCCCTCTGATAGTAAGGGTCCCACCCCTTCCTGCTTCATTTTTTTACTATTGACATATTTAAAAAATAATTTTGGATTTTTTTTACTGCTTGCTGCAATATCCTTTTCTATAGCAATTTTAGCTTGCCTTATAGCTTCTTTGCATGATTTATTGGCCTCCTTGTACCTTATAAATGTTTCGGCTGTACCAGCTAACTTGAAAGCCTTAAAAGCACGTCTTTTCTTACCCACCTCAACACCAACGCTTCTATTGAACCAAAAAGGTTTTGCTTTGCAACGACGTTCCTTGCTTACAAGTGGAATATACTGACAAGTATATTTATTAAGCAGCATTTTAAAGACTTCCCATTTTTGTTCTGTGTTTAACCCTGTGAAAAGCATTTCCCACTTAATATGTTGCAGAGATGCCCTTATACTGTCAAAGTTTGCACGTCTGAAATTTAGTGTTTTAGTTACTCCCTTATAGAATTGCTTCTGCAACAGAATCTCAAAGGAGACCATGTTATGATCACTATTTCCTAAATGCTCACCCACACAAATGTTAGAGATGAGTTCAGTATTGTTAGTTATTACAAGGTCCAAAAGAGAGTTATTCCTAGTAGGTTCTTGAACGAGCTGGAATAAAAAGTTGTCATTCAGCATATTTACAAACCTACTAGCTTTTTCTGTCTTAGCAACCCCATTACCCCAGTCAATGTCTGGATAATTGAAGTCACCCATAGCAACAACTTGACCCAGCTGTGAAGCCGCTTGTATCTGCAAGAGTAGCTGGGCTTCATACTCGACACTTATACGAGGTGGTTTATAGCATACACCAATGATAATTCTTTTTGATACCTTTTGCCCAGTCGAAATCTCTACCCAGAGTGATTCTACACCCTCACCAGTGCCAGCTATTTTTATTTCTTTAGTGCATGGCTTTAATTCAGGCTTTACATACAAACACACTCCTCCACCCTTTTTAATCCCTCTATCCCTCCTAAAAAGGGTGTAACCATTTAAATTCACAATCCAGTCACATGTTTCATCCCACCAGGTCTCAGTGATACCAATTATATCATAATTTTTAGAGCATGCAATTAATTCTAGGTCTCCCATTTTACCTGACAAACTCCGTGCATTTGCCAGCATACAGCGGAGGTTATTACATTTACTTTTGAAATGTGCATTACTTGGTAAAGAATTATACGTTAAGTTAGTATTATTCTGTTTTCCTTGTAACAGAGGGACCTCCTTAGCTGGTAAACTGTATGCCCCCCTCACTCCTCCCCCATGACCCCTTACTAACCCCACTGCCCCGTCTACACTAGCTTCCCCATAATCCTTTCTCTCACCCACCCCCCCTTGCCTAGTTTAAACACTCCTCCAACCGCTTAGCCATTCTTTCCCCTAGCACCGCGGACCCCCTTCCATTGAGGTGCAAACCGTCACGGCTGTATAAGTTGTCCCCCAACGAAAAGTCAGCCCAGTGCTCTATGAACCCAAACCCTTCCTTCCTGCACCAAGACTTTAGCCACGCATTAAGCTCCCTAAGCTCCCGCTGTTTTCCTAAACTTGCACGTGGCACAGGCAAAATTTCAGAAAAGATTACATTGGAAGACCTTTCCTTGATCTTAGAGCCTAGATCCCTGAAATCATTCTTTAAGGTCTTCCATCTACCATTTATTTTGTCATTAGTACCGATATGTACTAAGACAGCTGGGTCGTGCCCAGCCCCACCCAATAATTTGTCTATCCGATCAACCACATGCCGAACCCTGGCACCAGGTAGACAGCAAACTGTTCGGTTGTAGCGATCCGGACGACAAATTACCCTATCCACTTTCCTAATAATTGAGTCCCCTACAACCACAATCTGCTTAGGCCTGACTCTACTCTCCCCCCCACCACTACTAGAGAAACTGGTCTCCCGGCTGTTAGAGAGATCAGCCCCATCTAGAATTGCCAATCCAGAGTTCATACTCCCATCATCTTCACACAATCTGGCAAATTTGTTGCGATGTATAATCTCCGGATCAGCCTCCATTTTCCTTTTGCCCACCTTAGATTTTCTAACTGTCACCCAGCTAGCTGCCTCAACATCCTGCTGCTGTTCTGTTCCCCCCAAACTATCTGACCCCGCTAGGTCCTGCTCAGTGAGCAAAAGACTCCTTTCAAGATTGTCAATCGACCGCAGTGTTGCAATTTGTTGCTCTAGTGCTCTAACTTGAGCCTCCAAAGTGGCAATTTGCTCACAACCACCACAGAGGTAAGCATTTTGGATCTCTTGTTCCAAATCTGCATACATATGGCAGACTGTGCACTGAGTCAGACCTTCAATCTTGCTAGCACTCATTATCCCAGTTTCAGATCAAAACAGGAAAAAATATAAATAAATATATAAAATAAAAATGAGGGTTTAGAACAAAACTTTTGACCTAGTTTGAACCTCCTTTAGTTTTCAACTCCGGTGTTTGTAACTCCACTTACAGAACCCCTCCACTTACAGAACCCCTCCACTTACAGAACCCCTCCACTTACAGAACCCCTCCACTTACAGAACCCCTCCACTTACAGAACCCCTCCACTTACAGAACCCCTCCACTTACAGAACCCCTCCACTTACAGAACCCCCACTTAATGAGCAAACACTTAAGAGAAGCTAACACTAGAGCAAGCTCCACTGGAGTCCCAGGGGTTCTATTTATACAGTCTGTTCAGGTGCAACTAATCAAACCCCACCCCCTCAAACGGAGGGAAAACTGCAAAGTAAAGCAGGTTGTGACAAACTTGCTGTAAGCACACTAGCACACCAAACTTTGCTGTTTAGCACCCAAGACAGAAAAAAAAAAAACCTTTTAAAAAAAAATTAAACCACAGTAGTTAAATATAAACCTTAATATAAAAAAGCAGTTAAGAAATACTTATCCTTTTCAGATGATTTGTTTGCTTTAAGTTGCTTTAAACCTGTCAGCAGCCTGATTTAAGTTGCTTTAAACCTGTCAGCAGCCTGATTCAAAAAAACAGCTATGTTACCAGAAAAATGGTGAGTGTTGTTGGGAAGTTTCCATCTGCTGAATCCAACTGTAGGGAACATTTATTATGCAAAGGGCAACATACAAACTCTGCACTGAAATCCATTTCTCAAAAGAGCAAACAGATCTTTTTATATTCAGTTTTGAAATCTGACATGGGGCTAAACATATTGTCAATTCCCCTGGTCATGTGACTTGTGCCTGAACTTTAGGAGAGAAATACTTTCTGGCAGGCTGCTGTTTTTCCTTCTCAATGTAACTGAATGAGTCTCAGTGGGACATGGGTTTTTACTATTGAGTGTTGTTCTTAGATCTACCAGGCAGCTGTTATCTTGTGTTAGGGAGCTGTTATCTGGTTACCTTCCCATTGTTCTTTTATTTGGCTGCTGGGGGGGAAAGGGAGGGGTTATATCACTCCAACTTGCAGTACAGCAGTAAAGAGTGATTGAAGTTTATCAAAGTACAAGTCACATGACTTGGGGCAGCTGGGAAAATGACAATATGTCTAGCCCCATGTCAGATTTCAAAATTGAATATAAAAAAATCTGTTTGCTCTTTTGAGAAATGGATTTCAGTGCAGAATTCTGCTGGAGCAGCACTATTAACTGATTCATTTTGAATTTTTTCCCATGACAGTATCCCTTTAAGGTAAGGTCAGGACAAAAGCAAATAAAGCTCTTTGATCTGTGCTATCATGCTTTTCTACAGTAAGAGGAAATAGGCAGATATAGTTGAGTACTTATATTTGCATAACCAGGGCACTTGATGATAAATCATCTCTACCTTTTCATCAAAAATCCAAAAGCCGCTTTACTTCTGGTGTATAAACTCTGCTCTGTGCAGGAAGAATCCCTGTGGCAACAGCTTAAAACACCCTCATTGTAGAAGATTTATGTCTGGTACAATTGCTCTGATGGGTAATGTTTGCAGTCTGCTTTACAGTAGTAAGACATTATTTGGTTTTGGATATCAGATCTGTGTGGGCAATAATGTAATACAGTGTTTACACATCAAACCTTTCTATAGAAGACTGCCAGGGGATGGTGAGTGACAGAAAGCTACAATCTTCTCAGGAGCAGTAGTAAATTACAAGTTTACTGAAGTGTGAGTCATCTAAATCCCACTTCAAACTTTGCCGTGTCTACTTTTCATGAGCTGAGCTAAGCCAGATGCTACTTGGGAATGGAAGCCTAACCCATTCGTTGCCAGTACTGCTTGCACTTGGCAATAGCCTTTGTCATTTTAACTGACTTGTTCATAATAACTATACTTTAGAAATAAGGAAACATGACAAATGATATATTATTTGAGCCGCGGTAGAAGATACTACTTTTAATAGTGATCATTGTGTCCTTCTTTTGTGCATGCTTGTATTTGTATGCTGAAAAAACGCTTTATTTATGAGTTGCTGTATCACATTGGGTCAAGAAAACCTTTAAAAGCCATTACTTTTTATTTGGAGTACAGCAAAAATTAAAGCATTATTTCTATAGGAAAATTGCTGGTTAGGCTTTGTATTTTAAAATAAAAATGTTCCCAATAAATGTCAGCATAAACTGTAAAAAAGGATCTTTATTGTTGTGCTTTGTTCTGGCTAAAGTAAATACCGTACTTTTAAGCACAAGCTCCCACTGCAGGAGGGGAAGATCCATAATCTGCAATGCTGGAAATGAGTTCAGTTAAAGGGACATTATCAGTAAAATAAGGGTTAGTGTGTGCCTGCAAAATGCATAGCCAAGCAAATATATGGCCACTATTTCATTGCCATCTTTGCATAACTCCAACAGCGTAACTATGATTTCTCCAACTCATATGGATAGAATCTTGGGAAATGGTGAATCCAGGAATCAGTTCAGCATTCTGATGAAAAAAGCTCATGCTCCGAATTTGGCTAATTCTTAGTATAAAGCAGAATTGGAACCTCTACTGTCATGTAACTGTACTGGAGAAATAAGCAAAACACATTTCTGTTGTAGAAGAAGGTGCAAATTTCTTTATTGGTATTAACTTTCAGAATGCAAATAAAGGTTTAGTTTTGGTTCTGTATACTGCCAACACTTTTATGCAGGATTCCATTCGGTTGCATCCTACACTTATGAGTTCAGTGTTCTTAATAACAGAAAGAGCACAGTATGGTGGTGTAGTAGTTGGCATTGCTGTCTTGCAGCACTGGGGTCTTCGGTTCAGTTCCAGCCTGGCATGGAGTTTGTATGACTTTGTATGTTCGTATGCCTAGGTTTCCCCTCAATGCTTCCATTCTCACTACAGAATAACTTTTGCCAACCTGCATTACCTGACATTTATAGAAAAATAATATGAATCTCCATCCTACACTATAGGTGTTGATGTAAAAGGTAAGTGGGTTTCAATCACTGTAGGTTGCCGATGACAGCAGATCTCTAGGGCCGATTTTCTTTTTTTATTTTAAGTTGTGCCTGTGAGGGGTGCAAAGTTGTCATCGAGCTGTTCCTACTATTTGCAAATGTGTGCCTACTTAAAATAATCTATACCAGGGTCATTTATCAGTTTGCCATTTGTGACTGAATGAAGGTCGTGTAACCATACTGTTACTCATGTTATAGGTACAAGTTGAACCCATTTACACACCTTTACTAGTTAACTTTGCACCCTTGGTATCTGGAAGGAACACTTTGCCTGGTAGAAATGTTGTACTTTGAGTAAAAACATGGCAAACTGAACAGAAGTTTTCTACTTGGATACTTTTGGTAATGAGTCCTTATGTATAGGCTGGCTTCTCCATGAAGGTGGTCATATATTCCGAGATTTGGATAATTTCAACAATTTCAGTGCTGTTAGTTTATGGATATGATTGTTAGTTTAAGGTTATGCTTCAATCAGCTAGAAGATTCTGCAACATCTCTTCTTATTCCATTACAAAAAGTAGATAAGGCTCCTTTAAAATGTGACCACCCTGTGTTTCTGATAAAATCAAGCATTATTTAAGCCTGGTTTTCTTCAGACAGCAAGTGAACTGGTAGACTAGCTAAGTCAGTACGTTATTTTCTGATAGCAAATCCTAGGTTTCATTGCTCTATATGTCAGATAAATGTGTTACTCAAAATGGTTAGGAAGAAAAATGTCAGGTATGCTTGTTAGTGGGCCACCATAATCACTTCTTATAAAGTGTGAGAGGCATAGTATCTAATAATGCCTCTAGTGCAGACATTTTCCCTTTGAAACTATGTAACAGATAAGAAAATTGAAGCAGTGTATTAGCTCAGATTTGTACCATGCGAATACAATACTTACTCAATCCATGCTCACAGCATGCAGCTACAAGTACAACATACAACACACCAAGCCGCCTGCATGTGCCAGCCTGAATACTTTTTAGTCGTTATAGATTACCAGTATACAATCTGCCATGTTGATGGTATTCTATTAAATATATTATATTTTTGATGGGAAAAAGTACAAAATTAAGTACAATGTAGCTTTCATTAATTTTCATGTAAAGTGGTGGTAATACTTCTAAAGTGAATGTAGTATTGTGCTATTACGTATCCCAGTATACTTGATACTTCTGCATACAGAATGTGCTTTTGTTTTCTGCAGTGTTCCAGGGTTGGCCATAGCTCTGAGGAAGTGGCAGGACGCATGAAACACGTAAACATAGGTTTCACTGTATCCATGCCTCATGATGGCTTTTAAGATGTTAATAAAAGCTACATTTTAATTTTTCCAAATGCTTTGGTGCTCGGTCAGTAGTGTGCTCCCTGGGTTTGCATTGTTTGGTTGGTTTGTCTAGAGTCTCCTGTAGGCTGCCAGTCAACATAGGGGCTAAAAAATAGCCAAACACAACCCTTATTTGACACCAACAGTTACCTTTTTTATGCTTGCATTGCTCTCCAACTCTTTTTATATTTGAATATGGCTCATGGAACAAAAAGGTTGGGGATTGAATGTGGCTCACCGAACAAAAAGGTTGGGGACCCATGTTCTACAGCCTAAAACAAGGTGAGAATAAAGGGTGGCAGAACCCCTGGCATAACCTGAGGATTCAGGCTTACATGTCACTAAACGTTGCCATATTACAGCATATTCTCCTTCTCACAAACTTTCCTTTTCAAACTGTACTGCTTTGCTTCCAGGTTCTGCAAGATTGATTATATAGTTGATGCTTTACCAATGTATATTCACACCAATATTACAGCTAAAAACAAATACATGTATTATTCAAGAATAACATTTTGTGAATGATTTGCAATGTATGCAAAATGTATCATGACAGAATCCCTTCAATTCAAAAGTTCTCCATGTTTTATTGAAATAGAAATCAGTGTCCCTTGGGACTTCCTACACTATGCAAAAAAGATGGAAAATTTGGGACAAAATTGTTAATGGACAATCAATAATTATATCTTAATATATAATCATAATGATAACTAGTCAAAAATAAGCTCGCAGGTGTATCCCATAACAAAGAAAAAATATTATTCATATCATAATTTGATCAATAAACATTTTATCCCTTGACTGTATGCATAGCATATGCCAAATAATATTCTTCATACTAAGTGGAAATGCAATTAGAATTAAGGCAAGTATTCAAAAAGGTAATGTGCCTTAATTGAGAATCACATTAATGTGACTACTTAGTTATTTAAGACTCTAGTTACATGTGATGATAGAAAACAGAAATGATAGCTAATTAAGTGCAAACCACAATTACATTTGCAAAGCTCTTGGCCCCTAAGAAAAACCTTAAATTACAACATGTACTGGGATGAAGTATGTATAGTATGAGATAATGTACTCAAGAAGATTCCTGGTTATTTTATAAGACTGTAATCTACATGAATCACATGAAGGGTCATATTTATCAAGGATCAAATTTAGAGTTTATAAACACTCCCATATACTTGAAATTTGAAAACAAAAAAAACGACCATTCGAAATTAGTGAAAAAATTAAAATTTTTTAAATTTGGGTGAATAGTATCGAAATGCAAACTCAAATTGAATTTAATTCGAGTTTTTCACCAAAAAAAAAAAAGTCCACCAAACGACTCCAAATTGATTGTAGGCTAAAAGGCTAAAATACAAATTCAAATTTGAATTTTTATTTTTTTTTTTAGCTCAAAACGAATTTGGACTATTCCCTAGTGGAATTACACTAAAATAAACTCGAATTTTCAATTTGACCCTTGATAAATCTGCCCCAAAGTGTGCTACATCTCTGGCCACTGGTTAGTCTAGCAAGAGGGGTAGGCTTAAACATGATTAAATCAATAGTCAACAAGTCAAACTGAGGTATCTGTGTGCAGCCAAGTCAGGACCATTGCAGACAGGGAGGTTTGTCGCCCATGATATGAATGGCCCAGATTCAATTCAGTAAAGAAAAAGGTTGATGGACAAAATGCAGTTGTCAGGCTTAGTTTATGAAGCGTTGGACCTCTTCTAGATGATAAGGACCCACAAGCGGCTCACACAACACAGAACCCACCCGGGGATGAGACAGGAGGAAGCCGTGAGTGGAGAGAAGCCAGTGAGGCTAGGCCGAAGCGAGGTACCAGGGATTTCAGTGAAGAGATAGTCAAACCGGATCCGAAGTCGAATGGCAGGCAGCAATTCAGCAGGAACGAAAGATAAGCAGAAGTCTGGGCAGGCAGCAAGTCTCAGAAGTCAAAAACACATCAAGGTCATACACAGGAGTCAATCAGAAGTAGTTTAAATCTGTAAGCTAGGTCTCAGGACAAACCACGATAACCAGGCACAGTTAAAATACAAGTCAGTTTAAATACCTTTAAACCTGGCGCCAATTCTGTAGCGTCAGAACGCCTGAAACGAGGAGCCAGCGTGAACACGCTCTGCGCTGCAACGAGCCTGCGCCTCGATGCGCACTGACGTGCACGCTTCTGCCGCACACACGTGACCCGACGCCCGTGACGTCAGGAACGCTGGACGGAGGCGCATCGATGGATCCGCTCGGTAAGTATTTCTTACAACAGTTCAATTCAGAAAAACTTATCTCACGGTTTATCATGTGAAAACTCTATTGAAGTCTATGGGAAAAGCTGGAAATGAAGTAGGAGAAAAGTTTTTCTACTGAAATTGAATCTCTTCCATGAGTTTTCATGTGATAAGACCACTTTTTCACACTGAACTGAATATGACCCAATGTTTCTCCACTGACTTGAACTGAAATTCTTCTGAAGTCGCCCAAAGTTGCACTGCCAATTTCAATTATAGCAGGTGGAGAAGCATTTTCAGGAGCCATCAACCTTATGGTTAGTAAGAAGAACAACAATGATGTGGAATGATAAGTAATTGTGTAATAACATGTTCATGGTAGTGTGTACATTTTCAACACCATACAACGTCTTACTGTGTACAACCTCCTTAATAAATATTATTATAGATTTCAAGCTCACAGGACAAGGACATTTGCCTCCCATTGTATCAGCCTATACTGTAAGCCTTATTCATGGATGGCAGGGCAAAGTGTGTGAAGGCAATGTACATAAATTAGACATATGTTGCAATTCTTTTTCACTTTGCACCCTGCTCCATCATCAGTTCTGGGGGCATGTATCCTTATCAAATAAGAAACATTGCTTATGGTGTGCTAACAGAACAAACTGCTCCTACACAGGCCCGGATTTGCATCGTTCCCCAGCGCTATGTCGCATGCACGTGCGTGCACAATAGGTGGGTGCTAGGACCGTGAGGCCTCAGGGCGCTGCAAATGGAAATCTGGCCCTGCTGCCACAAAGTGTAATTAAAGCCATTTTCTGAGCCATGTGTGTTTTATAACTATAAACTCGATACCCAGGGTTCAGGAATTGACTGTTACACTCACTGGATGCAGTTAAAGGAGAACTAAAGCCTAAAAATGAATGGCTAAAAATGCCATATTTTATATACTGAACTTATTGCACCAGCCTAAAGTTTCAGCTTTCAATAGCAGCAATGATCCAGGATTTCAAACGTGTCACAGGGGGTCACCATCTTGGAAAGTGTCTGTGACACTAACATGCTCAGTGGGCTCTGAGCAGCTGTTGAGAAGCTAAGCTTAGCGATTGTTGCAAATTATCAAGCAGAAAATGAGGTTGGCCTGTAATATTAGCTGATGCTCTTCCAATATTAATTGCTGTATCTCTCAAAAACCAAGGTTTATCGAGGGGGAGATAAGAGAAAGTTTTATATAGTGTAGTCACCAGTGTTTTTTGGACTTTTTTTTTGCATTTTCGGCTCACAGAATATATAATGTTAGTGACAAAAGATTGAGGAAGATCTAGCTACTTTAATGCACTTCGCCTGGTCTGAGGTGGCGAATTGTTGCCGGGTGATAGAGTGCAAATGACCATTAGCGCCTGTCTCTTTCACTCGGATTGGCGCCTGTATCAGTTAGTAAATTGCCAATGTCCCTGCAGGCGGTGTGATAATTCACCCTGGCGGTCTAGTGGTGCAGCGGGGACGCCTGCCACGCCGCTCCTCTTCCAATGCGCCCTTCCAATTCTCCCTATTTATTGGCCCGTGATGACACCAGCGCGCAATGGCGCGAAGTTTAAAAGTGGCAGAATGTATTTTTCACTGCCCATTATAGGTTTCATCATTGTGAGTTCCTGGTGCCTCTGTGCTGTTTAAGCTTCTGTATTCTGTGATCTGATACCTGTTTTGACCCCTGCCTGCTATTGACAATTCTGACTTCTAAAATTCTGACCCTGCCTGGTAACTCTTCTGTATCTGAATCCCTTCTGATTGATCTCCTGGTTGACCCTTGCCTGTCTGACTCCGCTTGTACTCTGCCTGCCCCGACCCGATTGACTACGCTTTCTGCCTACGCCTTGTACTGTGACCTTCTGCCATATAGACTTCTGCATTACCGTTGTGCCCCTTTGCTCGTCCAGAACCTTTTGCTTGGCACCTCTCTTAATAAGACCTGGCAGCATCCGATTAGCCGAGGTCTCCTCCCGAGGTGAAAGGCGGCTGTTAAAGGCGGAAGCAAGAGCCGAGAACAGGGTGCTTAGCACTGGTTCTGGATTTAGGGTGCCGACCGTGACAGGCGGTAGCAATAGCGAATTGACTCTAGCGTTAGCTATGTGTACTGTATATTGTGGTTCGGTCCCTAAAATCAGTAAGTGACAGCAGCCCAGAGTATGTGCAGTGAATACTCAGAAAAGAAGATGGGGAGCTACTGGGGCATCTTCAGAGGCACAGATCTTAGAATCAGATTTTAGAAGCCCAAAACATAGTAACATAGTAACATAGTAAGTAAGGTTGAAAAAAGACACATGTCCATCGAGTTCAACCTTTTTTTTTTATTAACTACCTATCTGCCAGTTGATCCAGAGGAAGGCAAAAAAACCCATCTGAAGCCTCTCCAATTTGCCTTAGAGGGGGAAAAATTCCTTCATGACTCCAAAATGGCAATCGGACTAGTCCCTGGATCAACTTGGACTATGAGCTATTTCCCATAACCCTGTATTCCCTTACTTGCTAAAAAGCCATCCAACCCCTTCTTAAAGATATCTAATGTATCAGCCTGTACAACTGATTCAGGGAGAGAATTCCACATCTTCACAGCTCTCACTGTAAAAAACCCCTTCCGAATATTTAGGCGGAACCTCTTTTCTTCTAATCGGAATGGGTGACCTCGTGTCAGCTGGAAAGACCTACTGGTAAATAAAGCATTAGAGAGATTATTATATGATCCCCTTATATATTTATACATAGTCATCATATCACCCCTTAAGCTCCTCTTCTCCAGCGTGAACATCCCCAATTTGGCCAGTCTTTCCTCATAGCTAAGATTTTCAATACCTTTTACCAGCTTAGTTGCCCTTCTCTGTACCCTCTCTAATACAATAATGTCCTGTTTGAGTGATGGAGACCAAAACTGTACGGCATATTCTAGATGGGGCCTTACAAGTGCTCTATACAGTGGAAGAATGACCCCCTCCTCCCTTGACTCTATGCCCCTTTTAATACAGCTCAAGACCTTATTTGCCCTTGATGCTGCTGACTGGCATTGCTTGCTACAGCCAAGTTTATCATCTACAAGGACTCCAAGGTCCTTTTCCATAATGGATTTGCCTAGTGCAGTCACATTAAGGGTATAAGTGGCTTGGATATTTTTACATCCCAGGTGCATGACTTAATGCACCTGACATTAAAACATAATGTACAACATTTCTAACCTACTTCTTTAGTTAGGCTTTAGTTCTCCTTTAATGTATTAAGGCAATGTATGCAGGCAATGTTTGCTTTTTGCGCAGAGTGCTCAACTTTCTTTAAAGGGGTGGTTCACCTTTATGTAAACTTTTATTGTTATAGAATGGCTAATTCTAAGCAACTTTTTCAATGGTCTTCGTTTTTTTTCTTTTTTATACTTTTGAATTATTTGCCTTCTTCTGACTATTTCCAGCTTTCAAAGGGAGTCCCTTACCCCATCAAAAAAAACAAATGCTCTGTAAGGCTACAAATTCACTTTAGAAAAAAAATTGCCTTAAATAGACATAATAAATCAGCCTATAATAATGTATTTTTATAGCAGTGATCATCCAAATTCTTGCTCCATGAATTTTTTTTTACCTCAACGCCTGTAGTTTTAGAGGTAATTGCCATGTAAATAGTTAATATGACATATAAGGCATTTTTTGGGAAGTCAGTATCCTTTTAAAGTGTTATGTAGATGTTACTGTGCTCCAATGTGTGCAGAGATCTTGGCCAGGGCACATGGTCATGGCCATTTTGTCCAATACAAATGTAGACATGAAACATTTATTTAGATGTTCTTCAGTTAATTCTATCATGGCTCGTTTGCAAATGCATGTCTTATTAGAGTCACAACATCATCATGTGCCTCTTGCCAAATATTAATTTACATTTTATTTTGAAATTCCATCTTGACAATTTATGTAACTACCATAATTGAAATACATATTTTATTTCCTTTGCAGAGGCTTCTGCCAGTATATTACTTTGTAATGCAAAGGGCTTGTCACAGATTGTGTTTACTGACCTTTTAAGACTCAGAAAGGAATTATTTGAGTGATAGTAAAAGGTTATTATGTTTTATAGCGACTCTTCCATCTGTTGTTGGAACACTGAACACATTCTACCAGATATTGTAATTGTATATTTACGCCCATGAATTATTTTGTCTAGCAGAGGAACTTTGCCTACAGATAGTAAGTTTGAATGATAGCAGACCTGTATTTGTGGAGCTAAAAGCTCCTGCTAGCACTTTTATTCTTTAACAGGGAACAAAAGCAATGAGAGGTAAAGTGTATTATCCCTGCCGAAGAATATCAGTACTACATGTAACTGTAAATATTCCAAGGTCACATTCGAAATAGGGTATTCCTTTAAGGCCTTTTGAATGTTTATAAAATAATAAAAAAATGCATAAATACATTACAATTATTATAAAAAAATATTACAAATGAAAATGAAAATCCCTTTAACCCTTATTCTCAGGCAAACAATATTGTAAGGCAATGTTCCTTGTAATCCCTTTAGAAATAAGAAACTTTTTAAATTCAAACAGATGAAAATTTTGTACTATTTCTGATTTAATCAAGATAATCTTCACTATCCCCCTCTCAGCAATATGTCTCTCTTCATTTTATTTTCATGTAGGAGTCGGAGTCTGGTTTTGATTGACAGTTAGGTCTAATACATTACTGGGGGGGTGCTTCCTTTACCTAAAAGATGTATTTTAATTCTAATTGTTCCAAAATAACAAACTCTTGACACAAATCCTACATATAGAGAAGCATGTGTCGGAAACCAACAGCTCATATACAACTTTTAGGCAAAAGAATCCCACCCCCAATCAAAATCTGATTCTGACTTTCTGACTCTATGATGAGAGACAGATTAACTTCTGGGGAATCATTAGCTTAATTGTTTCAGAAACAGGACAGTATTTAGAGAGTATTAGACTGAGAAAATTTTCTTAAATACATATTCCAGTTTGATAAGATTCTCCAATATGCCACTTCATTTGATATAAACTATCTGTTGCTCAAGTATTCATTTTGGGGATCTAGTTTCCTTTAAGCAACAGATAGTTTATATCAAACTTACCAGACTGGTATATATATATTTAAGTAAATATTGCCCTTTTACATCTCTTGCCTTGAACCACCATTTTGTGATTGTCTTTGTGCTGCCTTAGAGATCACCTGACCAGAAATACTGCAGCTCTAACTTTAAAGGGAAGAAGTGTGAAAGCAAAAAACAGAACTCTGCCTGTTAATTAGCTCATGTGACCTAACATGTATGGCTTGTTTGTGTGCACTGTGAATCCTAGGATGCCAGAGGGCGGCCCTTCATTTACATGAAGCAGAGTTTTACATATGAGCTGTTTTATAGCATAGTAACATAGTAAGTAAGGTTGAAAAAAGACACATGTCCATCAAGTTAAACCTTTTAGTTTTTTTTTAATTTGTCACTTAGCTGCCCAGATTGCCAGTTTGTCAAGATCATGTTACAAGGATGCCACATCCTGGATGGAATTAATTGGGCTGGATAGTTTTGTGTCATCTGCAAACACTGATACATTACTTACAATACCTTCCCCAAGTCATTAATGAACAAGTTAAATAAAAGTGGACCCAATACTGAGCCCTGAAGGACCCCACTAAGAACCCTCTGTACCCGATCCTGTAGCCAGTTTCCTATCCATGTGCAAATGACTTCATTAAGCCCAACAGACCTTAGTTTAGAAAGCAGTCGTTTGTGGAGCACAGTATCAAACGCTTTGGCAAAATCCAAATAGATCACATCTACTGCCCCCCACTGTCCAGAATCTTACTTACCTCAACATAAAAAGCAATCAAATTTGTCTGACATGACCTATCCTTCATAAAGCCATGCTGATTGCTGTTCATAATGCCATTGACTAGGACAACATTTTGAATGTGATCAATTAACAAGCCTTCAAATAATTTGCCCACCACAGATGTAAAACTTACTGGCCTATAATTGCCAGGCTGAGATCATAATTTTTAAATATTGGAGAAATAGAGAGACCTACATTGTTCGGGGGGGGTATAATATTCCTTTAAAGAGATGCTGACACCAGAAATTAAACCATTTTTACATCTATCATAGTATTGGCTTTGTTTGCTACATATAATTTTGCCATAAAGTATTTGCTCAAAGCTTTTACATTACCTAATTGACTCCCTGTGCTCGTTTATGAAGGGGCTGCCATATTTGTGAATCAGAAGTCCATTAGTATTAGAAACTTTAACTGACAGGCTGAGATGGGACAGTCAGGTTGGCAAAACAGTCCAGTTTAGGAACATCAACTAAAAATTATTTACAAAAACAGACCTCCGAGCAAAAAATGATCAACATGACCTATAGGTAACTTTCAATGTACATTCATATTTTAAAAAGTATTTTTTTAGCGTCAGTATCACTTTAAGACAGTGTAGCAGTTACGTTCAATACAATTAGTAGTACAAATTTAAGGAGTAAGTGATAGTATTTCATTGCAGTACCCTATTACTATGGTTTCCAAACTTGGTCTCCAGATGAAAACGTGTGAACTAAAGGGCAACATGGATTTCGTTTATCCTCCAGAATACTTTTGCACTTAGCTCCTCGTAAAGAAGGCAAACGAGGTAAAGCATTTAGGGAATAAACATAGATGTTAAAGAAAGGATGTTAAAGGAAGGTATAGTATAAATTGCCATCCATTTATGCATTGGTGTATAAAATAATATGTTGAAAAGACACACCAAGCATAAATAAAAATGCACCAAGAGAATAAGTAATATTACATCCTACCCCTGTACCCCTGTGACAGTACCAGTGGTATGATACAGTCAAAAAAAGGTAATTCAGTAAAAGTTAAGTCAAATGCACTGGGGGTCGCCCCCATAAATAAAATTCCTTACTTTTTCCCCATTGACGATAATCTTAAAAGAATGGACCAGGGTTCTGCTTATCAGAGCACCACAACATCATGTTTGCCTTATCCCTTGCAGTGTGCTTATACACACTATATTGACCATGGAAACACGTTATTACTGCAAATACAAAAAAATGCCATCCTTTTTTCAAAACTATTCTAAATTTCTCAGTTAATGGTAAACCACACACAAACTTTTCCCCAACTTTGGAGGCAGTTATTTGGAAAGCACAGATTCACAAATGCATAATCTTGCAATTAATATCACTTGCAGATCATTAAATATACATTAACACATACTGTATCTGAAGTGTCAGAAAATACTAGACTTAATTTACTATATTTCTTAAAATTGTTTGGATACTGTCATGGGAAAACATTTTTTTTTCAAAATACATCAGTTAATAGTGCTGTTCCAGCAGAATTTTGCACTGAAATCCATTTCTCAAAAGAACAAACAGATTTTTTTTATATTCAATTTTGAAATCTGACATGGGGCTAGACACATTGTCAGTTTCCCAGGTGCCCCCAGTCATGTGACTTGTGCTCTGATAAACTTAAGTCACTCTTTTTTGCTGCACTGCAAGTTGGAGTGATATCACTCCTCCTTTCCCCCACAGCAGCCCATCAGCAAAACAATAGGAAGGTAACCAGATAACAGCTCCCTGGTAGATATAAGAACAGCACTCAATAGTAAAAATCCATGTCCCACTGAGACACCTTCAGTTACATTAAGTAGGAGAAACAATAGCCTGCCTGAAAGCAGTTCCATCCTGAAAGCACATGACCAGGCAAATGACCTGAGATGGCAGCCTACACACCGATATAACAACTAAAAAATATATACTTGTGGTGTTAAGAAAGAAATTTTACATTAATTATTTGTAAACTGTGTAATTTGGAGATAAGATCTACACCATAAAAAATCATGACAGAATCCCTTTAAGTAGTAAAACTGTTTTTTTTCTGAGTCTTTTTCTGAGTATTATTCATAAATTGTATATCCATATGCTGGAGCTTTTCTGTGTTTGAGATGGAGTCTTGTTGGGTGAATATAATAGCTTTTTGATGAGTTTAGGAGAGATATAAAAAGAAAATGAATTCTTGCCTTGATGCAATTAGTGTAGGCATTATAATTACAGAATTTTCACTGTTACTAATGAAGACAGAGATTATAAGAACATTTCAGTTTTCATTAATCAATTATAAGGAGCTTAAATTATCCAATAATATTGCATAACCAGATTATGAGTATACATAATGTTCAGCGCTAAGTGGCACCAATATATCTTGTACAGGTTTGGATGGCCTACCACTTACCTCTCCCTGGTAGATATAAGAACAGCACAATAGTAAAAATTCATGTCCCACTAAGACACATTCCATTACATTGAGTAGGAGAAACAATAGCCTGTCTGAAAGCAGTTCCATCCTGAAAGCACATGACCAGGCAAATTAAATATTTTTTAAAATCTGAATTATTTGATTATAATGGAGTCTATGGGAGATGGCCTTTCCGTAATTCACACTTTAAGTTACATTCTTTTATAACAAATATCACTCCTTTTACAATTCCATGTCTATAGAGTTTAGCTATGTGAACACAAGTAAACTGATCACTGATCCACACATGGTTTCTTAGCAACTAATTACATACTGTACATTTGGCGCCATTTTCAAGGGGAGAGGTATAAGGATTGAATTTTTCACTCTATTGTCATTGCCATTGACTTCTACATGACTTCAACAAGTTTGGGCTGAAGTATTTTAGGATTTGGATTTGTTGCAGTTTTGTCTCACAATAAATCCCAAAAAAGTCACTTTTTTCCCCACAACTTTTTCAGAGTTTTTGCGGCAAAAAGCCCAACCAGAAAAATTCCACCTGTAATAAATGTCCCCCATAATATACTGTATGTGCATTTTTCAAATGACACTAAAGGAAAACTATACCAACAAACAATGTAGGTCTCTAAAAAAATATTTCACATATAACAGATAATTTGTGAAACCCTGCTTTACCGATTTAATATAAATTTACTTTTTTAATATATGTGCCAGTGGAAATTCTTAATAGAAATATGCCATTTTAAGTACTATATGATCATATTATTCATGGTGTACACAAACAAACTAAGGGCACATTTACATGATAGGTCACATGAGTCAATTAATGGACATCTTTTACTCCTGCGCTCCTTCCTGTTACAGTTATTGCTGAATTATTTCCTGTAAGGTGATCTCTGATGGAGCACACATACCATCTCAAGATGGGGCTCAACTTATTCAATTTGAGTTTTCGGGTTGATTCAATTTGTACGACTTTAAAAAACAAATTGATTTTAATAACAAATTTCAATTAGTCGAATTTATGGGATTTTAGGGGAATTAAAAAAAAAAACACATAAATTCAAAATTGGACCCTTGATAAATGTGCCTCTTAGTGTTGAACCACATCTGTCAAAACGGCAACATCCTGTGAGAAACTTATTCTCTAGCACAATTCAGTATAATCAGCAAACACAGAGTCAGTACTTACAATTCCTGCCTTGAGGTCATTTATTGATAATTTAAAAAGTAATGGACCAAGGAAAGGCGGCTAAGGTACACCACTAACAACATAAGTCCACCTAAAAATAAAATCAATTTATCACATCTCTTTGTAATCCATCTTTTCCCACCTTTATATCCATGAACGGTACAAATATAATGTCCAAGGCCAGTATTCCTCAGTGCAATACTGTATCTAATGCTTTAGCAAAATATAAGTCATTAGGTAACCCCATCCACTATAGCCCCAAGGTCTAGGTTTCTGCTAACCTTCTCACAGAAAGCATTTAGATTTGACATGGCAAGATCTAGGATAATCTTTTGAAGCTGCGGAGAAAGCGGGATAGCGGATTTGTCTTCTAAAGGATTAGGCCTAGGCAATATTTTTTTTTAATTACACTGACAAGAGGAAAACGAATAAGTAAAAATTGTTCATAAAAGTGATTTAATTTTTGTGAAGGAGAAGAAAAGATAAGAGAGCTTTATTAATAAAGCCAAACAGATTTCAGTGATCTATTATTTACATAAATACTTGTCTTGGATTGTGAATGATGAATAGTCATTTTCATTTCTATTATTTACTTAATTATGATTAAATAAAAGAACAGAGGGTTAGAAGTAACACTACGGCAAACTTTTGATCCTTGAAATATTCTCAATTAGCTACTGGTATCAAATATATTCATTTGGTCTGATTCTTTGAAGTTATCCAGGATAGCAGATGAATTCAAGTGATAGAATATGTGGGATATGTGATGCATGACAAAAGAAGTATTGTCATATTTTTTAATGACACAGGCATGCATTTGTTATGATCTGAGAAAGTACAAATTGCAAGCATCCAGTATATGGTAGTACACTGACATCAAGTGGACAAAATATAGATGGCAAGAAGATACATTTCTTCTAGACCTAAGGAACTATAATTATAAATTGCTTATTGATAAGTCATATACATAATATAGTATTATAGTAATATACTATTACATAATAATAATGTGCCTTTTTTTCTGGCATGAAACGGGTAAGGCATTTTATGACGTATTTTCATTAAATAAATAACTTTTTATCTGCACCTTGTTGGCTACTTTGGATCCAGTATGTGCCAGCCTGCTACATGAAAAGTTAAAAATTCTGCAACCTCCCTTAACCCGAAAGTCTGGGGCAAGTGCACCTGGACTCACATATCTATTGGTGAGTTCACTCCCAATATGATTTTTTGTTATTTGTGGACTTATAAGTGCAAATTCAAAGGAAAACTATACCCCTAAAATGAATACTTTAGCAACAGATAGTTTATATCAAATTAAGTGGCATATTAAAGAATCGTATCAAACTGGAATATATATTTAAGTAAATATTGGCCTTTTACATCTCTTGCCTTCACCCACCATTTCATGATGGTCTGTGTGCTGCCTCAGAGATCACACGACCAGAAATACTTCAACTCTAACTGTAACAGGAAGAAATATGGAAGCATAAGACAGAACTCTTTTCTGTTAATTGGCTCATGTGACTTAACATGTCTAGTTTGTTAGTTATGTTTGTGTGCACTGTGAATCATACAATCCCAGGGGGCTGTCCTTATTTGTTAAAATGGCAATTTTCTATTTAGGATTACCCAATGGCACATACTACTAAACAAGTATATTATAATGAAAATGGTTTATTTATATGAAGCAGGGTTTTACACATGAGCGGTTTTATGCAATATCTTTTTATAGAGACCTACATTGTGTGAGGGGTATAGCTTTCCTTTAATAGTATACCCATAAAGAACAATTTCACTGAGCTAAGTGTAAGCTTCTGACATTGTATTCATATGTCTTGGCCCTGAGACGAATAAAGGTCTTTCATGTTGATCATATCATATAATGATAGTGGGTATTAAAATCCTTAGGTTAAGATCCTCTTTCTGGTCAAATACATGGTTACCCCCATCCCTTAGTTTATAATACAAGGTTACAATTAGAAAAAAAAAAAAACACTGTTGGGCAAATTTACTTACCTTCGAAGTTGCACCAGCGGTGGCTTTGCCGCACTTCGCCAGGCAAAATTTCACCAGGGCGCCGCTAATTCACTAAAATTCGAATTTGCGCTCAGGGAGGCGAAAGGTATCGAAGTTGCGCTACCGGTAATTTATCAAGCAAAACAAAGTTACGCGAGTGATGCCTAATTTGCATAAGGCACCAAGTTAAAATACAATGGATGTATATGTAGCAGCAAATACATTACACTACACAAACCTGGGAAAGCTTCATAAAATAAAATAGAGTTGTTATTTTTCCCTATACATGTGCCCACTGTATAGTTTAGGTGCCATATGTTAGGAAATGTAGGGGGGAAGGAGGGTACCCCCTAAAAAATTAACGTTTTTTTTCAGCCTATAACCCTTAAAAAAGTAAAAGACGCCAGCATTTTTTGTGAAAATTTCAACTTTTTTTGAAGCAAGCCCTATTTACTCTATTGCACTTCGCCTGGTCTGAGGTGGAGAAGGCAAGTCTGGCGCAGGAGGTAACGTTCAGTAAAATCCGCAAGTTACTGAATTAGCATAGTTACGTCCCTTCGCCATAGTGCAACTTCGCCTGGTATAAGGGTGCGAAGTAGCGCTAGAGTAGGTACACTTCGCTAGTGAATTTATGCCAGCACCTGTTAGTGAATCGGCGAAGTAACGAAATTACGTCACCCTGGCAAATTTTTGCTCTTTAGTAGATTTGCCCCTGTATATCTTGTTCCTAATGTTTGGTGCTTGATTCAGCATCTTGAATTTCTGACTGGGAAAGTTGCCCAGTATTTGGAGAACTTACAGAGTGAAATCCAAATATATGCCCTGTAATTAAACCAACTGTTTAATTGTATGCTTATGATCTAAAATATTTTAAACAACTGATTCTATGTAATTTTTCCACTTGGTACATGATTTGAATAAATGTGGGGGCAAAAACTGGCAATAGAAATAACACTAATAGACATAAGTGTATGCTTTTGTACTATAAAAATAATTAATTGTGTTGGAGACTCCATTATTGAGAAAGATGTGGGGTAATTGTGGATAACAGGTTTTGCAACTCTAGGCAGTGTCAGTTACTGTCTACTAAAAACACTTTTTGGTCTAAAATATTATAAACATGCTGATGTTGTCCTCACCAATGGCAGCCATAGTCTAACCTGCAATATTGGGCAGCAGTCAGGTGGCCCCAATAGACAAGTCATCAAGATGCCAACTCTGGAGAGTCAGCTGTTTTATCAGCCCATGTATGGCAAGCTTAATTTAGGGGAGTTAGAAAGGGTGAAACCACAACTATTATGTGTAATTACTTTATAATAAAAGAAAGAAAAAAGGCAAACATATTTTCAGCATAATATGCTTACTGTATTTTGCTCATGTGTCTGTTTGGTCAGTAATGTACATAAATGTGGTTTTCATAGGACCATTATGCATTGCTTGGTGCAGAAGGGGTTAAGGTTTACTTTTAGCCAGATAATTAAATGCATTCACACTTCAGTGCTTTTTCCTGGGTTTGAGAATGAGGAGAAGCACCGCCTTCAATGGTTGCCATTTTGTTTTGTATGAAGCTTGTACTGGGTTTCCTGTCCTAAGTAAGAGAAAGGGTGCTGGTCCATATAATGTAAATTAAGGGGGGAGAGCCTGTAATTGAAGCAGAAAGATTGATCATTTGAGGTAACAGTGGTTGATGGTAGTGCACCCTTGACCTTGCTTTTCCACTATAAGCTGTTTTTATCTATGGTTTCTGACAATCCAAATGTTATGAGTAGAATAGAGTGTCACTGCACCTTTTAATGCTTTCCAGTGACAATATATTTCATTTATTCATTAATGAAGTGGAAAGCATATCTTTGTCATGACTAGCACTATATATAATAGGGTCCAAATGCTCAAACTAAAATTGACCATACGTGGGCCTCTCTGGCAGGTCTGAAAGTCCCATAAGGTGACTGGTTGTTTGTCGACTGTACCAATTATTATAAAGGATGTCTCAATGTATGGACAGCTTTACTCTTTTAAGCAGTATCAGAAATTGGTCCTACCTTGATGATTAGTGCTAAACAGTTATCAGTGTAAGAAATTGGATTCTGATTGGGTTTTTACTCAGCTAAACATAAAAGGGTAGGACTGAAGTTCACCTAGATAACCCAGATTCATCTAAAAAGATGTAACCCCTCTCCATTGCCATTTGCCAACCAAAGCCTGCACAACTCCCAAGCCAATGAAAAATGAAAAGAAATGAACATCAGAATACTAGTCAGAAACAGCCAGCATCTTATTAAAGAAGCAAGACAACAAAAAGATGCAAGCAAATATTAGGATAATAAAGCTTATTGTAACACTCACAGCGGGGAGTCGCTATAACTGGAGTTAGCCACAAACTTGGAAGTGGGTATGGTGGAAGTCCAGGGGGATACTCATAAACAATCAGAGATGACATAGTGATATTGCAGGTTTAATGGCAACAGAAGATATCAGGAACAGGCAAAAATCAAAAACAAGGTCAAGCCAAGTTTGTTACCAGGAAATCCAGGAGGGCAAGGAATGCTGGAACAAGAACACTGGAACAAGGGATTCAGGAACAAGGAACACAGGTCATACAGGAACACACACAATGACTGTATGATGTCTGAGGGATGGTGATGAGGAATGGGAAACACATGTAGGAAACGAGGTGGGTGGAGAACAGGGAGGTGAAAACTATAGACAGGGAGAACACCTAACATATAGCATAGGAACCAGCCTTATATGTAATTCTCTCCTTGCAGAAAAGGGGAAAGGTTATCAACTCCTCATCCCTACTACTGAAGTACAATCAATTTGACATTTCCAGTTCAGTTGGGATAAATCTACAAAGCCCACTTAAGGTGTTAGACTCCAAAATGTTTCTAGAAATGAATAATTGCTTTACAGAGTTTTGTTGCAGTACCTTCACTTGATCAGGCCACAGCTACTACAGCACAAAAGCTATAGAAACGCTTCATCCTTCCATGTGACTGTGATCGAACAATTCAGTCAGATCAAGGGGCATGAGCTCATGTGCACCGGATCTTCTTATTTTTCTGTAAGGGAGCACCGGAATTTGCCGAAGGGAAGGAGCAGGACCCGAAAAGGATCGGAGATCTGGAAGATGCTCATCTGCGCTTACTTTGAACCGATACGCGAGTAAAGACTGCATAAGTACATCATGACGAACTGCAATAAACTTTATTTCTAGCATGCTTCTTTGAGTAAGTTTGACTAGAACCTTGGCATATGGCATTAGACAAATAGTATGTGAAAGCCAGCATTCTGTCTACAGCAGAGAAATATACCACACCAACACTGCAAATTAAATAATTACATAATTAAGCCGGAAGGCAATTAGGCCATATAGACAACTCATTGCATTAGGAGCCTTTCTCTGAGAGGTATAACTTTGTTAGGCAGCGTATCTGCTCTGCAAGTTTGAGTACTTGTAGGAGTTTAGCTAAACATACCTTGCGGGACATGTATGTCTCCAATAAAGCCATAACAGACTGAAAGGTAAGTAGGCCTTCAGACCTCTACTTGATTTAGTAGCTTCTCTCTGACAGATATAGCATATTTAGAAAGTGTATCTGCTTCTCCAAGCTTATAGCCAAAGAGTTTGTATACTCAGTTCTTGCAGGCCACTGCTGTATCCCATAAAGCCATAATAGGCACAGGACTTTGGCTATAGAAACCTTGCAGTAATTAACTGCACACAGACTTCCCTTTCTCTGTTTAAAGGGATGATTCTGCCAAACAACTTACCTGGGTTCTTTTCTATCACAACCATTAACATGGATACTGAGCAGTAAAACCACAAAATACAGGCATTCTGATATATCCTGTTATTCAACCATTTCTCCTCCAGTACTCACTACCAAGGGAGACAAATTCACAAAACACTCTGGAGCATGAAGCCCATAGCAGTTTTCTTACTTTCTCAGGTAGCACCCCAAAGTCCTCTAATCCAAACGTTATCCATCTGTGAGTAGAGGCCTCATATTCATTACATTTATCTCATAGATGCAAACATTGACTTATTGCATATGTCTCTTGTAGGCTTTGAAGATGTGAGGCAACAGAAGGCCATGGTCTAGATCAGACCCTCACAAAATGCTCATAAGTATTAATACTTGGTCCTGGAGCTTCAGCAGGTAGAGGCCAAGACCCTGCTAAGAACATGTATTTATGTATGTATGTATGTATGTATATTTTTATTTGTAAAGCGCTCCTTGAGGGCAAAGCACTGTACAAAAAAACAATAAATTAGTAGTAACAAACAAGGGGTCATTGGAATAAAAAGTAACAATAGGTGCATTATTAGAATACAATTCACAAAAATATAAAATATAATTACAAAGCAGATTAAGTGCTCAGTGTCAAGGAAACAAAAGGCTAGAGGACCCTACCCCGTAGGGCTTACAGTCTAAATGGGAGGGTAACATACAGACACAATTCAGAGGGGTAATAAGGTGCTGTGGGTTACTGTTTGTTACACTGTTATATAAGTGCCAGTTCAGGTGTTATCCAGGTGCTCCCAGAGGTAGTCTTTGAGTTTTGTTTTAAAGACATTGAAGGAGGATTCTCTCCTGAGGATTCTCTCCTTCAGGAATGGCATTCCAAATATAAGGAGTCGCAAGAGAGAAGGGTTTGATACGGGAAACAGCAGTAGTAGTGGGGGGTACAACCAAGCGGTTGCTCTGAGAGGAGCGGAGGTTTCGGGCAGGAACATATAGAGAGACAAGAGATGAGATATAGTTAGGTGCAGAGGAATGAAGGGCTTTGAAGGTTATAAGGAGGAGTTTATAAGTTTATAAAGGCGCATTTTAGAATTGTTAGGCAGGGGGGCTGAATCTACAAAGAATCTTTGGGCTACCGCTTCACAGCAGAAACGGGTGGGAAGCTCTGTGGATGAAGGGGTGGGTTCTCGACGGTGATTTTGTGGCTGGGATAGAATCTTAACCTCCATTTAAATCTAAAACTAATTGAATACGGCTACTTTGGTTGTTTACTTTGGAAAAGGGGAGGGGGCGCTTGAGGGTGAAGGGGTGGTGCACCAGACCTGATTGCGCTTTGTGTTAATCCCTATCTCAGTCTATGGTTCATTGACTGAACTCTGCTGCCTACCAGCACTCGCATGCCAGGGTTGGCAGTTTATGTATCTAGTTTGCCTGATTTAATTCAGGGTTAATCGACATACAGCCATAATACACTGGCTTCTCTCTCTTTGGCTATGGGAGGGTGTGCTTGAGGGTGAAGGGGTGGTGGATATTTTAAGGCCTAAAAGCCATCATACAAGGTTGATCCCGACTTATGGCTGTTAAATGATTGAATGTGACTTACCAGTATTTACATTTGTAGGCTCGTGGGTTACTCTTTGACATCCCAAACACCCACTGTATGCTGTGTACTTTTTTGCCCATTTGAATCTGGGTTCTTTGCCTCCCTGTCCCTAACCTTATTTTAAACGCTCCTCTGGACTTACGGTTTTAATTTATTTATTAAAAGTTACGTTTTATTGTTCCTTGAGTCATCGGATTTAAAGATGGGGTGGTGCAACTTTAAGGGTTAATCTTTTTCTCTTTTGTGTTACTCTTTATCCATATAACCCTGCAAACCATTTATCTGTTTCTCTTTGATTTAGGGGTGGTGCTCCCTTATTCAGGCTTGTTTATAAGTTATTCTTTGTTTTTTAGGAAGCCATGATAAGGACTTCAGTAGCGGAGGGGCCTGTACCCTTTTGGATGAGAGGAGAATAATTCTTGCAGCAGTGTTTAATACAGACTGTAGAGGGGAGAGATGGGAGTTAGGGAGGCCAGTTAGTAGAAGGTTACAGTAATCTAGTCTGGATAGGATGAGAGCATGCATGAGCTTCTTGGATGTATCAGGTGAAAGGAAGGGACGGATTTTGGCAATATTGCGTAAGAAGAAGTGACAGGTTTTGACAGTGGTGTTAATATGATCAGAGAAGGAGAGAGAGGAGTCAAAGATTACCCCCAGACAGCGTGCTGAGTTGACAAGATTAATGAGCATGTCATCAATAGAGATAGTAAATAGGGGAGTAGGACCAGGCTTAGGTGGAAAGGTGATAAATAAGATCATTGCCTGAGGAGGCAGTAAGCGTCAGAATTTCCCAGTTTAAACCTGGATATTTAGCTCCACTAGTGCAGAAAGCGCTATTGTGCTCATTGCACTAGTGATGCTGCCCCCTTTGACCCGCTCCAACAATGATTTTTAAGCTCGGAGCAGGAGGGGGCGGCATTTGTGCATTTGTGCCCACTGGTTACTAATCAATGTTTTATACTAACTGTAGGTGTAAATGCCATGGCTGTCCAATCCAGTTCAATATACCATCACTCTTTGATCATATGTCTGTTCACTAATCGGTTGTTTCTTGTAAGAGACAACAGCAGACCAAACACAATTTCAATATATAGTGGCCCAAAAATGCTTTCTTTTGGGTGTCAAACAGGTTCCAATTAAGGTGCTTCACTTAAACGATGGAAAGACTCTTGTTTCACTGCACACTGCTGTGTGTTGCAACTTACTACTTATAATGCTTTATCCACAACACAATCAAAAAAGTGATCATTTAACAAACTTTCTAATAACTTGCCACAACAGATGTCAAATTTACAGGCCTAAATTTCCCGGACTGAGATCATAATGCCCTTTTAAATATTGGTAGGGTTGGCACCTATCGGCTACAGAAAAGCCAGGTGGAGGGGGCACTCAGTGACGTCACGGGGCATAACTGTAATCTCATGGGGCGGGTGACATGGGGTGGGCAGATGACAGTAGAGGAATGGGCAATGACATGGTGATCAGTGATTGGGTGACCACCATGTCTATCTAGGGGAATCATGCACAGTTTTCCTAATTTGGAAAAACAGGCAGACAGTTTTGACCTCGACCACGCTTCCGAAAACCGGGCTGTTCAGGTTACAAACCTAAATATTGGAATGGCATCAGCTTTCCTCTTATTCATTGGTATCATACCAAATAAAAGGTAAAAAATCAGTAGCCTGTCTAAAATTTAACTAAGCTCTCTTAGTATCTGAGGTTGTATTTAAACATTTAAGTACTGTATCCTATTTCGGCATCGGACAATGTTTGAACTGAGCCATGTGTACCAGTACAGAATAGGTCCTGTAGCTGCTGTACACACTGAAGAAAAGAACTATTATGTAAATTGGCTTTTTTCATAATCCCTTGTAACCATTTTAATGGATCCAGTGCATATGCAGTTCCTCATTTTTCTATTTCTGCCTACATGATTCCTGCTTTGCAACACTTGCTTTTCTCTAAAGTGCTAATAATATCCTTAAATTTTATAGCAGGGTGTATTTTATTGCTTTCAAAAGGAAAGTTGTTGAGTAATAATTGATAAATGAGTGTGTTTTTAATTAAGAATATTTATGTTTTATAACTGTGTTCTTTATTGATAGCTATATCTTGATTTTATTTGGCTTTGTAGGCTTTCCCTTCTTATTTTTTGCTTTTGGATTGAAATGAGCTTACATTAGGCAGAAGCACATGGGTTCAGTCAAGCATTGAGACAATGCAGTTTTTTCCTTTAATAAGGAAAGTGCATTTCACCTAGGCACCCGCAGTAAATATAATCTCTAACCCTGAGGCCAGGGCCGGTACTTTTCTTGCTAAAAAACACACTGGAGCAGAGTAATTTTTCTTTAAGCACTGTGTCAATCTTTGACACTACAGGGACCCCTGGGAAATCCTTAAAATAAATATGTAGAAAAATACATTTGCACACGTTCCAAGTTTAGATTATACCTTTAAAAAGAGTCTAACAAAAAGCCCAACAAATTGGAACCCCCATTTCCCATTGAACTGCACTTTTTTTTTTAGATTATTCTGGTAGACTGGAGATGTTATGCGCTATAGGAATCTACAGGAGATCAAATGGACAAGTTGATGATGAACAGTAAATATTGTTATCTTTTTATTATTGGAAATTATCCTCTTTGTATATGCATTATTAATATCAAGAAACTCAGGTCACTTTTTTTTTATTCTTGGGGTCTACACCTGACTTACTTTTATATGTGATCCCCTGATGAAGGTCTAAAGCATAAGTACCTGGATCATATGTCAAACTTGGTTATTCTTTTTTGTGTGAAATGAGTGAGTTTTGCTCTAACTGGCCATAACAAATTGAGTTCTGCTTGTTCATCTGGTATATAATATTTTTTTTAATTTTTTTTTCTCTTGTTTATGCAGTTTTGACTTTGAGATGTCTTTCTACTTTTGTAAAGGACATACTGCACGTATATGAAAATCTGGGGAATGTATAGAGGTGTGTATCTACAATTATTTCCCCCCTAAGATATGAGTAGCAGGAAAATTGAAGAATACTGCAAGGACATTGGATCTTTGAAAAGATTAAGACTTCAGCTGAATATATTTTCTGAGGCAGTTTGTCACCCTACTATATATTAAAGGAACAGTAACACCAAAAAATTTATGTGTTTTAAAGTAATGAAAATAGCATGTACTGTTGTCCTGCACTGGTAAAACTGATCTGTTTGCACTACTATAGTTCATATAAACAAGCTGCTGTGGAGCAATGGAGGAAATTGAAAAATGGCTATATGGCACAGGATAACTAATGGATAACAGATAACACCATTAGACAGACAGAGCTTATCTGCTATCTGAGGTGTAACCTGAGTCTTCTCCTTTGAATGGCTGCCCCTATTGCTACACAGCAGCTTATTTATATAAACAATAGTAGTGTTTCTTAAGCAAACACAGCAGTTTTACCAGTGCAGAGCAACACTGCATTATATTTTCATTACTTTAAAACACTTTTATTTTTTGACGTTACTGTTACTTTAATGTGAGAATTTAACCAAAATGTTCAAAGAACACCATGTTTTCATGTATTGCCTTAATACCATTGGCCACAACATACTTGTGTTATAAAGATGACATTAATAAAAAAATCTTATGGTATAACAGAGTACCAATACAATATCCAAAAACAACTTTTTTTCTTCACTCATTATGTCCATATAAGGTAGATAATTCTTCCTTCTTTGAGTCCTATAACACCTAAATAGCCAAATCTCTGCTTATGTAAGCCTCTACTTATTATTGTTCTACTCCTTCTGACGTCATATTAAAGTCTGGGCTGAGACTCTTATCAATATAGGACTACATTGTATAATTAATCAACTAACATTACTAAGACAGTATTATAGGCAGGCCTTATGCTCACCATTTAATCCATTTTTCCTGCCAGTTTCTTAGGCTTGTGGTTCAGTTAGTTATCCATGTCCCCTGTCCTAAGCCAAAACGTCATTGCTCTAGCCACCTGATCTACATTCCAGGCTCACTGGACTGTGATCCAGTCTGTAACTCTAACTGCTGTAGAGATAACCACACAGTTGGATTGTTTAATGGTGACACATAATTTTGAATATGTTTTCTGAAATAATGAATTTGGAGCAAATATGGCTTTCACAATTGTCTTAGGGTTTTTTCTTTAAAGACGTGCTATGGATGATGCAGCTGCTGCTGCCTTTGATCAATGTACTGATTTCATGAAGGTCACTTGCTCAGCAGTCAGAAAAGAATTTAATTCTTTCACTTTTATCCTGCTAATTGGCTTTAACTGGATAATCCGAGTCATGCGCTTTATGTATACTAACGGCATTCCATTCTTCATGATATATTGTCAAGTAGAAACTGCTGCATAAAATATTGGCATATTGAATTGTCCTTTGAAACCAGAAAATATGTCTGGTTCTTCAAAAAAAAACAAATATTTTTTCAGTAGAGAACCCTCGAGATTTTCATTGATGCATATGCTGCCTGGCCACCAAAAGAGAATAGATCATAAGTGTAAGCTATTGGGAGTAGGGCCCTCTGATACTATTTTACTCTGTAACTATTGTTCGATTAAATATTGTAAGACCCCTTTGCTATAAATTATTGTAACACTCTGTGTAACTTGCTGGCGATATAGAAATACATTATGATGATGAGTGCCATGGGCCTTAGCTAGGTTTGCCACCTGGCTGGTACTTTACCGGCCTGGCTGGTGAAAATGCTGGTTGATCCCAATGTTACTAATAGGGAAAAAAGATAAATATATAAGAAGGCCGGTATTTTTTCCCAGAAAAGGTGGCAACCCTAGCGTTAGCCTGTGGGGCTAAATAAAGCAACACTTTTTTAAAAGTGTCATGATTTTTATGGTGAAGCTTTTATTTCTAAATGACACTGTTTACACTGCAAATAATTCACTCAACAATATAAAATTGTATTCCAGGAAGTGTATTTTTTTTTTAGTTGTAATATTGGTATGTGGAGAGCCATCTCAGGTCATTTTGCCTGGTCATGTGCTTTCAGAAAGAGTCAGCACTTTAGGATGGAACTACTTTCTGGCAGGCTGCTGTTTCTCCTACTCAATGTAACTGATTATGTCGCAGTGGGACCTGGATTTTACTACTGAGTGATGTTCTTAGATCTACCAAGTAGCTGTTGTCTTGTGTTAGGGAGCTGCTATCTGGTTACCTTCACATTGTTCTGTTGTTAGGCTGCTGGGAGGGGAAGGAGTGGGGTGATATCATTCCAACTTGCAGTACAGCAGTAAAGAGTGACTGAAGTTTATCAGAGAACAAGTCACATGACTGGGGCAGCTGGAAAACTGACAATATGTCTAGCCCCATGTCAGATTTCAAAATTAAATATAAAAAAATCTGTTTGCTCTTTTGAGAAATGGATTTCAGTGCAGAATTCTACAGGAGCAGCACTATTAACTGATGCATTGGTTAATAATAATTTTCCCATGCCATTATCCCTTTAATAAGTAAATGTTTAATATATATTGCAGACACTGGCCTACAGGTTTTCAATTTAGTAATAGCAGTAGATACCACAGAGTGGGCATTTTGACTAATGTCAGGGACAGATTATTTCTTGGACTATATATATGATATAATTTACTAACCACTAAATTTTTTCCCACAAATCTCAAAACATTTGTGGTTTTCCTATATTTCTTAAAACTCTAAAATTTGAGATTTATTAAGTGAAAAAAAAATCACGAAAACCTCTAATGTCAAACTTCGCCAAGTAAAATTTATAGAGGTCCTATAGAAGTCAATCGGAGCTGCTCTGATTTTATCAGACCACGTCTAATCCATTTAGAGGTTTTTGGATTTTGTTTTCACTAAGAATTATCCAAAAAACTCAAATGTTTAGGGGTTTTCCAGGTTTTTGTATTTTTTAGCTCTTGTTCAGCATTTTTTTTCATTCATACTTTTTCAGATTGTTTAATAAATTCATTGACAATTGTGGTTTTAGAGTTTGTGAGGTTTGTTTTGGTTTCAAAAACCTCTTAAACCACTAAACCTTTAATAAACAAGCCTCCATTTGTGAACTGAAGCACTTTGGATGCAAAACTCATTTGAAACTGTGGATTGAAAATGTGTTCTGGCTATTTTTTTATATAAAGATAAAATTATATATTTATATAAAAGGTCCAAATGGGTCAGATTCACAATGTGATGGTGTGAAACAAAAATCCTCATAAATTTGATTTATCTACACCTTTATGCCACAGATTTACATTTATTGACTATAGCACCCACAGAATGCTTGGTTTGAATGCAGACACTTTTTTGCAGTAAATACAGTATAAATAACGGAGAGGATAGCCGGAGAGCACACCTTCTTGCTTTAAAAGGTTTCCATTTTATTTTGCAGAAAATCTTTTTAGTGATTGTTCCACAATCAAATTCAGAATATACGCATAAATCAATTTTCCTCTTTATATCCCAAGTGGGGTCATTCTGTATAGGTCTGTAATGTGCCTGATCATACAATTGTGTTTGTGCCTCCCTTATATATGCTTCCCTATTCAATATTACAGTAGCACCCCCTTTGTCAGCTTTTTTAATGACAATATTTTTGTCCTTACAAAGGGAATCAATAGCGGATCTACCCTGTTTGATAATATTATGTTTCATTCTTTTTACATCATGCCCATCCCATAATTTCTGCTTCATTTAACACATGTTAAAAGGTAGTAAGAGCCTCATTTTGTACGTCAGGAATATAGTCACTTTTAGGTCTCAATTTATTGATGAAAGGCAGTTCTGTTTCAGTGCATGTAGTCTCTTGGAAGCACATTTTCAATTTAATCCTGCGTATAAATTTAAACAAGTCAACCTTCCAAGAAAAGTAATCAGGTAGAGAGGTAGGAATAAACCCCAAACCCTTGTTAATAATATAGTTTTCAGATTCAGTCAGTATATGGTCAGAAAGGTTAATGCACAAGTTATTTACCTCAGACCTCAGACCCTCTCACAGTCTGTAGAACTGTCTCTGAGTTAGAGTCCGTTTCAATCGGCAATATGTGCCCTTCCTGCCAGATCCTCCATCGGTATCCCCTGCTGCGCTGCCTTCCTGGTCCTCTCTGTATCAATTCGTGAGCGCCGAACCTGTCCGAAAAAAGGCTGCCTTTGCCTTGTGTCACCGACTTCCCGGTCACTGTAGGAGCCTTCCGACTCACTTCCTGTCAGGGTTCCAGCTGCGGGCCTGCCCTGGCATCCCACGTGGTCTGATCTCTGCTGGCTATGGTAGCCCGGCAGTCCAGTCTCCTTTCGTGCTGCTGCCTCTTGGGTTCCGCCTGCCCCACTGCGTAATCCCTCCTATCCCTCTCAAATTTGCGCAGCTTTCTGGTAAGGATTTCTTTTTTTTAGCTTGTCAATGGATTGCTGTATATCATGTAGGCCCCTCTCATAGTCAGGAGCGGAGCTTGCTGAGGCTTTAAAGGCGTCTTTAGTGGAAGCAATCTCCTCTTTCACTAGAGATTTCTGTCTGCAAATATTCTATAGTAAGGACCATGACATCCAGACTTATCCAGATGCCCTCCCATTTCTCCAGGAATTCCTTATTTTCAATGCAGTGTAATGGTTGCACACCAGTTCTTAGTCCCCTTGGGATTCATTTAGCCTTTACATATTCTACAAGTGTTGAACTGTGTAGAAGGTAGTTCAATTCCTTTCTTGATAGATTTAATGGTTTATTATACAGATCACTGTTGCCAGTTGGATTAAATATTTCCTCAATCTCTTAGGGAACACAAATACTCATCTCTAATTATGATCCCCAAAACAAAAAGACACACACACCAGTTGGTGAACATTTTTATTTACATAAACATAATACATCAACATTTTCTGTCACCCCCCCCAACGAGGGGGTGACAGAAAATGCCTACTTTTACAAACAGAGGCACGATGGATACATAGGATGGATACTGTAGAGCCTCGGGAATGAATGAGGCTATGAGCTACAAATGATTTTTTTTAATGTATTGCGGAACCTATTTTACATTAAAATTCCTTTCAGATGCATAATGGATTATACATGGACTAACACACTGTATACTGCATAGAACGTATTGACACTATACTGGTAGGATAATACTTTATTACCATTATTGGATGCATTGATACAAATTGCTAATATGCTGTTTTGTAACAATACATACTGCTACTCTTTTGATGGTGTTTACTTGAAGTAGGCCACGAGATGGCAGTACTGATTTATTCCAGACTATGGTGCAAAATTGTTGGTGAGGTGAAAGGGTAAATAGCTTGTTGCATCATTGTATTTTATGCACCTGATGAAGGCCGTTGTAGCCGAAACATGTTGTGCAGGATTTTCAGCAAAATAAAATGAAAACCTTTTAAAGCAAAGTGTGCTCTCCGGCTATTTTCTCCTTTACTTGGAACCTTTGCACTCCGGCACGGGGTCAGCGGCACGATGAGAAGCACTGTACTATTGCCACTCTGTTTCATTACATTAATTTAGCTGTCATTTCCTGCTCCCTTATCACGAAAATGAACTATGTTGCAAAGATGTATCAAAAGTAAGAGATAAGATGACAGGTCTGCTCCTCAATGTCTATTTTCCCACTAACTTTTGTATAAATGGCTTTCTTGCAATCGATTAGACACTATGAGAAATGCTTCGGAGGAGGCCGAAAACGTCAGTCTCGTATGTAACAATAAAACTCTTTATAATTTTACTTAAGACCTGATAGTGTGGATCTTACTTGCCAAATATGAATTGTAATTATTGATACTGCACCCAGGCAATTTATACTATTTTTCGAGATTGCTGGCTACCTTGTGGAGTGTGTGTGTTAATAAGTCATTTGGTTTTGTTTATATTTACTCTGACTCCTTGCTGCTATCTTCCATATCATCACATTATGCCTTCCTCCTGCAGTGTGACAATCATTTTATAAAAGCCTAGAGAAGGCATTACCTAAGATGGCAAAGGCAATTCATGACCAGATTTGGATTGATAATTTAAAATCTTTACCAGGCAAAGTGCCATAAAAATTGACCCGACAAATGTCATAACATTATAAAGATATAACAAAGTTCAATTCGGATTCCAAGACATTAAGGGGCCCATTTACTAATAATCAAATTTAGAATTTTTCCCACGAATCATGAAAAATGTGTGGTTTTCTCAGTTTTTAGTAAAGCTTTAAAAAATTTGAGATTCATCAAGCAAAAAAACCACGGAAGTCTTTCATGCCATGTAACTTTGTTGAGGTACTATACAAGTCGACGAGTGTTGATCCTATTCAACCATTTTTCAAATTCAAACGTTAGAGGTTTTAGGATTTTTTTTTCTCTACGAAGTTCTGAAAAACTAATTTTTTTTTATTCTGGTATTTTTTCAGGTTGTTCAACACATTTTTTTTCGTTTATACTTTTTTATTCTGAACTTTTAATAAATTCAATGACAGGCGTGGTTTAAGAGTTTGTGAGTTTAGTCGTGGTTTCCAAAACCTCTGAAACCACTAAAATTCCATCATTACTAACAATAGACCAGCAGGTGGCACTGTTGTAACAAAATGAATTCCTATTAACAGTACATGTATCCCTTTATCTTGGAATTAAAGAAAAATGAATCATGAATATATATATATATATATATATATATATATATATATATATATATATATATATATATATATATATATATATATATATAAATCAATTTCACATCTAAATAAATCTTCACTTCTTTTAAGTCCTGTGAGTGTGGTATTTTTTTCCTTCGCTACACATCATTACCCAGGACTGCACCCAGCCTGATTTATTGATCTTCTAGACACGAGTGCCAGCTTTTTCCCTGTCTTATATATGAATCAATATATTAGTGCGAGTGCTAATTCCAGAGTGATTGTTTGATTTAATGAATTGATTTCAAATTAGTCTCTTTGTTAGAATCTTTATCTCACAGTCTGTTTTAATTTTGACTAAGAAATCACCATCTGGACCTTACTTTTCTTTGACCTCCTGTTTTATTATATTACCTTCCAAGGAGCTAGCATGGGGCATAAACTAACAGCCCATGGCACATAATCTGGCAAAACAAATCATTTTGTTTTAATTGAAGAAATACCATCAACCCCCAAATTTCCATCTGGTATATTTCTGTGCTGTTGTATGCCCTTCTATAAGTGGCAGTCAATTTTCTATCATTTTTCTATAAAGCATTCGTGTAGCATTCAGGCAACTAGTCTGACAAAAAATAGGGTTTAAAATTTGAAAGTGATGTAAATGATGGATTTCAGACAGGAGCTTGGGCCACAGAGGCCTGCGTGCTGTTATAAAGAAAACTGGAATCTTCCCCATAAGAGTATTGGCACAGAAGTTGATTTGCAGCATTTGCACGTCAATGGCTTGGTAAAAACACTTCAAATAGCCTTCTCTTAATTTGAATTGAAAGTGCCTGAAAGCACCAGGTGTAGTTTTGGGCGAGAGGTGTTTGAGCTACCTCATATAGTTTCTCTGGCTTTGAAAATGTTCCGGTAACTCATAGAGAAATATTTAATTAGAAATAAACTTAAAGGGATACTGTCATGGTAAAAAAAAATTTCCAAAATGAATCAGTTAATAGTGCTGCTCCAGCAGAATTCTGCACTGAAATCCATTTCTCAAAAGAGCAAACAGATTTTTTTATATTCAATTTTGAAATCTGACATCGGGCTAGACATTTTGTCAATTTCCCAGCTGCCCCTGGTCATGTGACTTGTGCTCTGATAAACTTCAATCACTCTTTACTGCTGTACTGCAAGTTGGAGTAATATCACCCCCTCCGTTTCCCCCACCAGCAGCCAAACAAAAGAACAATGGGAAGGTAACCAGATAACAGCTCCCTAACACAAGATAACAGCTGCCTGGTAGATCTAAGAACAACACTTAAAGGAAAACTATACCCCCCAAACAATGTAGGTCTCTATTAAAAGATACTTAGTAAAACAGCTCATGTGTAAAACCCTGCTTCATGTAAATGAACCATTATCATGATAATATACTTTTTAAGTAGTATGTGCCATTGGGTAATCATGAATAGAAAATTGCCATTTTAAAAAATAAGGGCCGCCCCCTGAGATCGTACGATTCACTGTGCACACATACAAACCACATGTAAGGTCACATGAGCCAATTAACAGACAGGGTTCTGCCTTTTGCTTCCTCACTTCTTCCTGTTACAGTTAGTGTTGTAGTATTTCTGGTCAGGTGATCTCTGAGGCAGCACAGATAGAGTCACGAAATGGTGGTTCAAGGCAAGAGATGTAAAAGGGCAATATTTATGTAAATATACATTCCAGTTTGGTAAGATTCTTTAATATGTCATTCAATTTGATATAAACTATCTGTTGCTTAAGTATTCATTTTGGGGTTATAGTTTTCCTTTAATAGTAAAAACCCAGGTCTCACTGAGACTCCTTCAGTTACATTGAGAAGGAAAAACAGCAGCCTGCCAGAAAGCATTTCTCTCCTAAAGTGCAGACACAAGTCACATGACCAGGGGCAGCTGGGAAATTGACAAAATGTCTAGCCCCATGTCAGATTTCAAAATTGAATACACAAAAATCTGTTTGCTCTTTTGAGAAATGGATTTCAGTGCTAAATTCTGCTGGAGTAGCACTATTAACTGAGGCGTTTTGAAAAAAAACATGTTTTCCGATGACAGGATCCCTTTAATAATTTGCCAAACCTTATCTGCACTTCTCAGAAACATGAAAAAATTGATTAAAAACTTAAATGCAGCAAATTAGCAATTTAATACACATTTTAAATGGGTCTCAAAGAAAATGCAAAAAACATAAATTGGGAAGAAAAAATTGCATACATTTTGCTAGGAAAATTCACATTGGCTTCTACAATTTTTAAGATTTAGTTTTAGATGCTTATTTCTTTTGCTTAATAAATCTCTAAACTTCAAGTTCTAGAAGCTATTAAGTTGGCCATAAATGTTAAGATTTTTAAAAGATATTTTTGTTGTGGTAAGACCAAGCTTATCTTGAAACCAAGCTTAACTTTAAAAGATTGTTTGAATGTACGATTTGTCCATCAACTTAAAAGACCATTTCAAGCGATATTGTCTAGTTGAAGCCAGGAAAAGTGTGGGTAGCTGCCTGTTTGGCCCTGCAAACAATTGGACAACGGATACATTTCACTGTGACCAATGAAAATCTTCTAACCTGCCTGATCGACTTTCTGACCAATGATGACAAAAAAGGTTGCATGCATGATCGTTCGGTGCCCATTAACCTCACAATAATTTGACGGATTTGTTGGATCGCACTAAAATCGGTCGTAAAGGAAAGAAAAATCTTAACGTCTATGGTGAGCTTAATTCAGTAGCGTAGCTTGGTTGTGCTGGGCCCCCCTGCAAAAAATATCTTCATAGGGGGCCTGGTAGGAACAGTCCCCAATCCCGCTCGTGTCGGGTCTCTCTGTGCCACCGAACTGAAGGTAAAGAAAGTGAGGAGGGGGGGGTCTGCAGTATAGCTAGTTATGCCACTGCTCTTATTCAAATTTGTGAAACTGAAAACAAACTTGTTTTATTACAAAAAACTTGAATTGAGATGAAAATTTCAAAAGCTGATAAATCAGTCCCTATATATTAAACACCCACGTGTAATAGACATGCATACTAATCCTAAACTGAAAATTTATTTTTATATAATTAGAACGCAATCACTGATGTATTTGTATATGTGCACACAATCATCACGTTAAAGGTTCCCTTTATAGAACTTCCATAGGGAGTAGTTTGCCCATAAGTAGAGTTGCAACCTGGCTGGTATTTTCCTGACCTGGCTGGTAAAAACGATGGCTGATCCCAATGTTATCAACAGGGGAAAAAATATAAATATATAGGAAGGCCGTTATTTTTTTCCAGAAAAGGTGGCAACCCTAACCATAAGAGATACATTGTTTTATTGTGATATCTAAGGTTGCCACCTTTGCCAGAGGCTAAAACCGAACAGGGGGACGGGGCAGATAGCATTGGGGCATTGATGACATCAGAGGAAGGCACAATGATGTCAGTGGTGTTATGAAGCCGGGGTAGGGTCAGTGCATCACTTGAATCCACTGAATCCACACTGCGGAGCGCTTATCAAAGATTGCTCAGGAGTCAGGCACTTATAACATCAAATTTATTTATTCTAACGCTTGTGAAGATTACATCGGAGGGAGTATGATTCTAACGCGTTTCATGCCCTAAAGCTGGGCACTTCATCAGAGTCCATCACTTAGATGCAAATGGTTTTATTTCTGTTCAGTTTTCTGAATGTTTTGGGATCTAGTATACGAAAATCGGTTATCAAGAAAGATCTGAAATACAGAAATGCTATTTAAGAAAAACAATTGCTTATTTTTGACTGATTGGACATTGGTCTTTTTACAACCCAGCCTAACTATATAACTAGGATTTGCTTTTTTTTCTGTAATAAGAAATTAAATGTACTTGATAAGAACAACTAAGCCATGTTAACTTAAGTATCTTAGTACAGGTATGGGACCTGTTATCCAGAATGCTCAGGACCTGGGGTTTTCCGGATAACGGATCTTTCCGTAAGTTGGATCTTCGTGCCTTAAGTCTACTAGAAATTAATTTAAACAATAAATTATAAGGATTGATTATATCTTAGTTTGGATCAAGTACAAGCTACTGTTTTATTATTATGGAGAAAAAGGAAATCATTTTTAAAAATTTGGATTAGTTGGATAAAATGGAGTCTATGGGAGACAGCCATTCTATAATTCGGAGCTTTCTGGATATTGGGTTTCCAGATAAGGGATCCTATATCTGTATATAAATGTTTTTATTTATTGGCCAGATTATGGTTCGGGTTTCACAAAGCTGAAAACCGAACAGAAAGTCGAGACCCGAACAGGCCTCAGAAAAACCGAACTGTTCAGGTCAGAAGCGAACCGGTGGCAATCCTAGCGAGGCCTGGTCCTGATCAGGCGACCATATACATTTCCACTGCAGGGGGTAGTAGAGGATTTCAATAATAAATTGTTAAATGTAACAGCTTCCATCGAATAGCCACATCTGTTATGGACAGTCTGTCAGGTTTATTAAATAAATATTATTTATGAAGCAAATGTCATACTTTACTTAAGAAATCTCTTTTAGAAGCCATGGCCACGGAGAAGCTTTCTCAAGGGATACACTTCCACCCATGTCCTACTAAATGTGACACTTTCTCTAATGAATTGATTAAATAGTTTCTGTTTCTTTATATTATTTGCAATCAATCTCTTCTACAATTTGCTCCTCTATTTCCCCTGACTCGTCAGACCGTGTAAGCCCTGAGGAAGCGCTGATTATTAGCTCAAATTGTTTTAGGAGACTACCCAGCAGCACCATATACATATAGACGGGCCCTCCCACTCTCACAGCAAATGTCCAAGCTCAAACCATGTTGTAAAAGGCCGCGCTGTCGATTGTTTTTTAAAGAAACCCCGCAGCCAATGGTTTGTTGTTTTGGTTTGTCGGCCAGCCAATGGACGCGCGCTTTGTTGCAAGGCATCGTCGAATGAAGTGCGACCGTTGTTACTGAGCGCTCTGTTTCCGTTTTGATTTCCCCCTTCTTGTCCTGCTCATTGGAAGCTTCTCTCATTGTTTTGCGCTTCGCGTGACAACGACTCCTGGTTTAGGGGGGCGACACCATGCCGGAGTTTCTGCAAGACCCGTCGATTCTCACTAAGGAAAAGCTCAAGAGCGAGTTGGTTGCGAACAACGTGACTTTGCCGAGTGGGGAGCAGCGGAAAGATGTATACGTGCAACTGTACCTCCAGCACCTCACCTCCCAGAACAGCGGCACCCCTGACTTCTCCAGCGACGAGGAGAGAGAGGCCACCCCTATGAGGGGCAGAGGCCGCCCGCCGGGAAGGGTAAGAGTGCGAGACTAGAGTGAACACCATTGTGTGACCGCTCTGGCTCCTGCTGGGGAACTCTATCACTGCCAGGGGTTCCAAAGGCCTTAGGCGCGCACTGGTGTTTGCAGTTTTGATAGGGAGACACGAGTCAGGTGTTCTGTCAGATGTCTCTGCCCAGAGGCTGTGTGTGCTACTCCCATCATTTTATTATTACAGCTCATTAGAGCTAGTTGGTGTTGGACAGTACTGTAGGGGGTCGCAGTTAACGAATGAGTGGCCAGATTGACATAGTAACAGTAAGTAAGTAAGCTTGAAAAAAGACACGTCCATCAAGTTCAACCTTTTAGTTGTTTTTTTAACCTGCCTAACTGCTAGTTGATCCAGAGGAAGGCAAAACACCCATCTGAAGCCTCTCCAATTTGCCTCGGGGGGGGGGGATTCCTTTCTGACTCCAAAATGGCAATCGGACATTTAATTTTGTTGCCGTTGTAGTGTGTAAATCACAAGTGAACTCATGAATATCAGCAGACTTTGTTTCCCACAGCCTGTCTTGATGCATCGACCCCTAGGGGCACATTTACTAAGCTTGAGTGAAGGATTCGAATGAAAAAAACTTCGAATTTCGAAGTATTTTTTTGGGTACTTCGACCATCGAATTGGCTACTTCGACTACGACTTCGAATTGAACGATTTGAACTACCTACTTCGCCTCCTAAAACCTACCGAGCACCAATGTTAACCTATGGGGAAGGTCCCCATTGGCTTTCCAAGCAATTTGTGATCAAAGGAAAATCGATCGATGAATTAAAATCCTTCGAATCGTTCGATTCGAAGGATTTAATCATTCGAAAGAACGATTTTTCCTTCGAACAAATTGCTAGGAAAGCCTATGGGCCTTTGAACGAATTGCGGTAAATCCTTTGACTTCGATATTCAAAGTCGAAGGATTTAACTTCGGTGGTCGATTATTGAGGGTTAAATAACCCTCTATTCGACCCATAGTAAATGTGCCCCTAGTGTCACAACACTCATTGTTCCCACTTTTTTTTTTTTTTGCCCTGGTTGTTTATATTCCAGAACCTGTAAATAAATGTGCTTGTACAAAGCCATCACATGAATTGCATAACATAGAGTTACATACATAACAACATGTACCAGTACAAAAGGTGAGGAAGGCCCTGTGCAAAAGAGCTTCCAATCTAAAGGGGATGAGACACAAGACGTGGGAGTTCCTATGAAGTCTTTATACTTTTTAAATATATGACCAGTTGTGTTATGTAATTTTAAACAATATGCCGTTTTCTGCAGCAAAGTGTGGTGCTCATTTCGGCTGCAACGCAAGTCAAGTGCACAAGGAGAATTCAACCCATAACTAAAAAAAAAAACCCACCCTACGTAGACACCCACCTCCGGGAAATGCCTCAGCGCAGTTTCAGGGATCGCAGTTCACGGCAGCCATCTTCCGGGTCTTCAGTAATCTGAGACTGAGACCGGCGAAGCGGCGCATGCACAGTTGGAGCAATTTCCCGGTTAGGGACAACTGCGCATGAGCCGAAATGGATGGAAATTGTCAAAGCGTTGGAAAAAGACACGAAGACCTGGAAGATGGCATGCGGTGAACTGCGATCCCTGAATCTGCACCGAGGGGTAAGTAAAAAGTTAGGGCCATTTCCCCCGGGGGGGGAAACTACGTAGGGTAGGGGTTGTTTTTAAGTTATAGGTTCGATTCTCCTTTTTTATGCCAAAAATAAATGTATGTGTAAGTTAAAAGCTGGATTTGTTTATCCCTTTCTGTTCTTTGCTCATGAAACCGTGTAGCCAAAGTTAGTTGTCAGGATTTGTAACTCTTCCTGGCTTATGTTACATTTTTTCAAGAGGCAGAACCAGGAGTGATCAGAATAGAAACAGCCCAACTGCTTTCAACAAAAATGACATATTTTAAAGCTGTATATATTGCTTAAAGTTGCATTATCTTTCATTATGCAAGAAACCATTTATTAGTAAATGTCCTGCTTATAAGGCAGAGGGGCTCCATGCAGGGCCTTTACATTTTAGATGTGTCAGTGTCCGGCGTTTGACACGCATTTACTTTTTCAGCCTAAATAACTGTGCAGATACTGGCTGCTTATAAACCAGGGTTATTTACTGATCTTATCCAACATCCATAGACAAAAACCAATAGTAAAGTGATTAGTATAGGAATGAGCTCCTGCACTATGCACTCAATAAGCACAAAATATCTAGTTTTGTTTTTATTTTTTTGCAAATTGGCCAGTCTCAAGCATAGGTGATTATTCGTCTCTCGACATATACAAAACCTGGTCTTAAAACTTAATGAGACAAATAAGCAGAAATTGGGTACTTTGAGACTATCGCCCTGGTACATGGGCTTCATGCTATGACCTGATGTTTTATATACACTTTATTGGCAGAAATATTGATGTGCACGCTTGTAGGTGTTTTTTTCCCCACTTTTAATTTTAATATGTCAGGCGAAGGTAAAGCACGCTTCTAAGATTTAGCCGGGGGGGGTCCTCATAGTATTTCACGATTGCAGGTTTTTACCGGCAGGTCAATCCGGAACCCAAGAAAGCTACATACTTAAATGCAGTCTTATTGTTCCTACTGAATGTGAGTAGGTTTACTTAAACTACAGCTATTCAATTAAGAGGATAATATACTGTTGGCACCTTTTTTTGTTCCAGGAAACGGCTAAGTCTTAGAAGCATGCTTTACCTTTGCTTGACATTTTTTATATACGGACTAGTGGGTTCTGGAGTTGCTATAAGCGCTGCCACTAAGCAACCAACAAGCGCAGAGTCCACTCCTTTGTATTGACTGTTACATTTTTATGTGTTGTGGTTTGTGACATCTTATAGACTGAAAAGGTGGTTGAAATGTATTAAGTAAAATGTGCAGTCAAACTAACCATTGAAATCTGATTGACAATTAGGGATGCACCGAATCCAGGATTCGGTTCGGGATTCGGCCTTTTTCAGCAGGTTTCGGATTCAGCCAAATCCTTCTGACTGGCCGAACCGAATCCTTTGCGTATGCAAATTAGGGGCGGGAAGGGAAATCACGTGACTTTTTGTCACAAAACAAGGAAGTAAAAAATGTTTCCCCTTCCCACCCGTTATTCAGAATGCTCAGGACCTGAGTTTTTCCGCATAACATATCTTTCCGTAGGCTTGATCTTTAATACCTTAAGTCCAGTAAAACAAATTATTTAAAAACTAAATAAACCAATATATATTTTTATTTTTGTGGGTTTTTTTTTTTTTTGGCTTTTTATTCAACAGTTCTCCAGTTTGTAATTTTAGCAATCTGGTTGCTAGGGTTGAAAAAGTTTGGGAACCCCTCTTAATTCTTTGGCGTTTTGTTTATCATTGGCTGAGCTTTCAAAGTAGCAACTTCCTTTTAATATATAACGTGGCCTATGGAAACAGTAGTATTTCAGCAGTGACATAAAGTTTATTGGATTAACAGAAAATATGCAATATGCATCATAACAAAATTAGACAGATTCATAAATTTGGGCACCCTAACAGAGATATTACATCAATACTTGGTTGAGCCTCCTTTTGCAAATGTAACACTCTAGATGCCTCCTATAGCCTTTGATGAGTGTCTGGATTCAGTATTTTTGACCATTCGTCCATACAAAATCTCTCCAGTTCAGTTAAATTTGATGGCTGCCGAGCATGGACAGCCTGCTTCAAATCATCCCATAGATTTTCGATGATATTCAAGTCGGGGGGACTGTGACGGCCATTCCAGAATATTGTTCTTCTCCCTCTGCATAAATACATTTTCTCATGATTGGCCACACCTGCCTATGAAGTTCAAGGCTTGACGAGCTAATCCAACCAATTTGGTGTTGCCAGTAATCAGTATTGAGCAGTTACATGCATTCAAATTAGCAAAATTACCAGGGTACCCACATTTTTGCACAGCCAGTTTTTCACATTTGATTTCATTTCATACAACTGAATACTGCGTCATTAAAAATCTTTGTTCAGAAAACACCCCAGTGGGAAATGGACTACCACTGTTATTTTTTTTTGTTGAAAGTGGACTAAATTATTATGCAGGCTGAAAGGTTGTCCTTTAAAATGATATTAAATCATTACTGTTCTCAATTTATTCCCTTAAGGACTAAACATAGAAGCTCTAAGAATCATCCTGTGTGGCTTAATACAGAAGTTAAGAAGTTAATGGGAAAGAAGAGAGGCATTTAAAAACTACAAATCTGTAGGGACAGAAGCTGCATTTAATGAATATAAACACTGTAATAAATGTTGTAAATCAGCAATCCGGAAGGCTAAGAAAAGAAATGAAGAGTTAATTGCGGTGGAGGTGAAAACTAACCCTAAAAAGTTTTTTAAATATATTAATAGTAAAAAGATGCAGGTTGAGAGTGTTGCTCCATTAAATAATGGTACCAGTATGGTTGTAACAGATACAGAAAAGGCAAATGTGTTAAATCAGTTCTTTTCTTCAGTGTATACAATAGAGGAGTCTGGGTTCACAGGCTCACTTAATAACTGCATGAATGGTTCAGCTCAATCTAGTCAGTGGATGACTCAGGATATGATTCAAAAAGCTTTAATACAAATTAATGTAAACAAGGCTCCAGGGCCTGATGGCATACACCCCCGGGTTCTAAGAGAGCTTAGTTCAGTTTTAGACCAGCCCTTATTTCTGATTTTCTCAGATTCACTGTCATCTGGTATGGTGCCTATGGATTGGAGAAAAGCTGATGTTATTCCAATATTTAAAAAGGGATTACGATCTCAGCCTGGCAATTATAGGCCAGTAAGCTTGATATCTGTGGTAGGCAAATTATTTGAAGGCTTGTTAAGGGATCACATTCAAAATTTTGTCCTAATGAATGGCATTATGAGCAACAATCAGCATGGCTTTATGAAGGATAGGTCATGTCAGACGATTTTGATTGCTTTTTATGATGTGGTAAGTAAGATTCTGGACAGTGGGGGGGGGGGGCAGTAGATGTGATCTATTTGGATTTTGCCAAAGCGTTTGATACTGTGCCCCACAAATGACTGCTTTCTAAACTAAGGTCTGTTGGGCTTAATGAAGGTGTTTGCACATGGATAGGAAACTGGCTACAGGATCGGGTACAGAGGGTGGTTGTTAATGGGACATTCTCTACTTGGAGTAAGGTTCTTAGTGGGGTCCCCCAGGGCTCAGTATTGGGTCCACTTTTGTTTAACTTGTTCATTAATGACTTAGGGGAGGGTGTTGTAAGTAATGTATCAGTGTTTGCAGATGACACAAAATTATCCAGCCCAATTAATTCCATCCAGGATGTGGCATCCTTGCAACATGATCTTGACAAACTGGCAATCTGGGCAGCTAAGTGGCAAATGAGATTCAATGTTGATAAATGTAAAGTCATGCACCTGGGATGTAAAAATATCCAAGCCACTTATACCCTTAATGGGACTGCACTAGGCAAATCCATTATGGAAAAGGACCTTAGAGTCCTTGTAGATGGTAAACTTGGCTGTAGCAAGCAATGCCAGTCAGCAGCATCAAGGGCAAATAAGGTCTTGAGCTGTATTAAAAGGGGCATAGAGTCAAGGGAGGAGGGGGTCATTCTTCCACTGTATAGAGCACTTGTAAGGCCCCATCTAGAATATGCCGTACAGTTTTGGGCTCCATCACTCAAACAGGACATTATTGTATTAGAGAGGGTAAAGAGAAGGGCAACTAAGCTGGTAAAAGGTATTGAAAATCTTAGCTATGAGGAAAGACTGCACAAAAACGGCAAGCACTCCTGGAGCCACTCGTAGGTAAAACAGCTTTTATTCAGTCGGTTAAAACATGAAATCCTTAGGATTCCATGTTTTAACCGACTGAATAAAAGCTGTTTTACCTACAAGTGGCTCCAGGAGTGCTTGCCGTTTTTCTGCACATTTCCTCACTCACCCCAGCTACGGGTTCGGGGCGATGCACCCGGGCCACCCTGCACGTTCGGTGAGTGCTTTTCCTTATTAGCCGTGATTGAGTTAATTGCGGGATTGGATTTATGTGCTGGACCCGGGGTTTCTTATACACCTGGGTCAAAAGAGTTTAAGGGTGAGCTCAAATGAGACATAAGATTGATTCTCACCTTTCTTTGAATTTTCATTCATTGCACAGTTAGAGAACTTTCGTTCCTTTCCTTTTCCCGTTTTCAATTATCAGATATAGGACCATTTGAGCCGATATAAATTCTTTTTCTGTACTATGAGGAAAGACTGGCCAAATTCGGGATGTTCACACTGGAGAAGAGGCTCTTAAGGGGTGATATGACTACCGTATATACTCGAGTATAAGCCGACCCGAGTATAAGCCGAGGTACCTTATTTTACCTACGAAAACTGGGAAAACTTATTGACTCTAGTATAGGCCTAGACATAACTACAGCCCTGTCTCCCAGCAGCGCACATTCTGCCAAAGCGACCCCCCCCCCCCCAGCGATCAACCGGACTTCTTTGCAAAGTTGATGGTGACAGAGAATTGCCAAACGGATTACTGTGTGCATTGTCCCACTACCATGTGCAGAGGGTGCTGTTTGATATTGCCATCACTGTTAATCTTTCATATAACCAACAGAGGGCGCTGTGTGATATTGCCATCACTGTTATTCTTTCATATAACCAACAGAGGGCGCATTGTTATTCTTTCATACAACCAACAGATGGCGCTGTGTGATATTGCAGTCACTGTTAATCTTTCATATAACCAACAGAGGGCGCACTGTTATTCTTTCATATAACCAACAGAGGGCATTGTGGGATATTGCAGTCTCTCCCCAAGTGTACTGTTGGTATAGGAATGATTAAAAGTGACAGCAATCTCAGCTACTCGGGTCGGGTACCGCTGACCCGAGTATAAGCCGAGGTAGACTTTTTCAGCACATTTTGAAAAACTCTGGTATATACGGTATGTATAAATATATAAGGAGATCATATAATAATCTCTCTAATGCTTTATTTACCAGTAGGTCTTTCCAGCTGACACGAGTAGGGATGGGTGAATTTGACCTGTTTTGCCAAAAATTCGCCGCCGGGGAAATGACGCCGACGCCCATTAAAGTCTATGGGCGTCAAAAATTTTTTGTCGCGCGTCATTTTGTTTTGACGCACAACTCCATACAAGTCTATGGGCGTCATTTTTTCGGCGAAACTAGACACAAGGTCACCCATTCCGATTAGAAGAAAAGAGGTTCCGCCTAAATATTCAGAATGGGTTTTGTACAGTGAGAGCTGTGAAGATGTGGAATTCTCTCCCTGATTCAGTTGTACAGGCTGATACATTAGATAGCTTTAAGAAGGGGTTGGATAGCTTTTTAGCAAGTGAGGGAATACAGGGTTATGGGAAATAGCTCATAGTCCAAGTTGATCCAGGGACTAGTCCGATTGCCATTTTGGAGTCAGGAAGGAATTTTTCCCTCTCTAAGGCAAATTGGAGAGGCTTCAGATGTTTTTTTTTTTCCTTCCTCTGGATCAACTGGCAGATGGGTAGTTAATAAAAAAAAAAAAAAGGTTGAACTCGATGGACATGTCTTTTTTCAACCTTACTTACTATGTTACTATGTAAAGGGGATCCCAAACTTTTTCACATGACTGTACTTGATTTCACAGACTAATAGGAAAGATAATACTCCGAAGTCCCTCTGATATCTGTAGAAAGGTACACATATTTCCTGAAAATCTTAACCTTTATTTTGACAACTATGAGTAATTTTTGTTTTATTTCCTTTTGCTAACAAGTTTGTACACAATTATAATGGTGGTCTTAATATTATACGTATTCACAAACAATACCATTTTATTAATTATTTTTTCTAGAAAGCAACAAAGAAGACTGACAAACCTAAAGCTGAAGAAAAAGATGACCCAGATGTTACAGAACTCAGCAATGAGGCTCTTAAAGAAGAGCTCCTTAAATATGGAATGAAACCAGGCCCAATTTTAAGTAAGTGTTTTTTTTATTAACCTGAGAGAGGCTACAAGCAAGGAATGCAAGAAATCCTTATAGGAATTGTTCAGTATAAAAATAAAAACTGGGTAAAGAGAGAGGCTGTGCAAAATAAAAAATGTTTCTAATATAGTTAGTTAGCCAAAAATGTAATGTATAAAGGCTGGAGTGACTGGATGTCTAATATAACAGCTACAACACTACTTCCTACTTTTCAGCTCTCTTGGCTTCCACTGACTGGTTACCAAGCAGTAACCAATCAGTGACTTGAGGGGGGCCACATGGGTCATATCTGTTGCTTTTGAATCTGAGCTGAATGCTGAGGATCAATTGCAAACTCACTGAACAGAAATGTCCCATGTGGCCTCCTTCAAGTCGCTGGCTTACTCAGAGTTATAGAGCTGAAAAGCAGGAAGTAGTGTTCTGGCTATTATGTTAGACATCCAGTCACTCCAGTCTTTATACATTACATTTTTGCCTAACTAACTATATTAGAAATGTTTTTTATTTTGCACAGTCGCTATCTATTTACCCAGTTTTTATTTTCCCACTAAACTGTTCCTTTAAATCTGTTTTTATGCTTTCCAGTTTAGCTCAAGGAATAACAACATAAAACAAAAAAAAATTAGATTTTATGATTAAAACAATAGTCAGGAAGTCTGTTCAGCACAAGTCCTATTCATTGTTAGTTGCTGCTGCTAAACTATTAAATTGTCAAATCTTTGTAGTTCAGAGCAGGGGTCCACAACCTTTTGTGACTGGGGTCGGGAGGGGTCAGCGTCCAATTCTGGAGCGTCGGCGCACCACCTTAATTGTTTCCTAGGCTCGGCGGCCCAGTTCAAGACTGTCCATGGCCTGGCAGTTGGGGACCCCTGGTTTAGAGAATTGCCAACCCTCTGTTTCTGGGAAACAGACACAAATCTAATTAAAACCAAAAAAATTCAAAACTTTCTGGTGAGCTACCCCAGTAAGTGTATTATAATGAAGTAATATACTTTTAATATTATCTTTTAGGTAATACCAGGAAATTGTATGAGCAAAGACTTTTTAAACTAAAGGAACAAGGTCTGGCATCTTCTGCTCTTCCAGCTGATACTTCAAAAGCAGACAACAAGCAAAATGGAAACACAGATTCTGAGCAATACAGTGATAATGAAGAAGGTAAGGTGAAATATATGTAAAATACAAAATTCTACCTTGTACAAAAAGGTTATGTTTATTTTCAGTGCACTGTTTCATAGTTTTTGTTGTTTACTAGAATGAATGTGTGTGTGTGTGTGTGTGTGTGTGTGTGTGTGTGTGTGTGTGTGTGTGTGTATGTATGTATGTATATATATATATATATATATATATATATATATATATATATATATATATATATATATATATATATATATATATATATATATATATATATATATATATATGTAACAAAGAAGGGAAAGTTGTGCTCACCACTATTTTTTAAAACCATTAGTCGGGGGTGCAATGAGACTGTGACCACAAAATACATATAGATAATTACAAGAGTCCTCTGCACTCAACCCATTATCAATATATTTAAGACAGAGACATTTTGTGCATACTGCTACTGAAAAATGCCTTACCCTTTAAACAAAACAGGGATTGTTTGTCCATATATTGCAATATATTTAAGCTGGCCAACTACGTCAAAGTCATCCCATATCTGGCCAGTCCTATGCTTAATTTTCTTCTGATTCAATAAGAATTCTATTGCTTCATTATACATTTTACAAAGGGACTAAGTTTTACCTGCAATGTACTAGCTGCTTTCAAAGTAAAACTCCCAAACTTGGCTGCCCTTTTATTAGACACCAGTGGGATATATTATAATAGTGCTTTAGGTGAAATTTGTATGGATGCAGATTTATATAAAGGAACAGTAAGGGTATGGAAATATAATGTATATTGCCCTGCACTAGTAAAAGTGGTGTGTTTGCTCCAGAAACTCTACTATAGTTTATAGAAACAAGCTGCTGTGTAGTCATGGGGCAGCCATTCAAGCACAGGACGCACAGTCGATAACAGATAAGTTCTGAAGAATTCCATTGTAAACTAGAGAGTTTACTGTATCTGTTAACTGCTGTGTATCCTTTGCCTTTTCCCCCTTTTCAGCTTTGAATGGTTGCACAGAAGCTTGTTTATATAAAATATAGTTGTTTCTGAAGCAAACACACCAGTTTTTAGCCTGTATATCTCTTGCCTTGAACCACCATTTTGTGATGGTCTGTGTGCTGCCTCACAGATCACCTGACCAAAAATACTACAACTCTAACTAATAGGAAGAAGTGTTGAAGCAAAAGATAGAACTTTGTCTGTTATTGGCTTGTGTGACCTAACATGTATGGTTTGTTGGTATGTTTGTTTGCACAGTGAATCAGAATCCCATGGAGCGACCCTTATTTTATTTTTTTTAAATGGCAATTTTCTATTTATGATTACCCAATGGCATATACTACTAGAAAAGTATATTATTATGAAAATGGTTCATTTACATGAAGCAGGGTTTTACATATGAGCTGTTTTATGGAATATATTTTTATAGAGACCTACATTATTCGAGGGGGTATAGTTTTACTTTAAGTTGCCATTGTCATAGCATATTTTGTAAATGTGAGATAAGGTAATTCTGTGTATTTGTTTTCAGAGGCTAAACTAGAGTTGACTTTTGAAAAGAGAGAACCACTGAGGGGAAACCCAAAGCCACAAGTAACAATGCGTAACAGACGGACTGAAAAAACTGAGGTTTGTTTAAGACTTTTATTGAAATAATACTACTAGTTGAAATAAGAACGCTTTTAGTGTAATCTAGTTATCCATGCTTTTGAAATAGTTTCTTGTAAAGCATCACCTATCCCATATTTTCTGGTTATGGTTTTGGCTTTTCTTAGTTTGAGGCTTTATGCTGCTTGTTTTGATTTGCCGTATGCCACATAAACCACACAGTATGTAGTTATTCATGAGTAATCCTCTTTCATTCAACTTAAAGCAAAGTGTGTATATGTGGAACACTCCATATCAATCATATATGAGCCTGCCATGAGATTTAACTTCATAAACAGGCATGGGATCTGTAAACACGTTATCCACAAAGCTTCGAATTATGGAAAGGCCATCTTCCATAGACTCCATTATAATCAAATAATCCAAACTTTAAAAAAATATTTCCTTTTTCTCTGAAATAATACTTACCTTGCATATATATAGTTAAACGCACTCAGTGAGATAATTTTAAGTGAATTTATTCAATCCTCACATCTCCCCCCCCCCCCCCCCCACATCAGCGCATTTCAGTTCCTTCTGAACCATCATCAGGTTATCTGTGTGAGTGCCTCCAGTGCGTTTAACTCTTCTGATATATGGGAGCAGCACCCAAGATTTAGAGAGATAGTTTTACAATGGATGGCAGCCACTTCCAAGTTACTGCCAATTGCACCGTTAAAGATTGATATACATTTGCAGAGAAGAACCAGCAACCACAGGGTATTGTTAAATCAAAAAATGTGTATTTGATTTAACAATACACTGTGGTTGCTGGTTCTTCTCTGCAAATGCAAATTAAAAAAATGATTTATATATATCTATATCTATCTATATATACCAAATAGCAGTATCTAATATAGGTCATGTATGTATGCATGTATACAGTTTCTTGTTTTTTTTTTTATTGCCCTTTCATTGGTTTGCTATTTCATTGGGCACTTATGGTGTATTATTAATTTTTTGGTATTTTTTACCCCTGCATGTGCCAGACAGTTGAGCCACTGAAGTTTTACTTTGAGTTCAGGGTTTATTAAATTCATGTTTAATACTTAATCAGACTGTATCTGAAGATGTGGTTACTGAGGCAGCATGGACATCTGGACCTGTGAAAAGTGGAACTGTGCAGACTGTTTATAAGGAGTCAACTAAAATATCCAGACAAACCCCAAGGAAAAAGGTGATTATTACACTGAAGTCACTGGCCATGGGGATCGTATAAGTCGACCTGACACTAGTTTATACTTAAAGGGATACTGTCATGGAAAAACATGTTTTTTTTTCCAAAACACATCAGTTAATAGTGCTGCTCCAGCAGAATTCTGCCCTGAAATCCATTTCTCAAAAGAGCAAACAGATTTTTTTTATATTCAATTTTGAATTCTGACATTGGGCTAGACATTTTGTCAGTTTCCCAGCTGCCCCTGGTCATGTGACTTGTGCCTGCACTTTAGGAGAGAAATGCTTTCTGGCAGGCTGCTGTTTTTCCTTCTCAATGTAACTGAATGTGTCTCAATGGGTTTTTACTATTGAGTGTTGTTCTTAGATCTACCAGGCAGCTGTTATCTTGTGTTAGGGAGCTGCTATCTGGTTACCTTCCCATTGTTCTGTTGTTTGGCTGCTGGGGGGGAAAAGGGAGGGGGTGATATCACGCCAAGAGTGATTGAAATTTATCAGAGCACAAGTCACATGACTTGGGGCAGCTGGGAAACTGACAATATGTCTAGCCCCATGTCAGAATTCAAAATTGAATATAAAAAAATCTGTTTGCTCTTTTGAGAAATGGATTTCAGGGCAGAATTCTGCTGGAGAAGCACTATTAACTGATTCATTTTGGGAAAAAAAAAATGTTTTCCCATGACAGTATCCCTTTAATCCAATTTTTTTTTTTTTTGGTTTCAATTAATAGGTGGTAGCTCCAGATCCAGTCCCTTTTGATGATGCAGACATTTCAGAGGTCCCTCCTATATCTGAATTGGTAGTACCTGCAAGCAATCAAATTTTTGTAAGTATATTTTTTAATTTTGCAGCTAACCTTAAGCATTGATTTACCGATTAACAGATTTTTGCCTACAGCTGTGTAATTTGATAATTTAAATATCTAAAATTTTCTGTTGCGCTGGAGGACAAGCATAATTCCCTCTAAAACGCATAACTTTTTTTTTTCTTTTTATGCAGGCTTATGCTGAAAATGAGCATTTTGAATCTAGTAAGGTTGTTAATCGGGTGCCTGGAAGTTTGAAGCATGCAGAGACATTACTGTCAGTCGGCGAAATCTCAGAACTGACGAGAAGGACCCCAAAGAAACAGCTGATCAGTGAAAAAGTAAATAATTATAAATTTAATTAGCTTTTTTTTGTTCCTAATAGCAATAAAGCATTATATGGTCATTTTACATTTATGAAACTGTGCTTGTAACAAAAAAGTAATAGCTCTGCAAGCTAACGTGCTTTTTTTGCGACCTTCCTAGATTGTGGTTAAGTTTAGATGGGGATTCAATTTTGTAAAATTGAATGTTAATTTTAAAGGTAAATATTCAAATGTAGCAAGCTGTTGTATTATAACTGTGTTAATTACAAGGTGCGGTTTTATTTTAACGTGTATTTATACTGTTGCAGCATTTGAACATAACACGTGAAACGGAATCAGGTTCTTCTCAAATCAGGTTGATTGATAGTATTGGTTTTTCAAACCCCACTGATCTTCTAAACACTGCTCTAATAGAGGTGATGGCTTAAATCCCCCCCCCCCCCTTTTTTTTTTTTTAATTTGATCTGGCAATGTATACCGTAGTTAAGTAACCCTGAAGATATTCTTCATATTGAAGGAAACAAAACAAATCATTGAAGACTCTTGGGAAACACCCAAAAAGACAAAGCAGTTGAAAATAACGAAGTTTGTAACACCTGTAAAAAAGCAGGAAAGATTTATTTTCTCCTTTTTTTTTTTTTTTTTTTGCACATGTGGTGAAACTTTTTATCTAGTCACGTTCTAATTTGGTGAATCTATGGTTTTTCTTAATACATTTCCTTCCATTTGCATTTTAACTAGATTTTTTTTTTTATTCTCTTTAGATTGTAGAAAAGAATTTTGAGGAGAGAAGAACTGAAAGAGATATTCTTAAAGACATGTTTCCAAAAGAATTTTTAACTCCAACTGGAATCAGGTTGTTATGATAATATTTATTAATACACTAACACTAAAATGCATCTTCTTTGATTATTCGATACTTAATTAAAAGAATGGGATGCTAGGATTCTGGAATGCACCATAACATGCAAAAATGTAACTGCGTAGTGAAGCTCCCCTGTAAATTGTCCGAGGCTTCCCTGAATCTTCGTACTAACAATCAACATACCGTATATATTAAAACTATTATAAGATATTTACTTAACAGGCTGTTGTTAATGGTTTGTGCTAGACATTTTGCACGCAAAAACATTGGGGTATATTTATCAAAGTGAAGTTAGACATCGCCACATTCGGCTAGCGTGAAATACTGCCTCTCTCCATTAATTTCTATGGGATTTTTTAAAGGTGTATTTATCAAATGGTTAACTGTCACTTTTTTTGATAAATATGCCTTTAAAAATCCCATAGAAATGAATAGTATTGAGTATTTCCCTCTAGTGGACTGTGGCAATCTCTAACTTCACTCTCTTGAATGTCACCAGATAGAAGTGAACCCTGCATTTCTTCTAACAGAGAGCTACGGATGCTGCAAATTCTGTGGTACTCTTTATCATTTGTATTGGTTATTGTGTGTTTTAAAGTACAAATTTCTCTCATTATTTTCTGAAAAATTACACCGATCACATCCGCACGGGTTTTTCCCCTTATTTATCAATACATTTCCCAAAAAATTTCTGTGCAAGAAAAAACCTGAAGAATTTGTGGAAAAAAATGAATCCTACAAAGATATTCCACCCGAAAGCTCTAAAAAAAAAAAAAAAAAAAAAAAAAAAAAAAAAATTTGCCCAAAGACCACGAAATCCAGCACAGGCCAAATGATCAAAATGGGACTTCTCCCATTGACTTATGCAACCTCATATGTCTGAAATGCCGGAATTTTAGATGCAGACTTTTTTCATCCTCTGGGTATAATAAATCCCCAAACCTTTTTTTTTTTTTTTTACCTAAAAATTCAGATTTTATACTAAAAGTTTAGTAAACCCCCCTTTATGTATACACCCATTTATTCTACAACGCTGCCGAATATGCTAGAGTGTCATGAGTACAGGTATGGGACCCGTAGAATGCTTGTGACCTGGGGTTTTCTGGATATGGATCTTTCCGTAATTGGGATCCTCATACCCAAGTCTACTAGAAAATCAATTAAATATTCAATAAACCCAACAAGCTGGTTTTGCCTCCAATAAGAATTAATTCTATCTTAGTTTGGATCAAGTACAATGTACTATTAACTTAATTCTACTAGATACTGGATATCATGACCTGGATGAATGAGAATTAAGTTAAGAGGAAAAAAAAATTAATCATTCATCAAATTTGTATAAAAAGGAGCCTATGGAGAACAGCGTAACTGTAATTCCGAGCTTTCTGGATAACTGGGTTCCAGATAACAGATCTGTTACATAGTAATAGACTTTTTGTTGCTTCCAATTGGCAAACAATGTATTTTACACAACTAGGATAAAGTATTCTATGTTTGAGGATCAGTACTGAGGTCCGTAAAATATGCTGCTCTCCATTAAATGATTACATATTTACATGATATTGTTTTAAATGATTATCGCAAACTTTTAAACTGATATTTTTTTTTCCCATTTTTCTTTTTCAGTGCCAGCTGTCGCAGGCCAATAAGAGGAGCCGCTGGGCGACCATTAAACGCCACCGATTTTAAAACAGATGAAACCTATACTTCAAAATATGTTTCAAATGTTTCAAAGTACACTCCAGCGGTGGAGGCGAAGTCTGCAAAAGCGAAACTTGGACGATCGTTACCTGCATGGATAAAGATTTTGCTGTGTATCATCTTGGTTGTCTTTTGCTTTTTAGTCTATCAAGCTATGGAAACAAATGATGGAATAGCATTTTCGAAATTGTTTCTCGGCATCACAGAATCAAACAAGACTGAAAACTGATTTTTAATTTTTTGAAGGGGGGGGGTTAAATTACAGTTTATATTTTTAACAACTGAAGGATTAAGAAAAACTTCCATTTGTCCAATACTGTCTGAAAATATCACCGCACTTCAAACTTTTGTACATTAATAAAGATGGTACGTTTGGACACCTGAATTCCATTCATTATTCTGGACAGCTAGAAGAGGAATGGGTGCCATAATGGGTGACATCTTATTAATAGAATTGTGTGAAACATTTTTGTAGTGCTATTTTTAATGTGAACTGTTTGTCGTGTTATTTTAAGAATCTTTTTTGGGAGTTTGGGAAAGCGGTTTAAATTCAATGTGAAGCCTTTTCCTTCTCTCTCAGGCAGAAAAAAGTAATGCAATTGTACTGTGATTGGAGGGGTTGAATTCAGCAGGTTTGTTATGTTACTACGTGAAGGGAAAATATTTTGATATTCTTATGTAGAAAATGTTTTGTTTAATGCTTAAAAGCTTGGCATTGTAGACTGTACACTTAGGATATTATGTAAATGTAATCCTGTATTTATAGCTCAGATTCTTGCAACAAGGGATATTTTTCAATTCCCTTCTGAGCGCTAGTTTTTTTTTTTTGCATAGTTTTCTGCAAATCAAAGTATAAAGCATCAAGCAATTTTACAATACTGTGTGAACCAATATGAGCAATACAATGACCTTTTTCCAAACAGTTGTGTGTTCGTCTTGTTAAAATAGGGTAATGAAAAGTTTTGTTTTGTCCCTTTCCATTTTATGTTGAATACTTATCTTGATGTGCTTCAGGAATCTTAACTTATTAATTAATTGCCTTCATGTGTAGAAGATGCATCACTTTTTGAAAATTTTATGGTTACTATTTGTGCGTTTTCAGTACAGGTATGGGATCTGTTATCCAGAATGCTCGGGACCTGGGGTTTTCCAGATAACGGATCTTTCCGTAATTTAGGTCTTCATGCCTTAAGTCTACTAGAAATTCATTTAAACATTAAATAAACCCAATAGGCTGGTTTTGCTTCCAATAAGGATTAATATCTTATCAAGTACAAACTACTGTTTTATTATTACAGAGAAAAATGAAATCATTTTAAAAAATTTGGATTATTTGGATAAAATGTTGTCTATGGGAGACAGCTATTCGGTAATTCGGAGCTTTCTGGATATCGGGTTTCCGGATAAGGGATCCTATACCTGTACTGAAATCCCAAACAGAATTCCCTATTTTTGATGAGTAGTGTTTATCAAAAGCTGGATAATATAATTTTGTATTTACAGTATATAATTTAAGTATAGTATAGTTGGCATATCTAGTTTTAAAGGAAATACTAAAAAATCAGTCTAGATATGCAATAAAATTTGGGGGGGGGTAAAGGTCTATGTTTTTGAAAATACCCTCAGTAACTCCCCATCTCCTTTTCTAATTTTCAACACATGCTTAAAGGACATGTAAAGCCTATATTTTGCTACCATGTATATAAGTTGGGCATATCTTCCCCACCCAAGCCACATCATTTGTACTGCATATACCTAATCATTTGCCAGCACCATCACATTTTCCTTAAACAAATAGCAGCTTTCACCTGGCGGGCATTTTCCCTCTGACACATCAGTAACATTGAGAAATGTATGCTGTAAAGTTTATGCAATGCAGAATGCAGGTTTACACACAACATACTTTGATAAAAAGTTCTGCTGGGGTTGAACACTGTAATGGTTGAGATAAGGTAGAGGTGGAGGGTGTGTTTAGTAAAATGAGCTGAAAAGAACTGAGCATGTTCATGAGCCAACCGCCAAAGCAAATTCCTGAAGGAGCCTGCAGAGTGGGTTAGAGGAGGAGAAGGATTTCTAAGTGATTAAGGAGACACTGCAGCCTTACTGTTAACCAGAGTTGTGGTTATCTAAAGATTTCAAAGATGCTTTAAACTGATAATTTTTTGTTGGGGGGTTTACATGTCCTTTAAAAGTTGTTACTACTGCTAAAGGGTTTGGGGTACTATGAGTTACCTGAGCTGGCCACAGTGCACATATTGAATATGTGCAAAAGATCAAGAAATCCAAGATGGGGTGCTCCTGTGGACAGCTTGGAAGGCAAGGGTTATAACTGTTCTATGGCTTCTGAAACCTATGGTTAGGACAGTAACTTCAGTATATATAAACTATAGCACTTCTAACAATGTAATACTTTTTATACACTGCTTTAAAGGAATTGTTCAGTGTAAAAATAAAAACTGGGTAAATAGATAGACTGTGCAAAATAAAACATGTTTCTAATATAGTTAGTTAGCCAAAAATGTAATGTATAAAGGCTGGAGTGATTTGATGTATAACAAGTCAGTCAGAACACTACTTCCTGCTTTTCAGCTCTCTTGGTTTACACTGACTGGTTACCAGGCAGTAACCAATCGGAGACTTGATGGGGGGCCACATGGGTCATTTCTGTTGCTTTTGAATCTGAGCTGAATGCTGAGGATCAATTACAAACTCACTGAACAGAAATGTACCATGTGGCCCCCCTTCAAGTCGCTGACTAACTCAGAGTTATAGAGCTGAAAAGCAGGAAGTTGGATTCTGGCTGTTTTATTAGACATCTGCTCACTCCAGCCTTTATATATTACATTTTTGGCTAACTAACTATATTAGAAACATTTTTTATTTTGCACAGCCTATCTATTTACACAGTTTTTATTTTCACACTGAACTGTTTCTTTAAGGTCTAAGGCATGACATGTTTTTCATGGGACTTTCTGAGAAAAGCAGGTATGGTTTTACATATTTCAAGTTCCATGTTTGCCAACAATACCTGCTTCCTGTTGGGAGGGAAGCACGTTTAGCTTATCCTAATTTTTTTCATCAAAGTATTAGGGCTAACAAAACTGTCTGTGGCCTACATACTATTGAATTATTTTTTAGATGTTGCCATTAAATAGCAATATGCTTGTTTTCTGGAAAAGTGCTTTTATATCAATTCCAAGTATATGTATTATAGTTATTAAAGGGATACTGTCATGGGAAAACATGTTTTTTTTCAAAACACATCCGTTAATAGTGCTGCTTCAGCAGACTTCTGCACTGAAATCCAATTCTCAAAAGAGCAAAACAGGTTTTTTTTTTTATATCCAATTTTGAAATTTCCAGCTGCCCCAGTCATGTGACTTGTGCCTGCACTTTAGGATGGAACTACTTTCTGGCAGGCTGTTATTTCTCCTACTTAATGTAACTGAATCAGTCTCAGTGGGACTTGGCTTTAGATCTTTTCTAGGACATGGCAATAATAAAGGAAAGGTTTGCATCATCCACTTTGTATCTAAGGAATGCATGTAAAATCATGAATTGTAAGGGGGCCATATCCCCTAATTTATTTTCCAAATATAAAAATGCATAAGGGCATAGGATTTTTGTAAGAGCAAAGGAGTTCTTCTCCACTCATGGTTCCTACGCAAGTACAATTGTCTTAATGCTTGGCTTCTGAGGCAATTTTAAAAAAAAAACTCAGCCCTCACCTGGTGAAGGAACCCATTTTTTTTTTTCTTATTGACAGTAGGTGTCCTTTAATGAGCTCATTAAAACCTGGGGGACATTGTTTCACTTTTAAAGGGATAGTGACCTTGTAGCTTTAAATATTGTGTTTAAACTATAGGTGATGCGGACATTGCCCAGTACTGCATTAAAAAAAACATGTCAGGGAGCGATGGAGGAGCAATGCTGGGAAGTGGGGAGCAACTGGCAGGCAATGGTGACGTGGGCTGGGGGATACATCAAACAAATACATTGCTTAGAAGTGCTGCCCCAATCTTGCCAGCAGAGCAGAGTAGCCAGGGAGGAGAAATCAACTGCTGCCAAATGGATGGTCGCCCTGTCGCCTTTTCTCAAGAAGAGTGGAAGTGAAGTTTCAGTAAGTTATTTTTTAATAAAGCCTTTGCCATTTAAAAGTTTAATTTGTGTTGGTGTTTATTTTTCGATGTATACAAACAAATTTTTAAAATTTTTTTTTTTATAACTTGCAAGTTTATTGTGAAACAGCAAGAGTCAAAATCTACATACTGAGAGTGTATAGGCAAGTTGATATTGCACATTTGCCGTCATAAGCATGTTACACAATGAACAAACTAAAGTAATAGTAGATAATATAAAAAACATAATAGAATAAAATAAAATGGATCGTACATGGTATACGGATAGTTTCCCGGTGCATCATGTAACAAAGTGAGGACTATAAACAGTTTCTATGACAAATAGGCTAGGCGTGTAATGAGCAAACACCTCTATAAGGGTTGTACAGGGTGCCAATCATCCCATATCTGCGCACATTTGGTTCTGGCTTCCAGTGACCCTGCTGCCAACCTCTCCATAGACTCTCTAGAATCTAGCTGTTTGATCAGATGTTGAATGTTAGGAGTCTCTGATTGCTTCCAAGTTTGTGCTATCAAATTAGCTGCAGTATTAAATATGTGGAACAATAGCTTTCTGTTTAATCCAGCAAGATGTTGAGGGTAAAGTTGAAGAAGGGCTAATTGAGGCTGACATGGTAATGTGTAGCCCAGTTGATCCTTCAGGAGATCAAAAACTGCAGACCAGAAAGGTCGAACAATGGGGCAGTGCCACCACATGTGCAGGAGTGTCCCAATTTGCCCACATCGTCTCCAACATTGTGGGGAATACTGTGGGTTCATGGTCGCAATACGTTGTGGGGTGAGGTACCATCTGTGCGTGATTTTGGTGTGTGTTTCCACATGATTGGTGCAACTGGTGGCTCCCTTAGCTGCAGCTAGAACCTTGCACCATTGTTGCGGAGAGATCTGGAGTTGGAGATCATCCTCCCATTTCAGCATGTATGAAAATTTAAAATCTTCAGGCAGCTGGAGTTGTTGCCGATAGCAGTCTGATATAATTCCCTTACCATTCCATGCTTTACCACACAGATGTGCCATTCCAGTACTGTAGCTTGCGTCAGCAGCTTTCGAAGAATGGGATCTCAACAGATGAGATATTTGCAGGTAAGTGTAATACTGGGAGCGTGGTAATCCAAAACCTATAACCAGATCTTCAGATCTTTTCAAAGTATTTGCAAAATACAATTGACCAATGGTATGTATTCCTCTGAGCTCCCAAGTATGAAAATTGACATTCAGAATAAGATATTTCAATGCTGCAATAGGAGTCAAAGAAGACGGGAACGTTTTAATCTTGAGCTTGTTAACCATACTGTCCCATACATGCAAGGAGAGCTGAGTTGTTGGCAGCAGAGTCGAAGGCCTATTGCGCTTAGGAAGCCAAAACAGCTGAACCAGATTTTTGTCTGTGGCAAACCCGGTTTCCAAATCCATCCAATTTCTCAAACCTGGGGGGGAGTGTGCACAGACCACTGTTTCTAATATGGTAGCTAAATAGTACATTTTTATATTAGGGATTCCCAATCCTCCAGCATTTCTAGCATACTGGGAGCAGCGAAAGGCTATACGCGGGGGCTTATTGGCCCATATATATTTATTAATGGTGCGTTGTACAGCAGGGTTAAATTGTGGGGGGAGTGCTATATGAAGCGTCCTAAACAAATAGAGTATTTTGGGCAGGATGTTCATTTTGATTGACACGATTCTACCTAGCCAAGACACAGATTCCCCCTTCCACCTAAGACATTCAGCTTCTACCAATCTAAGTAGTGGCTGATAATTCAATTTGTAGATGTTAAGAGGATCTCTGGGCAATTTCAAGCCTAGATAGTGCAAATAGGAGTCTCTCCATTCAAAATCATACGTTTGTTTATACCCGTGTAGGGAAAGATGCGGGATGTTAAACGGGAGGGCCTGGAATTTGGATTGGTTAATTTTAAACCAGGAAACTGATTGGAACTCCAGAATTTCCTTGAATACATTGGGGAGTGAAATCTGGACATTCCTGAGAGTAAGTAAAATATCGTCCGCAAACAACCCTATTTTGTGTTGTTCAGCAGGGGTGGATATTCCCATGATATCTGGATTATCTCTAATTTTAGAGGCCAACGGTTCGACCATCAGTGCAAATATGAGGGGGGACAAGGGACAACCCTGCCTCGTACTATTCGATATCTGGAAGGCGTCCGATAGGGCCCCCGCTGTGGATACTTTAGCAGAGGGGTTGGTGTACAAAGGGTGTACTGCTTTTAAGAATGTTGGGCCTAATTGATAATGTCTAAGAGTTTCGGCCATATATTCCCAATTGACCCTATCGAACGCCTTCTCCACATCAAGCGACAAAATCAATGCCGGGGTCTTCTGCGTTTTCAGTATGTGTATGATATTGTGAAATCTACGAGTGCTATCAGAGCCCTGTCTATTTAAGATAAAACCAACTTGATTAGAGTTGATTAGTGACGGGAGAACCAGGTTTAAGCGAAGGGCTAAAATTTTGGCATAGATCTTTAGATCAGTATTCAGGAGCGCGATTGGGCGATAGCTCTGACATTGGACCTGAGGTTTCCCATGTTTGGGGATTGTTACTAAATGAGCTTGAAGGTATTCTGGAGTGATCGCCCCGGTGTCCATAATGTTCTGATAGACTTGAAGTAAATATGGTGTAAGTATATTCGAGAACAGCTTGTAGTATACGTTGGAAAATCCATCGGGGCCTGGGGATTTGTTAGCTTTAAGGTTCTTAATTACCGTGGCGATTTCTTCGGGGAGAGGGAGTGCCAAATCTTTTAAGTATGTTTTAATAACATCAAGGGTAGGCTTCACCATGGTAGCATCTGTCTCCAAATTATATAGGTCTGAATAATATTTAGCGAACTGATCAGCTATTGCTTTGGGGTCTGTTATGTTCCCCTGGGTGGAAGCCAAGTGGCTTATTCTAGACTGGGTTTGTTGTTTTTTTAATTGTGCTGCAAGCAATTTGTCCGCCTTGTTACCCTTAGTGTAGAATAATTTTTTAAGCAATTTCAGCCTATATGATGTTTTCGCAAAATGAATTTCGTTTAATTTTTGTCGTATTTCAGCCAACTCTGGTAAAGACGGGGATATTTTTTGTTGAAATGCTAGTTTTTCAAGATCTCTAAGTTTCGTTTCCAATTGCAATTGAGTCTCCTCTCTAGATTTTTTAAGATTCTTCGCAAGAGATATAAATTCCCCTCGAAGGACTGCCTTATGAGCCAACCAGACTGTTTGCGGGTTGACTTCGCCTCCAGAATTTTCGACAAAGTATTGTGTAATAGCCTGTTCTATGTGTGTTTTGTGTTCCTCTCTGAGTAACAACCCACTGTTCAAGCGCCACGGTAGTTTGTCCCTGAGAGAGGTGTTATTTGGGATCTCAAGACCGATGGGGGCATGCTCAGACCATGTCCATAGCCCTATCCAGGCCTTAGTGGTTTGGGTGCAAGTTTGTGGGTCTGTCAAAAAAGCATCTATCCTCGTGTGGGTATGGAAACGGGGAGAAAAATAGGTAAAATCTCTGGCGTCGGGATGCTTAGCCCTCCATACATCAATCAACCCTTGAGCATGTAATAAACTAGTGAAGGCTTTAGAGTGGCTGCTCTGTACCCTAGAAATAGGTCCCCTGTTACCCTTAAGACTATCGATAGTTGGATTAGAAATCATATTAAAATCTCCTGCTACAACACATTTCCCTATTCTGTACTGGAGAAGCTTGGACAAGACCTTACTCAAAAAAGCATTTTGATTTTCATTTGGGGCATAGATGTTAATCAGGGAAAACGTGGTTCCAGCAAATTCACAGATTAACATCAAGTATCTACCTGCAGGGTCGGCGTGCATGCCCCTGAAAATGAATGGCGTCTTGGATGATATAAGAATCGAAACCACTTTAGATTTGTTGCTAGCATATGCGTGGTAGTTATGGGGGAATCTTTTATTTTTGAATTTGGGAGGGACTGACTTACAAAAATGTGTCTCTTGACAAAACAGAACATCAGTCCTTGATTTGTAGGCATCGTGAAGGATTTGGTTACGTTTGTTGGGGGAGTTCAGCCCCCTGCAGTTTAAGGAATAGAAACGTACCATTTGTATTCATGACATGCACACCTACCCAGGAGGAAAACAATATATCCTAGTATAATAAGCTGACAAAACCATGTACGTAAGAACAAAAATCTCAAAACATCTCTAACTAACAGTAAACATGCAACAAGTACACAATGCATAAGTAGTACAAGAAACCTATGAAGTGTGGTTTTCAGCAGGTAACCACTTAGCGACTCCTAAGGAAAAGTTCCGGAGCCTGTGGGGTATGAGAGCGATGATCAGTCCTCGTCATTGAAGGAGTAAACACATCAGTGATGACTAGGCAGCCATGGGAGAAAGCTCTGAATCTCAAGAAGAGCGTGACGCTTTTTGCCAATCCTGCTGCAATTTCCTCGGTGGCTGTGGAGATGGTTGCTTCCGTGTAGGAGACCCTGGGTCGGTAGCTGAAGTAAGACCCCATCTTTCAAGAGCTTTTTTAGCCTCACTCACTGTGGAAAGAGTGGTGGGCGTTCCATTCCGTTGTATGATCAACTTAACTGGATATCCCCAGCGATATGGAATGTCGTTTTGCCTCAGTAGTTTTGTAATCTCTGTGAAAGCTTTGCGCTTCACCAGGGTTGCAGGGGACAAATCCATATAAATTTCAATCTGTTGGTATTGCGCAAGCCAATTTTCCTTTTTACGTGCAAGAGATAGCAATTTGTCTCTTGTCTGATAAAACACAAACTTCGCAAGCACATCACGGGGTACATTGTCCGGAGCTGCCCTAGGTTTAGGGACCCTATGTATACGGTCCATTGCCAATTCCAAGGTATGCAGGTCTGGCAGGGTCAGTTTAAGCAAGTCAGTGACATGTTGCTCCAAGTCCCTAGGGAGTACGGACTCAGGTATGCCCTGAAAACGCAGGTTATTCCTGCGGGACCCATCCTCCAGATCAATCACTTTATCAGAGAGGCGCTCTAGCTCGGCCTGGGCCTTGGTTTGCGCGTCTGCTAGCTCGTTATTCGCTTCTGCAAACTCACCCATCCTGTCTTCCAGATGCGCTGTACAATCACCAAGATCTCTGATGTCTTTCTTGAGATCGTCGGTAAGTAGTTTAATATCACTCCGCAATGTTTGCTTCATTTCCTGGAGCATATCTTTGATCTGGGCTGCTGTAGCTGGAGAATGGTCCGCAGTTCCGTCTGTCATGCTCGCTGCTCTTGAAACTTTGGAGGTGCGTAGCGGATCCAAGATGGCGCTGGTGTCCGCGTCCTCACATGCGGCTTTGGGAGAGGCAGAAGTAAAGAAAGCAGTGACCGCTTTCTGGCTCTTCTTCTGTGATTTCTTGTTCCCCCTCATTTAATCGATGGTTGGCTGTAAATTTGAAGTCGCTGGGGGAAGCCGTTCCATATCACTCCCTCATTCCGTTCTCCTTACAGACGGAGCGCTCGAATCAAGCGTCCATCTTAGTCAGCAGGCAAACTCCGCCCCCCTTAAAAACATTTTTTTTAAGTTACTGGTCCTTTAACTCAATCACCTTACTATGTACAATGGTTTGTTTTTTCTTTCAATAAAGCAATAATTGAATGGAATAATACAGCCTTGCAACTGAGAGTCGGTCTGGTTTAAACTGTTATTTGATCAGCACTATGAAACATTAAAATATGAAATATTAATAATGTCTCTATTTCAGCATGTGTGTGTATTCGGCAAGCAGGAAGATCTGGCAGGGAACGACATACTGTCTTTGCTTGTGTGAATGAAGAGCTGCTACTGTGCTTTTGGCAAGGACCTTAAGGCACACCCACCAGTCATTTCAAACACAGACAAAGAACAATGAGGACCTTTGGGGAGCTCTAATAAAGGGGCCATTTTTAAAGTTAACATTTTTAGCCCACAGAGAAATCAAGCACATTCTGTGTATTATTCATCATTGCCTAGACTATTGGGGTGATGTTAAGTTATGCTGTATGTCCCTTTAACTATAATTATCTATGCAAATTTAGCCAATCAACCATTTGCGCAGTTATACCAAAGTTGATCAGCGATTGCCAAAAACATGGCAAACTTATTACCCATTTTGGCTTGATAAGGGGTTCTAAAATCTATATACTATACCTCCTCTAAATGGTCCAATCTGTGAAGCTATCCACTGAATCAGTACAAACTGGCCATCCACATGCATGAACATATTGTTCTATTACAACAACTGTACAAATGATCATAACTGATCTCTCACACAGGGCCGGCCTTAGGCCAATTGGACCAATTGGGCCCCGCACCTCTGGGGGCCCCGCACTGCCCCTTTCCTTTCTATTTTGTGCCTGTATGCCCTTATTTTCCTAAATACTTGCTGTGTCAGTAGCCAGCAACACTTTGTCTAGGAGCCCCGCCAACTGGTCCCAATTGGGCCCCACATTTGATAGGATCAGCCCTGCTCTCACAATATACTGTATGCTGGTGAAGAAGTAAGTTGCCAATCCCTCAACTTTCTTTCTCCCCTGACCATCTGTTTATCCTAAGCCATTCCATGTGAAGCCAAACAAGTTCAGCGTGAATTCCTACTTTATATTCCCCTTTCCAATTTGCCGCCTTTGCATATCTTTAATACGACAGGATGGCATGATTTTGCCAGTCTTTTTAAGCTAAAAAGGAAGTGAATGCACAGAAGAACTGCATGTTCCTGTCTCTATGACCACTCCTACCTGTCCTATTCACAATCAGTCACAATAACTGTTTTTGCCTGAAAGACTCACCACCTCCCGTCAGTGAATCCCTTACTGGGAGATGGCCTTTCGATTGTTCAGAGCTTTAATTAGGACCTGCAAGACTTTGCAACATGCGGTGATATCATTAAAGGGATACTTTCATGGGGAATTTTTTTTTTTTTTTTTTTTTTTAAATGAATCAGTTAATAGTGCTGCTCCAGCAGAATTCTGCACTGAAATCCATTTCTCAAAAGAACAGACAGATTTTTTTATATTCTATTTTGAAATCTGACATGGGGCTAGACATACTGTCAATTTCCCAGCTGCCCCAAGTCATGTGACTTGTGCTCTGATAAACTTCAATCACTCTTCACTGCTGTACTACGAGTTGGAGTGATATCACCCCCCTCCCTCCCCCCCCAGCAGCCAAACAAAACAACAATGGGAAGGTAACCAGACAACAGCTCCCTAACACAAGATAACAGCTGTCTGGTAGATATAAGAACAACACTCAATAGTAAAAACCCATGTCTCAATGAGACACATTCAGTTACATTGAGAAGGAAAAACAGCAGCCTGCCAGAAACCATTTCTCTCCTAAAGTGCAGGCACAAGTCACATGAGCAGCTGGGAAACTGACAAAATGTCTAGCCCCATGTCAGATTCCAAAATTGAATATAAAAAAATCTGTTTGCTCTATTGAGAAATGGATTTCAGTGCAGAATTCTGCTGGAGTAGCACTATTAACTGATGTGTTTTGAAAAAAAACATGTTTTCCAATGACAGAATCCCATTAAGCTAAAAGGGGGGCTCTTTTTCCATTGTAAACCTGAGAAACCTTTAAAGTGTCTTGGCTATTGGTACAGTATATGTAGATAGGCATCTTTTAGATGTAGCAATAGCATTTAGTCTTCTGAATGTATTTCTAGGATGACAGGATGAATTTATTCATTTTATTTACCGTATATTTTTGAGCAAGAACATTGTCAGACCTGTTCTGAATTAAAGGGGTTGTTCTCTGTCCGAGTTTCAAATGAGGAGTGGGCGTGTCCTAACAGTCCCTGCCAGAAGCACAGTAGGAGGGGGACAGCCAATAACAGCCCTGCAGTCACACAAGCACAGACTTCAGTTCCCTATCAGGTCCTGCTAGCTCAGCTCACTAGTCCTACAGTACAGTGAGCTGAGAGTTACTGGCTCCCCTGCACAGCCTGGGAATCCAGGGACCAGTAAGTGGACGGAAAGGGGGGGGATTATAAAGGTTTTTGCAGAAATATTCTTTTAATCAGCCTGATTAAATTAATTACATCTAAATAGTATAATGCACTGGTACATTCTTATTTTTTACACAAAATGTCTCCTTTAAATAAAAGGAGTTGGAAAAAGAGATCCAACAAATCCTTATTTAATGCCAACAACCAGGTCAGTCTTCAAAAAGATACCCCAACCCAACAGAGAAATCCCACATAAGAATTCCCACAAAAAATGCAATAAATGCTTAAAAAAAATGTTGCTGCAAGTGCTGCATAAGTGTTAAGACTTTGTCTCTGTTGACAGCATCTAATGAAATGAAAGTCTCTTGATGCATATTTAGAAGATAATGTAGTGACAGAGAAATCAAAGCTGGCATGAGGCAGCCAAGATCATTTCAAAATGCTCTTTCTAAAATAGTGACAAGGGAATCGGTGCAGAAGTATTTCTGACAGTTAAACTAATCTAAATCAAATCTGTGTAAATTCAGTCTGCCTCTGCAGCAATTTGTACATACAAGGGCACAGCAAAATGAGGCTTGAGGAAAGCCAGATAAAACATTAAAACAGCTCAAGACAGAATAGCTTAGGGCAGTCAGAAAGAGATAGAAGGGGCCATTTAATTATCTAATGTAATTTGAATTACTTATATTAGATTAGACATTTCTATAAGTTTTATCTTTATTCAGACTTTCACCTTTAAAAAATAATATTACCATCAGAGAGGGTTTCCTCCATCAGGGAGGGGGTTTGGGTTCTCCCCCCAAATATTTCCCCCATCGGGGAGGGTTTCTTCCATCAGGGAGGGTTTCCCCTTTGGGAGGGTGGTTCCTCCCCAAACGGGTTTCTCCCACAAATGTTTTCCCCATCAGGGAGGGTTTACCACATCATCAGGGATGTCTCCCCCATCAGGGGGGGGTTTCCTCCATCATCAGGGAGGGTTTGCCCCCCCAAAAGGGGTTTCTCCCACAAATGTTTCCTCTATCAGGGAGGGGTTTGGGTTCTCCCCCCAAACATTTCTCCCATCAGGGAGGGTCTCTTCCATCAGGGAGGGAACGGGTTACTCCCCCCCAAATGGGTATTTCCCCAAAAATGTTTCCCCCATCAGGGAGGGGTTTGGGTTCCCCCACCCAAATGTTTCCCCCACTAGGGAGGGTTTCCTCCATCATCAGGGAGGTTCCCACCCAAAGTTTCCCCATCAAGGAGGGGGTTTGGGTTCCCATCCCCACCCAAACTCCCCCCCCCCCCCAAAATTGTTGTTGTTGGTAGCAAAACAAAAGGGCTAAGCGCGCTACTGCAAACAATTGAGTAAATTTGGATCCGTCTGAATACATTTACCATTTGGACATTGACATTGGAAGGCCCAGCAGTGCCAACAAACAACACAGACCCATTGCACAAAGCATGTCGCTAATAAAAGCATTGTAACTATGAAATAGAAGGCAAAGCGGAAGTAGTGTATTCTTACTAAACAGACGGCTATCACTGCCAGTATCTGCACATTGATTCCCCGTGTTGAGAAGGATTTAAAGGTCGGAGAGGAAATTGACCTCCCGCTGTGACATTGGGCACAGTCACTTTGCAGGACGTCCAATGGGCAGATTAGATACGTCCGTTACGTAACAGCTCACGTACTTCAATCCACGTGACAATATCTTTTTTTCAAGACTCTGCAACTCCCCAGCCAATGCGAAAGCGGGTTTCTATGTGACGTCAGTAGCCTCATCCAATCCGCTCGTCGTTTTGCCGGTAGGGGCGTTGCTGTGACGTCACGGAAGGACAAATTCATTAGGTCTGGAGGACGATCGCTCTCTGTTAGCCGGTGAGGGGGCTGGTGAACGCCATCTTGTAGGGTGAGTTCTGCTAGGCCGCATTGCGGGGCTTAGTTTGTGTGTTGCCTAGTTGTTATGCGGTGCCTTAGCGTTCGATTTGCGATTTTTAAAGGTTACGCAAGCACCGTGGGCAATGGAACTGGCCACAGGCTACGGATGTCACCGCCTCGTTCAGCTGATAAATTCGCTCAAAACGTAACAAGGTCATATGTAACTGCCCGTGCTCACACTTCTAAACAAGCGTCTGCCTTTATACATGGATTTTAGGCTGTTATAGAATTGCCTATGTTTAGCAACCTTTCCGATGGTCACTTTTATATGCCTCTTTGAGCTTTTCAAATGGGTTTACTGATCCTGGCAGCCTAAAGAATTGTTGCTTGGGGGGTGGATGGTGTACTCTTTTAAGTTTGTTTAGGAATGCACCAAATCCACTATTTTGGATTTGGCTGATCCCCCCTCCCCCCTGAATCCTTGGTGAAATGTTATGCCAATTATTGAACCTATTCCGAATTTGCATATACAAATTAGGGGTGGGAAGGGGAAAACCTTTTTTGCTTCCTTATTTTGTGACAGTCACAAATTCCCTCCCACTCTAATTTGCATATGCAAATTAGACTTTGGGGTGGGCAGAAGGGTTCGGCTGAATCTGAATGCTGCTGAAAAAGGCCGAATCCTGGATTTGGTGCATCTCTAGTTTTCTTATCAACTTTCTGCTCATGCCGTCTATTCAGTTAAGGATTTAAGCACACGGGGCAGATTCAGGGAGATTTAGTCGCCTGGTGACTAATCGCCTCTTCTGCGGGTTGACCATCTCCTCGAACTGCCTTCCTGCTGCTATAATGTCAAAACGCCAGCACCAATGCACTCGCGGTGCTTCGATTTCCGAAGTCGCCCGAAGGTTCCACGTGGGAAATCGCAGTGCCCCGAGTGCATTGGTGCTTTAGTTTTGTGATTATAGCAGGCAGGGGGAAGGCAGTTTGGGGAGATTTTCACCCCGCAGAAGAGGCGATTAGTCACCAGGCGACTAAATCTGCACATGTGCTTAAACCCTAATGCTTGGTTTTAAGGGCTAGTAATACCTTAGCAACCAACTAATTGCTGAATCCTTAAACTGACCAAAAATCTAAGGTGAACTATGAATAGCCCTATAAAAGTTTATAATGTGAGTTGGTCCTCATGATGTCGCGTCATGAATAGGGTTCAATCAGGGGGTAAACAGTGCGTTGTAGAACTAGCGCAACATTGGTGGAACGGATTCAAGACTATGGGAGTGCTGAAAAGAATCAGTCTTAATCTACTTATTTACATTGGTTTTTATGAGAAGTGCATCTTAGCTTCATTTTATGGGCATGTAAGGAGAAGGGTGGGCTTGGACTAAGGTATAGAGTGTAGCAAACCACCAGCAATAACGTACGTTTAAGTTGGTAATCTGTGGGCTGGTTGGGGGCAAATCTAATTCTATCTACTGTTTGAGGTGTTGTTTACACTTGTGATTTTCTGTTTTGGTGCTCAAGATTCCCCTTTTTTTTTTTTTTTTTTTTCTCAGTTGCCGCCAAAATGTATTCCTCCGTTTCTCAGTTAGCACGGACCAACCCTTTCAATGCTCCCCACTTTCAGTTGGTGCAGGATTCTGTAACATCAAGGAAAAGCAATGTCCCCCAAGCAAAGCCAACCCGTCAGCTCGCTGCTGCTGCTGTTCAAGATGGTACGTTTGTTTACATGTAACAGTTATACAAGTAATGGGCTTTCTGACCTGCTGAAATGTGAATGCAGCAGCCGATTACATTTTACTGCCAAGGTATAAATGTAGCCATCTTTACTGTGACACTGATACTCTAGGTCAGCTGCTGCAGTGCTTTTAAGTATTCTATACTGCGCATGCTTTCTAAATTTACTCGGCCTTTTATGATCACCTTCAGAATCTTTGCACTGCATAACATTTAGTCCTTGTTAAAACTTGCAGTGTTGGGGTTTTAACCTGGGCCATTTTGGTTAAGCCTGCTGAAATAGGTCACTTGAAGGGCAGCCTGTGACTGACTTAACTGTAAAGGACACCGTTGGTATTTGTGTGACATTGTATCTCATGGCTTTTTAGTTATTTTTTGGCAGATTTTTAAATCTAAATACATTTTAGGATGAAGTTGATGCTGTTCTTACTCCGTTTTCAATAAATATCCCTTTTTATCTTCAGATTATTTACAGTTTTGTTCAGCCTCCCTCCTTTGTATTTTAACGGTTGCTAGACCTTAATTAACATAGCAACGAGGCAGCAGGTTTTTTTATCAGAGAGGAAGATGGTTCAGTGTTCTCACCAGGGCGTTTTTGGCAGGCACATCACCCTGCACTTCTTAGAGGCTGCTTACCTCTCCTCCTGTCCGTGTCACATGCATGATAAAGATAACTTAACAGAAGTCAATAGGATGTTCTGTATTCTCGAATCACTGTATATCCTTCTGTATAATTCGTCTGTCTCCCACCCCCAAGTCACACTGAAGAGAAAAACGAATTGGCTCACTTTATTGCAGGCCGACTCCTATTTTTCCGCCTGGACGTTTTATTTTTCCTGGGAATAACACTCTAAGAGGTCTTTCTCATAGATGTACAAATAACCATGTCCAGTAGAGTAAAAATCTAAGCTTTTAAAGTTCTGGCTTTCATTCTTCCCTGCTCATATCTTTAGGCTTCAGGAGAGATGATGAGGACCAAGGCAGGTCCAGACTGATGGTTAAAATAGGCCCTGGCATTTCAGGACAGAGGCCCGATCAGCCCACACAGAGGCCCAAACAGCCCCCACCAGCCCACTAAATACTGACTTTTTATGACACCTTATAGCAGCCCCTCTGGCATTTGCTAGAACTCACAGATTGCTAGTCTTGGCCTGTACCAGATTCTACCTTTAGTGTGATTATTCATTGTGCTTAACATAGTGAATAATTGTTTTTCTTGTGCAGCGCTGATCTAAACCTTGTACTGCTGCTAAAAGGGCTACATTGGCCCTACATGTTTCTGAACATTAAAAAAAACAAACCACGTGCCAAGCCATAGTCTGTACAAAGACCAGGCTGATATCCTTGCTCTTGACAGTTAGCCAGCACTAGAATTTACATTAGATATATCTTTATTTAGGGGATAATTACTGCAGACTGCATATATAATATTTGACAAGTGAAAAGCCGTTGCCTTTTTATGCAACAAACGGGGTGATCCCAAGCTTTATTCCATGGTGCTCTTGACACAGTTCAACAGATCAAACGTTTCAGGAGTGCCATGCGGTCCCCACTTATTTTTGGATTCATTGCTGGCTTGTTGCTAGGCCAGTGCCAATACCTGCATCCCCTCCTTTTGTTTATATAAATATTTGAACATGGAGTACAAGACATTTATAATATTATTGATGCTGCTTTAGCAACAGCATTGCTTGTTTAGTCAGTGTCTTGAAACGATATATATTTAAGACTATTTCATGGACTTGATTCAGTGTTTTTGAAGTAATGTCACTTTTGATTAAACAGAGGAATATAGCTGTGCTTACGGATCTGCCAAGTTCTTTGCACTTTGTGGCTTTGGTGGAATCGTAAGTTGCGGTACAACCCATACTGCAGTGGTCCCATTAGATCTGGTTAAATGCAGGATTCAGGTTTGTTTCTCTTCATTTAGTTTATAATGTAAATTAACTGATGTGTTGCATAAACTAATCTTTGCCGCCAAACAATCAATTACTAAAGCATTAACTTGACTAAAAAGCATGGTGTGTCTTCATTTTTGTGTAGCAGGTGAATTCAGTTGTGAATATGGCTCAACACAGTTTTATGCATATTGTGGCTTTGGTGGAATCCTGAGTTGTGGTATAACCCACACTGCTGTCGTACCCCTGGATTTGGTCAAATGTCGTCTTCAGGTTAGTATGGCACAGTCTAAGGGCTGCGCTCACTGTTTTCCTTTCCTTCCAGCAGAGTTTTCTATATGCAGAGCTGATTCTTCCAGCTGTCAGCACATCTCTAAAATCTCAAGGGCAGAGAGCCATGTGCTGTTTAAAGGAAAACTATACCCCCATAATCAATACTTAAGCAACAGAAAGTTTATATCAAATTGAATAACATATTAAAGAATCTTACCAAACTGGAATATATATTTACATAAATATTGCCCTTTTACATCTCTTGCCTTGAACCACCATTTCGTGACTCTATCTGTGCTGCCTCAGATCACCTGACCAGAAATACTACAACACTAACTGTAACAGGAAGAAGTGAGGAAGCAAAAGGCAGAACTCTGTTAATTGGCTCATGTGACCTTACATGTGGTTTGTATGTGTGCACAGTGAATCTTACGATCCCAGAGGGCGGCCCTTATTTTTTAAAATGCCAATTTTCTATTTATGATTACCCAATGGCACATACTACTAAAGTATATTATGATAATGGTTCATTTACATGAAGCAGGATTTTACACATGAGCTGTTTTACTCAGTATCTTTTAATAGAGACCTACATTGTTTGGGGGTATAGTTTTCCTTTAACTGTAGGCACTGCCTGTGTATTCAATAACTGCAAGCAAGGGGAAGCACTTTTATACCCCTAAAAAAGGGCGAATGTCTTTCTACAAGACTGCAAGTAAAAAAATTGTTTTAAAGGTTTAAGGTATATGCATTTGCTATGCTTTATATATAAGAAGTAAACGTTCATACAAAATGAGTTCAAGACCCGCTAATATGGGGTAGGGATGCACCAAATCCACTATTTTGGATTCAGCCAAACCCCGAATCCTTTGAGAAAGATTCAGCTGAATACCACAATCAGAATCCTAATTTGCATATGCAAGTTAGGGGTGGAATGGGGGAAAAATTAGCTTCCTTGTTTTGTGACAGTCGTGTGATTTCCGTCGCCACCCCTAATTTGTATATGCAAATTAAGTGGGCTGGGCAGAAGGATTCGGCTGAATCCAAATCCTGGATTCTGTGCATCCCTAATATGGGGGGGGTTTGGATTCTTTTGATATAATACGTGGCTCTTCAGTCATGTCATGGGATAGAAGGCAGCAGAGTTAGGTGCCACGCTACTGACCTGTTTTACTCAAATACAGAAAAAAAACCTGCAGCGTTCTAATGCATGTAAGTATTGAATGCAAATAGAAATAATCCTGCACTTCAAAAATACTACCAAAAAGGGGGAGCGTTTGTAGTACTTTTCCACTTTTCATGCTGTTGGATTGCACACTTGAGGGCAGATTTATCAAGGGTCAAATTGAAAAATCGAATTTAGAATCTTTTTTTTTTTTTTTTTTTTTTTTCAATTTGGAGTTGTTTGCAGCCTTCCTGTCGGAAGAAAAAAACTCATTTTTTAAAACTCGCATTTAATTTGAATTTGATTCAAGTTTTTGGGTCGATCCTGTTCACCCAAGTTTTACAAATTCAATTTGTTTTTTTAGTTTTTTTATAAATTTTGTGTTCATGGAAGTTTAAAAACTTGCATTAATTCGACCTTTGATAAATTTGCCTCTGCAAATTTGAATCTGGTTTCTGAAGTCAGTGGATGCAAGTTCCATGGTACTAATTTTTGTTGCCATGTAGTAATTTTGCATAGACTGCGAGTCATTACTGTTTATCATAAGTCATACAAACACCTGGGGAATGCTAACATGCTCCTTAGATCCATCTTTGTGGGTGTCCGCTTATGCTGAGTCCTGCTAACTGCACATTTTTGGGCTTTAGCAGTTCCAGCTAAGGGACAACCAGCAACTTTATTGGTTGTACAGTCAAAGGTGCTTGAGTCATTGGCATGTGAGACTAATCTACCTGCGCATTTGTCTTTGTATTTTGATGGCCGTGATTCCATAACCACATGCCCCCATCAGAATCTTTCATATGTGCGGACATATCTGCAAAGACTTGGCACAGAAAAAGTAAAGCCTAAAAAGACATCTATGTTGTGTAATAAAGTTTATTTGCTTTTTGTTAAGGTTGACCCCCAAAAATACAAGAGCATCTTCAACGGCTTTTCCGTTACCATTAAAGAAGATGGTGTCCGTGGTCTTGCGAAGGGATGGGCTCCAACTTTCATTGGATATTCAATGCAAGGCCTGTGCAAGTTTGGTTTCTATGAAGTGTTCAAGATACTGTACTCTAATATGTTGGGCGAGGTAACTAGTAACCCTTTTGCAAATACTTGTAAATCTGCAGCTGTTGTCAGGGCAACATTAAACATTTATATAGATTATATAGTAATACTAACGTTAAGTATTAATAGGTTAAAAATATTGATAATTATGTTGGGGTTTTTCAGGAAAATACCTACATGTGGCGTACATCTCTCTACCTGGCTGCGTCTGCCAGTGCTGAGTTCTTTGCTGATATTGCTCTGGCTCCAATGGAAGCTGCAAAAGTCCGCATTCAGACACAACCAGGCTATGCTAATACTTTAAGACAAGCTGCTCCCAAAATGTTTGCTGAAGAAGGCATCTGGGCGTAAGTTAAATCACTTGATATAATTAAAGAGGTTGTTCACCTTTAAATTAACTTTTAGTATGATTGCAGAGAGTGATATTCTGAGACCATTTGCAATTGGTTTTAATTTTTCACTTGTGGTTTTTGAGTTTTTCAGCTTTTTATTCAGCAGCTCGACAGTTTGCAATTTCAGCAGTCTGGTTGCTAGGGTCCAAATTACCCTAGCAGCCATGCACAGATTTAAATACGAGACTGGAATAAGAATAGAAGATGGTCTGAATAGAAAGAAGAGTAATAAAATGCAGCAATAACAATACATGTGTAGCCTTACAGCGCATTTGTTTTTTAGATGTGGTCAGTGACCCCCATTTGAAAGTTGGAAGGGGTAAGAAGAAAAAGGCAAATAACTCAAAGGATAAAACATAAAAAGTGAAGACCAATTGCAAAGTAGGAATTGGACATTCTTTAACATACTAAGTTACCTCAAAGGTAAACCACCCCTTTAAGTTGGGTTGAAAAAAGTGCATTAAAGGGGTTGTTTGCCTTTAAGTTAACTCTTCATCTTATGTAGAGTGACATTCTGAGACAATTTACCATTGTTTTTCATTTTAATCTGAGGTTTTTTTGCTATTTATTCAGCAGCTCTCTCCAGCTTGCAATTTCAGCAGTCTGGTTGCTAGGGTCAAAATTACCCTGGCAACCATGCATTGATTTGAATATGCGACTGGAATATGAATAGTAGAGGCTTGCATACATAGATATGGAATTAAAAATTAGCAGTAGCAATACATTTGTAGCCATACAGAGGCAAGTGGAGCCAAACAATTGTCGTCAACTATTCCAGTTTAGAGAGACACAGGAATTTACTGATTCTACACTGACAGTTGGCATTGACATGAGACAAACATTGTAACCCTTTGTTTCTAATACAAACAGCTGCATGCTGTTAGGACACTTATTTGCCAATGCTTATTAACTCATTGAAGAAATGACCAAGATCCTAAAGCTTTTGTTTTTTTAGTTCTATGGCCTAACTCTCACTCTAACTGGGATCTATTTGTAGTTGTCTGCAGCCTTCCTGCCATCCAAGTATTTTTCAGAGAAAAAAACTCAAATCAAGTTTTTAAAATTAAATTCGAATTACGTTTTTGGGTCAATCCTCTTGACCCAAGTTTTACAAATTCAATTTTTTTTTCTTTCCTATGTTCAGATTGGTCGAATTTCGTGTTCATGGGAGTTTAAAAAACTCGCATAAATTTGAAATTTGACCTTTGATAAATGTGCCTCTAGGAATTTGAATCTGGTTTCTGAAGTCAGCGGATGCAAGTTCCATGGTACTAATTTGTTGCCAGGTTGTAATTTTGCATAGACTGCGAGTCATTACTGTTTGTCATAAGAACACCTGGTGAATGCTAACATGCTCCTTAGATCCATCTTTGTGGGTGTCCGCTTATGCTGAGTCCTGCTAACTGCACATTTTTGGGCTTTAGCAGTTCCAGCTATGGGACAACCAGCAACTTTATTGGTTGTACAGTCAAAGGTGCTTGAGTCATTGGCATGTGAGACTAATCTACCTGCACATTTGTCTTTGTATTTTGATGGCCGTGGTTTCATAACCACATGCCCCCATCAGAATCTTTCATATGTGCGGACATATCTGCAAAGACTTGGCACAGAAAAAGTAAAGCCTAAAAAGACATCCGTGTTGACTAAAGATCATAAAGCTTTTATTTATTGTTCTGTTGCCTAACTAACTTTTTTTTTTTTTTTTTCTCCCCTTCACATTCAGGTTTTACAAAGGTGTTGTTCCTCTCTGGATGAGGCAGATTCCATACACAATGATGAAATTTGCTTGCTTTGAACGTACTGTTGAAGCTCTCTACAAGTATGTCGTGCCCAAGCCCAGAAGTGAATGTTCAAAGTCTGAGCAGTTGGTTGTCACTTTTGTGGCTGGTTATATTGGTAAGTGGGAGTCTTCTACTAAAATAAATTGCGCAATAACTGCAGCAGTAGTATTAGTACGGATGATATGGCTGTAATAGTAGTATGGATTTAAACGACACATAAACTGATTAAAAGCACAGCAGGTAATGGTGGGGACCAATGCCAAACCAACCCGCTGATGCTAGAAACAGATGCCTGAATACATCGACTGCTGTTTTATGGGATTAATAAACATTGGAAATGAGACACTTAAAGGAAAACTATACCCACCCCAAACAATGTTGGTCTCTATAAAAAGATATTGCAAAAAACAGCTCATATGTAAAACGCTGCTTCATGTAAATAAACCATTTTCATAATATACTTTTCTAGTAGTATGTGCCATTGGGTGCCCCCTGGGATCGTAGAATTCACAGTGCACACAAACAAACCATACATGTTAGGTCACATGAGCCAATTAACAGACAGAGTTGTGTCTTTTGCTTCCACACTTCTTCCTGTTAGTTAGTGTTGTAGTATTTCTGGTCAGGTGATCTCTGATGCAGCACACAGACCATCACGAAATGGGGGTTCAAGGCAAAAGATGTAAAAGGGCAATATTTACTTAAATATATATTCCAGTTTGGTAAGGTTCCTTCATATGCCACTTAATTTCATATAAACTATCTGTTTAAATATTCATTTTGTGTGTATAGTTTCCTTTAACATTTTCTCTCTTTTTAGCTGGTGTCTTCTGTGCTATTGTCTCTCATCCTGCTGATTCTGTGGTCTCTGTACTAAACAAGGAAAAGGGAAGCACTGCTGTGGAAGTGCTGAAAAGACTTGGGCCTAAAGGTTTGTATATACCCTTTTTGAACTAATATGCCTTTGCTCCACACAGGTTTGCATATTTTTTACTGTTCTCTTGTTCTCAACAGGTGTCTGGAAGGGTTTGACTGCCCGTATTATTATGATTGGTACCTTGACTGCCTTGCAGTGGTTCATCTATGACTCTGTGAAGGTTTACTTCAGACTTCCTCGTCCTCCTCCCCCTGAGATGCCAGAATCCTTGAAGAAGAAGCTTGGGCTCACTCAGTAAACTTGGACTGAAATCATGAAAAACTCCCAACATTTTCAAGAGGCGTTTTTATAAATTCAACTAAATTAGGACCTGCAGTTGTTTCAGATGTAATTATTGGTTGTGTTCTCGCCTTGCCCCATAGCCCACACACTAACTTGGTTTTACCGCTGTATTTATCTGTTGAAATAAACAGATTACCGAGTGTTATGCATCTGTTAATTTAAGATGAACAAATTGATAATGTGCAGAACTAAATATCCGTCCAGAAACACATTTTAGTAGTATTTTTGTTCAAAGAATGGTTGATGCTGATGAGTTGGTGGTGAAGAAATGCTACTCAAAGCACAATCTGTAATGCTTCAGTCTGCTTTTTAAAACAAGTTCCCAGACTTAATTCAAAGGAGAGCTAAAGCTTAACTAAAGTAGGTAGAAATGTTGTACATTATGTTTTGGGCTTCTATACCAGCACAAGGCAACCACAACCCTTTAGGAGGGAAGATCTGTGTCTCCAAAGATGCCCCAGTAGGTTCCATCTTCTTTGGATTCACTGCACATGCTCTGTGCTGCTGTCACTGAGCTTAGGGACCCGCTACATGGCAGCACAGAAACCAGTGCAATTAGTCAGAATTTAAAAAATCGGCTCTGTATCAGCTTATATTACAGACAACCCTCATTTTCCGCTTGATAATGTGTAACAACCCCTAAGCTTAGCTTCTCAACAGCGGCTCACAACCCACTGAGCATGTGAGTGTCAGACACTTTCCAAGATGGTGACCCCCTGTGACAAGTTTGAAGTCCTGAATCATTGCTGATATTGAGAAGCTGAAACTAGGCTGGTGCAATAAGTTCAGTATATAGTATATGTCATTTTAGCCATATACATTTTTAGTTAAGTTCTCCTCCTTTAAGTGTTGTCTTAAGTAGTGGATAACTCTGTTTATTGACCAATGTATACCACCCTGAGGCTTCAGCCAGAGCAGCAGATGACGGTTACAGTAGAATTCGGAAGGGCTAAGGATAGACCCATTAATAATTGAGCATGGTTTTAATTTTGACTAGAGTAGAATTTATAATAGTCCTATCTATAACAAGGGTTTTCCATGTTGTGAAGTTTGTTCTCCACCAAATGACTGTTCTGACAGAAGCCAACGTTTTTCTCCAGCCAAGAAAGTCTCTCTGTTTTAAGCAACAATTCCTTGACCGGCAACTGTAGTGTAGTAGTCTGCAAAATGTTTTGCTTTTCAGCCTCCTTGCCACTCGCTGGCTGTCGGCCATGTACCGTAAGGGCTTTGCATGCATTCAGGCTAAATGCGTTCAGCTGCAGAGGAGCACAGGCCTAGATGCAGCCCAGTCTTCCTTAATGGGCTGTACTCCCGCCAACACCTGTAAGCACGAAATGCAGCATGTTCTGTTCCACCTGTGATGACCTGCATTGTCCTGATTACAGCCCACTGTACCAACAGTTGCGTTTGGTTCTGCGGTTGAACACATTTAACCTGAGCGCAGGCAAAACCAGGTGTGAGCGAGGGGCATAGGTAGGCTGTTCCTCTCGCTTGCAAGTGATTCCTTCAAGTTTCCCTCACTTGGGCATCATTCCCATCCTAGCTATGATCCCTACTGCAAAGAAAAGCCAATAGAAAACTGAGTTTGTTTTCTTACACTTACAGTTCAAGCTGTTCTGCTGAAGAGGTCGGATAACCTGGAATGTGATTGCTCTGTTTATTTAATTTGGAGAATGTCCTCTCTGTAGAGCTCTTGCCACTCCACATGGACTAGGTAGAGTCCAATAACATCTCTTATTTATTAAATATGTTCTGTATACCTCCTGTTTTTCTTTTAAACTTTTTTTTTTTAAGTTAAATATGCCACACTGGAAGCTGAAGCTTCCACTGTAACATCAATGCTTCTGTTTCGAAGAGTGTCTACCCCCGCACTCCAATTGTTGTCGGCTTAGTTACAGGAGTCTATGGAAGCAACTTTAGTAAGTATAGTAGTTTGACCAGATGCAAGTGATCAGGACACTGGGCTCCTTGATGTCTGGTTCTCTTACAGGAAAAGCAATATTCAAATTAAATTTTGTTACTGTTCTGTTGGGTTAAATAAATATATGAATTAGCAAGATAAAATTTACTATAAAGGCCCACAATGAGTTGCTGTAAACTTACGTTTGGTGATCCTCTGTGGATTGCGGTATGTTTACATTTCATTTCTGTTTAGCAGTTTCTGAGATATAGGTTTTAGTGTCAAGCATCATTGATATTTCAGGCTACTGCCCTGTTTTAAGTTGCACTTGAAGCCAGAAACCTATGCACTGGAATTTGTCTACATTCCAAAGGGAACTTGCATATACAGGTAGGGGATCTGTTCTACAGAAGCCGGTTATCTAGAAAGCTCTGAATTACAGGAAGGCCATTTCCCATAGACTTAATTTAATCCAAATTTTTAAAAATGTCCCTTTTCTCTGTAGTAATAAAACAGTACCTTGTACTTGATCCAAACGAAAATATAATTAATCCTCATTAGAAGCAAAACCAGCCTATTGGATTTAGTTAATGTTTACGTGATTTTCTAGTAGACTTAAGGTATGAAGATACAAATTACGGAAAGGTCTGTTTGGAAAACTGCAAATTCTGAGCTTTTTGTATGTAAAAGGATTTATACTGTGTTTCAAAAATATGTTCATTCATCAAGCCCATAGATAAGCAGTGTGGACTGTGCTGAAACAATCTGAAAACTAGTGGGTAGAACCAACAATAGACAATAAGCCCATGAGAATTGGTATGCGCGCACACACACTCTCTCTCTCAACCGTCTATAAGGGCTTGTAAATAAACTGTAGCCTGTAAGGACTCTAAGGGCCTTTACACATGGCGATTTTATCTGCGCTCCCCTGCATTGCGCTTTCTTCCGTTCAGTCGCAGGAGTAGACGCAGTCAATTATTTTGAAGGGGCTGTACTCACACAGATGCATATGTGTGCCGAACGCAGGTGAAATGCAACATGCGTTCCAACCTGCGTTTGGTGCTTACATTGCATCTGTGTAAATATAGCCCCCTTCAAAATAATTGACTGCGTCTACTCCTGCGGCTGAATAGAAGAAAGCACAACGCAGAGGAGTGCAGGTAAAATCACTTACAGGTGTTTGGGGGTTTTTTTTTTTTTGTGCATTTACAAATGTATGCCAAGCGTGTTAATACACATACATTGCATTTATGTGCATTTTATTAATGCTAAGTATGTCTTGTTGAGTTCTAAATGCAACTTTCTATTCTATTGGCCTTTGAACATGCATCAAGCACAAGAAAATGCAGTAAAAAACTACTCTGAACACTCATTAGTGCAACCAGCCAGAACTTAATGGAATCCCAGCTGTTCTGGTTAGAACTAGAAAAGACTCATGGTCCTGTTTAAATGTTTCTTCAAGAGGGATGCTGATATAACTGTGACCAACCAATCTCTAGATAAAGGAATTAGAGATATCCCTTCCTGTCTCAGTACGTCTGCTATAGAACTCACAATCTTGGTTAATACTCAAGGTGCTGTTTTGATCCCAAATGGTAGTACTCTGAACTAATAGTGGTGTAGGGTTCCCTTGATGTATACTGCAATCCGCAGAAATTTCCTGTGAGTCTTGAATATAAGGAACATGAAGATATGCATCTTTGAGATCCAAAGAAGCCATGTAATCGCCTTTGTCCAAAATGTTTATAACCAACCTGAATAATTAAAATGACGTATCTTAAATCTATAATGGTTCTGAAGGTTCCATTGGGTTGGAGAACCAAAAAAACCTTTGAAAACGTTCCCTGTTGGACTTCTAGTTGGGCTAAGTATGTATCTTTGAGGTGGTAGTCTGTGAAACTCTATTCTTTAGCCTTCTGCTACCAGCTGAAAGACCCAAGTACCCACAATGGTTTCCTCCCATTCTGGAAGAAAATATTGTAACCTTCCCGGCACAGGAAGTGAACTTCTGGCATCAGAAGGATGCTTTTTTCTTGGGAGCAAAGGTTTTCCCATCTCCTCTATTTCCCTGAGTGGAGGATAATGTTCTATCGCTCTGAAAGGAGTTTGAATCACTTCTCTTGATGTCTCTCCGAAATGTCTTCTCCTTTCTGGGTGATGAGTTTCTGAAGCGAAAAAAAGAATTTCTACTTTGTCTACAAAAAATGTTAAAATTTTATCCTTTAACTCCAGACAGAGACTCGAACAGTTTATATAATTCTGAACCCAGTTCAAATGCTATTGAACAGAGACTGTTTTTTTATGTAACATAAGCTGACCGTGGTTTTAATCACAATGCTCTCCTGGCTGCTGTAGGCAAAGCCATGGATTTTGCTGACAATTTGATACTCAATAGAGGCATCACATAGTAATTCTACAGCTGTGCTGAACTTAGAAAGTGACTCCAACAGTTCCTCCCGTGGGATGTTACTACTGATGTCCTCATCAAATTGTCTTAGCCAGTGTCTGGCTGATTGAGGGATTCCTGATGCTGCCAAGGCTGGCTTGCAAATGGCTACACTGGTACCATATGTTCTCCTTAGTAAGCATAGCATATTTTAGTCCTGCACCATGCTCCACTGGTATTAATGTTCTTTTAAAAAGCCTGGCAATGGCCACATTAACTTTAGGTGATGCTTCCCATGACTGTAGTTTATTTTTCTGAAAAGGAAACAAGAGCTTTTATCTTTTAGGGACCTTTCTCAGGGTTCTTCCACTCTCTAATCATTAGCTCTTTCATAACATGGGAGTGGAAAGGAAAATGTTTTTTTACCAACTCTGAAGTAGTAGCCTGAGATTCTTCCCCATCTAAGGATTCTATAGTCTGCCTCAGTCTTTTAATAAGTTTAGATGTGTGATCCACCGAGAAGAGAGCTAAAGGTTCTTCATCCTCAGACGAATCCTGCACAGAATCATCCAAAGACAAGATTAATCTGAGTGGGAGTATCAGGCAGCAAGACTGAACTGTGCTGCATCTGGTTAAACATCTCTGTCATTGTAAATTTAACAAACTCCTTTATCCATACTGAGGATTCAGGTACCACTCAGATTCTTTCTGGGCAAAACAGGACAAACAGTCCTTGCAGAATCTCCTGTCATATGCGTCAGGAAGAGGCGCCTCACATGCCTTGCACTACTGCTGCTTAGACCTTTTGTGTCTTTTAGTAGGTGGAGGATCTAGGGTAGACATCTGCAAAATAAAATAGTCAAGGCTATGATAAGTTTCTATATCACAAGACTGACCCACAGAACTACTGTGTACCTCTGAGCCTAATGAGGAGTCTTGAGATGTAGGAACTTATCATAACCTTGATGGTCAGCAGCAACAGAAGCTGCTTGCATCTTTTAGAGTCTTGCACCTAAAAGAGGGTGCCTGACTATTGCCTAAGTGGTATACGAATACTTGGTGCAAAACCTTTCCGACGCACCTCCACTGACATCATCGGAAGGGAACCACTTATTGACCAATCGCGCTAACTCTTAGTCGCACGTCAGATGTCCATGCCGCCAACTTAGATTTGGGCAACCCTCGGTTACACAGAGACAATGACAGCACATAATCTATGGGCAATTCTTAACCCGCAACAGATTTACCCCTCGGGTATACTGTCTATGGTCTTCAAGTCCCCTTAGGGACCTGGCACAACCCTGGAAAAAGAAAAAAATGTCATTAGCAGCACGTCACAGGACAAAAAAAACACTGAGGTCCTATTAATGGGTGTGGTGTATTAACTCTTCTTCCTCACTTGTCCTACATGGCAGTAAAAACAAAATATATCTCACGCTGCTGCCGTAGGGGACGTAAGAGAATGCGATTTTATTAACACCTGATACATACCTCCCAACATTTTGGAAGTAAAAAGAGGGACAAAAAAATTTTTCCCGCACGTACCGCAGCAATTTTTTGACCACACCTCTTTCTGTGGCCACACCCCCTAATTACCATGTTTGTTTTTACAAAATTTGGTAGGTTATGAAAGTTTGAAAATATTTCTCCTTATCTAAACTGTTTTTGTGTCTCAAAATTGTTACAAAGTATTTTATTTGCACCTGTTAGCTGTTCTGGGCTCTCTGCTAAAAGCCAATCAAGTGAGAAACTTTGTTTCTTTTTCTGGCTGTTCAGTGCAGAGAAAAGAGGGACTTTCCAGGACAAATGAGGGACTGTGGGTTGAGCTGTCAAAAGAGGGACTGTCCCTCCGAAAAAGGGACAATTGGGAGGTATGCCTGATACATACTGCATGAATCTGAAAATGTAATTCTTTATACTAGGTTTTGTTTTTAAATGCAGTCTCATTTACCAATAGCATTCATGTTATTGAAAAATACTTTGATTAATGCAAAAAAAACCTTATTTAAGTTGTTTGGCTGGACTTTCCATTTACCTATACTATGTAAAGCCAGCAGAGGTCTCTAAAGATCTACAGATTACACCCAATTAGTAACATTTTACAAGTTTTGTGGGAAAGATTATACAACGGCAGAGCGAGTAGCGTCAGCTCAGCTATTGTTAAACCTATACAGCCCTGGCTTTTGACTCCACATCTGTAAACTCTGGAGAAATGTAAATATTCTGTCTGTTTATAGATGTTGTTCTGGTAATTGTTCTATTCACTGGGTATATTTTGCTTTATAAAATAGAACCCAAGGTACAGATTAGCACTGAGTCTTCCAACCACTGAACGTTACAGGGCTATGCACAAGGGCTATGCAGATTTGAAATAAAAGTTGGGAGATCACTGTGACTGATGTATTGTCAGAAAGCCTGATTAATTGTTGTAAAAATACAAATGGGGTTGTGGGAGTATCTCCAAGGTACATGTATACATAAATTATATATATATAGTGAATAAAGTACCTCCTATTATAAAATATGAGGATATTATAAGTCACTGAGGAGTTTTCAGGAGTTCTTTTGTAAAGGTCATGGAACAACCAGCAAGAAATTGTTATGCCATGTCCAAATTAGCAGCAATGACAGAAATTTGCGGATTCTATATGAAAAATTATTTTTCAAACTGCTTGTGTGCATTGGATGAGTTGTCGTGCCATCAAATTGTGACTCCACATACTGGAACTTTAAAAGTATTTTTCAATTATGGATGCAAACTATTGTTTTTCCATCATTGATGTGAGAGCCTACTGGAGATTCCAGTGCAATCAGAAAGTCAGCGATTGGACAGATGTATGATCGTTCACTATCCCTTCCTCAATCCATGCCATTACCTGGAACAGCAGCACCGAGATGTCATATGCGTTTGTAGGGGGTGAGGCCTTTGGACTAACAGAAAATCTTGAGACCTTATCCAGGAACTCAAAGAAGTGTAATAAAAAGGCTTTTTAACTAAAGACTTTCAAGCGCACCATGTATGGTTGAATGCGCTTCAAAGTGGAGAGTTTTTCAACATTGCTATAAACTTGGGACTTGGGCGTACTTCACAATTTGGTCCGTCAATGTGATGGTTAAGCTTACAGATGAAATACCTGATCTAGACTGTGCAGCTGTGAGAGGTCCTGCAGGAGCGACGAGTATTCAGGACCAATTTGCAAATTATTTTAAGTCCCCAGATGGAGCACTACCCTGGTCATTGCCAGCAGAGTCTGGAAGCACAAGGCCAACATTTGGCAAGAATCAGAAAAGAGGCAACACAGCTTTCATACTGTCGCTTTGTATACTAATGATAGCTTTATGCAACATATGCACACTTTCTGTGACTACAATGTTGCAACACATGGATGTATTTGAAACTTTAGACATTGCAAATTGCAACTTGATGCTATACGGGCAGTAAAGGGAGCTGCAATAAACGTGTTAGGGACCCACATCAAAATTAGGATACTTTTTCCCAAAAGTTGTGATACAGAAACTTAGGGCTTAACTACAGAAGATATTTTGGTCATATTTTGTGGATCACACTTTATTTGCCCCCCACAAACAACATCTTAGGGCTTATTTACATCCACAAGTGCAGTAAGCAAATTTTGAGTGTAAGCACCATGATTTTTCCTCCCACAAAGCAGGATTTGTAACCCCCAGAATTCCAGTGTCATAGTGGCCATTGAATCTGACACAATTGTGTTGCACCTGATTGGTCCCATTATATTTTGACCCATGCAACTATACATAGGAATGCAATCTGTCAATCCAACACCATCCTGCAACATCTCCTGTGCAATTTAGCTCGTAGCTCAAAACAAAGTTACAGATATGGGCTACTGCCTAGCTGCAAATTTGCCTAGTGTTTATAAATGAGCCCCTGGTATGAGTATCTGCTTTCCCTGCTGTTACACCTCTGTGCATAACACTGCACTCTACTAAAATTCAGCATTTTCATAGAGGGCTGCACAGCAAAAAGGTACAGCGATGGGTACCAACATTTGTAATAGGCTGTAACAGGACTGTAAGATGATGAAATATCCTACACTCAAAGAGGGGTGTCACTTGGCCGCTAAAACTCATGCTTGATGTTATTAATAGGGAAGAAAGATAAAATAATTATTTTTTTTCAGAAAAGGTGCCAGCTCTACACTCAAAGCAATTAGCAGAAGAAAAAAAAAGTCCTAACTTGCTGGCTAAAGTACAAATATCTAGCAGAAAAACATTGACTTGGAACCTTCCCCTTTCAGACATTTGTAGCACTTTATAACAAAGAACAAAACGTGCCTACGGCAGCACAGTCAGCACAGAGTATGTAGAGGTGGCTGTTACAGTTACAATGAAACTATTCTTTATTTGAGTTACAGAATGAAGGGACTAAGACATGCATTGCCCAAGGTGATGCATATACATTTTTATAAGCTTCAGTGTGAATAAACAAAGTTGATTATGGTTTTGTTGATTATACGGGTATGGGACCTGTTATCCAGAATGCTGGGAACCAGGTTTTTTCCGGATAATGGATATTTCCATAATTTATACCTTAAGTCTACTAGAAAATCAAGTAAACATTAGATAAACCCAATAGGCTGGTTTTGCTTCCAATAAAGATTAAATATATCTTAGTTGGGATCAAGTACAAGCTACTGTTTTATTATTACAGAGAAAAAGGAAATCATTTTTAATCATTTGAATTATAAATAGAACTAAATTGAGTCCATAACCTTCTCACTAATATCCTGGGTTAGTTTGTTACTATCTTACCCTTCCCTTAAAAAAACGTACTTGTCTAGTATATAAGCCAATCTTTAGAGAAAACAATACAGTGAAATTAATGAAAAATAATATAAAATAATATGGACAGTAGCAGGGAAAAAGGGGAAATGTATCTGTCGGAACCAGGGGCCCAAACACACTGTCTGGACCAGAGGTCTGGTTTCACATTCAGAGACTACTGGTCCTTCAAGGTTTTAGTGAGGAGCCAACAGGAAGCAGAACTGGACCCTGACAGGCAGATACTTGGAAACAGAAACAAACTTTATTGCAGCACTGGCAGGCAAAACAAAGCACAGCAGCCATGGGTAGGGTTATAAGACAGGCAAAAGTTCAGGGGGCAACGGGTTGAGGCTGACAGAGTTTATGAAAAGGAATGAACCAGGCCAGGAAGCAAACACCCAGCAACCAGGAACACAATTGTTTACACAGTGACTTAAAGGACAAGGCAAAATACACTTTCTCCTAACTATTGCCAATCCCTTAATACTTTCCAACCTCTTACTTCTGTGTCTAAAACCAGCAAATCCTTCTCTGCAGTCATCATTTTTCTTCTAACCACTTAACAAAGATGGCTGCCAAGACTTCAGTCAAGGCCAGGAATGACATATTTGATAATCACATGATGCACTTGGCAAGCTGAAGAGGAGCTCTGACTCTACTTTTGTGTGCATGCACAAGGCTAAGACTGTTACAGGTTTATGTGCAGCCGTGAGTGCCTACAGGTGGCCAGTTACTGACAAACACTGCCGACTCAGACTCAGTCAGTCCCTCCAGACCATGTCAGCAACTTACTGGCCCGTGTATAAGCCCACGGACAGGCCTGATTGACTAATATCTGGAAGGTTTTTAAATTCCAGTCGGGGGCGAGGAGCAAGCACATCAGCGTTTTGAATCCATACTCATCTGACTGGTCTTTGTGTCTGTTTCTTTGTACGTGTGCATATATAAATGAGCCCTAATGTGTGACAGGGCAGCCATGTTCTATTTAGCAAACAGTGAAGGGACTGCCTTTGAAGAAGGGTATTTTGATTTTGATGAAGCAGTTTTCCCTTAGAGGAAGACAGAATTGAATGACAAGACCAGATGCAGATTGTTCCAGAATATCCCTGTCTACTTCAAAAGAAAAGGTTATTTTAAGGTGAACTCCACGTTAACTGCTGAGCTTTCCTTCTCTGATATAATAACAGATTGTATTCATTTCTGTCTGTTCAATAGCATTCATCCTTACGGTATAGAAAAGAACTCACACGGATATTATTATCCGGCATTTAGATACTCCACAGAGCTTTACAGAGATTAGACATTATTCACATCAGTTCCTGTCCCAGTGGAGCTTACGATCTAATCAGTTATTCTAAGAATCATTTCTGTGAGGGGTGCATTTCATCATTGACAGTAGCAGTATGCACCCCCAGTACTGTGCTGCTCAGGTACAACAGACTTGATTTTCCTACGATTCATATGTTGCAAGTTGCCTAGAGGAATAATCTTATTACTGAACATGTGGTGTTAATAATAAAAATGACTATGCATCATGTATCTAATGTAACCTTCAATTCAGGTTTCCTGTGATCCCCTGAATAAAGACCACATTTCCGGTGCATATTGTGTTGATAAACTCCTCATCAGGATGGAGGAGTCGGTATGAACTGCAGAAAGAATTGCTGCTGCTTTAGTTCCAATTTGAAAAAAAATGGAAACAATTTTACTCTCCAGACAAAAAATTTTCTACTCTTCAGAGTCTCCGCTGAGTTTTAATATGCTAAACTTGGTACAGGTATGGGACCTGTTATCCAGAAAGCTCGCCACCTGGGTTCTTCCGGATAACGTATCTTTCTGCAATTTGGATCTTCATACCGTAAGCAAAAATCCTTTAAACATTAAATAAACACAACAGGCTGGTTTTGCTTCCATTAAGGATTAATTATATCTTAGTTTGGATCATGTACTTAGTACAAGATACTGTTTTATTATTATAGAGAAAAAGGAAATAATTTTTTAAAATGTGGATTATTTGGATAAAACGGAGTCTATTAGGAGACAGCCATTCCGTAATTGGTAACTTTCTGAATAACGGGTTTCCGGATAACGGATCCCATACCAGTACATGCAAGCCTATCTTGCTCCTTCTGATGCCTTACTCTGTGCCGATGGTTATGCAGGTATGGGATCTGTTATCCAGAAACCTGTTATCCAGAAAGCACAGAGTTTACAGAAGGTTATCTAGACTCAAAGGGGCAAATTCACTAAAGCGTGAAGTGGCTAACGCTAGCGCAAATTCACCAGCGTGACGTCATTTCGCTACTTCGCCGATTTACTAACGGGCGTTGGCGTAAATTCGCACCCTTATGCCAGGTGAAGTTGCGCTGTGGCGAAGGGACATAACTACGCTAATTCACTAACTTGCGGATTTTCATGAACGTTACCTCTTGCGCCAGACTTGCCTTTGCCACCTCAGACCAGGCGAAGTGCAATAGAGTAGATAGGGATTGCTTCAAAAATCGTTGAAATTTTTTCTAAGTCACAAAAAACACCGGTGTTTTTTCCTTTTTTAAGGGTGATAGGCTGAAAAAGATTTTTTTGGGGGTACCCTCCTTCCCCCCTACATTTCCTAACATATGGCACCTAACCTATATAGTGGGCACATGTATAGGGCAAAATAACAACTCTATTTTATTTTATGAAGGTTTCCCGGGCTTGTGTAATGTAATGTATTTGCTGCTACATATACGTCCATTCAACTTTAACTTGGCGCTGTATGCAAATTAAGCATCGCTAGCATAATTTCGCTTTGCTTGACGAATTAACGGTAGCGCAAATTCGCCACATTCGCCTCCCTGAGCGCAACTTTTAGTGAATTTGCGTAGCGCTGGCGAAACTACGTCTGGCGAAATGCAGCGAAGCCCCAAAGACTCTTATTATAATCAAATCATTTCAATGATTTCCTTTTTTTATGTTATAATAAAACAATACATTGTATTTGATCCTAACTACGTTATAATTAAACCTTATTGAAGGTGAACCAATCCTCTTGGATTTAAATGTTTAAATTACTTTTTAGTAGACCTAAGGTATGTAGATCCAAATTACAGAAAGACCCCTTATCCGAAAAAAAAAACCTCAGGTCCCAAGCATTCTGATAACGGTCCCATACTTATAGCGGGTATGGGTATTTAAAGGGGGCCTGTAACCTTAAGAAAGAATTCAAAATCCTATTATATGATGTTAGTCAAGCAAATTAACTTCACTTATACTGTAAAAATTATTTAAATATTTTGTTTTTAGTCTTGGACTTTACAATCACAGCAAGCAGGCAGGTGCCATTTTGTAGACACTTATTAAGGCAAGCTTTGCATCATGCTAAAATCTTGTTTATGTATGGGAATGGGGGACCTGGTGCCCATGCACTGGTTACACAAATAGATGGTTAGGAGGGATGGGGAATATGCGGAGGGCAGTGACATGCCTAAGGCATAGAGATGGGGCAGGCAATATGTGATTGACAGCTGAGACTTTTAAACAGGTTTATAACATGTATGGATGTTTTAATAATGATACAAATTTGGGTTTCATGTATGCTTTGAAAAGGACTTTTATTATGCAGCTTTTTATGTCTGGACGTCAGGTCCCCTTTAAAAACAGAACAATCTCAGAACATTAAAGGGAACATAAAACCTTTATAGCAGCAGATTTGCAGTATTCTTCCGCATATTACCATGGGTTAAAGCAAGGTCTGAGCTGTAGGCCAGCAACCACAAAGACAATAGCATTGTAAATAATATTTTAAAATATTTTAAAATCATCCTCAAATGAGAGTCCTGTCTGTTCTGTTTATACTTGATTTTCCATTCTAGTTATATTTGATTTTCCATTATATGATTGTCTCCAACATCAGTAAACTTAATAATTTATTGTTTTGCTCTGAATATCTGAACGGCACTTTATCAATCCTTCAATGTTTAATCAAACAACTATTCAAATGAATAGTGCATGGAAATAAATATGCCTAGATAACAGTGAGTTAACTGGCAGGGCACTAGCTTTGATTTTCATTAGAGAATCCTCTTAAAGGAACAGTTCAGTATAAAAATAAAACTGGGTAAATGGATAGGCTGTGCAAAAATAAAAAAAATTCTAATATAGTTAGTCAAAAATGTAATGTATAAAGGCCAGAGTAACTGGATGTCTAACATAATAGTCAGAACACTACTTCCTGCTTTGCAGCTCTCTTGGAAGTAGGAAGTAGTGTTCTGGCTATTATGTTAGACATCCAGTCACTCCAGCCTTTATACATTACATTTTTGCCTAACTAACTATATTAGAAACAGTTTTTATTTTGCACAGTCTATTTACCCAATTTTTATTTTTACACTGAACAATTCCTTTGTTGGATGGTTACAGGATGTGCAAAGTAAGGAATTCAATAGTGCAGGAAGCGTAACTATTTCGTATTGTAATTAGCTTTATTTCCTTGAAACTACATTTACAGTGGACTAACAAGCATTTTTAAAGGAACAGCTCAGTTTAAAAATAAAAACTGGATACATAGATAGCCCATGCAAATCAAAAATGTTTCTAATAGAGATAGTTAGCCAAAAATGTAATTTATGAAGGCTGGGGCGACTGGATGTCTAACATAACAGAACAGAAAATGACTTCCTGCTTTTCAGCTCTCTAACTCTGAGTTAGTTAGCGACTTTAAGGAAGGCCACATGGGACATAACTGTTCAGTGAGTTTGAGTCCCACGTGGCCTCCCCTCAAGTCTCTGATTAGATTACTGCCTGCCTGGTTACCCTCTGGGGTTGGACCCTTCTAACTAAGACGAATGGGGCCTATATTATAAAAAAAAAGTGCTTGACTAACTAGTGAACCCCCTATCCATCTTAGCACATGGCAAATGCTCTGCTTATGGCACAGGCTGGTGGTGACATGTATCCTTCTCTTAATAATGCTGACTGCTCTTTTCCACCTTACAGGTCTGGACTGGCAATCTGTCAGTTCTGGCAAATGCCAGAGGGGCTGCTGTAAGATGCCATAGAAAGTCATTATTTAGTGGGCTGGTGGTGGACTGTTTCGGGCCTCTTGTACCTGGAATGCCAGGGCCTACCGTATTTTGAATCCACCTTATACATGTGGTGGTCAAATAGCTATGTGTGCCATAGGCCAAAGTGCATTAGCCAAGAAATAGATTCACATGCACAGGTTCTCAGAGTTTTTCATTTCATCCCACAAACCAATGTTTTCCTTAAGGCCAGCTTGTGCTGTTGCCTCTGAAGTTGGGAATGGCGCATGTCACATCTATCTTCATCTGTCGTCAAACAGATTTAAAATGTGCTTAATTACATGCGCTTAATTACAAAATGACACTAGTTTGCTATCATCAACTTTACTTTCTGCAGGGCAAATGAGGCAAGCGCATATGAGGCAAACATATTGCCGGAAAAAAAAAATAAGGCCTTGTATAAAATCGTACAGGGACATAGTATTTCCATAACATGTGCATTGAATAAAAACATTCCAAGAAACTCATTGCCATTCTCTCTCCCTGTTTTCTTTTTCTCTTCTTACACGTTGCCTGCGCCAGTTTTGCTTCACTACTGCACATGCTTTTAATTAGATTTCTTTTTTAAGTAACATTGTTACATATCACTCGCTTTCACTCTGTCAATTATGTGATTTGCCCGTGTGTAAGCCTGCAAGAATTTCCCTCTAATACTCCCTAAAGATTGTTTCCATCAAATGAAACGTCTGGAAAATCCCCCTTTTAGCTGAGAGAAATTCTTTGTTGGGATCCGTTCAAATATTTGGAGTTTTTAAGGTCTATTTTGGATTGATATTTAAGCTTCATGGTTGCAAAAGGTGGAAATTGTCCTATAAAGATCAATTTTCATTCAGGTTAAAGTTATTTAGTCTGAAGAACTTTTTTTATATGGCATGTTACCTGTCAGACAGCTTATGTGTAAGTGCTTTTTAATATCCCAGTGTTGAAATGAAAAGTCTAATTATGACTGAGAATTTTCCTGAGTTAGGCAAAGTGGCCTGATGATATTTCAGTTTCCACTGAGTAGTTTAGGTGAAGAATGAGCCTTGTGGTTCTTACCATAAAGCTTAAAAGAATGGCCACTGTTCCAGAATTTATATTGCTCTAAGGAAAACTGAGCTCCCTATCCAAAAAATGAGCTAAAATCCATGATTTATTTAAAGGGTACAAAAGCCATAAGGCCCCCATGCACGGGCAGCTTCTTGGCCCACGTGTGAAGCCATCCGATGAGCTTTCCAGATCGATATCATGCCGAAAGTCGGGCAGATCTCGATCAGGCGGGTTAAAAAATCCAGTCACATCTCTGCGTGTATGCGGTCCAGCGATCTGGGCGTCTGTTCTACTGCATTAAGATCCAATCGTTTGGCCCTAGAGCCCACAATCGGATCAGCCCGATATCACCCGCTTCATTGAGGGCATTTCGGGGCAACATCGCCAAACGAGCGGATCTCTACGTCTTTGGCCACCTTTAAATTGCCTGATTGCTCCACCTAATGTTTCAGGACTGCAAATCACAATGTCAGAGACAGTCAACCTTCCCAAACCGAATTTCAGGTTTCAGGTTTTTGAGTAAAACATGCCTCTTGCTTTGCCCAAACAGGTTAAAAAATGATGGGTATGGGTTAGCATGGGTATAGGTTGGCTGAAATATACATTGTCATATCGTCAAGAAGCTACAGTAAAGTTAGCAATAGCATGAAGTGCAAAGAGCTGCACCTCTCTCTTTCTATGCAACACTGCCTGTCATCCAACAATTTTGATTCGCTTAGAATGCCTGAGTTGTGGACCTAGCCATCATAGATGTGATATATTGTGATGTTTGAGGCTGACTTGTTCATACCTTTCAGCTAAACTTTGAGCCCTGAGATGAAAAGAGAATAGTATTGAGAATGTCACAGCACAATGTTTTATTTGCAGCAGGTGAGAGGATCACCGGTGCTTCGTATGCAACAGAATCGTACATAAATGTTTCAGTAGGAGGCAACTGATGGTAGAAATTCTTCTGCTTGGTCATGATTTATATCTCATAAATGTGTAGGTATTTGTTCTCATCCAGTTCTTGTAATTTATTGCAAACCGGTTGTCTGTTTCATGTTTGACTCCGCAGCTAATGCTGGTTTTATTGCCCTATACAGTGCCTTGATTACAATGTTATACCTGTATTGATCAGCAGAATTTACACAGATCTCTTGGTATAACAGCAAGGTGATTGACTTTATGTTACATAAAACAAATAGGTATTTTCAGTAATGTTCAAGGTCGCGAGAAAAAAACTGCTACAACTACACTGCATTTTTTTCTCAAATTGTGAACTCAAATTTTGATACATCAACCTCACTGTCTTTGTATGAATGGAAATCCCAAGCTAATATTCTGTACTTAAAACAAATTTGGTCATAAAGCTATAAAAATGTATTAACCATAGCACTGAGCCATCCCTACACTGAATTATAAAGACTGGGATCTTATACATAATATACATGACATTTTGGCTTGTGATAAACAAATTCAGTGGAACAGAGAGCTTTCACTCTGCCCTTGTTTCCCTTAAAGGGATACTGTCATGGGAAAAAAATATTTTTCCAAAAGAATCAGTTAATAGTGCTGCTCCAGCAGAATTCTGCACTAAAATCAATTTCTCAAAAGAGCAAACAGATTTTTATATTCAATTTTGAAATCTGAGATGGGGCTAGACATATTGTCAATTTCCCAGCTGCCCCAAGTCATGTGACTTGTGCTCTGATAAACTTAAACCACTCTTTACTGCTGTACTGCAAATTGGAGTGATATCACCCCCTCCCTCCCCCCCCAGCGGCCAAACAAAAGAATAATGGGAAGGTAACCAGATAGCAGCTCCCTAACACAAGATAACAGCTGCCTGGTGGATCTAAGAACAACACTCAATAGTAAAAACCAATGTCCCACTGAGACACATTCAGTTACATTGAGAAGGAAAAACAGCAGCCTGCCAGAAAGCATTTCTCTACTAAAGTGCAGGCACAAGTCACATGACCAGAGGCAGCTGGGAAATTGACAAAAAGTCTAGCCCCATGTCAGATTTCAAAATTGAATATAAAAAAATCTGTTTGCTCTTTTGAGAAATGGGTTTCAGAGCAGAAGTCTGCTGGAGTAGTACTATTAACTGGTGTGTTTTGGAAAAAAACATGTTTTCCGATGACAGTATCGCTTTAATGGGTTGTGGTTTTGCTGCATTTTTCTAATGCTAATTATTGTTAATACTGTGCAAGCAAGCCTTGTAAAAACAAAATGGTATTGTATTCACATTAGAGGGAAATGTCATCAGAAGTACAGCCTTCTTGTTTCAAAACTCTTTATCTACCTGTGTGGTTTGTAGAAAAGAGATATTAAAGGGATTGCTGAATAAAGAAAACACTTGGCTAATAAGTTTAAAATTTTAGGCATCTGTAGTAATATTGGGCTTTAATAGGAAGGAGTAGTGATTCAGATTCTGATCTTTGTCTCAAGGAAGGCTGAATTATATTATTGTTATAGCTACTGGGTCAAATCGTGATTCTTTCATACACCACAACCTGCAACTATAAAGTACAAAATGTCATAAGGCACACATTGGGTTGGGCTCAGCACCATTTTCCTATAAGCAACTTTACTCTGCACATTGAGCTCCAGAAAAGCAGATGATATCAGAAGGGACCTCTGTTGTGGATTTATAACAGAGGCAATATACCCTATACTATAAAAGGGTAGGTGCAGCTGCAGTCAGGGGGTAAGGAATAGCAGGTAGTTAGTAGTTACAGAAGCACTGTACAAGCATGCACATTACAGTGCCGTGTGATTATATAATACCCTCTTTCACTAGCTGCAGGACATTTATATTTAGGCTGATAGCTCTATTCAAAATGAGCCACAATTATGGCAATGCCATGACAACACTAAGCAATAAGTCCATTCCATTTGCAGCTCACATAATATCAGACACAGTATTAAAATATGCTATACTGTTACCCTTCACTGGAACAAACTGTGTGTTTGGTTCAGAAGCTCAAACTATAGTTTATACTGTATGAATTGCTGTTTAGCTATTGAGGGGAGCCATTTGATAGGGCACACAATTACATAGCGAATCACAGATATGTTGTAAAGAATGCATTTGTTTTAGTACTTACAAGAGAATGCAAGTTAAAATCACTGAGGGTTCTCTTCTTCTTTAATAAAATGCAGTGGCCGAGGGTACATTCTGTAGAGACTGAAGTGATGATTTTACCCCCTTCTAGCACTTTTCAGGTGTAGTACAGGAATTGCTTGTTGATTTGCAGAGGAGCATTGGAAAGAATCAAAATATCCTGGCATACCCTGCAGAATGAACCCCAGATCCCTGCTTAGTAATTATAATCACTTGGGGTGCCTAACAAATTGTTTTTTGTGGTTTTAGCTTGCATTGTCCTGGAAGGGACCAGGGAGATTAACATTTATTATGGTTATTCATAAATTTCCACAGAACAATAGAATTCAATTGTTGTTGCTTATAAAATAGGATTTGTAAGTGCTGGATTAATTTATACAACATTTAAAACATTTTTAAAATACGGTGTGACTGGTTCTTTAAAAAGACACATTTCAAACAACTCCTTCATAAACTGAACACTTGCAGCACATATTTACAGAGGTCATACAGTGCTATAGCGTAAAACAAGCCCAAGAAAATATCTATTTCTGTAAGAGGACACCTTCAACATTGCCGGACAAATTTTTCTATATAAAGTTACCTGGAAATTAATTTTATTTTAGGTTCGTAAAATGTAAAACTACTGAAAACTGCATTACCAGATCTCCTGAGTGCACTGCTGCTAGCTTTGTACTTGTAACATTCAATAAACGGCTTCATATAAAGGGGACAAAGACCAACTGTAGGCTGAAGGCCCCAAGCCGCAAAAGGAGCCAAAGCCGCTAACAGGTCCAAAGCCACGAATGGAGCCGAAGCTCCAAAGCCTTGAAAATACCCAAAGCTGAAGCTGTCAAAGAAAACCGAAGGAGCTGCATCAACGAGAACAAGGAAGAAGAACCTAAGATAAATTCCACTTAACACCAATTTGTTTAATTCAACCCCTGGCCACCAATGTTTTATTTTAATCCTCTATGGGTCCCTGATCACCAAAGTTGTTTTTTTTAATTATCTATAAGGCCCCTGGGCACCAATTTTTTTTACGTTTTCTGTGGGGCCCCTGACCACTAATGTTTTCTTTAACTTGTAAGGGAACCTGACCACCAATGTATTTTTTTACCTTGTAGGGACCCTGGCCACCAATGGGTTTTTTAATTTGTAGGAGAGGCCCTGGCCACTGATGAAGGGCCTTCGTTACTAATGGTTTTTTTAATTTGTAGGGGGGAGCCCGGCCACCAATGAAGTTTATTTTAGCTTTAATGAGGGCCCTTGACACCAACTGTATTTTTAAGTTATAGGGGGGACCTAGCCACCAGTTAAGTTTTTAATCTTTTATGGGGGGGCCCTGACCACCAAATGTTTTTTTTTTCTTCTGAAGATTGCAATTATAAAATCTGTACATAATGTTAAGCAGATGTAAACCAACTACCGAATATTTGTCCATACTAATAGACAGCAGACACAAATGGGGGGGCATTTGTTTTAAAAAAAAACTGATGGTACAGTATATGAAAAAACTAAAATCTACTTGCAACTCAACTTTTTTTCACTCTATTTTAAAAAAAAAAAATACAATTAGACCAAACCTGAATCCCATTAATTTACCATTCTTAAAAAAAATGGTGCAAGAAAAAATTGCAACAAAATCGCAGACAATTCGAATAATTGACTTTTTCGAGTTGACGCCTGAACCATTCAACTTTTTCGAGTTGACGCCTGAAAGACCTACTGCATTATCAAAAACACCCCAAAACTATTGAGAGTCCTGAAGGTAAAAACAGGTTCCAATTGTTAAAGGGACCATCTGCCATTGACTTCTACATGATTTCAACAGGTTGTAGCTGGAGTATTTTCAGATTTTGGATTTTAGCATCTTCCTCTAAAAATGTTAGTCTTTCCCCTTTAAAAACTCAACCAGAAAAATTCAAGGTTTAATAAATAGGCCCCATAACAGCACCAAATATAAAAAGGCAAACACAGAATTATGTAACTGAAAAATGTAGTGTGTGTTAGCAATGCAATATAAAATGTATATGTATTCTATATAATGTTGTTTGAGCTTGATCTTTGACTAGTCTGGAGACAATATATTTAACATAGAAAGAGAAAAATGTGCACACATGCTCTTCTCTTCCTGAGTATCTCCCATTAGATTTTTGTTGTACTATTAAATCTGCTCGTGACACTCCTTTGACTTAAGCCATTTTGTACTTTAGCTATAGATCACGACAGTTAACACGCATTCAAGCGTGCCAAACAGATTGTTAGTATTGCTATGTATTTTACAATGGAGTAGCTGAGATCAGAAATTTCAATGAGCTGTGAAAGAATTTCCAGCCCATGGGTTGTCAAACTGCCAGAACATATGGATTGCTTGCACTGAGCATGGTAGCAATAATTTTATGGAGGAAGGAATGAATGCACAGCTCATAGAGAGGTTGGTCCTGTTTGTATTTTGGTATGTTGCTGGAATCTGGAATAAGATTGAAAGGGGGCATACACCATCTATAGCAGTGCTTATCCACCCAATTGTTTCTGGGCTGCAATTCCCAGTATCTACAGACATGTTATTAAAGGGATACTGTCATGGGAAAACATGTTTTTTTTCAAAACACATCAGTTAATAGTGCTGCTCCAGCAGAATTCTGCACTGAAATACATTTTTCAAAAGAGCAAACAGTTTTTTTTATATTCAAATTTGAAATCTGACATGGGGCTAGACATATTGTCAATTTCCCATCTGCCTCCAGTCATGTGCTTTGTTAAACTTCAATCACGCTTTACTGCTTTACTGCAAGTTGGAGTGATATCACCCCCTCCCTTCCCCCCAGCAGCCTTCCCAAGAACAATGGGAAGGTAACGAGATAGCAGCTCCCTAACACAAGATAACGGCTCCCTGGAAGATCTAAGAACAGCACTTAATAGTAAAAGCCAAGTCCCACTGAGACTGATTTAGTTACATTAAGTAGGAGAAATAACAGCCTGCCAGAAAATAATTCCATCCTAAAGTGCAGGCACAAGTCACATGACTGGAGCAACATGTTTTTCCATGACAGTATCCCTTTAAGGGAAAAGCGTGTTGGGATCTGTCACCCAGCTTTAAAGACTCTGATTCTGTAATAAAAACATATGGGCCCATGATCCAGGTAATATATGAGGATCACCAAATGAGAATTCTTACTGCTCTGTACACTTGATTACAGTCTACCAATGTCAAGCAAAAATCGCACAGTAATCCCAATATGTGAACTCAAAACTAGATGGCTGGGAGGTAAAAATATAGTAATTTTATGAAAGCTTTTTGTTTTATTTGTACAGTCAGATCATATATTCATCACATTTATTCATACATGTGGATGGACTAATAACATTTATCTGATGGATCAAGAGTCAGGGCCTGTCCAAGCCCGTAAACCAAATGCATGTTGCAACTTCTGCAGAGACCACTGAATTTAGCCACCAGCTTGTATAAAATATCTGCATGTGTTAAGGCCTGGAACAGCAGACCCATGCCTTTCTCCAACATTAGAACCATGGTGAGCAGACTTCTAGTGTAGTGAGTTCTATTGCACTATTGCTTCCCATAGTAAAGTGCTGCCCGAGACAATGTTCTAACCTTGCTTCTTTGAAGAAACCTTACTTTCAGCTTCAGAAAATCAACAGACACTGATAAAATATGTCAGTTATTACACTGTCCTCAGCACAAGCATGCACATGTTGTAACATCTTCTAAATCAGTAGTTGTTGGACTTTTTCAGTTGAACCACCCTTGGAAGTCTAAGCTTTAAGGTGGGCACAGCTTCTAAATCAGTAGTTGTTGGATTTTCTCAACTGAGTCACCCTTGTATTTATTATTCTTATTATTAACATGTATTAATATAGCGCCAACATATTGCGTAGCACTGTAAAGTAAATGTGATTATACAACTAAATCACATGAATTATATACATATAACATATGGAGTTACATACATCACAATAAATGCCGGTACAAAAAGGTGAGGAAGGCCCTATGCATAGGCATACACTATAAAGGGAAGGGAGTAATACACAAGGTGTGGGAGTGGGCAAGATTGAATTAAGTGGGTGAGAAATGTGGTACTGAATGTGGTGTTGCGTTTGGTAGTTAAACAGAGTGAGGGTAGGCTTCTCGAAAGAAGTGCGTTTTAAGAGATTTCTTGAAAGCAGAAAGGTTGGGAGAAAGTCGGACAGACCGTGGGAAAGAGTTCCGGAGGAGGGGTGCAGCCCTTGCAAAGTCTTGAATGCGAGCATGTGAGGGGAGAGGGGGTGATAGTGGAATTGTTAACTATGATGGATAATTCTGGGATGCTACTGGTATTAGTTGGAGGAAAGAGAACCATTTCAGTTTTAGAGAGGCTTAATTTAAGGTAGCGTTGCGACATTCAGGTAGAGATAGCGGACAGGCAGGAGGAGACGCGAGTTAGGAGTTCTGGGTTGAGATCAGGCGATGAGAGATAGATCTGAGTATCGTCAGCATAGAGGTGGTAGTGGAAACCATACGAGTTGATTAATTTGTCAAGGGAGGAAGTATAGAGGGAGAATAGTAATGGTCCCAGGACAGAGCTTTGAGGAACCCCAACAGAAAGAGGTAGGGGAGAAGATGATACTCCATTGTAGGAGACACTGAAGGAACGATTGGTGATGTAAGAAGAGAACCAGGACAGGGCTGTGTCACGAAGGCCAAGCGAATGGATGGACTGGAGGAGGAGAGGGTGATCTACAGTGTCAAATGTGGATGAGAGATCATGTCGGTCTAATCTTTGATGTGGGCACTCTTTAGCTCATGACAAAGTTACAAAATATATAAAGAAATTTCTGCATCGCCCATTGTTTCAACATTGTATTAAACAGCAATCCCAAATCCCTATCTATTTCAGGTTCTTGCTAAACTGAGAAGGTAGAGGAATAAATAACCATCTACCCTAACTACCAATAAAACAGCTTTTCCAGTTACTGCTCTAGGCTCCTTCCTACTTGATAGACACTATTCTAAATGGATATAAGAAATACAAATTAATCATAATACAATTCAAAACAACCCCACATGGAATGGTTCTTGAATGTATGCTTTTTACACTGGCATTGTCACAACATGTTTGCACATACTGTTCCCTCTTGTACAATATGTTAGAAATTTGTAAATAAAGTCAAATAACAATTATTCAAGACATCTGTTCTCAGTATAGTTACACAAGCTTTTACATTTCATTTTTAATCAATTACCCAAGCATCTATTTCTTATGAAAAAAAAAAATGATTGCAATCAAAGACTTATCTAAATGAATCCCATTGTATCCGAAAGCCAAAAAGTGCACATAATTAAGGAAGTCGATTTTCTTTGAAAGAATATGCAAATGCAGCGAAGCATAAAAATGGAGGAATACCAGATGTCCCTAAAGGATTGAGCAGCTCTGTACCTAGGAGGTGCTGTTGTGTAGTACGTCATTATTCTACAAAGCCCAGCTGCACAGGGTCAGGCTACGGCCTTTAGCACAGAATCCACAGAGACCTGTCTGTCAGCACATTAAATTATTGCAATCATAGCTCTAAGGAGCAGAATCATTAATTATAATAGTCTGTGTTAAAAGGGTGTAAACACTGAGGCTCAGCCATACCCAGATGTTGTTGGACTTAAATTCCAGCTCTGAGATAATTTCAAGTATTAAAGCATGCTGGTAGATGTAGTCCGGCACCACCAGAGCTATAGTCTAAAACCAACTATGCTCAATAACTTTATCTCCTGGGCCTGTGGCTCCATGAATGTAAGTCGATCCTCGTATAAGCTCCCTGCCTACTTTGCGTAGATTAGGGGAAATGTAAAATAAACTTCTTGCTTTGCACTGTTACTTGTAATCAGGGCTGTATTTAGGTCCCTACGTTGTGCGTATTGATGTGATAAATTCAGCGGAAGTGATGTCTACCCTACCTTTCACCCCCTCAGCTCTTTCTTATGGGAGTCTGTGGCGGAGGGTGGGGAGGTTTAAAAAAAATAGGGACCCCCGAGGGCCGTCCCCAAAACCGTTCCGCCCCAGGCACAGGCCCTCGGGGGCCTATGTATAAATCGGCCCATGCTTGTAATGAGAATTCTGCCTTTACCCTCACATGGATACCTGGACCCTTGTTTGTTTGGATGCCAAAGCAAACAGTATTTTCTGAGCAAGATTGTAATCAATCTTACTAAGGCTGTAGTGACTTTTTAGTGTTTTTTTTATTAAATCTACTTTCCTTTTTAGAAAAGGAATTACACAATTAAGGCACCTCAAAATTCCTTGTATTTTCTATGAGACATTGATGCAGATAGTTAGGTTAGCATTTATATATATCTTTCACGAACAGTGGCCAAAGCATACTCTGAATGACCACCAGAGGGCCACATCAGAGTCTCAGGGGCCACAGGTCTAGGACAAAGGAGCGAGTTGACTGGGAAACAGGCATGACAGATGCGTGGCAACCGGAACAAATTTATAAAGCCCAGGCAGGTTTATCAAAACAAGGCAGGCAAGGCAAATGGAAGGCACTGGTACAAACAGGGTCAATAACGGAGTTTCAAAGACTTACTGACAAGGCAGTAAAAGGGTTCAGAAGAGTCCAGAGTCAAGGCAAGGTTCAAGGCTGGCAGTGTTTAAGGCAGTTAAGTTTAGGCAGGGTCAGTCAGGATCGGGATTGCCTAAAGACTGCAATAGGTAGGCTTTAATGCAGGAGAAGCCTATACATAAGGGGTGTCCAAGGGCCACATGCGGCCCAGGATGGATATGGATGCAGCCCAGCTTGAACTTCCACCAATCCTGGAAATGTCATGTTGCAATGTCACGCACAGAGAGCGTTTTGTATGCGGTCGCTAATTGTGTGTATGTGTGGTTTAAATTTTACATGGGGTGTGCGGTGTGTGGCTTCCTAGAGCAGAAAAAGTGGTTAACAAGTCAGCGTTCGGTTACTTACAAAGGCAGGTAAGCATTCTTCATCGGCATCGCCCGCTATGATAGGGATATATGCAGCACCTACATTTGTGAGCATTTTTTTTCAAGAGTGAACCCTCTAAGATTAAAATTAGAAGCTAGCGTTAGTGTTTGTGTGTATTTCGAGTGTGGCCCCAGAAAATTTTTCTTCTTCCAATGTGGCCCAGGAAAGTCAAAAGGTTGGACACCCCTGCTATACATCTAACTTTTCTGTGTAAGGATAGAGATAAGGGAAACAGCCATAATGCATAAAAACAAATAGAGGTTATTCCTTACAATGTTACATAATTGAGAACTGTACATAACCTTTCCTGAGGACCTTCATGTCTCTAGAGTTATCAGACCCACTATAGCAGGGACTGGCTCAATTGGGGGTTCTATGACAGTGGGATCACAGCCCGGAGACTTATTTAGCTGAGACTTGGGGTGAAAGCCTATTTTCAGTTCTAGATACACCTGTAGGTCACTTGTGGTGATGAGATTTGGGATATTCACTTATTTGATGGATTCTTGGAACAATTACAGGGGGTGCTTTCTGCATGTTTACATTCAATTATTCAGAGCATGTAGTTCAGCTTTTAGAATGTGAACGTTATTTAGAGGTCATAGGAATAAGATGAGCATCTGTTGGATTTCTTGATATTTTAAACTATAAGTATAAGATATTAATCTGAATATAAAATATTATTCTGCCTTTGTTCTTTCAAATACCTAAATGAAAGAGTCCGTTTTAAAGATGTTTTATGCCCCCTCTAAGGGCATCGGCACACAGGGTTATTTGGGGCACTTTGCCACCTTTAATTGGTAGTAGCTCAGAATGATGTGCCAATTAGTCCTGATATCGCCTGCTACTGCAATCTCCTGAAAGGACTGGGGTAAGTACTTTCAGGCCAGATGAAAGCTACTTTTCGAAAGAAAGCCATCCCTACATTATCTCGCTAAGGGGTAAATTTTGTTTGTCTATATTAGAAAATACTCAAATATCAGCATAGCAAATATACTGCTCATAGCTATACAGGGCCACCATTGGGGGGCACAGGGGGTACTGCTGCACTTTTAGAAATAGCCGGGCCTTCCTTGACAGCACCGAAGCCGTGCCGCCTCTCCTGAAGTCCCGAACAGCCAAACAGCTGAAGTCCCGAAGCCGCAAAAAGTCCTGAAGTGGCTAAAAGACCGAAGTCATGAAAACAGCCAAAATTTAAGCCCTGAAGCAGGGAAAAGACCCAAAGTCACTAAAGGAGGCAAAGTTAAAGTCCTGAAGCTACGAGTTCAATTCTACTGAACACCAATATGTATTTTTTTATTTATTTAATTCCGTGGCCACCAATGTATTATTTTAATACTCTACAAGCCCCTGACACCAATGTTTTTTTTAACTTATAAGGGGGCCCTGACCATCAATAGCTTTTTATAACTTGTGTGTGTTACTTTTTTAGCGCTGATGTCTGTGTGGTCTTTGGGGCGGGATGGAGTGGGGCTTGGGTAGAGTGGGAGGGATCTGGGGTGGGGCTTGGGCGCCAGTGTGGGTGTGGCCCAGGGGGCTCCAAAAATTTTGTTGTACAAGGCCCTGTCATTTCTAATGGCGGCCCTGCCCACCACCACTACAAACCCAATGCCGAGGCCACCAATACCCGTCAAGAACCTGCTGCCGAGGCCCCCACTCCTTGTTGCAAACCCAGGCATGCAGATTACCACCACCCATGCTGGCATCCACAGAAAAAGACTCGGCCTGCCCTGTGTATTCTGTGCTGGGGCCCACTGGGGACAGGGCCCACCGCGATGTCTCCATGTACTGTGGTGGCCCTAAACAAACCAATATAGTGTTGTTGTTAGACTGCAACCTTTCTAAGAGTATTTTCTGCCTGGCACAAGACAAAAACTCCCAGCATACTTAATCACATTATCAAGGGTTAACGTACGCTGTGAGGCATAGAACATCATGAGTGGTTTCTTAATACAACATTATTCTAAATAACTTTTTCTTGCATGCCAGAGGCCAAAATAATGTAAGATTATCATCAGATGAGAATCCCGCCTGTTCTTTATTCATAGGATTATTGCCAAAGGTATGGAAAAATAATTCTAGCACTGACTACCTACAAGGCTGATAAAACGAAAAGGCCAAATGATATTACTAACATGCAACGTTATGGGTGTTGCTTTACATACCCAAGAATATATCTACATAAAAGAAATTCAACTGTAACATAGCAATAAACAAACAGAAAAGTAATATTTTAGGATTGTGTAATTCCTGAGTATATGCAACTCTTGATTTCAGGCCACATATCACGAGGTTTATGAAATAAAATACGTCTCTCCAAAATGTATGTCTGTTTTTAATGAGAAAGATCATTCTCGCTATTTTAAGTTTTTTCAGATAGCTGAAAATATATCATTTTCTTTTTGCATATTTAGCAGAGATTTAAACACTGCTGTTACTTTTCCTAAAATATGTCTATTATGTGCAGAGGATGTAAATAGTTAACCTCTCAATGTGTGTAATGTAACCAATGCCTTATGGGAGGAACATGTTCCCATTAATCCAGGGGTATTATGACTATGCCTTGGGGGGAATTAACAAAAGTGGCGTTGAGATGAATTTGGCATTAAATTAGAGTAAAATGTCCGCTTATGCCAGAAAATCATTAGAAAATGATCTGGTCTGAATGTCAGTTTTTTTATTATTTATGAAACTTTATGCCACTGTTTTGTGGAGTAAAGCAATGATGTTAGTTTAACCCCATCTTTCTAAATCTGACTTCATTAGAGCAAAATGTCATTAATAAAGGCAAAAAACACTGACTTCAGATTGTTATAAATTATGATGCAGATTTGTCTGGAGCAGCAGGCCTGGACTGGCAATCTGTGGATTCTGGCAAATACCAAAGGGGCTACTGAGACAGTGACTGTTTATTGAGCTGGTAGGAGACTGTTTGGGCAACTGTGTACTTAAAATGCCAGGGCCTATTTTGAATCTCTTCGCTTTTATATCCAAGGAGTAACAAAAGTTGAAGGGGATTTTATCATAATTTTTATGGTGTCGTTTTTATTTCTAAATTACACTGTTTACACTACAAATAATTCACTCTTCCATGTAAAATGTTATTCCTAACCCAACAAGTAATATTTGGTGTTTAGGCAGCCATCTCAGGTCATTTTGCCTGGTCATGTGCTTTCAGAAAAAGCCAGTGCTGCACTATGGAACTGCTTTCTGGCGGGCTATAGTTTCTCCTACATACTGTAACTGAAGAAGTTGCAGTGGGACTTGGATTTTTACTATTGAGTTCTGTTTTTATATCTACCAGAGAGCTGTTATCTAGTTACCTTCCCATTGCTCTGCTGATGGGCTGATAGGGGGAGGGTGGTAATATCACTCCAACTTGCAGTGCAGCAGTAAAGAGTAGCTGAAGTTTATCAGAGCACAAGTCACATGACTGTGGGCACCAGGGAAACAGACAATATGTCTAGCCCCATGTTAGATTTCCAAATTAAATATAAAAAAAGTAGTTTTGCTCTTTTGAAAAATGGATTTCAGTGCAGAAGTCTGCTGGAGCAGCACTATTAACTGGTGTGTTTTGGGGAAAAAAACATGTTTTCCCATGACAGAATCCCTTTAAGGTTGATGCTGTCAAAAAGACAATCTCTAAAATGGTCCCATTGCAACCCCTCACTGAAACAAACATAGATACATATTGTGACTGTGGTTTCCAAAAAAACTTGCCTGCCCTCAAATATACATTTAAGGGGGATTTAATAGGAAAAAATAATAGTTTCCCTGGAGTTAAAAGTGCTAATGCCTACACCTATGAGTTTTCTTGTGTGCCGGAAGAAGAGACACGGGTTGTCTGGCTGTTACCACTGAGTATGAGGCTACTGGAACCTGAGAGATTGCCAAGGAGGCAATCTGTGAGGAAGCAGGTGCAGTGAAAGAAATAGTAACTCTCTGGAAAGCTGCAGCAGAGGAAGTGGAAGGAACCAAGGTGTGAGGTCCTTCTCCTAAGTCACTTTATTTTATTACACTGTTGTGCGATAGCTGAATGAAAGATAATAAAGTGCAGTGAGAAAATTGCTTTCAGCTGTACTTTGGTGTCCCTGTCTCTGATGTGCTTATAGTCTGCTACTTCCATCTTGAGAGAATCCCTAGAATAGCCCTCAACAGCCCTGCCTACAGTGATATTGTCTTGCTGTTATCATCGAGAGATAACTGAAAATGTTGCCAGCCTGACATTATACTGAAATCGAACATGAGAAGATAATGCAGTGGCTTAACTATAGAGGGGGGCCTGGATCCCCAGAAGGGGAAGAGAGGTCATCTATTGAGCGTCACAGATGATTCACAATTTTGTACCTTGTAATTGATGGCAACTAAGCTGCATGAATCCATATTGGTGGCAAAACAACCCTGTTGGGTTTATTTAGTATATGGTGATCCAATATATATAAAGATCCCTTATCCAGAAAACCCCCAAGTATTCCGCATAGTAGATCCAATACCTGGAAAATAAGCACTCTTTATACTAATACACAGTTTTATGGAATATATTGTTGGGAACCTTACAAGCTGCTTGAGCCGTCAGATGGTGATTCATTTCTTGCACTTACAGTGAACTTCACAAGTGTGCAAAGGACATAAACACACACCTCTTAACAGCACACTGGAGTTTTAAGATAGAGGTGCCTGTACCTTTCATAAGCCATGTGAATTTCCATGCAAAACAAAAACAAGGTGTGATAGAGTGCAAATAATAAATTTATATACTATAAACATTGCAGCCATTACAATGGGAAACATGGCATTCTTTGCTAACCTCTGTGGACTTGTGTGCTGCTGCTCAAAGTGAAATATTAAAGCTATAAAAATGTATAGACTGCAAGAATGTTGCTAAAACAGTTATATCAGCATTTCAAAATTAATTTGCAAAGAAACTGTTTAAAGTCTTAATATATTTACAGCTGAACATATTTGTTTACGGTATGTTGCTTTTTATTAGCGCGGATATGTAATAAATATAACAAGCTTTACACACTTTTTCCCCCTTCATTATTTGCAAATGCTGTCTTTCCCAACAATAGATTTTGCAAATAATTAAGAGCTGTGAGGCCAATTGTAGTGGCATATCATTGTAATAGTGGGAGTTACACAGTATAATGTGATCATGAGAGACCTTACAGATGGAACAGCAGTGTACACAGTGTTGCAGATATTTGGTGAAAGTTCATCTGTCCATACATGTGCCTGTATAACAAGCTGATTAGACCCCGCCCAGATGTGCAGCCTACAAACAGCCTACAAACAAAATAACTGACTTTGGTACAAATCCTGCATGTAAAGAGACAGGATTCTGGTCTTTTTAAAAAAATGAGCTATAATCCCTTTTCTAGGCAAAAGAAGCACCACCCTAGGGGGCAGATTTACTAAAGGGCGAAGCAACAATTCTCCATTCAACGTCCATTCAACTTTAAATTTCCTGCCATATGCAAATGAACCTGAGCGCAAGACCTCTAGCGAATTTGCGATAGACAGAAATGAACGCTAGTAAAGCTAGTGAAAAGTCAACAGCATTCGGCACCCACAATGAAACTCAAATTTTCGTCTGGCGAAGTGTAGCGATGGGTGTGAATCGGTCGATTGCTACTTTTCGCCGGTTAATGAATCTGCCCCCAAAGGCTATACTTATACTTAACTGTCAATCAGAATCGGACTCCCGACTCCTGCATGAAGAAAGAATAAAGAGAGAAAGATGCTGAGAAGAAAAAGTAAAGCATATTAGTGAATTATTTCAGAAACAGGTCAAAAATCGATCAAATAATTGATCATTTAGAAAATACTCACTAATGAGAATCCTGCTTACAAACACACCAGAAGTGATACTGCTGTTACCTAAAAGAGAGAACTGAGTAAAAATGTAGTTTTCCAAAACTACAGTATAATCAGACATGAGGTGGAAGAACAAACTACTGTTTAGTTGTACTGTACAGTCCTGTGTTTATTGCATCCAGTTTAAGTTGCACAAGTAAAAAATCAAAAGTAAATAAATCAGTTGAGATTCCTCCAATGAGGACTTTCTTACTTTGGAGAGCTATGTTGAGTAATGTTGCTTTAAGAACAAAACTCTGATGTTGCTGGATTATATCTCCCAAGGCTGCTCCTACCATGAGTCGGAAGGGGGGGGCAGCAGCCCCCAAAAAGTAGCTGGCAGATCCTTAATCTGCTGGATAATGCTAGATCTTGTAGTCCTACAAGAGTCATCTTCAGAGTTACTACCATGGCACAACTTAAGCAGTTTGTGTATGGTTGAACTGTTTTCATAAGGGGAGGGATGGGGGCCATACATTGGGGCAGATTTACTAAAGGGCAAAGTGGCTAACGCTAGCGACTTTTTGCTAACAGACGCAGATGACAAATCGCTAGCAAAAGAGACTGTCGCTAGTGCTCATTTGCACTCAATCGCCAGGCGACTTTTCGCTCAGGTGAATGGTTGTTGCTCCGCAAATTCATTAAAGTGTGGATTTTACTGAACGTTACCTCTTTCGCCAGAGTTGACTTTGCCACCTCAGACCAGCTAAAATGAAGCTATGTCTTCTTCAATCTTATGACAGTTACATAATATCCTGTCGGCGGAAAATGCATTAAAGTTTAAAAAACGCTGACGACCTTTCCTTTTTTTAAGCGGGATTGCCTTCAAAGTCCTGACTTAAACTTTTTTTGGCTTAACATTTTTCCCCAGACATTTGAGAACATATGGAACATATGAAAAATTCATTTTACAGTGGGCTCATGTGTAGGGCATAATATTAACTCTTTTGTCTTTATTAAGGTTCCTTGGACATAAAAAAATAAAAAGTGGTAACTTCAAGCATTTGCACCAACATCTCTAATAAAGACATCCATACAATTTTAATGTACCCGCCCTATTCAAATTGACCTAAGCATAAGATCACTAGTGAATTTTCGATAGGCACAAATGAACGCTAGCATATCTGCGCTATGAAATGCTTGCACTGCCGAAGTAACGCTAGCAAAAAGTCATCAGCGTCCGGCAACCAGGATGCAACTTTGCATATTAGCGAATTAGCGTAGTGGTAACGAATTTGCGCCTGGCTATGTGGTGCGAGGTGCGTGTATCGGTCACTGGCTACAATTCCCCCTTTAGTGAATCCAACCCATAGGCATCTCTTTGGTTGCCCCTGACTATGTCTATGTTGCATCCACAGAGCTGGACTATGCACCCTGCACAGGCTGCACTGATGTCATAATGCGGACCCTAGTGCGATTGCACCTCCTGCACCCCCGGCAGTTCCAACTGTATCTTATCCTAAATTAGTTACAAAATTCGTATTCACTTATTCCAAAACCATGTTACATAGAACTTTCAAAAATATTCCATGGATTCTAAATAGCAAGGATCAAACTGGTAAGATCATGCTTTGAGTAAGTAACATGTAAATCAGGGCTGTCCAACTGGCGGCCCGCGACCCCCCCTTATATGGCCCTCCACATCAAAGTCTGCCTGCTGTGTCTACTTACCATATGTAAACTTTAAAAGGTATCACTACAGAGACTGACTGGCCCCTGCATTGTTTAAACCTCAAATTCACACTGCAATCCCCTGTATTGTTCACACCTGTGATCCTCCTGTATTGTTCACACTTGTGACACCTCTATTGTTCACACACCCACAGCCCTGTACTGTTCACACCTGAGGCCCAGACTGAAACTGCCCATATTGACCACCTGTTGACACCTTATTCAAAATGCTAATAGTGCACCAGCACTGTGTCAATGTATGTAGTACATATTAAACTGGTCCTGATTCCTGTCTCCTGCTCTGTTCTGCCTTCCCTATGCTCCCTGTGTGTCCCATACTCTGTCTGCCCTATGCTCCCTGTGTGTTATACTTTGGTATTTGTTCTGGGGGTTTGTTAGCAATTTAAAATCATTGTTAGTGGCCCCTAAGGTGTTTAATCATATGCTGGGGTACTGTATTATACACAGGGGAGGAGGAGGCATATGGATTTATGGGTAAGTCTTAATATGACTTAGCTTTTTTCACATATGAGTGGCATCCTTGCCAGGGCAGGCACAAGGTAGTTTGGCACCCTAGACAAGAGCTTCACTCAGTGCCCCCCTTTCCTGCATTACCATTTCCCTCCTTACCATGATGGTTTTTAAATAAAGAGAGCAAGAAAGTGTACAACATTTTTTAATTTATATTACTGCCCCCATACCTGTACCAGCAAGCTCAGCAGCCATTCATTATACAGCCCTCCAGCAGCCATCATATTGCCCCCAATCTTTACTTGTGCCAGCAGCAGCCAAAAATACATCTGATCACATCATATTGCCCCCAAGTATTTATGTACCTGTGTCAGTGCCCAGCAGCAACAGCACACATATAGCCCCCAAATCTGTACCTGGCTGTGCCAGCAGGAAGCTTCACACTTTACAGTAATAGAAAGAATGTCTTCAGTTCAGTGCAACTGTGCAAGGCTGAGAGCAGCGAGAGCCACACCAAGCAGCCCCCCAGCTCTCTGCCTCTCTCTGTTATCACATCAGTGACGTCATTGACGCATGTACGCACATCGCGCTGCACCGCACAGAAGGAGCTATTACATACAGGCAAGAGGGAGAAGGGGAAGGAGATGAATTCCACCGGACTGGGTGACCATTATTACTGAAACTAATTATTAAATAAACACTTGAAAAAAACGAAAAAAAAATCCCCTTAAAAGTGCGCCCCTCAATGATGGCACCCCAGACAGCCGCCTACCACTAGTTCCGGCCCTGATCCCTGCAGTGAGCACCAACCAGCTGTTTTTTTGGTGTGCTATTAATGTGGACATGGTCTTCCCGTAACATGGGTGTGGTTTAAAGTGGGTGTGGTCTAAAAACAGGGAGTGGCTAACACTGTCTTCCGTTATCGGCCCTCCACCATGTAGATTAGAAAAATTCCGGCCCTCGGTACCATAGAAGTTGGACAGCACTGATGTAAGTTATTGACACATCGCTTTAGCATCTCCATGGCTATCATGTGATAGGGGGAGGGTTTCACACCAGCCCAGCTAAATGGAAAGAATCCACCATTGGATCAAATAGAGTTTGTGCAAATACATTATATATATAGTCCCAATAGAAAGGAATCCTAGGTAAGCAACACAGTACAGTATAATGGATATCCACGGATGGCCAATGATTAAGTAAAATAATTAGCAAACATATTCATCCCTAGCATTTTCCTACTCTCATGATTTTCATTGAACACATGGTGGCACTAAAGTTATACCATTTCCGACTATCTACAGTTCTTATCTTTCATGCAAGCATTATTGACTGGGCAGAGTTCCTGTCTCTGAGTCAAGTAACATGATATAATTTACAATTCCACAGAAACTGAGACCTAATATTAAAATCCAAAGAAGCACAGTTATTAGCAATGATTAATTGTTCAGGTTTCTACCCTCAACTTAGCTAAACGATGAAGAGGCACTGTATTTAGCTTTATTCCTGTTAAATCATCAACACATTTACATATCTCTATACTAATATTTTTTTCAGGTTCATTAAGTGTTTATTCTTAATGAGCTGCAAAACAATTGAGGCTTAAAGTGTTCATAGGTGTATAGATATTGTTGTATGTACGACGAATAATCAGAGATCGTTCATTGGCATGGCAGATCCAGTATTAATACACAAGAGTACTGTAACGATCGCCGCCCGGAGCAAACCCAGGAGCTCCGGGCGGCGCGTCCTCTTCCGCCGGCGTCGCTCCCAAAATGGCGGCGCCCATGGCCGCCACGTGGGTAAGCGGCGCCGGCGCGATGACGTCAGTGCGCAGGAGCGTCAATGACGTCAATGGCGCCAAATTCAAAATAAAAAGACGATCTAGACGCCAGAATGGCGCCCAAGTATAGGATAACTTCCCCTAAGCTTATCCTGGGTTCCCTGTGTGCCTTATTACCTTATCCTGTTCCTGCCTTGTATCCTGACCCCTTTGCCTGGACTTTGGACTTCGTTGTATTCTGCCTGCCTATGAACTCTTGCCTGATCCTGACTATTCTTCGTTTAACCCTTTGGACACCGCGACCTTGTTCCCTCAAGAGGGCTTCCTCCTCGATCCAGACAACCTCCCTAGAGGGAGCTCCCGGCTCCCTGACATTATACTTGGGCCATGGATCCTTCTGAGGAAGCCACACCGGATGTCGGACGAGCGCTCCGCGGACTGGCATCCCGCATGGAGGACTACGAAAATCAGCAGGTTCGCATTGGGCAAGCTCTCGATATCCTGCTTGCTCGTGTGCCTTCCGCGCCCTCCGCTGCTCCACCTACTGGGAATCCCCCCATGGTGGCAGCCTCTACGAACGCAAGCTACACGACAGGTGAGCCTCGCATTCCACCTCCCCTTCGCTTCAGTGGGGACCCACAAGCCTGCAGGGGATTTGCCACACAGTGCCAAATTCAATTTGAATTCCAACCCTCGCAGTTTCCTAGTGAGCGTTCCAAGGTGGGGTATGTGATGTCTCGATTGGAAGGCAAGCCACTGGAGTGGGCAACGTCTCTTTGGGAGAAGGATTCCCCGGTGACTTATGCTGTTAAAGACTTTCTCCAAGCTTTTCGCATTGTCTTTGATGCTCCAGGTCGGGTCACGAACGCCCCAGCCCGTCTCTTGCAGCTCCGGCAGGGAAGCCGCAGTGTCAATGAGTACGCTATAGACTTCCGAACACTGATGGCGGAGACTTCCTGGTGTGATGACGCTTACAAGGCCGTATACTACCAAGGCCTATCCATCCGCATCAAAGATGATCTCGTCTCCAGAGAGACTCCTGACACCCTGGAAGGACTGATCGCTCTATCTATTAAGGTGGACACCCGCCTCAGAGAACACCAGGTGGAGAGAGAGCACAGCAGACGATTTTCTCCCATGTTGGCCCCTCGCTTTCAAAGGCCTATTCTGCAAGCTCCCACTGTCCCTGTGACTCATGTGTCCACGTCTCCCCTGGAGGAACCTATGCAAGTAGGAAAAGCTCGCCTCTCTGAGCAGGAAAAACTCCGAAGACGAATGGCAGGTCTCTGTTTGTACTGTGGTGGGCATTCCCATTTTGCCAACGCCTGCCCTGCCAAGGCCAAGACTTTTGTACCCCGAGGTATGTCTCAGGTTTCTCATGTAGGGGGCATCACTCGAGGGCCTCAGGAGAAGTATCTAGAAAAGTCACGCAGACTTCTTCTTCCCTTGCAGATTCACCTGGCAAGTAAGACTATCTTCGAAAGGGCCTTCCTCGACTCCGGAGCGGATGGCAATTTCATGGACGCCTTCTTTGCCGAACGCATGAAGATTCCCCTGCTCCCATTGTCTTCACCTCTGCGAATTACCGCTATAGATGACAAACCCCTGGAGTTTGAATTCGTCACTATGTTCACGGCGGAACTATCTGTACAAGTTGGGGCGCTGCATCAAGAAAAACTTTCATTCTTCATCATCCCCTGTCCTTCTACTCCAGTAATATTGGGTCTCCCGTGGTTACGTCTGCATAACCCCACCATAGACTGGTCCTCTGGGCAGATCTCTCGTTGGAGTTCATTTTGCCTGCAACATTGCCTCCCGCCTAAACCCCTCGAGAAGGTGAATGTCTCCACTGCAGAACTAAAGATTTTGCCCTCCACTTACAAGGGATTTTCTGATGTGTTTTGTAAAAAATCTGCAGAGTTCCTTCCCCCACATCGCTCCTACGACTGTCCGGTTGAACTCCTGCCAGGAGCCATGCCCCCCAGAGGGCGCACTTACCCTCTCTCTCCTGCAGAGACTACCGCTATGAAGGAGTACATCCAAGAAAATCTCCAGCGGGGGTTTATCCGCCCTTCTACCTCTCCTGCAGGGGCTGGGTTCTTCTTCGTGGAGAAGAAGGACGGAGGCCTTCGGCCTTGTATAGACTATCGGGGCCTGAATAAGATCACCGTAAAAAACAGGTATCCCCTGCCCCTGATTGCTGAGCTCTTTGACCAGCTGAAAGGGGCAAAGATTTTCTCCAAGTTAGATCTCCGGGGGGCCTACAACCTCATTCGCATCCGGGAGGGTGACGAATGGAAGACGGCATTCAACACTCGGGATGGGCACTATGAATATCTTGTTATGCCCTTCGGCCTATGCAATGCCCCTGCCGTCTTCCAGGAGTTTGTTAATGATGTGTTCCGAGATCTCCTAGGAAGGTTCGTAGTCGTATACTTGGATGACATCCTGATCTTCTCCAAGGACCTTGAAAGTCATCGCTCCCAGGTAAAGGAGGTACTCTCTCGTCTGAGGAAGAACTCTCTCTTCGCCAAGTTGGAGAAGTGTGTCTTCGAGGTATCCAAGATCCCCTTCCTAGGGTACATTATCTCTCCAGAGGGATTTGAGATGGACCCCGTGAAAGTGTCGGCCATCCAGGAGTGGCCTCTCCCTCTGAGTACCAAGGCAATCCAGAGATTCATCGGATTTGCTAATTATTATCGGCAATTCATCCGGGGATTCTCTTCCCGCATTGCACCTATCCTGGCCCTCATTCGGAAAGGGGGTAAACCCAGCCTGTGGCCTCCATCTGCCATAGAAGCCTTTCAGTCCTTGAAAGAGGCCTTCACGTCTGCTTCTGTTCTCCGACATCCCAATCCTGTACTACCCTTCTGCATCGAGGTTGATGCTTCTGAAGTCGGAGCCGGAGCTATCCTGTCTCAGAGACACTCCACTGATGGAAAATTGCACCCCTGTGCGTTTTTCTCCAAGAAGTTCTCATCCGCAGAGCAGAACTATGATGTCGGAAATCGAGAACTCTTGGCAGTCAAGCTGGCCCTTGAAGAATGGCGTCACCTCCTGGAGGGCTCTGAAATTCCTGTCCAGATTTACACAGATCACAAGAATCTGGAGTTTATACAGTCCCTCAAGAGGCTAAATCCCAGACAAGCCAGGTGGGCCCTTTTCTTTTCCCGATTTAACTTTATTTTGACTTATCGCCCAGGTTCCAAGAATCGGAAGGCCGACGCCTTGTCTCGTAGCTTCACTCCGGTGGACCGTGACCCTGAGAGGCAGGAGCCAATCATTCCACCAGTCAAGATCATTGCCTCTCTGTATCCCCAATTTGCCGACCAGATCCTGGCTGGGCAGTCCTCGGCTCCTCAAGATACTCCGATTGGCATGGCCTTCGTCCCTCCAGAACTTCGCCTGGCCATCCTGCAACAAACCCACTGCTCCAGGCAAGCAGGACATCCTGGTCCGGCCAAGACCCTTGAACTCTTGAGGCGCCTAGTCTGGTGGCCTGATATCCGCAAGGATGTGAAGGACTTTGTTGCTGCTTGTAATGTTTGTGCCACATCTAAGTCAAGTCACTCCCGCCCCAGTGGGTTACTACAGCCCTTACCAGTTCCTTCCCGTCCCTGGACCCACCTGTCCATGGACTTCATTGTCGAACTTCCTCCCTCCTGTGGGAACACTGTGATCTGGGTTGTCATTGATCGTTTCTCCAAAATGGCCCATTTCATCCCTCTGAAGAAGTTGCCCTCTGCGGTGGAGTTGTCCCAGTTATTCATCCAGTACATCTTCCGCCTGCATGGTTTCCCGGTGGAGATCGTCTCCGATAGAGGCACCCAGTTTACTGCCAAGTTCTGGCGTTCCTTATGCAAAGACCTGGGAATTGTTCTTCAGTTTTCTTCTGCATACCACCCGCAGACGAATGGGGCAGCTGAACGGGTCAACCAAGCCCTGGAACAGTTCCTGAGGAACCACGTATCCCTCTGCCAGGATGACTGGTCTGATCTCCTCCCATGGGCGGAATTCGCTCATAATAATGCTTGTCATTCCTCTACAGGGAGATCTCCGTTCATGTCGGTGTATGGTCAGCATCCTCAAGCTTTTCCCCAAGACTTTGTGCTATCTGACGTCCCGGCTGCTGACGATTCCGCAGCCCATATGTCTGCTATTTGGGCTGCTACCAAGTTGAACCTAGAGAAGAGCGCTCTGGTTCATAAGACTTTCGCGGATCGTCGTCGAAGATCCTCTCCTCTCTACAAGGTGGGTGATAATGTCTGGCTCTCTTCCAGGAATATCCGGTTGAAGATACCATCTCCCAAGTTGGGTCCAAAATTCGTGGGTCCATTTCCCATCCTGGAGATAATCAACCCTGTGGCTGTCAGACTCCAGCTTCCACCAGAGATGAGAATCCCCAACGTGTTCCACGTGTCTCTGGTGAAACCCGCCATCACCAACCGGTTCTCTGGCGGTCAATCTCCTCCTCCTGCCATCTCTGTGGAGGGTCAACTCGAGTACGAGGTGGAGAAAATCCTAGACTCCAGAATCTCCAGAGGGTCCCTTCAGTACCTCATTCAGTGGAAGGGCTTTGGTCCTGAAGAATGCTCCTGGGAAGGACACCGTGATGTTCACGCTCCTCGTCTGGTGAGGGTATTCCATTCCAAGTTTCCCCAGAAGCCAAGTCCTGGTGGTCCGGAGGCCCCCCGTGAGGGGGGGGGTACTGTAACGATCGCCGCCCGGAGCAAACCCAGGAGCTCCGGGCGGCGCGTCCTCTTCCGCCGGCGTCGCTCCCAAAATGGCGGCGCCCATGGCCGCCACGTGGGTAAGCGGCGCCGGCGCGATGACGTCAGTGCGCAGGAGCGTCAATGACGTCAATGGCGCCAAATTCAAAATAAAAAGACGATCTAGACGCCAGAATGGCGCCCAAGTATAGGATAACTTCCCCTAAGCTTATCCTGGGTTCCCTGTGTGCCTTATTACCTTATCCTGTTCCTGCCTTGTATCCTGACCCCTTTGCCTGGACTTTGGACTTCGTTGTATTCTGCCTGCCTATGAACTCTTGCCTGATCCTGACTATTCTTCGTTTAACCCTTTGGACACCGCGACCTTGTTCCCTCAAGAGGGCTTCCTCCTCGATCCAGACAACCTCCCTAGAGGGAGCTCCCGGCTCCCTGACAAGTACTATCTTAAAGATATCATCATTTGACAGAGAAAAGTCAAAACTAAACATTAACATAAAGATTTTGGTCTTGGATTATGACATTTAAATTCCAGAAGTGACATACAGTAAGTGCATGGGCAGGTTGGAGTGTATTTAAATGAAAAGATCATATTCTTTGTGTGAACGAATGAATGTCCTCTGCAGGAACAAGTGAAAAAACACCCGTAGCAAGAGGGGAAATATTAGCTCTTTCTTAATTCCAAGACACAGAGCAGCAATTGCACTGGTCTGATCTTTAAAAAAGAAAAATAGAAGGAAGAGGTCAGTCTGAAGCACAGAATGGCATTTAAAAAGAGAAACCCTTTCACACATGGCACAACACAAAGAAACCCTGATAATTTTAAAAGAAACTTGCGTATGTCTGAATCATGCTTTTCAGCTCTACTTGAGGCTGTACCACCTTTGATCCAAAGACAAGACATTGGCATGCAAAATTCTATCTCTCCTGAACAAAGACTAATAGCTACATTACATTTTTGGCAACAGGAACCATGCTTGAGGATCTAAAATTCTCTACCAAAATATCTGCACAAACACTTGGTCATGCTGTGCTATTGTGGAAGCCCTCAAGCAAGAATATTTACAGGTAAAAAAAAAAATCTTTTCTACATAAACTTTTATTAAATTAGATGTTCTACAAATGAGCAGCCATAACAACTAATAAAGTGCCAACCTGCTTAATATTAACCATTTAATAATGAACTTAATAATAAAAATACAATATATCTTTTAGAGAAGCAAATTAAAATAGGCAATCTACATTTTTTAGTTTGAAAAGTGCAAAAAGTGTAAAAAACTTTATTATCTGTATTAATTACAAATCAGCCATATAGTGTGACTGTATATTGTGAGTGAGACCCTAAGCTCAGTAAGTAAGCAGCACAGAGCATGTGCAGTGAATCAGCAGAAAAGACTAAAAGACTAAAGGACTGTGGTTGCTGGTACAGAAACCCAAAACATAATGTACAGAATTTCTAGCTACTTCTTTAGTTATCGCCCTTCTTTAGGGCTTTAGCACATAGGCAGATTCAGGGAGATTTAGTCGCCTGGGGACTAATCGCCTCTACTTTGGGGCGACAATCTCCCCTAACTGCCTTCCCCCTGCCTTCCGACTGGTAAAATTAAAAATCGCCTGCGGCAATGCACTTTCCGAAATCGCCGAAGTTGCCTCACAGGGAATCCTGTGCACCGAATCGACAATTTTAGGATGGCCAAATCCTGAATCCTTTCCTTTCTGAAAGAATACCCAAATAGCCAAATTTGGGATACAAGGGTGAAAGAGAACCACACATGCAGCATGCAGTTAAACATCTTTTTACTCCCTTATTTGTGTGACAAAAAGTCACATGATTTTCTGGAATTGGTTTCAGCTCGGCCAGGCACTTGGATTCAGCCAAATCTGAATCCTGCTGAAAAAGGCAGAATCTTGGCTGAATCAAGAACCGAATCCTGCATTTGGTGCATCCCTAATTTAGAACAAAGAGACTTAGCAGCTCAATAGCTTACCCATCTGAAGACTAAAAGAAAAACAAACAAATCTTGAAACTGCATTCATTCACAAGGATGAAAGAACCATCAGATTGACCCATACAACAATCTATAATAATATTTATAAACCTTATAATTATGGCCCATAAACTAAAGGCCCTCGGAAATGAAAAGAAATTGTGGTTTTGACAGGAAATCCACAACAAATAATGCTCTCAGTTGATATAATTACAATGTATACTCTAATAGAGGATCCAAAATAATCATATCCACCCCTTAAGCCACTGCCCCTGGTATTTGTGCACATTCTAAAGAAACAGTCTGATTTAAACAAGAGTTGACCCTTTGAATGAAACTGACCACAGTTTCCCTCCTGAAATCCGGAAGTTCTCTTCTTATTGTCGCATATTGCCTTTCTCTCTTAACTATACAAAAGCCTAAGGTGGGAGTTCACAAAAGTGTTGATAAGTACACAGTTCTTTGGTAGCCAAATTGGAAAAATGTTGTAACCACAACAAACATATAGAAGATATTATAGTTTTATGGATTTGTTGTAATTCTGACAAATTGTGGAAAGTTTTGTATGCATGGTAAAAATTGTAATTATTGAGCTTCGTCTTGTAACCTACCGACATTTATCCTTGACATTTCCGTTAGTTTCGTGAAGACATGTTGGTGTAAAAAATGGTAAAAAAAAAAAAAGGTTGTGCGATACAAAAATAGCAACATCCACTTTTTAGCAACTTTTTTAAAGAAAATTGTTAGTGAAGGTAGAAAAATTACAGAAAATTAGGCTGTGAATAAATAATTTTTACTATATTTGCCTTTACCAACATTTTTGTGACCCCCCCCCCTATGTATTGCAGTTGTTTATTATATACTGCATTAGTCCTCTTCTTTGGGTATGTTTCTAAATTGTGCTTATGTTTTTGTTGTTTTGCTGATTAGTTATATGTTTACTATTTGCCATGGAATTTGTACTTCCATGGTTCCTATTTCTTTTATATCCAATCCAATATCTTTCTTTCCCAAGTTTTTTTGAGTATCAGCAGCTTGGGGCAATTTTTTCGAATTTGGAAAGTCCCTAAAGTCCCTAATATATATATATATATATATATATATATATATATATATATATATATATATATATATATATATATATATATATATATATATATATATATATATATATATATATATATATATATACATAAACAAAGTAAATATGGGAACAGAGGGCCCTACTCACAAGAGCAAATAATCTAATTGACGCCAACTAAGAATACCAATACTAGTAAGATTTTATATTGGGTTTAAAATTGGTAGTCTTAACATAAAAACAAATATGTTTTTATGTTAATATGTGTTTTAATTTTACACATTTCCTTTTAGTAGCCCAATAAAATGTTGTTTCCTCTACAAACAAAACATACAAATTACAAAAACAGGTAGCAGAGCAGTTATCCAGAAAGTAGCAAGGGGGAGTAAGAGGGGATTTCCAAAATAATCTTATTTCCAGATTCCCTTGTCATTTTGATTCACTTGTTATTTTTATAAAACTAATGTAACATTTAGGGACAGATTTATCAAGGGTCGAATTTCGAGTTCATGGGAGTTATTTCAAACTACCATGAACTACAAATTCGACCAGTCTAAAAACTTGAAGGACAGGAAAGCTGTAAATAACTCCAAATTGATCCCAGGACGTCTGCCATAGGCTAAAACAGCAATTCGGCAGTTTAATGTCTAGGTTTAATGAATCGTCGACTTTGAGTTCTTAAAGGGCCAGTGTATGATACATTTCAAAAATCTAATTCGAATTTTTGAAAAACTCGAATCAAATTTTAATAATTCCCTAGTCGAATTTGACAGTTTTGGCCATAAAAAATGCAAAATTTTGAATTCGAATTTTCACTTTGAACCTTAATAAATCTGCCCCTTAACAATTGTCACTGCTGCAGGATGCATATTATATTATTGCCCTCTGCTTTACTCTATCTGCCTTATTTTATAACTTAAAATACACTATGCCCTTACAGAAAAATATATTTTAGTATATATATATATATATATATATATATATATATATATATATATATATATATATTTATATATATATATATATATATATAATCCAAATGGCTACCAGCACTCTTGAGAAAATCTATTTGCATGCCTGGGTGCAGAAACATCAATATTTACGCCATACTTTACGAAGAATCCGGACTCTCAGGACTAAAATAATCATTTATTAACAAAACTTCAATCTGACGTTTCGGCCCTATCCAAGGCCTTTCTCAAAGTATATATATATATATATATATATATATATATATATATATATATATATATATTTTTTTTTTCAGGCTGACAAAGCAGTTAAAGAGATGTAAACCTTCCATAACATTTTCCCACTGTGTGCGCTAGCCCTGGCATCATTTCATTATCAGAGGTCCAAATTTCAAAAAAGGCATTCGTCAATGAGAATCCTCAGTAAGACTCACCATAGTATTCTTGTCTGTATCTAACAGAAATTCTATGCAATGTTCCTTGCACTATGATCAAACATTATGAGGCTATAGCAATAGCACAAGGCAAAGTTGTGCACAACCTTAACTAGGGTTGCTACCTGTCTGGTTTTTGGACCAGACAGCTCGGTTTTTGGAAGATCTGCCTGGGTCAAAACTGCCTGCCCAATTTTACAAATTAGGCAGGATTCTTATGTCTGATCTAGCCTTTTACCAATGACATCACCACATACATCCTGTGATGTCACCAGGTGGCAGCCCTAACCTTAACATTTTTATATTATACAGCAGGTGGTGCAATGGAGGTGATCACACAATACACATACAGAAAAAGAGACATCCTCTGCGTTTTCCCATATCAATATATTAAGAAGTTAAGGGTGCTTAGACTTGCTACTGTTTTGTCTACTGCTGAAAAATGATTTATGAAATAGCAGATAATAGGGGTCTTTTAAGACCACAGTCACTGTTGAAGTTGTGCTAAGGTCACCACAGTCATTTGTGTAAATAAATCGCATTGTATTCAATATCAGCACATGCTCCTTTCATCTCCTTATAGTTGTGGTCTGCGGTGCTCCTTTCCTCCTGCCTCCTATTCCAAAAGCACTGGAACTACCGCTGCCTCTGAACCATGTTGTGGCTCAAGAGTTTTCACAGTGGCCTGTGTGCTGTTGTGCCTGAAAATAGGGCACACATGTCACTCTCACCAGAATTTACAGCGCAATTGCATCAGGCACATCTCCCTTTGGCGACTGCAATTACACTGGAATCATAGGGAAATGCTGCATTGTGAGTAAAAATTGTGGTGATTGAACTTGAAATTGCATTTAACCTGCTGCATTTGTGGTTGTAAATGAACCCTAATGTCTTGCCAAGATACCAAATAAGTTATATGCACATACCTTGCATCATGCTATGACCTTTATAGACAACATGTAGGTGAATTACAGCCTTACAAATTAAAACAAGCACATTTTGAGGTACCATTATTTTTTTTAGCTAAATCCATGTGTCATAATGAACATCTTACCCAAAATGTAAAAACTCCTTTTAGAAATACATGAATTCATATGGGAATAGAACGCTCGTACTATTTTCCAAAACTTTTTATTGTAACATAATCTGCTTGCTTTTCTAATATGTCATTTTATCAACCTGTGTTTATAGTTAGCAATTTTAAACCAAAACTTCCATGTCCTGTTTTCAAGATTTAAAAAAAGTATGTGTAAATAGAAAACTACAAATCCACCACTGGATCTCTTGCAAGGATACATTCCTCTTCTTTAACTTTTTTGGGCAATTAGTCCGCCAGCAACAAATCGTTTCTTCTTCAGTCGACTAATCTCCCTGAACTGCCTTCCTGCCGGCTTGAAGGAAAATCGCTGGCAGGATGGCACATGGATCGCTTCGGCTTTGCAAAGTCTAGCCGTCGGGAAGGCAGTTCGGGGAGATTAGTCGCCCGAAGAAGAAGCAATTTGTTGCTGGGCGACTAATCTCCCGAAATACCAGTGTGTGTTTCTGCTTTGTTTTCCGAAGTCTCCCGAAGTTGCCTCACAAGGAAACTTTGGACGACTTCAGAGAGCTGAAGCAATCAAGTGCCATCCCACTGGCGATTTAGATTCTAGTCGGCGGGAAGGCAGTTCGGGGAGAAGAAGAAGCAATTTGTCGCTGGGCGACTAATCTCCCGAAATAGCAGCGTGTGTCTCTGCCCTAATGGTGTTGACATCTAATCCTCAAAGTTATCTAACTCAAAGTTATCTAAAGTTAAACAAAAACTACAAATGTTCTGTTTTCCCTCTTTCTCTCGAGTTTTCACACTGGATCTATGATAGTTCATTGTGGAAGTAGCCTCTATTTTTGAAGCATTCTCACATATCTAGTGATTGAGTTAAATATACAATGGGGACTTTTAAGTATTATTTTGTCTGGCTGTGTCACAATTGGGGTGGATGTCAGGGTTGATTTACCGTAAAGGAAAAAGATCTTGAAAAATGCATGCAATCGATTTCTGTCTATGTGTTTTCATAAACTCTTCCCACTTGTACATAATTCTATCTGAATTGAAATTCTCCCTATTCCTTCTTATCCCTCGCCCATAACCTTGCCTTCATCTCTGCACACACAAATATTTTGTCTGCTACTTCAGCATTCAGGCTTTTAGAAAGTCTGTATTTAAGTAGAGATGTAAAACATATTGGTGATTTTGTTATGCAAACGTAGACAAAGTAGTAAAATGTTTATAAAACCCCACTATTTCAACCCTGCCCTAATTCAACATGATGATCGATGATTATTTTCCATCGTTTTCCACAAAAGAAGTTTATTCTCCCATAGGAAACAGTAGGATGTACAATGTCAGTATTGTGTGTTTGTTTAAGCAGATCTTCTGGTTCACGGTTTGGAGGATGGGACACCACATAAAAATTCTGTAGTTATGCCACTGAATGGCACTCTCATTTACACCATCAACAAGGTAATTTAGAATTTGCTAAATAACGTTGAACATGTGCCATAATCTGTTACTCTTAAAAAAAAGAATGTTACATGAAGGAACTATGTATGGGTCTTTTTTTTTGCTTTGTTTTCTGATGATAAGGTTGGATATGGTGTTCAGTCATGTTGTGGGATCCTTTTGATAATACAATTGATGTTAAACTTATTCTACACTCATTCGAAAGCCTTGCGAGTAAACTCTTTCACTGAGATTTGGTGAGATTTAATCGCCCAGCGACAAATCGCCTCTTCTAGTTAGAATCTAGCCATCCCGCCGGAGAAGTTGCCTTATGAGGAAACTCCGGGTGACTTCAGAAAACGAAGAGCCGTGTGTGCTTTAGCGCAGGCGACTTTTCATTAGAGTGGACGGGAAGACAGTTCGGGGAGATTGTCGCCCAGTAGAAGAGGCAATTAGGCGCCAGGCGACTAAATTTCCCCCTGAATCTGCTTGTGTGGACTGACCTAATAGTATACATTTTTTGCCATCATTCAGATACAACATCTGACTCCGACATCTGGTGCAGAAACCATGTTTGGACTGTCCTTCGTACCTTTGGACTTTTGTTTGTCCCACTGCATGGCAAGTGCAATGTTATCTGCATTCAGTGTTTACATATCCTCCAATCAATTAACTCCCCTGTTGCCTAGTTTTGGAATGCACGGTTATCTGCCACATAGCGGCTGTCTACACAATCATAAGCACAATGCAATTTAAAAAGGTTCTTTAAATTTTAGTTCTTTTTTTATTAAATGTAGAATAAAATATTGCCTTTTTTTCCTGGCCCCAACCACAGTAATCATTTGGCTGCCATGTTAGTAATTTATAGCAGGACTGATAACCTTTGACCTCACTCACAGAAGTGCAGAAACAGTGTAAGAACAGATGTTCATTATTTAATTATACATAATAATCAGTCCTTTTCTAATCCCCCTCCTATCTCATTAATTAACCTATTCACATACTGCTTTGCTGCCCCCCAACACAAACTAGGGAAACTATTGAATTTATTAGTAGGATTTACATTCACTACTGTCACTTCATGTTTATTTACACCTTTAGTAAATGATGGCCATACGTTCACAAAGGAGCTCATCTATCTGCAATTTGGTATGAGTGGGAGCAGTTTTACTGCTTACTTTGTCATGTTTTAAAAAAAAAAATATCCTCCATAACCTTCAACACAACAGCACACCATGATATAACACTTGCTTGACTTTACTGAGCATTAAGCTTTGAAGAATCTCACAGACATGTGAGTACCCTTGTTTTACTCAAACAGACAGGATAAAAGCCATAATTAGCACTGGCATGTGCCTTTTGTTCCTTAACCCCATCAATCCCTTCCTTACTACACCAGGGCCAATACTGATCTACTGTATATACCCAGTGTTTCCTTCCCTTGCAGTGAGTGTATAGAATAAGAATATAGTGCATTTATGCCGGAAAGGTTTTTTTTGGGGGCCTGTGAGATTGACTGCATCTCGGTGTGTAATTATACACTCAACCTCTGCCTTTGTGATTCTCAAAATGTTGTAAATATAACTTGTTATGTTTATAAAAAAAAAGACCTGTAGCAAACACAAGTACATTAGAATTATTTGCAGAAAAACAGATTACATTAATTCTGCAGATTTCTGTTCATGGGGTTTGCTTATCTGGTAAAAGCTGTACTACCATTATATTAGAGTTTAGGACCAAAGTGCAGAAATGAATTACAAAAAAATAACACAAATTATATGCCAATGTTGTTAAACCACCTTTGTAACTCCATGTGGACCCTATAACACAATCATGCACCCATTAAATGTTTGGTAAATAATTAACACTGTCTTTGATATGGAAATATTCTCTGGACACAAACAGATACAAGCAAATATAAAGTTGGTGCTGTGCTATGTTGCTGTGTAGCTATGACAGTGAAGGCAGAGGTTCCATATCACATTGCTAGTCACTGAGCAACAAAATCTGTTGAGGGAGCAACATGCTGCAATCACAGCAAGCACCTGATCATTCAAATATGCCAGTCCTTCACAACTCATGCTTACTGCATAAGATCATATCTGATTCAATAGAAGGCTGTTTATTTATTTTACTTGCATTATTTTATGTCTCATAATTTAGTTGACAAAACTGTTGATCCTCTAACTTGCCTGAATCTGAGGCTCTTTTAAACTTCTACCATTTAGTTCTGAGAGTCTAACTTTAGAGATGCAGCCACTATAATTGCTGTAGTGTGTTTGTCAATACATACAATGTGGTAAAAAGTACCTGTGCTAGAATTCAATAATTTCTAAAGAAATAACAGGAAATACAAATACAGGGTTAAAATACAATTGCAGCAGTTTGGGGGAGCACCGGGGACTATAAGTGCGCCACTCAATGTCATACAGAAAGCTACATGGTGTTGCTTTTGTTTATTTGTATCATGCTAAAAATGACCCTCTTTAAAAATGTCAGCCTTTCTGATAATAGGAAGTTTGGCTAAACCTGTCAGTATACAATGCTTTCAGAGAGTGAGAAACTGTGTATATTGTTTATTTCATCATTGGAACAGTAACGTCACAATTCTGCAATCATTTTTGGCTAAATCAAAGAGTCATCGTCTCATTAACCTGCCTAATTAAATAGATCTCCCTCAAGCTAAATTAACACATTTTTATTAGGAAAATGCAGTTTGTGAACGAGAGATCAGGGTAGAACAGCGAAAGAAATCTGATAAAAAGCTTAAGGGCAGAGACACACACAGTCAGATTCGGGGAGATTACGCAGAGATTACTCACCTGGCGACAAATCTTCTCTTCTTCAGAGTGACTAATCTCCCCGAACTGCCTTTCCATCGGCTAAATCGCCAGCTGGATGGCACTCGGAGGGCTTCCTTTTCCGAAGTCATCCTGAAGTTGCCTCACGAGAAAACTTTGGGTGACTTCGAAAAACGAAGCACTCCGAGTGCCATCCCACCGCCAATTTGCATTCTAGCCGGTGGGAAGGCAGTTCGGGGAGATTAGTAGCCCCGAAGAAGCGGAGATTTGTCGCCGGATGACCAATCTCCCCGAATCTGACCGTGTGTCTCTGACCTAAATGAATTGCCTCAAGTCTCTATAGTGTATTTAGAAGTGCAGTGACCTGCTACCACCTCCAAGTGTAGAAAGCTGCCATATTTGCCATTGCGGCATTGCTGTATTCATGAGGTGTAGGAGGCATGAGTTGCGTGTGGGCCAGGAGACAGGAGTTTTGTGCCGCTAAATACTTCAGGACTAGGGGCAGCCAGGGAGAAGACGTATATGCTTGATGTCCTTTACCTTTGCACCCTAGGCACTCTTCTTCCTACCCCTAGTTCAGGCCTTGACTGTGATTCTCGTTAAACCAAATGAGAGGTGCAGCGATGGTTCCAGGCACTTTCCAGCTAGCTGACATATGTTAGTGTGCCATAACCATATATTTTTACATTAAAAGCTCTGTACTAAATGGATTTCATTTCTAACACTGGGAGGCTTATTTATTAACGGTAATATTTTAGTGATTTTAGAGATTTTTGAAACTATGACGAAAATCTAAAACCATGATTGTCAATGAATTTATTAAAATATATGAATATAAACAGTGTGAATGGAACACAGCATTGAATGATGCTCTAAAAAATACGAATACCTCGAAAACCTCTAGTTTTCAGATAATTCCTATTAACTTCTATAGCACTAAACTATACCCCCCAAACAATGTAGGTCTCTATTAAAAGATACTGAGTAAAACAGCTCATGTGTAAAACCCTGCTTCATGTAAATGAACCATTATCATAATAATATACTTTTTTAGTAGTATGTGCCATTGGGTAATCATAAATAGAAAATTGCCATTTTAAAAAATAAGGGCCGCCCCCTGAGATCGTACGATTCACTGTGCACACATACAAACCACATGTAAGGTCACATGAGCCAATTAACAGACAGAGTTCTGCCTTTTGCTTCCTCACTTCTTCCTGTTACAGTTAGTGTTGTAGTATTTCTGGTCAGGTGATCTCTGAGGCAGCACAGATAGAGTCACGAAATGGTGGTTCAAGGCAAGAGATGTAAAAGGGCAATATTTATGTAAATATACAGTATATTCCAGTTTGGTAAGATTCTTTAATATGTCATTCAATTTGATATAAACTATCTGTTTTGGGGGTATAGTTTTCCTTTAACAACTTTTACTTGGACAAGTTTGGTGTTAAAGGTGTTGATGTTTTTTCTACTTAAAACATTTTGACATTTTTTTAGAAATATAGAAAAAGCACAGATTTTCAAGATTTGTGGAGAATATTGTTATTCAATTGTTAGTGAGTGTGCCCCAAAGAGTCCATAAATCCAATTCAACATGGAACAGTATGCATTATGTCGCCACAATTACCATATCATATGAAACAACTCCATTGAGGAGAATATATTCTCCTGGATATTAGCATGGGTTAAAGACTGATGGGAGCTGTAGTCAAGTAATCATAGAGATGAACTGTTACAGAAACACTTCACAGTAAAACTACTTGAGTCAGTGATCGAACTGATGCAAGCAGGTCCGGACTGAGAATTAAAATAAGCCCTGGCATTTCAAGTACACAAAGGCCCAATCAGCCCACACAAAAGCCCAAACAGTCCCCACCAGCCCACTAAATACTGACTTTCTATGGGACTTTATAGCAGCCCCTCTGGCATTTGCCAGAACCCACAGATTGCCAGTCCGGGCCTGGATGCAAGACCTTCAAACAGAATCTTGCCTGCATTGCTTACAATTGACTCATTCTTTTTGTTTTTATACAATCGGAGCAGAAGGCATCAAACTATCTATTACTCGATCTAAGGGTGCCGGCTCCATTAACTTTGCAAATCCGCCTTGGGAACACAATCCAGTCACTCCTCAGACGCAGTCTAAGATCTAAACTGCGTCCGAGGAGTTACTGGAGTGCGTGCCCAAGGCGGATTTGCAAAGTGAAGTGTTCTCCCAAAGCTACGGGTTCGAGGCGCAGCACCCGGACCTCCAATGGAGAGCGGTGAGTGCACCTGAATTTTAAGACTGTGTTTAAGTTAGCGACGGGTTCGGGGCAGCGGCACCCAAGCCACATTCACTACTTGTGCTTGTATATATCGAAATATATTAAAAATATAAGGGACCAAGTATTTAATTAATCAATTAAGATAGCAGCATCTGCATTAATTTGGTATTAGTTGCCAGCTCCATTAAACCCTATTGTTAATCCAGCCCTGTGTGATGTGTAGCCATGGGAACTAACAATTCAATCATTGATCACAGCAGTGAAATTTTTCCATCCCTTGCAGCTAACCTGCATATGATCTTGTGATAATTGAGTCTCAGATCCAACAATGCAATTGCATCAAAACAGATCTATGTGTGTGATCTGATGTACCCTGCAACCCTCAAAATCTTTCTTGCCTCAGTTAAAGTATGACGCTTTTTGTTCTTCTTACACAAAATCTTGTAATTTAATTAAAACACAAGCAATATCACTTCAGTGTTAACACAAAACTATATGTTGTGCACCCCTTTTAGGCTGTTGCCTATACCAGTCTCTCAGTCCTGGTCTCAAAAAGTTCTATATGAAACCTTGGCCTTTCATCACCTTAGGGAAACCCCGTCAACTGGTAAATGAGTAAATGGTTGGGGCAGCTGCAGGCTTGCAAATCTGTATATATTCATTCTTTTAACTATATTCAATAAATGAAGATTTTTAACTAACACACCAAGTGCTCCGTATGAACTATTGTACATTTGTATTCCCAAACGCTGAAGTCCGTAGGCGTGTATACGTGATAGCACTGGTGGAATTAGCACCTCGTGGTTCAGTGCTCGCTATGTGTGTTCTTTGCAAATCTGTATAGTGTGTGCCCCTGGCTTGTCTACCAATCAGCATTCGGTAAAAGCTGCCATAGGATAGGGTTTAGGTTATGTAAAAACAATTCAATAATGGCATCTACATTAGTGACAATGTCCATGTGCATATCCAGATTATTTGTTCTTAAAAAAATGGGCCTTTAAAAGTGGGAGTGGCTTGTTAAAAATTGTAGCATGCTGCATATTTCACCACCCTACACCAACTCCCCTTTACTTTTCTTTTTCAAAACAGTATTGTCCTGCATAATTACTGCATGGTGTGACTTATATAAAGCCCAGTGTCGGACTGGGATGCCAGGGGCCCACCAAAAACCTTAGACCATGGGCCCACTTTCCAAACTATTATTCCTCCTCTCCTCACTCAACCTCCTTATTTTCCTAGTCTTTTATATCTACTTAATATATTTTTCCATTATTAAACATTTTTTCAAATAAAGAAATAGGAAATGACCATGAAATAGGCCAAATGGTTAGAAGCACTAACACCTGGGCCCACCGGGAGTTTTCCTGGTATCCTGGTGGGCCAGTCCGACATTGATAAAGCCTAATAATGAATCACGTGCTTTTGTTACTGGAAACTCGGGATGTAAATTTGTTAATTAGAAGATTAATTTTGCTATCCCCACTGAATACCATTGAATACCATTGTATTGCTGCCTTGGCTATGGGACATTTCAGTGGATTAGCTGCTGATGTGTGATGCCATTAATAAATACATTAAAGTATTTTATCTGCATATCAGGCTGCTATTTGCTTCTGAATAACAATCCCATCAATGCAGTCCTTTTTCTATTAAACATATTGACTTTGTGCATTTCTGGAGAATAAGATGGATTTCAGGTCTCTGTCACTTTTTGAATATCCACATTATTTGTGCTTAAAAAAATGGGCCTTTAAAAGTGAGAATGGCTTGTTAAAAATGTAGCACGCTGCATAATTTCCACCCTAATCCAACCCCCCCTTTACTTTTTTTTTTTCAAAACAGTATTGTCCCGCATAACTACTGCGCAGTGTGACTTACATATAGCCTAATAATGAATCATGTGCTTTTGTTATTGGTAACTCTGAATGTAGGTTTGTTAATTAGAAGATTAACTTTCCTATCCCCACTGAATACCATAAATACCACTGTATTGCTGCCTTGACTAGAGGACATTTCAGTGGATTAGCTGCTGACTGTTATGCCATTACTAAATACATTAAAGTTAGGGTTGCCACCTGTTCAGTTTTGACCCGAACAGTTCGGTTTTTCTAAGGCCTGGCCGGGTCTCCAGTTTCTGTTTCAGTTTCCAAGCCTTGTGGTGAAAACCGAACAATAATCTGGCCAATACATTATCAAGTGAGGTTAATGTTTTATTACAGAAACAACAAAAAAAGAGCAAATCAATCAAAATAAGACTCAGTTTTTATAAATTAGCATTGCTGTATTTCAGAGCTTTCTGGATAACTGTTTCTGTATAATAGATCCCATATCTGCAATTAAAGGATTGGGTTTACTCATCAGGCAGAATATAGATAAAAGATAGGGTTGCCACCAGTGTGGCAGATATAGATCGGGGACGCCCGTCGGATGGCCCCACACGGGCCAATCAGCTGCCGACTCGATCTGTCGGCAGCTCTTATCGGCCCATGTATGGGGGCGTTTAGTGATGCAATAACCCCACCATAGCATCATAACTCCACCTACTTCAATGTGTCTGCCTCTTATGTCACCATTGCTCCACCCCCAATGCTACCCCCCCCCCACGTTTGGGTTCAGGCGCCAGCAAAAGTAGCAACCCTAATTAAAGTATTTTATCTGACTACCAGGCCACTATTTGCTACTGAATAACAATCCCATAAATGCAGTCCTCTTTCTATAAATCATATTGGACTTTGTGGGTTTCTGGAGAATAAGTTGTAATTCAGGTAGGGCAGAGAAAGTCCTGGGCCTAACTGGGTATATAATAGTTATTATATATTATAGTTATTATATATTATAGTAATTATAGTTAATAGTCCAAATGACATATTATATTGCATCATGGTTTGTAGATATTTTCATTAGATACATCAGGAATTTCCGTCTAGACTTCCGACTTCCTCCCATTGTGAAACTGCAGATCTCAACCTCACAACAACAACAACAACAGAAGAGTTTAAAAAGTGCAAGGAAAGCTGATGGCCTGCAGGCTGAATACTATTTAATGATACTTCCACCTCTTTGATGTGACAGTTTCCTGTATTGCCAGATTAGCTTTCTTTTATTTATCTGTTTATTTGCTGTAATATCCCCTGACTGGATTTGCATGTGCTCCTTTCAGCTCTGTGTCAGCTGCTCACTGGACCTGACAGGGAACTTCATTATTTCTCTCAGTGAGTGAGCAAAGGCGTTATTGCCTAAAGATTTAAATAACCCTGTGCTACTGTGTTTCTAAGGAATAAGTAAGGACACTACTCATTTGTAATACAGACACTGACTGGAAGAGATAACTGAAAAGTTTATAAAGTTGACATTTGTAAAGGTGTTGTAAATGCTAGTTTCTATGTACATCAGTGATCCCCAACCAGTGGCTCGTGAGCAACGTGTTGCTCACCAACCCCATGGATGTTGCTCCAAGTGACCTCAAAGCAGGTGATTATTTTTTAATTTCTGGTTTGGAGACAAGTTTTAGTTGCATAAACTTCCAAAAACAGCTTCCTGTAGGCTGCCAGTCCACATAGGGGCTACCAAATAGCCAATCACAGCACTTATTTCGTGCCACCCAGGAACATTTTATATGCTCCCCAACTCTTTTTACATCTGAATGTTGCTCACGGGTAAAAAAAAGATTGAGGACCGCCAATCTACATGATAAGGGTGATTTTAAAAGCTACTCAAATTCCCCTCTAATATCTGGAATATTTGTGGTTGCTGTTATAAACATGGATGTTATGATACATTTTATTGGGGATGATTAAACAGCAGTCAGGGTGGGAATCAATCCCACCCAGACACAGCATGGTGCTTGATTATATAGGGTACGATTCAAAAATTGTCTCTTTATACCCTGGTGACTCAAGCATGTGGAACAATACTGTATAAAAGCTCACTTCATTTAGAAAAAAGGCTCTGATTAATGACCTTTCCTCTGTTCTATTTATAGGGCTTGCCGGTTGTTTGCTTTTCCAAATGCTAAAAAAGAAGGCAAATTTATGAAAGAGTTCTGCATAGTGATCTCATGTGTCAGCTGGAGATAAAACCTAAGTTATATTATCCCTGGTATAGTATTTTATCTGTGGTATGATAGCTTACACTGAATCGTGGCTTGGGCTCTTATCGCAGCTGTTGTTATAGTGATAAATAGATTGTTCATTTTATGTGTTAAGGGACCTGGGTTCTGGCGGTTGATTGATCTTATAATACAAGATGAAAGGGGTTACCGTCATAACAGAATGAATAAAAAACACATTTCATTTTTCACACAGACATTTTCAGTGTTAATTTCTGTTGCATTCAAGATTTTAGCTCATAAGGGTCAGGACACACAGGCAGATTCAGGGAGATTAGTTGCCCGGCGATAAATCTCCTCTTCTTCGGGGCAACTAACTGCATCCCCGCCGGCTAAAATTAAAATCGCGGCTGGATGGCAATTGGAGCGATTCGTTTTCCGAAGTTGTCCGAAGTTGCCTCACGACTAATCTCCCCAAATCTGCCTGTGTGTCCTGACCCTAAAGCTCCCCATAGACGCGACGATTCTTCTTGCCGAACGACGATTTTAGGGAAGTCCGACCAATCCTTCGAAATTATCGTGCGGTTAGTGGGATTCGAACGATCGTACATCTTACGATTTTTCAACCGACATCTGTCAGGAAATTGATCGGCCAGGTTAATCTTTGTCGTTCCCAGGGCAATCTATCTATGTTTGCAGGGCCAAGCAGGCAGCTCCCCTTTGTTTTCCTGGCAAATTGGTCTTTTTAGTTGATGGTCAATTCGTACAATCGTACGATCGTTGCGAGAAAAACGTGGTCTCACGATGAGGATCTGATCTTTTAAAAATCTCAACATCTATGGCCAGCTTAAAGGAGAAGGAAAGGTTAAAACTAAGTAACCTTATCAGAAAGGTCCATCTAAATATACCAGTAAACCCCCAAAGTAATGTTGCTCTGAGTCCCCTGTCAAAAGAAACACTGCATTTCTTTCCTTCTATTGTGTACTCATGGGCTTTTGTATCAGACTTCCTGTCTTCAGCTTAAACCTCATTGCCCTGGGCAAGAGCATGCTCAGTTTGTTCCTCTTCCCCACCCCCCTCCCTTCTCTACTGTAATCTGAGCCCAGAGCAGGGAGAGACTCAGGCAGGAAGTGATGTCACACCACATTAATACTGCAGCTCCTATTCTAAACAAACAGAGAGTTTCTAGAGCTTTTTACTCAGGTATGGTAAAACATTCTACAGAATAAATATAGCATTCTAGCTTGCACTATTGCAGCTAATCTATTGGCAATAAAATGCCTCCGTAGCTTTCCTTCTCCTTTAAAGGAATTGTTCAGTGTGAAAATAAAAACTGGGTAAATAGATAGGCTGTGTAAAATAAAAAATGTTTCTAATATAGTTAGTTAGGCAAAAATGTAATGTATAAAGGCTGGAGTGACTGGATGTGTAACTTGTCAGTCAGAACCCAACTTCCTGCTTTTCAGCTCTCTTGGTTTACACTGACTGGTTACCCTGGCTACCAGGCAGTAACCAATCAGAGACTTGAGGGGGGGCCACATGGGTCATTTCTGTTGCTTTTGAATCTGAGCTGAATGCTGAGGATCAATTACAAACTCACTGAACAGAAATGTACCATGTGGCCCCCCTTCAAGTCACTGACTAACTCAGAGTTATAGAGCTGAAAAGCAGGAAGTTGGATTCTGGCTGTTTTATTAGACATCCAGTCACTCCAGATTTTATATATTACATTTTTGGCTAACTAACTATATTAGAATTTTTTTTTATTTTGCACAGCCTATTTATTTATACAGTTTTTATTTTCACACTGAACTATTCCTTTAAGGCTCCTTATTTTCTAAAGGATTCAGAAAACATTTGTTTTTCTGTATAAAGATCATTAATTATATAGGTGTTTGTTAGCGGGGAGTTGTCACCTTGCTTTGCTTTGCCATGAGGTTTGCACCAGTTTTATCACAATACAGATCCAGACTTGAACATTAACCCCAGAATCCCCATGTGGCTTTAGCCACATAAACAGATATTAGCAGAGATAATAACCAGGAAACACTGCAGGCTGAATTCCTGGAATGGAAATGTTAAAGGGAAATGTAAATTAGCTTTGGAACAGCACAGAACATGCAACAAATAAGTGAACCTTGGCAGAACAGCCTGCCACTGTGAAGGGAGTTGCCACCTCTTCTATAAGCAGACACATATTAAAAAAGCAAGTAAAGGGCAGAAATGTGGCCTAGTTGTCTCTTGTGGCTTAGGGCTGACATTATCCTACCAAAGACCATCAGCTCTCAAGCAATATTGGGGTTTGTAGATCTGCAGTGCACCAATACCGGGTGCAGACAATGTATCACATACATGGCACCCCAGGGTGGTGTAAACCATTCCACTGGTTTCAAAAAGGGTGATATGGCAAATATGATCTTGTTAGAAAGGACGTAGTTACAGTCATTGATTATCTTCCTGCGAAATCATTTTAGGTCTGTGTCATTGCTGCCTACCTTTATTCAGTTGTTTCAAGTCAGCTCATATAGAGTCTTTTTATTTTGAGGGCAGTATGCCACCTGGCCATCTATTTATCATAAGGTGTAAAAAAAAGGTGACAAAATTCACCACAGTTTGCCAGGCATTGTCATGTAAAAAACATGCTTATCAACTTTTGTACTTATTTTCAGTAACTGGGTATCTTCACGTACCATTCTGGCATAACTGTAAGCAGACGCTTGAAAATGCCAATACTGGCATCTGGCAGAAACCATGAGGGCCAAACGATCGGATTATACAAAGCAAATGGGCTGCCCCTGACGGATTGTATGGATCAGCTATCCAATGCAGTCCTCGATCTCAGGAAAAATCAAACGTGTCTGACATATATCGATCTGGGAGACCCCTCTGAAGTCCCCACATGGACAGATAAGCTGCCAAATCGGTCTAAAGGACCAATATCAGCAGCTTTAATCTGGCCGTGTATGGCCACTTTAACATTCAGTGTTATCAGGAGTGGCAGCAGGACAGGGGCATTTCCACCATTGCTGTTCAACTAAGGGCTGAGGTATCATAGTATTCAAATGGTTACACCGCACACCCGGAAATTTACTCACTTTCACTGCTCCAGTGGTGCTGGTCATCCGCCGGCCCGACGAGGCCCTCCAATAGTAGCAATTCAACAATTATGGATCCGCACACACCAGTTTTCTGCAGTGGGGAAACCCCCTTTCTTTTATTTATGTTCACCACCAATATCACCACCAATACCGATATTGGTGGTGAACATAAATAAAAGAAAGGGGGTTTCCCCACTGCAGAAAACTGGTGTGTGCGGATCCATAATTGTTGAATGGCTGAGGTATCATGCCATGTGACATTAGCACCTTAAAGGAGACATTTTGTGTAAAAAAATAAAGAAGCCTGTCTTTGCTTGTGTGACTGCAGGGCTGTGATTGGCTGCAGGGCCGCCATTAGAAATCACGGGGCCCCGTACAACAAAATTTTTGGGGCCCCCTGGGCCCCGCCCACACTGACGACCAAGCTCCACCCCATTTCCCGCCCACTCCACATCGCAGTTAAAAGACCACACAGACATCAGCGCTAAAAAAGTAACCCCCCCACACAAGTTGTAAAAAGCTATTGATGGTCAGGGCCCCCTTATAAAAAATTGGGGCCCCAAAAAAAAAAAAATTTAAAATTTTTTTTTTTAAAAAAAAACATTGGTGGCAGGGGCCCCCTTACAAGTTAAAAACAAATTGGGGCCCCAAAAAAAAATTAAAAAAAAAAAACATTGGCGTCAGGGGCCCCCTTATAAGTTAAAAACAAATTGGGGCCCCAAAAAAAAATTTAAAAAAAAAAAAAATTTTTTTGAAAAAAAAAAAAACATTGGCGGCAGGGGCCCCCTTATAAGTTAAAAACAAATTGGGGCCCCAAAAAAAAATTTGAAAAAAAAAAAAAATTTTTTTGAAAAAAAAAAAAAAAACATTGGCGGCAGGGGCCCCCTTACAAGTTAAAAACAAATTGGGGCCCCAAAAAAAAATTTAAAAAAAAAAAAAATTTTTTGAAAAAAAAAAAAACATTGGCGGCAGGGGCCCCCTTATAAGTTAAAAACAAATTGGGGCCCCAAAAAAAAATTTGAAAAAAAAAAAAAATTTTTTTGAAAAAAAAAAAAAAAACATTGGCGGCAGGGGCCCCCTTACAAGTTAAAAACAAATTGGGGCCCCAAAAAAAATTTAAAAAAAAAAAAAAATTTTTTGAAAAAAAAAAAAAACATTGGCGTCAAGGGCCCCTTACGAGTTAAAAAAAAAAATTGGGGCCCCAAAAAAACATGTTTTAAAAAAAAAGATTGGTTGCAGGGGCCTATAGAATATTAAAATAATACATTGGTGGCCAGGAGATTAAAAAAAAAAAAATACACAAACTGGTGTTCAGTAGAATTGAACTCACGGCTTCAGTACTTCAACTTCACCTCCTTTCGTGACTTCGGGTCTTTTCACCGCTTCAGGACTTCGGCTTCGGCTGTTTTCGTGACTTCGGGTCTTTGCGCTGCTTCAGGACTTCGGCTTCGGCTGTTTTCGTGACTTCGGGTCTTTTCGGCGCTTCGTGACTTCGGCTTTTTCCGTGACTTCGGGTCATTTCGGCGCATCGGCTTCGGCTTTTCGGCACTTCCGCATTCGGCAGCACAGAGGCAAGACGTACGGCTCGGGCGCTCGTAAGGGGGGCCCGGATCTTCAAAAAATGCAGCGCTGCCGGGCCCCCCTTCATGCCCGGGCCCGGTACGCTTGTCCCCCCTGTCCCCCCCTGATGGCGGCCCTGATTGGCTGTCCCCCTCCTACTGTGCTTCTGCCAGGGACCATTAGGACACGCCCACCCCTCATTTGAAATACAGGCAGAGACCAGTGAATATCTATAGGGAGCTCCAATAAAGGGGCTATTTTTAAAGATAATATTAATTTTTAGCACCATGTAAAAGCAACACCATATATTACTTATAATTGCCTACAAAATTAGTTTTTTTTTCATTTATCATATATGTCTCCTTTAAAATGGATTCTGCTTTCTTCTAATGTAAATGAAGGCATTGCTGTTCTCTGAGTGATATACAGGCTCCAGAAAGTTGAATATACAGTCCCCTTATATCATATTACCTTGTCCTTTTCCTACATTCAGGGCTGCCAGCTTGGTGGTTTTCCAGCCAAATTGGGCTACTAATTTAAAGTTCAGGTGGGTTTTAAAAGTAGAAACTAGCCAAGGTACAAATTTGGGCTACTTTTTGGTCCTTTGGCTGGTTTGTACTTTGGAAACCAGCCAAAACTTTTTCTTGCACAATTGTGCCAGGCCTGTGTCTCCCAATGCATGTTGGGTAATGTAGTTTTTGAAACAAGTAATCTTTAATGTAAGACTACAATGCCCAGCATGCAATGGGGCTGGTTTGTGTTGGGAGCTCCCAGATTTTGGGGCTCTGCACTCCAGTCTCCCGGCACTCTTAAGCATTCTTACATTTTCCGGTGACTTTGCTCAAAATCAGGCAATTTTGGGGCAAAAATCTGCTGGCCACCAAAATGTCAAGAGGTTGACATGTTTTACCAATATTTATTGCAATTGTATATGTATTAGAGCCTTATGGTGCCCCTATACCTCCTGGGCCCCCCTTTGTAGTTACACCCCTGATGACTGGCCAATCATGTCCCATTTTGCTTTGTGGGAAAATGACATATTTTCCTATATTTTCATTTATTTTTTAGACTTTTTTTTCACTGCACATATTATACTATTTTTTGGGCTACTTCTGAAGTGCCTCTTGGCTAGCTTTGGGTTGGATTTGTATCTGATTTTGAAAATGAGACCTGGCAACCCTGCCTTCTTTACATCTGGCTTATCATATAAACAACTCCCAACTGTCCCATTTTTAGAGGGACAGTTCCTCTTTTGACAGCTCAACCCGCAGTCAGGCCCGGACTGGCAATCTGTGGGTTCTGGCAAATGCCAGAGGGGCTGCTATAAGGTGTCATAGAAAGTCAGCATTTAGTGGGCTGGTGGGGCCTGTTTGGGCCTCTGTGTGGGCTGATTGGGCCTCTATGTACCTAAAATGCCAGAGCCTTTTTTAATTCTCAGTCCGGACCTGCCCGTAGTCCCTCATTTGTACTGGAAAGTCCCGTTTTTCTCTGCACCGAACAGCCAGAAAGAGAAACAAAGTTTCTAACTTAATTGGCTTTTGGCATAGAGCCCAGAACAGCCACATCAGCAGATAAGATACTTTTGTAACAATTTTGTCTCTTGGGAAAAGTAAGACTCGCAGTTAATTCACCTTCATTAGCAAAACTGTAATAACTGGGAAAAAAAACAGAAATATGTTCAAACTTTCATAACCTGCCAAATTTTGTAAAATGGACATGGTAATTAGGGGGTGTGGCCACAAAAATGGCCATGGTCAAAAAATGTCACCACACAAACTTTTGATTTCCAAAATGTTGGGAGGTATGGCCATGAGGAGGGCATGGCATGATTATTTGTTGTTGGATGGCTGTGCGCAAGACTAGGGGGCATGTTTACTAACATTGGAGATAAATATTTGGAGAGATTTCTGGAGATGTTGCCCATAGCAACCAATCAGATCTTTGCTGGCTGTTTAAATCTAATTGCTGATTGGTTGCCATGGGCAACATCTCCAGAAATCTCTCCAGATATTTATCTCCAATGTTAGTAAACATGCCCCTAGGTGCTACTACAGCAGGGTGTTGGCATGTGAGTCCAGGGGCGCCATTTCCCTCATAGGTAGCGCTTGTGCCCCGTCGGCTGACCCCCATCTCTTGCTCCTCCGGCCTGAGGCAATGGGAAAGGGGGAGGAGCACGAGGTGCCGCCCCACCCACATGGGCTGTTCCCTCAGACAAGAGGAAAGAACAGCGGATGAAAGGGCCTCTCGCGTTCACTCACCATTGCAAACTGCTGCTGTTTGGGCGTCTCTGACAGAGAGAGAGAGAAAAAAAGCAAGCAAGCAAAGTGAAAGGAAGGGAAGAACATGGGGGCACTTCAGGAGAGGAATTATTCTCCGTTAACTCTGCGCCCTGTGGCCCCTCGGCGTCCCCCCTCAGGAGCACTGTCCCCCAGATACTGCCGGGCTTAAAAACTGAATGGAGACACAGACGGACTGTGCTGTCCCCTGAAACAACTGAAGCCACAACGTGAATATACAGTGGAACCCCCTTACCCCACGCTTGGCTGAGTCCTGTGCGCTAGTCAATGAGCGACACGCCGCGCGTCTGAATCTCGCATTGTCTGCACAGAGCAGCCCCGACACACGCACATTCAATCGCATCGCCGCCGATATCCCACGGGAGACGCTTCAGGGTGGGTTTAACGACCTCACGTGCCAAATGCGCAGCTGCGAAAGGCAAAAACGAGCGACCGCGGCTGTCTCACACTAGAGAGGGGCAAGCGGGCTCTTTGCTTGTCACCGGGGGACATGGATGGGGATGGCAAGCTGGATGATGACAAGAGGCCAGTGGTGGGGCTAGCGGAGCACATGCAACTTTCCCCGTGCGACGATGAGGAGGAAGAAGCAGCAGCGGGGGCTGTGGGCAAGCTACACGGGGTTCGGCGGCACCATCACAAGCACAACCTGAAGCACAGGTACGAGCTGCTCGAGACGCTGGGCAAGGGCACCTATGGCAAAGTCAAGCGAGCCGTCCAGAGATTTTCGGGCAGAGAGGTGAGTGGCATTTGCAGCACTTCCCATGGTAGGACAGCTGACACGTAAATGAAGTCCGTGGGGGTATATTTATCATCATAGAGTGAAGCGAGAGATCATCACAGTCCTCTAGCTGCTCTCTGTTCATTTCTGTTGGATTTTTAAAGGCATGAACTTTCACTTTCACCATTTGATCCTTTAAAAACCCCATAGAAATGAACGGAGAGACGCGGCATTTCACTCTAGTGGACTGTGGTGATTTCTAACTTCACTCTTTGAGAAATATACCCCCATGCATTTGTGTTCTGTATGCCAGCCCTGCATCTAACAGCCCCTCTCCCCATTACATAAAATGGTCCCCTCTCCCCATTAGCTTGTCTTTAGTCACCTTCCACGTTCTCTGCTCGTATGTCTTCCACTGACCGTCAAAGGGGCATGTGTATAGTGATACCCATTTCATAGTCTCCTCAATGCTGCTGATGGGAAGGTGAGCTGGGCCATTATGGGACTTATACTCTATATAAGTACTTGTGCATCTGCCCCATTTACTGACACAACCATACGGGGAAAATAGTTGCATGAAGGCTGTAAAATAAACAGCTAACCCTTACCTAGACCTATAACATTAGAACATGCATTGGTCCTTCCATTTAATGAGACTCCACATAGAACATTTAAAGCATCTACAAACCTCAAACTGTTGCACTGGAACAGGGGTACCCAAACTTTGTAACCTGCCAGCCACATTCAGTGTCGGACTGGGCCGACGGGACACCAGGAAAAAACCTGGTGGGCCCAGCACTCATTGGCCCCCACCAGCCCAGACCTGCAAACCCTGGCTCCGGCTGCCTCATAAAGTAATGAGCTGCGCTACCATGGCCGTTAAATTCACACATACGCACAGTGTTCAAGCATGTGCATAGCCCGACTATTCAGGCAGCTGGGCAAGGACTTGGAGGTCGGGAGGGGGCCCCTGGGGACTGCCAGGAGGACCCTTCATTTGCAGCCCTGGTGGGCCCCCAAGGCTCCAGTCCGACCCTGGCCACATTCAAATGTAAAAAGAGTTTGGGAGCAACACAAGCATGAAAAAAGTTCATTGAGATGCCAAATAAGAGTTGTGATTGGCCATTCAATTGCCCCTATGTGGGCTGGCAGCCTACAGGAGGCTCTGTTTGGCAGTACACCTAGTTTTATACAACCAAGACTTGCCTCCAAGCCTGGAATTCAAACATAAGCACCTGCTTTGAGGCCACTGTGAGCAACATCCAGGGGAAAAGTGAGCAATACGTTAAGGTGGCCATAGACGCACAGATAATATCATACAAAACAATTTTTCGTACAATGTTCGGTACATTTATGGTGGTAAACGAACCGACCGATATCGGCAGAAGACTTGGATATTGGTCGATGAGGCTGGGCAGAAAATGTTGATCGGGTGTCTTTGAAGGCACCCAAACATCAGCCAGTGTTAGTGCTGAATCATCGGAAACAGGTAGAATTCTATTGTTTCTACCTGTATATAGGACGATTCAGCTCTACACTAGGGTTGCCACCTTTTATAAAAAAAATGTACCGGGGGCGGGGCGTGACATCAAAAGGGGCGGTGCCACACCACAGACGCTAGAAGAAAAGGTAAGTTACAAGCGATTGGGGGCAGGCCGAGGGCTCCTTTTGATCATATTACAAATTTACCGGCAGTTACATTGCCGGTAAATTTGTAATACAGGCCCCGGCCTTGGCAAGTATTTTACCGGTAAAATACCGGCCGGGTGGCAACCCTACTCTACACGTGTGTATTAAAATGAGCAATCTTTCTTGGAAAGATCGTAATTGTTATGTCTATGGCCACCTTAACTCATGAGACACTGGTTGGGGAGCACTGCACTAGAACTACAGGAGAGTTGTAGCAGGCCAAGGACTGTAGGTCAGCTGCCCCTAATTGCAAGTCTGTGATAGAGGGTGCCACTAGGGATTACCTTGTCCCAAAGAAATATCTGTATTGATGTACACATACTGAGCACCCTGTAGCCACATAACCAGCACTGAAAGCTATTTCAGTTGCGATAACATCTAGAAATGTGTTGTTCATTTGCATGCACACAATTTACATGTCCCAATAATCTGGATAAGGGTCTTGCTGAAACCCCACTCAAAACTTTGCCCCCACCTTGCTTAATAATTGCAAACCATTCTAATAAACATTCATGTAAACGTAAGAATTTCCATAGGAAACCTGAGCTGCCCATGACATTCTCTCCTTTTTTTTAGCCTGAGCAAATGTTTATTTTACTGGCATAAGTATGCATGCTTGTCTCCTCTAACACAGGGGGCACTTCAGCAACATTTTGTTCAATGGATGTCTGCACAAAACAAACATTGCCATACTATTAAACATGCATATTGTATAATTTTTTACATACCCTTCTAATTAAGTGATTGCCTGCTAATAGTCATACAATTATTACCCAAAAAGGCTTCTGGGAGTTTTATTTTACCAATAGCCTATTGAACATCCCTGAAAAGGCAAGAGGGATACTGCTATGTTCTTATCCTGATGAAATAAGGAAAATGTAAAGCTGAAAAAGGGTCAGTTGTTATAGCAACAAGACTGTGTTACTAGAGTGCAGCAAAATATGCTGGAAACCCATTGGCTACAATAGGAAGGTGGTATATTTCATTGTGCTGCTGCAGGAAAGAATTCCTCCAATTGGCTATTAAATGATTGGCTGAAAACGAACCATTATACGGGTGTTCTATATATTTGAAGGCATTATCAGGAATTAAATGTAATGTCCTAAGGACATTGGCTACCACGACCAAGTTAGAAGTCTTTTGGCTGTGCATGGACCCAAAATGGTAAATTCCCTGATTAGAACCTGATACAGGCTTAGGGAAGATCTCTTTATGCTGGAACCATGTTAATCTGGGGTGCTGCCAACACCCCAGGGGAATGTAATAAAAGGCGTTAACGGAAAAACTATTCACAATGCAAAAAAGTTATGCCTTTGCGACCACGAATTTTATAGTTTGCGGCAATGTGCAGTCAGTGTAATAAAACTTCTTGATAAAAGTCGTTATGTTTGCTCCAAGGGTTATGACACCTTCAAGTACTTCTTAAGAGTGTGCAATTAAAATTTGCAATGTAATAACAGTTTAAGGAACAATACTGTATTGTGAAATGTGGATTTTTAGTCTTATTGGTGCAAATTGTTTTGCTCTTTGTGACTTTAATTACATTCCCCCGCTAGTGTTCTGATCTGTCCATTGTGGGGACAGATCATTGTGAACTCCTGCCAGTATTGCCAGCTTCAGAATGAAAAGCCATCTGGTTTTAAAGGGTAAAACTGATATTACCAGTTATTTTTTTGTGCTTGTTTATCTGCTCTGGGGTCTGCATTCATCTTATACTGGTACAACCGATTCAATCTAGAGTCCTGCAGCAGGTCGGGTACCCGCAGGTTACCTGCAAAAGCCTGCAGTACCCTGCGGGTTGAAGTTCTGGGTGCGGGTTTGCGGGTCGGGCTGTGGGTCTTCAAAAATAGCGATTTTTACTCCTTTTTTTCTGATAACGCCTACTTCCGATGATGTCTCTTCCGGTTTACAAATGACAGCACTTCCTGATTCTTGATTGTCAGCGGGTCCGGGTTTTGGATAAGGTACTTGTGGGTCCAAGCGGGTAAGAATGTGGGTTGCGGGTCCGGGTTGCAGGTTGGGGTTAAGGGTCGGGTACGGGTTCCAAAAAATTGACCCACGCAGGACTCTCCAGTGGAGATTTCAATAATCCATAATTGTGACTTGGGTCACAAAGCCTTACAAAGTGAAAATAAATGTAGCCTTAAATAAAAGAACTTTTTGAAACTGGAGACAATTTGTGTAAAGGCTTACTGGCATACTAGTGTTGCTGTCTTGTCGGACCATTTATGTTTCTAAAGAAACGTGTTTTTGTATCTGAAATAAAGCTTTATGTGAAATATATTCCTCTGAAGTGTTTTCGTCTATAAACACCCCAGTGCCAAGCCTCAGTATGCTTTGAGCGCTTCACTGGCTTCAGATACGTGATGAAATATTTAAGGCGGATTTCCAGCAGACTTGGTGAAATTGCAAGAAAATGTCACTGTAACTGAAGGTTTAGTGCAGAGACAGCATTTTCTTATCCTCCGCATTCTTCCCCATCCAGAAGCGACAGCAGCACATACGTGTAGTGCCAGCTGTAATTTGCTTATCCGCTCTCTTTATGGCTGAGCAAAGGAGACTGGGCATATGTTTGCTGTAATGTACATACAATACATTTCCTACCATGCCTATTGCATGTGTGTTACTGATGCAACAAAAACTGACTTGTATTTTACATAGACTCTGTATTTGTTATACAAGCTTTATACATATTTATAACATGAAGCAAACTATTGGATTTGTTTTAAAGCAAAGTAACTTACTTTCATTTATAGATTGATGTTGCAATATTTAGAAGGAAACTATTATTGGGTGGATATGGAAACCAATTTGTAACATAAAATATATATATATATATATATATATATATATATATATATATATATATATATATATATATATATATATATATATATATATATATATATATATATATATATATCTATATATATATCTATATCTGTGTGTTACAGATAACGCCAAATGTTGAACTACAAAGAGGGTCTAAGCATCCTCTGTATAAAATGAGGCACAGAGCCTCTACTTTTGTTGCTTAAGGTGGCCATACACGGGCCGATAAAAGCTGCCGACAGACCGTGTCGGCAGCTTATTGGCCCGTGTATGGGGCCCCCCGACGGGCTTCACCGGTCGAGATCTGGCCGAAAGTCGGCCAGATCTCGATCGGACGGGACAGAAAATCCCGTCGGATCGCGGCCGCATCTATTCGTTGATGCGGTCCCGCGATCCGACCGCCCGTTAAGGCCTCGTTAGGATCTGATCGTTGGGCCCTAGGGCCCATGATCGGATCGGCCCGATATTGCCCACCTCAATGTGGGCATATCGGAGGGAGATCCGCTCGTTTGGCGACATTGCCAAACGAGCGGATCTCTCAGTGTATGGCCACCTTTACTTGGGATTTATTGTCCATTGAATAATTTTCAAATGTTTTCATCTTAAAAACTAGATGCAAAGGAACTGCATGTAATCACCTTATGCAACCTTCCAACTCAGTCAGGTCAGATGACAAGGCAACAATTGCAGCAACATAATCCTAAAGGAGGGACTTTATAACGTAGTCTTTAGATTTACCCCAGCAATTTCCAAATCCAGTCTCTGTAGATGCACAAGCTATGGGGGTAATTGAATTCACAAGCAATGGGGGGAAAACCTTTATTGTTCAAGGTTCCAACATACACACCATATAAACCATGTAAGTGTGAATCACATCGTTACTGATGCACTTTCTGAGCAGTTCCTAACTATCTGCAGTAGGAATTGCTTATCTTTTCCTGTTCCTAATAGTATTTGGGTACAAGTTACCCATGTAAAAGGAATTTGGCAGATTTCCATGGTACCTTTGGCTAAATATACTGCCCAGCATCTAAGTTAAGCTGGCTATGCCCCTGCAAGGTTCCTAAATGAGTATCTGTGGATGAACCCATTTTGTTCCACCCAGAGGGTGTTTAAAATCAGTTGTCTAGCCACTGTGCCAGTGAATCTATCACATGGAGGGCCAGTGCAAAACAATCATCAATGGCAAATATGGTCCCCTTCTTGACCATATTTCCCATCCATCTTGGACAGTATCTGGATGAACCCTATCATTTGGTAAAGATATACTATTGACCGCATACAGCAGCCAAAAAAACCTACTGTCAGGATTGACTAAGTCGTCATATTAGTCCATGTATGGCTTTGTTTTACAAAATAAGCCCCAGTAGGACTCATTTTCCAATAAAGAGCAACATTTTACTAGTGCATAAAGGTAAAGCAACTCATTTTTGTTTTCATTTTTCCTGCGGCCTATAGTTGATAAGTTGCTATGGGTTACTACCCAAGTCCTAATTTGTCCCGAAAATTAGAATTTTAGTGTATGAATTCATGTAGTTATGTCTTAAATGTTCACAGCTTATTGAACCTAGTAGCTTGGGAATTCTTCTTGGAAAAATAATTGTGCAGTTGGTAGAAATGAGCATAATATGATCCCATTCTCATTTTAGTGACTCAGAACCCCTTGAGAGCGAATTCTTGATATTCCTTGGAGAAATGCCGCCACCAAAGTATTAGGGGCCACAACATAAGCATGATTTATTGGCCAATTCATAATCTGCTTGGTTTGTGAATTAATCAGTTTCAAGAGATTCATTTGCATCGAAAACGAATATATTTCCCAGGGGACAACGGATGATTGTTACACCATCATTCCTCCTAGTATGCTGATCTTTTACCCATTGATTCTTTGTGATATAATAAACACTGGTCTATATGGGGGGGGGGGGCGTTTTGACTACCGTGGAAACTGGAATTGTTTTTTCTAGTTCTTTCAAAAGATGAGTTATGGAAATTGGAGAAAACAAGAGAGTGAAATAACACAATGTGCTCCCTAAGTCCAGACACATTAACCACTTCAGACTGTCATCTTGTTAGGAACAGGCATACTATGCCAGGTTGTAACAATGTGGTGACCTAGGGAGGAGGGGGGACTGTGCTCATTGCCCAGTTAGTAATAATAATATTAGTAATAATAATATAATAATACATCTATTTAATATCCTGGTGTCCCATATTCCAGTGTATAGCTCCATCTGGTTATCCAACTGGTATTTTAGTTCTTTTCTGTGTATTTTCTTTACTTTTACAAATCAAAATGTCTTTGTATTTCATGTGTGGCCCCAGACTTTTTTTTCTTTTTCCAATGTGGCCCAGGGAAGCCAAACGTTTGGACACCCCTGCTTTAGAGGTCTGCTCCACCCCAAAGCCTCAATTTTGACTGCCCTGTTACAGGCCCGGATTTGTGGAAAGGCCACCTAGGCCCGGGCCTAGGGCAGCAGGATTTTAGGGGGGGCGGCATGCTTCCCAACCACACCCACATTGGTTCAAAAACACTGGGGATGCGCTGGAGATACAACCATTTTTTTTTAAATTTCCCATGCACCAATCCCCATTGTTCCTGTCCCCCTGAAGGGGACCGGGCGACAAACGGCAGTGGGCCTAGGGGCGCCCACTATGTAAATCCGGCCCTGCCCTGTTATACTTACAAATACTTGGAATTTTGGAATTGGATATCGGAATTTTATTAGGAAGATGGGTAAAAGAGTTTATTATAAAAGTTTCAGTTAGGGATGCACCGAATCCACTATTTTGGATTCGGCCGAACCCCCGATTCCTTTGTGAAAGATTCGGCCGAATACCTAACTGAATCCTAATTTGCATATACAAATTAGTGGCGAGAAGGGGAAAACATTTTTTACTTTCTTGTTTTAGGACAAAAATTTGCGTGATTTCCTTCCCTGTCCCTAATTTGCATGTGCAAATTCGGGTTCGGCTTGACAGAAGAATTTGGCCGAATCCTGGCTGAATCTTGAACCGAATCTTGGATTCGGTGCATCCCTAGTTTCAGTAGAGAAAATAGAAACCTCTAAATAATTTAACAACGTCACTGAAAAATTAAAGACTGCCCAGCAGTGGCATCAAAACACATTTCCTTCCCTTGTAATTTAGGTTTCATACCAGAAACAGATCACTTGCTGCTGTGTTTAATTAAATTGTCATTCTGGTTTTCTTTCAAACTTAAAAGTACAACCAGTTCCTTTCATGAAACATTGGAAGGGACAATATACTGAACAATTATGAAATTCTGAAAGCAATATAACAGAAACATAATGAGACACCCGAAGGAACAGACCCCACCATTGTCACACACAGAACAAATGTCAATTCTTATCTGCCCTAGTGGTGGTGTAAATTGGAGGAGGAACTTTTTAATGGACCTGCTCAGCTCTACTTTTAAATCACTTCCACAGGGGCAGTTATTTTATTCAGAAGCTTTGAAGTGAGGAAATTAAATTTGAACAAAATAATGTGTTCAGTTTGGGTACATGTATGGGATCTGTAATCCAGAATGCTCAGGACCTGGGGGTTTCTGGATAATAGATCTTTCAATAATTTAGGTCTTCATACCTTAAGTCTACTAGAAAATCATGTAAACATTAAATAAACCCAATAGGTTGGTTTTGCTCCAGTAAGGATGAATTATATATTAGCTGGGGTCAAGCACAAGGTACAGTTTTACTATTGAAGAGAAAAAGGAAATATAATTTTAAAAACTTTGGATTATTTGGTTAAAATGGAGTCTACGGGAGACTGCCATTATGTAAACCAGAGCTTTCTGGATAATGGATTTTCCAGATAATGCATTGCATATCTGCATTGTAACTCAGTGCTAGTTAGGATGTACTCATCAGTTTTTTAGAAACGTGAATTTTTTCCCTGACCCTAACCCGCCCTACCTTAGCCTGTGCCTACCCGCATCCGACTTCAGGGTTGCTTTTATAGACCCGTGCAGACCCGCTCCGCCGCTGTTGTCACAAAAGGTGCGGGGCAAGCAGGTGCAACGTCTATAAAAGACGAAGTCGGAAGCCGGCATTTGACGCGAAGAAGAGTCAGAGGCCGGCCTGACCCGCGGGTATCGGGCCGGCCCGCGCATCACTAATATGCACAGCAGGCAATCTTAACTGAATGAAATGCAATAAGTGATATCTTAAGTGATATGTTGTTAATTAAAATTAACAGCGCAGACGCAGAGTAAAAGGTTTTAGTAACACACACCCATTATTAAAAGAAAGCACCAAATATCCTTTGCCACAGCTTTTATGTGGAGTGTATCTCTGCTACTGTTGATTGTCTTTTTATAAAGGTAACTATCATGCTGAAATGTGTTTAGTGCATGCAGCTGCCTACCTATACAGACTAAAACAAATTCCTCTTGTGTTCTTGTTGTTGATCTGCAAGTTTTTTCCATTATTATGTTTGCCCACCAATGGCAGGGCGATATCGAGTTAAACCGAATGTTCGGCCCTAGGGCCTAACTGTTGGATTACAAGGAAGAGAATGGGCAACAACGGGATGAGGACCACATCGACCAGCTGATCCTCGATCCCCAGAAAAATCAAACCTCCCCAATCAATATCTTGGCTAGATATCGATTGGAGAGACCCATCGGAAGCTCCATACACTGGCAGATAAGCTGCCTAATTGGTCTAAAGCTGGCCATAGACTCAAAGATCGGCATAGCTATATCGGGGGTTAATTCGAATGTTCGGCTGTATGGCCGAACGATCGAATTACGATGCGCCAAGGGGCTCCAACGGGTCGGTCGGTTAAAAATCCAACCTTCCCGATCGATATCGTGGCCAGATATCGATCGGGAAGACCTGTCGGAAGCCCCCATACACGGGCAGATAAGCTGTCAAATTGGTCCAAACGACCGATATTGGCAGCTTTATCTGCCCGTGTATGGCCACCTCAAAGGACCTTTAGCCTCATCCAACTTTAGATTGAAGTGTTGTTGTAGAAGATGTTCTGTACACTTCAGAGTATATGTAATTAGCTAGATAGAGTAAAATATATTTTAAGGGTTGTAAATTGAGATTTAAGGTGGGTACATTTGTTTAACCAGGGACGCCTTTAATTCAACATTTGCACATCTGCAGTGTTACCTCATGTACCCACTTGTGTGTGCCTAGTTAGAGGGATTTACTGGCAGTCGTCAGGCATTTTACTTCCCCCTATCATTCCCCAGCTGGAGAAACACATGTAAGATATAACTGGTTAAGGGTAATTTCACTCCTCGCTTCTCTTTTCAAGGGATGCATGTGATGGGAAGCAAGCCCAGCAATAGTTCACAGCATGATTCCTTTCTCATTTTAGCACATGCATAGCCCCTTTAGACGAAACATTTGTGACTTTCAACCTCAGCCTGAAATTTGAATGTCTGCATTGGAATCATCACAATTTATTATAATCAATTTATTAATATACTAGCAGTTGACCATAATATACAGGACTGTGTGTATAAGTAGCACGGTGTAAATAAAAATATACAAACAATAATCCACCGCTTAATCTGGTAGCTCCCTCTTTCAATACTATCCTCTTAAATCCACTAGGATTTATTTGGAATTCTTAATGATCTCTCTTTGTCCAAAATCCTTGTTCTCTATTTCTCATCCCATTATGTCTCTTTATTATTCCTTGTCTTTCACTGTTACACCCCTGAGCCCTCACAGAGGGTAATCAGAATTAATTGTTGAGCTAATTAAGCAAATACCAACACTAATCCTGGTGTTTTTTCCGGAACTCCACCCTAGAGAGGAACTTTTTGGAAGCATTACAATTTCATATACAATCCAAGCAGGGCAGTTTTAATATAATCTTCCCAGTATGAAAAAAATATGTCCTGAATAATAGTGTATCTAATACAATCAGATTTGTCTTTCCGTGGCCTCTGTGATGAAAGCATAAATCTAGTGAACATTTGCTGAACAGACTGGGTGTACATTCAAGTATGCCTTGCACATGGGATCAATTATGATGATTCAGAGCTCTATCAAATTAGTCTTATCTCTGCTTGAATTGCTGTATTCGGAAATAAAGGAGCTGAAATACTCCATGCCCTCTCCTTGAACTAGCATTTTTGTGCTTGGAATTTGGGAGTGTGACTTGCATAGTATGACATTTAGAACGAAAATCTTCCTATGGTTGAAGATATAGCGATATAATGGGTTGCATTGTGCGTCATTTGTGTGCATTGTTTTCTTTAGGATTTATGTAAACAAATTCCATTCTTTCTGTGGGATCTGCAATGGATCTCCTGACTTCTACGAATAAGCACCAATCAAGGCAAGCAGTGTTATGCTGCATTTAGTCTAACATGAAGTCCAATTTTTTTTTCTTTTTGGAGTTTTAAAGGGGAAAACACTTATTTTTTTCGGTGTAAAAAAAAAACCCTTAAAGGAAAACTATACCCCCCAAACAATGTAGGTCTCTATTAAAAGATACTGAGTAAAACAGCTCATGTGTAAAACCCTGCTTCATGTAAATGAACCATTATCATAATAATATACTATTTTAGTAGTATGTGCCATTGGGTAATCATAAATAGAAAATTGCCATTTTAAAAAATAAGGGCCGCCCCTTGAGATCGTAAGATTCACTGTGTACACATACAAACCACATGTAAGGTCACATGAGCCAATTCACAGACGGAGTTGTGCCTTTTGCTTCCTCACTTCTTCCTGTTACAGTTAGTGTTGTAGTATATCTGGTCAGGTGATCTCTGAGGCAGCACATAGACCATCACAAAATGGTGGCTCAAGGCAAGAGATGTAAAAGGGCAATATTTATGTAAATATATATTCCAGTTTGGTAAGATTCTTTAATATGTCATTCAATTTGATATAAAATATCTGTTGCTTAAGTATTCATTTTGGGGGTATAGTTTTCCTTTAATTTTTGTGAGTTATTAAACCCTGGTTCTGATAAAAGTACTCCATCTCAAACCTCATGTCATGTAGGTCATGTAGTCAATGGCAGATGTCCTGTTTACAATTGAAAGCTATCATGATCTACATTGGGTTTCGTACAATAATTTGATTCATTTGTGGTTTTCGGGCATCAAATCTGAAAAAATCGTACAATTCAGATTTTTCACAATTTTATCGAGTCTTTCTTGCATCAGATTTTTTCGAGTTAAATTGATAAATATGATAAAAATGTGGACGGGAGCTTGGTCAAAGTGGTTGTAAGAAAATAGTAAGCCTCTTGCTCTTTGTTTTCCTGGATCTTAAACGAATAGCTTAACTTCCATGCTTTAAGAAAACCCTGCCCATTGGAATTAAGAAAAAATATTGATGTTTACTCTACAAGTCAGTTACAGGAGTCTATGTTCTTAAAAGATGCTATTATGTAATATCCTGTTTCTGTATCAGTATAGGGGAAGTTGCCATATTGACTTTCTTACCCAAGGCAGGCACCATGAGGTTGCAAAATGAGACCTTTTGGCACCTTTTTAGATCACCAGATATGCTTTCAGAGATTTGTTCTTTTTATACTTTTATGCCTTTCCCTGACAAAATTTCAGAGCTGGCGAAAACCGTACTTTGTGGGTTTATTTTAGAGTCCATTTTTTGGAATCCGTACCCGCAATCTTACCCGCTTGGACCCGATACCCGAGTGGACCTGCAAGTACCTTACCCGGACCCGCGACCCGCTGACCATCAAGAATCAGGAAGTGCTATCATTGTAAATCGGAAGTGACATCATCAGAAGTAGACGTAATCAGAAAAAAGGAATAAAAATCGCTATTGCGAAGACCCGCGGCCCGACCCACAAACCCGCAGAACCGGCGACAGGCGTCTATACCCGCACCCGGAACTTCTACCTGCAACCCGCAGGTTTTTGCGGGTACCCGACCCGCTGCTGGACTCTACTTTATTTATCGGAGAAAAACTGAGCATGCAAAAAATAGCTGCTGCTTGAGAAGACTATATTTCCACCCCTTTTTTTCTGTTTTTTAATGTCTGACTTAATGAAAGTTCATTTTTTGTTGTAACTACAGAACTGGCTTTTTTTGTTTTCATTGGTATGAGCAAAAATGCTTTAAAACATTTTCCAGGTTTTACACTGGAATTTGCTAATAAACAATTAAAAAAAAATTTTCTTAGCTTGTTTTTGCTTGGGGAAAATTTTCAACCTGTTATTTATTTTGAGAAAAACAACAGAAAAGCAGGGGGATACAAACACCATCCTCATTTTTAAATTCCCAGTTTATTGGTGCTTCTGCAATTTAAACTACGATTAAGCTTTGTTTTGCATTTCCTTAAATCCTTATCCCACACAGATTTTGGAATTCACTTGTCAACAGTCTCAAACTGATTAATCTGCTTCCTTGCACTGCCAAGCGACAGACCCTTGTGTTTAATAGGAAATAATTAGAGGCATATTTATTCCTTCTTTATGCACTACTATGGTAGGATTAGGATTCTAGGAACCTTCTACATTGATGTGAAATGGGGTTGTTATGCTCTTCACAGCCCTAGCAAATTATTTATTTTCATAAAGTCTAGTTTGTAAATAAAGTGAAAATAGTGACAGTGTGTCACTTATCGAGGGCCTATTGGATTGATCCATCTTCTTTTGTTGAAAACATGTAGTCATCGTGCCATAATTGTGCTGCATCTGGTTTACAGTATAATTATTGCAAAACAGCACATGCAAACGTTTAATAAGCCTACCAAATCTAGGTTTGTATCCTAATGCCAAATGGATTAAAGGGATATTAGCACTTTTATACAAAGATATCTCTTGTTCTTTGCAGTTTTTTGAGCTTCATGGCCCACAGGAGTTATCTTTTGTAAGGACTTTGAAGATCAAGATTCCATTACTAACCAACAGACACTTGCAATTCACTTGAATGTTATGATGTTTTGATAACCTTGTCATATACTTCCCTACTAGCTTGTACCTCACTCCCAAATATCCCTGTTTTGGAAGACCAATGCTTCTCAGACCTGAGAACAGTTGGGGCTTGCTGAAAAGTGTATGTGTCATGGCTGGGCAGGTTGGGCACTTGACCTGAAATGTTGTAATGCTGGAAAGAATGCAAATGCAAGTCCTTTTGTTTTGATTCCGATGCTCACTGCAGTCTCATTACATTCTATACTGGATACTGCTTCTCTCTAGAGCCAGTTTACCTTGGTGTACCACTTGTTTGGCTGGGTTACAGAGTCCAGTGGATACAGATGTAAAGTCAGGCTGATTCTTTAGCACTCGCACTGTTTCACTTGGTCACTTGTAGCAACAGCACAGTTCTTGTAATTTGCACCCAAATAAAAGTTGAACCCCACCATTGAAATAGATCTGTGTGCATAATCTGGGTGTAACACACAGCATAATGGCATGTGGTCAAGACTTATGGAAAACACACAAATTGTGTTGCCACCAAATAATGGGCAAAATCTGAATAATTTGAGTATTTGGGTTTATGAAGGGGAAAATGAGTACTGTAGTCATTCACTAACCAAATACATGGGCTAATGTAGGTAGGAAAAGATTTTGCCCCTATATGTAACTTTGCATTTGTATGTTATGGGCAGAAAATATAACTATTTACAGAAACCATTTGGATTGTTTGGACTTTTCTTCCCTCTTGATATGTTTTATACATCTGTTGCTTTCCTTGCAAGGACTGCTTCAGTAAGCTGGTTTGTTTCCTTTTTCTTTACAAAATATGCCATGGCACTAGGCATGCCAATCACATAAACATCATTTTTATTTGTGAATGTTGGTTAATATTAAAATATCCACCTCCATCCACCATTAAAATAATCTTTATTTTACTCTTAACTTGTGGGGATGTTGTGCTTTAATAGCAGGCTTAGCTGTGGTCTGGGAAGTGATATTACATGTATCATTTCCATCAAGCCTTACACATGCTTAGCTTTGGTATTGGTATGTGAGTGGTAGACACATTGTCTGTCTTTTTGTGGGATAATGTGGCTTAGCTTTCAAAGTGGAATCATTCCCTAGAGCCTGGATACATATTCCATTCTTAATGCTGTGTGAAGTGGGGAGTACCCCTGGTACCATAACTACCACTGAGATTTATTACTTGTAAGTTTATTATGCGTTTATCTGTTTCTTTCCTTTAAAACCTCCTACAATTGTATGGGGTTTTGATTTTCATTTGCCTTATAGGAACACCACTGTAAAATGCATTTTGCTCTTCTATGAAAGGGCACTCTGTTCTTAGAATTAAAAGTAAGGTAAGATACAGGCAGTTCTTTTTGATGTTGCACTTAACCAGTCAACCTTGTCTGCCATGGACTGGTGAGAACATATTGACAACAACATGAAAATTTGTTTCTTTCATTTAATGTTTCTGGTACATTGCTACTAACTCCCCAAAGGCTCACCCTACCTGCCAATGCCCACTTGTGCCATTGCCATGCAGTAACAATTTTATTTAGCAGAAAGTTGTGTCTCACAAGATAGTAACTAGCAACTAGGGACAAGAGTCCCACTAAACTGAGTGGTCCTTTAACCTAAGTTAAGGAACATGAAGTCAATTTCTACATAGCGTTTATGAAACTTTCACAGCTGAGTAGATGAAAATATTGCTAGGATAGCACTTCCATTAGCCTGTAGGTACATGCCGTCTCTAGTTCACTAAGAAAGAGCACATGCAGTAAATTAGAAAGTTCAATCGTTTCAGAAAATAGCACATGCACACAAATAGACACATGCAAGCTGTTTCTTCAGTATATTATCATAATCCTTATCTTGAATAATAGGATATGAAGCACACCATCCTCAGGCTTTGCCTTTAAAACATTTTATTCCAGCGGAATTCACACAAGCTTTCAGGGGACAACCCCTTCCTCAGGTTTTCCCCCGAAAGCTGGTGTGTGAATTCCGCTGGAATAAAATTTGTTTTGTAGATGAAAAATGTTTATGAGCTGTCAAGTCATAAAACAGCATAAATCATAAAATTATTTTCCTTTACAGATTTTATGGTGGTTTCTAGCAGATGGTACATATGCAAGGAAATCAGTCGAATGTTTAAATTGTTTCAGCTGAACATTGCAATTTCATGGGCTTTTTGGTTGGAAAGAACTCTTGTTCTCTACTCATGTAGAGAACATCTGGCTGGGGCTGGAGTTTTATATGTACAAATAGAGGAAAACTGATGTTCACTTTAGCTGGTAATGTGCCTGGGATGTGGTCAGATGTATGACAATGTGTAAAGAATATGCCTTATGCTACGCTGCCACAAGATGCTTGGGCTAACATGGAGCATTTTTTATTTCAGCAATAGTCACAGTTCCTCCCAAGTCTACCCAACTGATTAAAACACGCTAAATGCTTTAAGTCAATTATGAAGCTGGCACACTTTTAACACTATAAAACACAGCCAAATGCACTCTGAAGTAAGGGCAAGGCCAGACATGGCGTTTTTACGTTGCATTTTTAAAAATGGGCGTAAATATGTCACTGAAACCACTTGTGACCGTCAACATGCGTTTTTTAGCATACAGATAACTACTACATGGAAGCCTAGAAACCAGTGCAACTAGAATCAGAATTTATCAGCCTGGTAGCATCAGCTTATATTACACACCCTTATTTTCTGCTTGAGAAAACCCCTAAGCCTTAGCTTCTCAACAGCTGCTCAGAGCCAACCAAGTGTTGCAGACACTTTCCAAGATGGTGACCCCATATGACAACGTTTGAAGTTCTGGATCATTGCTGCTATTGAGAATCTGAAAACCTGGTGCAATAAGTTCAGTATATAAAATATGGCATTTTTAGCCATAATCATTTTTACGGTTTACAGTCCTACCAGCTTTACAGCTCTTCTGCAACTCTTTAACTGGTATTCCTAGACAGACAGTTGCTTAGCCACATTGATGATGCAGACTGAATGTAGCGTTGGACGCACTTCTATAAATGGACATTTAATACAGGTATGGGATACGTTATTCGCAAACCTGTTATCCAGAAAGTTTTAAATTACTGAAGGCCATTTCCATCAACTCCATTATAATCAAATAATACACATTTTTTAAAATGATTTCTCTTTTCCCTGTAATAATTAAACAGTAGCTTGTAGTTGATCCAAAGTGAGATATAATTAATCTTTATTTGAAGCAAAACCAGACTATTGGGTTGATTTAATGTTTACATGATTTTCTAGTTGACTTAAGGTGTGAAGATCTAAATTACGGAAAGACTCGTTATCCAGAAAACCCCAGCATTCTGGGTTTGTCCCAATTCTGGGACAAAATGGGATTTCTTGTACTATCAGTATAAGCAAATGTAGGCTCTGATTTAAAATCTGGAACGAGGTACAGAGTGTAGGTCACTCCAAAGGTGGTGCTGGTGCTCTCTAGTGTCATTGATAATATTCCAGTTGACAGGAGGGCAAAGTGCCAAAAGCATGAAACTTTGTGTCTGTTTTTTTTACACTTTGCGTTTTGCTCCATTTTTCTTTTACTAAATCAGCCTGATTACTTAATGGCAAGCCTGAAGAGAGCTTGATTTACTTGATGATTTCAGTTTACTTTTGTCTCTGTCATCTCTGGGCTAATAAGAAAACACACTTGCGCACACACTAGTTATACAAACTCTTCACAAATATTTTTCTTAGGCACTATGACCATCTGAAAGCTTAACTCAGAGCTGAAGAAAGTTCCTAACTATTAGCATATGCTGTGTTGGGAGCAGGAAGTATGCACACATTGCTGGGGAAATAATATACTGCTCATCAGATTCTGAGTAGTATGGTATTTTGGCACTTTATTCTGTCCCTATGTTATTTTTTATAAATGTTTACTTCTAATGAGGCAGAAAGGGTTAACGCTAATAAGATCTCATTCACTCTAATAATTAGATCAGGTGTCTCATGCTGAACATGATTTGTACATTACTTAATAGTATGGGGGTGACTTCTCCACAATTATGTTGCTGCTTGTTCATTTGTCTATTGCACAAAGCCTTGTATAAAGGTGTTGCCTTTGCCCAAACAATATAAATAAACTGATGCGGCATAACATTCGCTCGGCTTGTGCTTTCTTGCCCAGACATACATGTTGATGCAGCTGCGGACTTGAATACAAGATCATTTGTCTTGGAAAACATACTTGTATTGACATGAATTAATGAGAGATATTTAAAGAAAAAGCGAGGGCATGAAACACTACATTTACAATGGCATTATGTCCGTAGGCAATAAGTATATAACAGTGCCATTCTCTTTATTAAGTTGCTTGTTACTTGTTTAAATATATGAATCCGTAACAGAAATAAAGCAAACTTCAGTATAAAGTACTTGTTATAATACTCTTTTATTTTGTTCTGTTATAGAGATTTGTAGTCCATGGTCTCTCTCGCAGTGCACACTAACAGGCACATTTTTCTTACCTTATATCTTAGCAGGGACCTTACTGCCTCCTTTTTTTTTTTCCTTTTGGCTGTAAAAGAGAGCTTAATTTAAATCGAATATAACCCCCCTGGAGTCAATAGTAATCTAAGTTATCTGAATTGTTGATCTGACATTCTATCTATCTGTTTGCTGGGGTCTTGCCCTGCATAGGACATTAACCTCAGACATATGTTGATGAAGGATCATTGCACGGCTTGGTTTTCAGTGGCCATTTAGTTCTGGTATCCCCCCCCCCAATATGTATACACATACAGTTTTCCAATTCTTTAAATTTGCATTTTTACAAAGATGATGCCCCTTCCCCAGTGCATTATGAGGTCCAAAGAATTAAATAATACCTACATTAGTACAGGGAACCCCAACCTTTTTAACCCGTGAGCCACATTCAAATGTACAAAGAGATGGCGAGCAACACAAACATGAAAAAGTCCATAAAGATGTCAAATATGGGTTGTAGACCCCATACGGACTGGCTGCCTGAAGATGGCTCTGTTTGGCAGTACATTTGGCTGTTATGCAACCAAACTTGGCTCCAAGCTAGAAATTAAAAAATGAGAACCTGCTTTGAGGCCAATGGGAGCAACATCTAAGGGGTTGGTAAGCAAAATATTGCTCACAAGCCACTGGTTGAGGATATCTGTTTGGGGGTCATGCTCAAAGGCAATTTGACAAGTTCTAGTGACTGACATATTTTCGAAGACAAGACCTAGCTAACACCTACATATTATAAGGATATTCAACCCTATGCTTGATTCACAGCTGTATACATTAAATAGTTTTTGAAGATGATCATGAGTTTGAAGAAAAACATTTGCCAGTAATTCCCTGTAAGCAGGGCTGGTGAAATAGGAGGGAATACCTCAGGAAAGGAGACACCTCTTTACTAGACAGAGAATTGAGGCCCATGTTTTCTTTGTATTTCTCATTTCCTAGAGATTTTCCAATCTGTATTTCCTGATGCTAGAATCTGAAGCAAAGCTTTGAAAACATCCCAGTGCACATTTTTCAACTGGCTTCTCCAGAGACTAAACTCTAAACAGTCTCTATGTATTGTAATATGATCTTGTCTGGATGTGATATGGGGTGCAAGCTCTTCATTTTTCAACAGATCGAAACACCTGTTTCATATTAATGCAGATGCTCTAAAACAAAGTGAGCAGGATTGAATGAACTACATAGAACAGTGTTTGTGCAGATACACTGCTTGGAAAGTCAGTATACAAATATGATCCAATAATTGTTTATATGGGCTGATCAGTTTCTCTTCACATTGTTCAGGTGGCTTTATGATAGAACCACAATGTGGGGAAAATGAAATGAACATTAATACAGTAATCCTAGTATTGGCGTGTCCTTATCCTAATCTCTGTACCTCTCTTGCCTTCTTTAATTGGCTGCATCATGTAATTATTAGTGTACTGTTAACGTCCTGTAGTATTTGTGCTACCTTTTCACAAGATCTATCCTGCAAACTGTTTAAAGCAGCATACACTAATAAAAGTATACTTTTTGAAGTGGACACTCAAGGAACATAGTTGTCATCTTCATTTAATATTTAAATTCCAGCCAACTTTATACATCCCATACTACAGAAACAATTCCAAAATTATTTATAGGAAGACTACCATTCGGAAAAAAACAGAGGTGAGCAGTTTGTCATCTCTTTCACGACACGTTTGCCATTCGCATGCAAACAATTAATTATGCCTGCTGCTTGTGGCTTTTGGGTGTAATTATAGTCCGTCAATAATAGATGTGTAACATAAATATAATTCTACATTTTTTAGCAACCACAGAGAATTTTGAAAGAAGCCAATTTAAAATCTTTTTTTTTTTTTTTTTCTTAAAAAATGTACTTTAAAAGAGAGCTCAAAAAGCAGCTATGAGCCAGTGATTAGATACTGGGAAACAGATTCAGGGGCAGATTCACTAAAGGGCGAAGTGGCTAACGCTAGCGACTTTTCACCAGAAATCCATTCAGCAGGGACATCGCCAATTCACTTATAGGTGCAGACAACAATTCGCTAGTGAATGGGGCTGTGTCTAGCGTTCATTCACATTCTATTGACAGGCAACTTTTTGCTGTTGACTTCGCCACCTCAGACCAGATGAAATGCTAAAATTTAGCTACATCTTCAGTCTTACGTCAATTACATCATATCCTGTCTGCCAAAAATGCATTAAAGTTTAAAAAAAATGCCGCTGGCAGCTTTTTCTTTTTTTGCCTGCAAAGTCCTAACAAACTTTTTTTGGCTTAACATTTTTTCCCAGACATTTGAGAACATATGGAGCATTTATTTTACAGTGGGCTCTACATAGAAAGTGATATGATAACCACATGTATAAATGCATGAAATGTAAAATTGTTGCACCATTTGCTTGCACTAACAGCATCCAACATATTATCAAGGCTTCAGGCCTATTGACAGCTGTAGTCCCACAACATAAGGCTTAGATTGTTAAGGAAAATGGCACATGGTGCATTCAGTGCCATCATTTTTCAGCCTGTCATTTACTTGAATGGAATCTGCCTGTCACTGCTACTGCTGTCATCGTGCTTGAACCTTTAGGGCACATTTAAATAAAACATTGTATTGTTCCACTCATACAAATGTGCTACTTTATACTGCTCCAAACTATATTTCATACATGTTTAATTAGCTGATAACCGAATAAAAGGACAAATAAAATGTGCAGTCCATTATTCATATATTAAACATTTCAACTTCCATTAGGTCCATGTGCAGCTGTTTGCTAGCAGTAAAATATTGGAACCTTTTTAATTGTTGCTTTATATTTGTTTTGTTCCCATAGTAATGCTCAATTTCTTTTGTATTAAAGGTTGCCATAAAATCTATTCGTAAAGACAAAATCAGAGATGAGCAAGATATGGTTCACATCAGAAGAGAAATTGAGATCATGTCATCACTCAACCACCCGCATATCATAAGAATTTATGAAGGTAAATTTATGTGGATATCACTGAAAGCAATATTTGTGTGGTCCAGCATTTAAACTCCATATTGAAGTCTTTTCCAGCATTCTATATTTGTGTGGGATGGAACACAATGCATTATGACATTAAACAAATAAAGATGTTTATTTCTATGGAGTGCATCCAGACAACTTAATGTGTTTTACTCTAGAGATGCAACATCTGAAAATTCATTCTGTTTTATTACTAACAGTTATAAGGCTTAGAAGCAGCCCTGCTTTATGCTTCATGAGACATTAAGTGCATTCATCTCTAACAGTTTTAAGCAGCTATTGTCTATGGTGGCCATACACCGAACAAGATTGGACAGTTTTGCAGACTTTTTGTCTTTTTGTTCATCCATTGCTACATGTTGTAGGCCTAAATAATAGACAACTTTTATCAACTTTACTGATTAGCTATTGGATGGCACTCCCACCTGTACCTGTGTATTTGGGATAGGCATTAGGAGATCCAAAAATGACAAATGCCACACCTCCCCTTGATTCCATTAAGATCCTCTGAAGAGTAATTTTAATTTAAAAGTGGGATGCAATGTTATTTGCAGAAAATAAATATTGGGCATAAAACACAGTACTAAAGTAAAAATAAATTGGGTAAACTGGGATTTACCAAGTTTAAGAAATGGTCCAGGTGCACCAAACCCAGACCCTCAGAAAAGGCTATGTAAAAGAACGTATATCTCAACCACAAAGATGTAGATTCAAGCAGTCAAAAACCATGGATCTCACCAAAAATTTAGTTAAAAACAAAGTTTGTTTTTAGTGCCTGCCCCATTTTGTGCTTGAGGTGCTAAGTTATTTAGGCAGAAAGGCATCATATGTTTTTACTGTTAGCATTAACAAACCAATGTCCTGTAGGGGATGCTCTAAGAGCTTCCGTAAAGAGGCTTCTGCAGTCAATGGCCCCATGGTAGAGGGGCTTTCTTTAAAAATCGGTTGTCTAAAATAAAAAGGTATACATCTTCAAAATATACTTTATTTGCATTTTAACATCTGCCATATTAACTCCAGTATTCTGTATTTCATTTTATGTATAAATTGGGCAGTTTGGTTTATTCATTTTTGTATATTAAACTTGAAATTGTTTTGTTTTTGTAGTTATAAATATGCAGGCTTGAGCATTTAGTTTCATTAAATAGGGAATGGAGATAACATTGTAACCAATTGTCCCAAAGTAACCTGAAGCTATTCAGTCTGTTAGACTGCCAAGAAATTCAAACTACAGCACCAGATGGGAAGGGGAAACAAATTCAGAGGAACTGCATAAGTATCATCAAGAGTTTTCCATTTAGTTTACGTGAGACAACCCCCTACCCGCAGAGGATACTAAAAGTCAAGAAGAGGCAGGAGTGTGTAATAAGTGGTGTATTGTACAGTTTAGGCCAAGTTTACTCAAAAAAACTGAAAAAAGGGCCCAGACAAGAAATCTGCAGAAGAATGCCTAGGCACAAAAATAAAAAGAAACATGCAATGCAATAATCACCAAAATACACACCCTTGCTCATAGACAAAGCTGCCAAGTAGAAACACCAAGTGGGGATTTCCTTTTACTCTGGAGGGAAAATAAAAAAGGCTAAAAGAATCCTTTAGAATGTCAGGCAGATTCTTTAAGAAATCTGAAAAATTTGCATTTCTTCAAAATATTATGTCTCCATTTCAAGAGCATTATTATTGGTGCACCTGATGAATCGTGGCACAAGCTGCGATTCCTTGAAAATTCTAGCTGACAGCCACTCCAATAAATGTTTTAGGGAAGAGTTTTTGTGATGTTTTCTGTTCAAGCGCCCTTTTGAGGGCTAACATTTGGTTTGATCCACCCTAACTAACTGATGTATCAGTCATTAAGCCAAAGTTCCAAGAATATCGGGGTAGCAACTATTTTAACCTCAAATCTCACACTAAATGACCTTAATTTTTAAGTCTTCAGGATTTTGAAGAACAAATAGTTAATTCTCTAAATCTCACCCTAAATAGTCTTTAAGCTGGTCCTTCACAGCCCCTGCTCCAGGCAACCCAAGATGAGCCCCAAAGTCTGGGAAGCTCTACTTTAAGGATTATTTCCTCATGCATGTTAATTCATTTAATCATGATGATGATGTTTGATGCCATCTTAAAGGGGATTTAAGCTCTTTTTTCCCTATATGGTGCATGTTTCAGCATCTAAACAGCACAAAAAGAGACATGTTGTACATGACAGTAAGTCAATATACAAGTGTAAACATTTATAGGAGAGCACAGCTTGTAGCTAGAATCCATGGGTTTAGCCTCCAAGCACATAAACTTGCACACTTAATGGAATCTGAAGTGAGCTACTTTTAAATAGAGGTATTGAAAAAGAAATGTAAACAGAATGCCATTTTTTGCTAATGATGCTTCATTGAACGAACATAGTTCCAGTCTTCCTCTGTGCAGGAAGGGGTAATTATGAATAGTCATTGCCATACAGAGGGAGCATAGCAGACTCGGCTCAGTATTCTGAAATGCTGTTTCTCCTTGCAGATGTAAAAAGTGGGATAGTTGTTACATTATTATCTTTACTGCATGTTTTATTTAAAAAATCATGTACATTATTATGGAGATGTTTCCAACTTTGATTAAATACAAAGGGGTATGTCCTTTAGCATGACCCACTGTTCCCTTTTACAGTGAGGCTTCCAAGATGACGGCAGTGCCATTCTATCCGATTGTTTTCATTCTGTTGCATTTCCTTGCCTGGCTAAAGACACAGTACTTGGACATTCCTAACGGAATCAAATCAGGCAATTTGAAATGATGCTGATTATCTCTAATCTATTTTCAGAATTGTTGCTTTTTGTTGGTGTTACTTAACCAGTATTTTGTACTTTAGACCTAAAGTAGCAGGAATACATATTGATTACAAAATAATTCTATATATATATATATATATCCATGTTTAAATATTTATATATTACCATAAGTGATGGTGCTGCATGGTACAAAATGGCTTTTAATGTACAAACCCTCTACAAACTTTTCTGTACAAGGGATGATATAGAAAACATTGTTGCGTCAATCAACCTTCCTTGAGAAATGCCTTGCTGTCATGTTGGATTCAATTGCCTGGGTATTCCTTGTGCCCACTAGTAATGTGATGCAACATGGTGGGACACTGGCCTAAACCACAAGGTTAGAAATATGACCTTTTTAATTAATGTTTAATATACATAGGTGTAAAGCAAATAATGTCTCATCAGTGTTATCTATTTTGGAAAATAATTGATTGCTGATTGGTTCCTATCCTACAGTACAGTGTACAGAGTAGTGATGGGTGAATCTGACCCATTTCACTTCGGCAAAAATTTGAGAAATGTCGAAAAATTTGCCAAATTCATTGAAGTCTATGGGTGACAATTTTTTTCACTCATTGAAGTCTGTGTGTCTTTTTGATGCGAATCCTGGTGAAAAATGTCTCCCCTACATAGCCTGGTAATGGAGGCAGCAGTGGGACAAATGGGCAGTACTATTTGTGTGTTTAAAGAAATTCTCAATAAATCAGCCCGAAACACTAAAGCACACATCCTTGCTTTTGACACAGTATGTCTCCTTTAAAAAATTCAGCACCCCAAACCCATTTGTCAGATGTCTTTGTTTTCTACTCACAGTAAAATTTATCTTTTTTTTTATTTAATAAAATGATGTGCCACAGTGACAAAATGTCATGTCTAGTGCTCAGAAGACTCAAATTTTCAGGTCATGTACTGTATTCCTTTTCAGTACCTACTGCTTTTAGTTTATAAAAAATATTAGATTGGTTTTACAAATTGTGCGAGTTATAATATATTCCCAGTGAGAATACTGTAATGAGATGACCCTACATTGGAAATTGAATGTAAAAAAAAATAATGAAATTCTAGAAGGGCTCTTAATTTAGATCAAGGATGAATAATTCTGGCATTGTTTGTATCTCTCAATTAAGACCATGTTTCTAATTAATTTCCTCTCTTGCTGAGCTGTGACGTCAAGAGCAGTAACACTTCTGCTTGTTTGCAAATGAGAGTCTTGTCAAGCAAGAAGCAGCAACTGGCATGGAGTCAAGAACAAAATGACCTGGGTTTTCCACTGTTACATTCCAGCCACCTTAGGTTTCCTCATATCATTATTTTGCACCTATCTAATTAGCTTATTAAAGCACATTAAGAAACATTCTGAAGCCTTGAATTCCAACAGTAAATCACTCTATTCATTGTGGATTGATTTAACAGCTAACATAAAAAATAGAAATGAGAACAGAGACCACTTTCCTATGCAGAGACAAAACATTGTGCTTAGTAAGCACATTAAGATTTGTTGTTTCAGCCTTCTAGATGTTAACCGAGTAGGTTGTTTCTCCAAGGCTGACTTGTAACTGCAAATCAACCAAATAACAAGTGGCACGTTTTCTCTGATAGCTTTATAATGCAGCCATCGTTGGAACATCAAACATATGACAGGCCATATGATGGAAAGGCTGAGACCAATTTGCTTTTAAACTGTCTTAGGTTGCATTCAAAGAGGTTTCAACCAACCAACTTTTATTAATGATAGAACTGAGAAATGCAAAAAGATTTGGTGGTGTACCTAAATCAACCCCTAAATGTTTATTGCCAGCTTGGTTAAATGGTGAGATCTGATTTGTAGCCTTGCAGCGCATTTGTTTTTTAAATGGGGACAGTGACTGCAAATTATTCAAAAACTATTAAAAAAGAATAATTATTAATCAAAAGTTGCTTTGAATTAGCCATTCTATAACATACTAAAAGTTAACTTAAATGTGAACCACCCTGAAACATAACATAGCTGCTACTTGGCAGCCATCTTCCCATGTTAATGGGAAAATAATGTAACTTTAAGAATTGCTTGATTCTATATATATATATATATATATATATATATATATATATATATATATATATATATATATATATATATATATATATATATATATATATATATATATATATATATATATATATATATATATATATATATATATATAAACAAAAAAAAATTATATACTCTGCTGCTTAAACACAATGCAATCCTGTACTTATTTTTTTATGGACAGGAGAGTTGTTTCGCCTTGCTGTAATTTCCCATTGCCACTTCAGACGATCAAGCCTACATCAAGTTAATGAGCCACCTAACATGAGAAAACAAGAATACAAACTGACCACTTATGGGGGGGAATATAATAAGTTTCTACTGAAAATCTACAGTGTATATATATAATGTGTGCAGGGTAGCCATCAGAGGGGGACAGGGGGAGAGTTTTAGGGGGCCCCAAGGGTAAGGGGTCATGCCACACTTACTTGATTAGCTGTGCCCCCATCTTTCTGAGAGCTGCTGAAGGCATGGACGTTTATGGGGCCTTGGCCACCAATTTTCTTATAATGTGGGGGGGGGGGCTGGCCACCAATATTTTTTAATGAGGGGGGCCCTAGCCACAAATGTTTTTTTATGGGGGGCCCTGACCACCAATATCTTTTTATTTTTTATTAACATGTGGGAACCCTAGCCACCAATATTTCTTTTGTTTTTTTTTTTTACTGTGTGGTGGGGAGGGCGGACCTGTGGGTGGGGCTTGCAGTGGGCGCAGCCCAGGGGGCCCAGGAAATTTTGTTGTATGGGGCCCTGCGATTTCTGATGGCGGTCCTGAATGTGTGTGTTTTAAACTGAGGGAATCACTTTAAGATTGCCATTTTAACTATGCTTAAAATATAGTGATTATCCAAAAGTACAGTTAAATAAAAGCTCCTTTAAGGGGCCATTTACTTGATAAAGATAATTATTCCTGGGTTGCATCTGCAAATTTGAACCAGCCTTTGAGTTGCAAAGAAGGCTCAAGTTTGCTGTTGGCTAAGGAATCCCTGACTAAAATTTGTTTCTCATTATGACCTGATAACCAAGTTTTGGAAATGGAATATATGGGTTTGTTGATAGTCTCTGATCTAGTGTACATAAAACTAATTGTAGCTTTGTCTTGATAGGTTGATCTTTTAAATAAAGAGTCTCTGTGGAAAGGTAGTTCTGTCTGCAGTTGTTCATAGAGCAATAAAATACCAATACAGGGGGCATGGAAAGACAGCAGATGGAAGGAATGTCAGCATACTGGAACTAATTTATATGATTACTCAAACTGAGAGGGAAAGTATAGGGAATATTCCAGCTGGGCCAAAACTTTGCCCCTTTTAAACCTCCTATTTAGGACTTTCAAAAGCAGATAATGCAGTGTAGTTAAATTTGTTGCAGATATCTACATGTTGTGGTCATATACATATCTGCCAACAGTTCCTATTTTGAAAGGGGTTGTTATAAATGTAATAATAGAGTTAAGTGGCAGCCTTATGGACGCATATGGTTGTAGTGGTTTTGTTTGACCAAAAATGACAGCAGGTATGCATATTTAAAGAGAAGCATGAGTGGTTTACGTGAATTTAAAATAAATGAAGCCTGACCTGAATGTTTAAGCATACCCTCACTGAAAAGAGCTGGAAAATAAAGTCTCATCTGTCTTTTCTCTTTCCACTGCTGAGATGGAAACACTTTCTTTGCTTCGTTGCGTCGAAATGTGAGCTGCACTACACCTTAGGGGAAATAAATATACATAGAAGGGCTTTGGCCCATTGTGTTAGTGTTTGGTTATGGATTCTACCACAAAAATTTAATTGTTAGGTTTTATTGTTCACAAATATCTTACCCTGCATTATAGACTGTTAACTGACAATTGCACTCCCAACCATAACTCTGTAATTGCATTTATAGAGATTGCTGCCATTCAGAGCAATAAAACCAGTATTTTTTCTGACATTTAATAATAACCTACTACAAAATTATTGCTAGAATATGATAGAAACTGACCACCATCTTACACTGCAAAACCAAACTTCTTGTTGGCATCCTACCAACAGCAAACAAAAACTGAACACTTCCGCCTGGGAAAGTCATCATCTTAAATCTTGAAAAAAAAAAGATGAATGGCTATGAATGAAGTAATCCACACAGAGACCTCTCGGCCACACTGAGAAGAAGAACATTCTGGGTTATCTTTCTGCTTCCTTTCATTTTCTTGACTTGGCTGCAAATCAAGTGTGGGAATGTAATGCTAAAGTTTGGCATGTTGGGCATGAGAAATATTAACATGAAATATTACGTCTCCTGCTGGGAATTCTAAGATGTCCTTGTTTAATATTAAAACAAAATGTCAAAGACACAGTGACAGTTATTTCACCCTAATGTTTTACTGTATTGTTTTATTATTCTCACCATCACAGGGAAATTTAAATGTTTTACCTTTTTGTCATAAGTATACATCAGTGCCTGACCTCTTACATATGAATAGGGGTGATATCAGCCAACAAAGCTCTAGCAACTAGTGAAAAGCCTTTCCAGAGGAGAAGACTGTTTTAGCAGCAAATAGAAAACCAACTTCATATTCAAACCCTTATCTCCAAAGGTAATAAAAGGCACTAAGTTTGCCCAGGTGCATTAAACATAGCAACCAAGATGAGGTGACAAATGTTTCCTGCTGATTGGTTGACACAGGACATAATATTAGACCTATAAAACCTGTTATTCTATTTGGAAAGAGATAGTTACATATTTAAATCAGGTTGAAAAAAGACAAAGTCCATCAAGTTCAACCCCTCCAAATGAAAACCCAGCATCCATACACACACCCTCCATATTTTCACACATAAACAAACAGAGATATTGGACAGATTGGTGCCATATAAAGGTTATCCAGAATGCTCAGGACCTGGCGTTTTCTGGATAAGGGATCTTTACGTAATTTGGATCTCCCTACTTTACGTCTACTAAAAAATAATTGACACATGAATTAAACCCAATAAGATTGTTTTGACTACAATAAGGATTAACCCTTTAAGTGCCAGCAGAATTTCACATTTTGGTTACGCGAAATGCCAGCCGTTTTTGAAACATTTTGTGCTCTCTCACTTTAGGGGCATTTTCTGAGGGGAAACCTATAGTTTACCTAGGAAAACTATACATTGTTTTTTTCGGTAGAAACTGAGCTTTCTAAATCTGCCTGAGTTTTCATGTATTTACACATGTGCAAAAAAATTTATAGTGCTAAATACCAAAAAAAAATTAAAAATTACCATTTTTCATCGTATATCAATTTATACCAGAAAAATATTTCATTTTACGGATGAAAATCCAACTGATTTGGAAAGCCTTATATCTCTCGAACGTGCCAATACCAGATATGTATAGTTTTAGGGAGATTTAGGATTTCTGTACAGCAAAAACTCCCGGCAGTATATTACCAAATTTTGAAAGCACTAAGGCAGAAAACGGCATGCTTTAGATTCCAAGGCAAAAAATCCTGAAACCGTAGGTTTATCTCAGAAAACCATACATTTTTGAAAAGTACACATTCTGCCGATTACAAAATGGGTAACTATGTCTCTCTACTCCCAACTACCAAACATAAAAGCTTGTCTGAACATAGCGGTTTTTCAACAAAAAAATTCAAAATTCTGAAAAATCATTTCAAAGGTTTTATTTTGCTGCTCCGCATATCCCAAACTATATTAGGTACCAAGAAAAAGCATCTGAAATATGATTGCCAGGGGTCCACTGAACAATTTGATACCCATTATGCATAGGTTTACCAAAGTATCTGGCATTTAGAGACACCAATATGTAGTTAGCACATCCAAATTGTTCAGGACTTTACTTCAGCTACTGAGAAATCAACACATTGACTGCATTTTTTGTGGGGTAAAAACACAGAAATATATGTTTACCCCCCAAACCCATATATTTTTGGAAAGTACACATTCTACTGAATCTAAAATGGGTACCCATGCCTTTCTGCTCCAAACTACTGAGTCGCAAGGCTTTCCCAAAATTGTCGGTTTTGGTGAAATATCTGAAAATTTCCTCAAACCTTCAACTTCCCAGCACCATATCACCCATGTATCATTACGTACTAAGAAAAAGCACCCTAAATATGATTGCCAGGGTTCCTCTGAACATTTTGGTGGTCATTGTTCATAAGTTTACCAAAGTATCTGGCATTTAGAGGCCCCAAAATGAAGTTAGCGCATACAAACAGTCCCGTGGGTAACTTCAGCTAATGAAAAATCAACACATTGACTGCATTTTTGTGGGGTAAAAACACAGAAATATATGTTTACCCCCCAAAACCCATATATTTTTGGAAAGTACACATTCTACAGAATCTAAAATGGGTACCCATGCCTTTCTGCTCCAAACTACTGAGTCGCAAGGCTTTCCCAAAATTGTCGGTTTTGGTGAAATATCTCAAAATTGCCTCAAAGCTTCAACTTCTCAGCACCATATCATCCATGTATCGTTATGCACCAAGAAAAAGCACCCTAAATATGATTGCCAGGGTTCCTCCGAACAGTTTGGTGGCCATTGTTCATAGGTTTACCAAAGTATCTGGCATTTAGAGGCCCCAAAATGAAGTTAGCGCATACAAACAGTCCCGTGGGTAACTTCAGCTAATGAAAAATCAACACATTGACTGCATTTTTGTGGGGTAAAAACACAGAAATATATGTTTACCCCCCAAACCCATATATTTTTGGAAAGTACACATTCTACTGAATCTAAAATGGGTACCCATGCCTTTCTGCTCCAAACGACTGAGTCGCAAGGCTTTCCCAAAGTTGTCGGTTTTGGTGAAATATCTGAAAATTGCCTCAAAGCTTCAACTTCCCAGCACCATATCACCCATGTGTCATTACGTACTAAGAAAAAGCACCCTAAATATGATTGCCAGGGTTCCTCCGAACAGTTTGGTGGCCATTGTTCATACGTTTACCAAAGTATCTGGCATTTAGAGGCCCCAAAATGAAGTTAGCGCATACAAACAGTCCCGTGGGTAACTTCAGCTAATGAAAAATCAACACATTGACTGCATTTTTGTGGGGTAAAAACACAGAAATATATGTTTACCCCCCAAAACCCATATATTTTTGGAAAGTACACATTCTACCGAATCTAAAATGGGTACCCATGCCTTTCTGCTCCAAACTACTGAGTCGCAAGGCTTTCCCACAATTGTCGGTTTTGGTGAAATATCTGAAAATTGCCTCAAAGCTTCAACTTCCCAGCACCATATCACCCATGTATCGTTACGCACCAAGAAAAAGCACCCTAAAATATGATTGCCAGGGTTCCTCCAAACAGTTTGGTGGCCATTGTTCATAGGTTTATCAAAGTATCTGGCATTTAGAGGCCTCAAAATGAAGTTAGCGCATACAAATAGTCCTGTGGGTAACTTCATCTAATGAAAAATCAACACATTGACTGCATTTTTGTGGGGTAAAAACACAGAAATATATGTTTACCCCCCAAACCCATACAGTTTTGGAAAGTACACATTCTACTGAATCTAAAATGGGTACCCATGCCTTTCTGCTCCAAACTACTGAGTCGCAAGGCTTTCCCAAAGTTGTCGGTTTTGGTGAAATATCTGAAAATTGCCTCAAAGCTTCAACTTCCCAGCACCATATCACCCATGTGTCATTACGTACTAAGAAAAAGCACCCTAAATAGGATTGCCAGGGTTCCTCCGAACAGTTTGGTGGCCATTGTTCATAAGTTTACCAAAGTATCTGGCATTTAGAGGCCCCAAAATAAAGTTAGCGCATACAAACAGTCCCGTGGGTAACTTCAGCTAATGAAAAATCAACACATTGACTGCATTTTTGTGGGGTAAAAACACAGAAATATATGTTTACCCCCCAAAACCCATATATTTTTGGAAAGTACACATTCTACAGAATCTAAAATGGGTACCCATGCCTTTCTGCTCCAAACTACTGAGTCGCAAGGCTTTCCCACAATTGTCGGTTTTGGTGAAATATCTGAAAATTGCCTCAAAGCTTCAACTTCCCAGCACCATATCACCCATGTGTCATTACGTACTAAGAAAAAGCACCCTAAATATGATTGCCAGGGTTCCTCCGAACAGTTTGGTGGCCATTGTTCATAGGTTTACCAAAGTATCTGGCATTTAGAGGCCCCAAAATGAAGTTAGCGCATACAAACAGTCCCGTGGGTAACTTCAGCTAATGAAAAATCAACACATTGACTGCATTTTTGTGGGGTAAAAACACAGAAATATATGTTTACCCCCCAACCCCATATATTTTTGGAAAGTACACATTCTACAGAATCTAAAATGGGTACCCATGCCTTTCTGCTCCAAACTACTGAGTCGCAAGGCTTTGCCAAATTTGGCGGTTTTGGTGAAATATCTGGAAACTGCCTCAAAGCTTCAACTTTCCAGCATCGTATTGTCCATGTATCATTACCAGCATAAAGCATCCTAAATATAAACATATGGGTCTACTAAACAGTTTGATGCCCAATGTGCATAGATATACCAAACTATGTGGCGCACAGAGACCCCCAAATGACAATATGTATAGACATTTTCACTGCTGACGCTCTGGCTGCTGCAATATGAGCACCTGGAGTGTGTATTATGCGACATTAGACCCCCCTAACAGTACAGAGACCCCAGAAAACCATATATTTTCAGAAAGTACACATTCTGACGAATCCAATATGGGTAAATAAGTGTTTCTACTGCAAACTGCCAAACTGCAAAGCAATGCTGAACATAACGGTTTTTATCAAATTTCTGAAAATCGTCACAAAGCTTGAATTCTACCCCATTATATGCCACACATTTCGTAACGTATCAGCATAAAACATCCTAAATATGAACGCCAGGGGTCTACTGAACACTTTGATGCCCAGTATGCATAGATATACCAAACTATGTGGCGTACAGAGACCCCCAAATGACAATAGTGTATATACATTTTCACGGCTGACGCGCTGGCTGCTGCAATATGAGCACCTGGTGTGTGTATTATGCGACATTAGACCCCCCTAACAGTACAGAGACCCCAGAAAACCATATATTTTCAGAAAGTACACATTCTGACGAATCCAATATGGGTAAATAAGTGTTTCTACTGCAAACTGCCAAACTGCAAAGCAATGCTGAACATAACGGTTTTTATCAAATTTCTGAAAATCGTCACAAAGCTTGAATTTTACCCCATTATATGCCCCACATTTCGTAACGTATCAGCATAAAACATCCTAAATATGAACGCCAGGGGTCTACTGAACACTTTGATGCCCAATATGCATAGATATACCAAACTATGTGGCGCACAGAGACCCCCAAATGGATATATAGTAGATAAAATTTACAAGGCAAAAGAAAATAAGGCAGTAAAGAGTGAAATGCAAAAAAATCCAATAAAACCACAAAAATCAATGTTTTTTTTCCAGACTAGCGTTATCGGCCGTCAGAATCACAGTTTGAATATTTTAGCTGGGCCAAACAGGTTATACGGCTAGAAACAAGTGAACACAACATACGCAGAGCTGAAAATGCAATAAAATGGCTAAAAATTCAATAAAATGGCTAAAAATGCACCAAAATACCCAAAATTGCAATATAATCACCGAAATAACATAAAAAAGATATTGCACAGTACGGTTAGCGAATACGCTATTCGTAATGGCAATAAAACATTTTTTTCAGCCAAAAAAAGAGACGATGCGATAAGAAAAAAAAAAAAAAAAGCCACAATGCCATGTATGTGCGTGTGCGTGTGTACAAATGGTAAATTACATGTTATGTGCGCGTGTGTGCGTGTGCACGTGTGTGTAAGTGCAGTGAGTGTAAGTGACCCCCCCAATCCCCAAAAATGTATGTGTAAGTGTGTGTAAGTGTGAATCTAAGTGTGTATTACTGTAATAAGTGTGTGTTGGTGTGTTAGTGTGTGTAATTGTTGCACTAACCTGAAAAAGTCGCTGTAGACTGTTGCACACGATCAGGAAGACTCCCTGGAAGAAATCTGCGACGTCCTCTGTGTTCCTGTGCTGTGGGGGCGGAGATCTCCAGCGCCGTGCAGTCTGCAGCAGCAGGACACGTAAGTAGCACGTGCCTGCTGCTGTTTTTGGGCCCCTGGGCGATCGCGCCCCAGGGGCCACTTGATCCCCTGCTCTGCTCGTTGCCTAGGGGCAGGGGATCGAGCAGGAACGGAGCGAGCGGCTCTAACAGCCGCTCCTCCGCTCCTGAACCCGGAAGTGCTGCAGAACGTAGAATCTACGTTCTGTGGCATTTCAAGTTACTTTTCCACAGAACGTAGATTCTACGTTCTGTGGCACTTAAAGGGTTAATTATATTGTAGTTAGCATCACGTACAAGGCACTTTTTTTTATTTTTCAGCGGAAAAGTAATTAACTTTTAATTATTTGCTTAAAGCTGAGTCTTTGGGAAATGGCCATCCCGTAATTCAGAGCTTTCAATAACAGGTTTCCATATAATCCCATACCTGTAGTATATTTTAGAATAGGAATCCAATTTTTTTAGTGTTTGTGCAGAGAACTTCATTCACATATAGATACATATAATATTGGTATTATTATGGTCCTTTTAACGACTTTTGTGAAACGCTGCATTCAAGAAAGGAATATTATCATTATTGGGATTTTGTTGTTCAAGTGAGTTGTCTTATGTACTGTACTGTAAAGAATAGCATATTCGCTCAATGCAGCATGATCTATCAGGTTCTGTCATATACCGTGTATGTGTGCTCAGACATGGGGAAATTGAATTGATGTCAGAGCACAGGACTCTGTCAGCTGATAAAGCTGTAGGGAATGTAGACAGCTCATATCCCTTCTTTTTCATCAGTCACAAAAAAAAATATTGCCTGTTCATTCCCTTATTTGTCTAGCACTGGCTGCTAAATATCCTGACCTACTGAGGAGTCTGCTAACTGCTTATAGTCTAAAGCTGGCCATAGACGCAAAGATCTGATCTTACGAATCGAGGATTCATACGATTTTCGGAACGTGTGTGGAGAGTCCTGACATTTTTCGTCCGGCGGAGATCGGTCGTTTGGTCGATCGGACAGGCTAGAAAATTTCTGTCGGTTGCCGATAATATCTCTGCGTGTATTGCCGATCGTACGATTTTCAGTGGGAGACTGACACTAGCTTTGGTTGGACATAGATATCGTACGATTGCTGTCAGGGGCAGAACATTGCTGATCTGTTCTTTTACTAATCTGACTGGTAAGACTTTGATCTGAATGGTTAGTGGCGGGTCGGGAGATGGGAAAGTCCGATCGTACGATGATTCATACGATCGGATCTTTGCATCTATGGCCAGCTTTAAACATGTGAGTGTGATATTCTGAGTTGGTATCCCAATGATGCAAACAAATATAACCGTACTTGGCAAATAATTGAAGGTGCTTGTAATATTTAAAGGGTGATTCTCAGGCTTTTTTTTTATTTGTAATGCACCAGAGTGAAGGAAATGGTGAAACCGTGATGTAGAGATGCAGTAAACATGTTTTTTTTGGCAGTTTTTTTATGATTAAAAACGAAAATTAATTTCTCAAATTGTCAATGTTTTTAATGAAAAGTGTTTGCACAGAAACAATAAAGTGAAACTATGCATGGGTGTTTAAACAATTCTACCCACAATTTGAGTAGAATGATGGCTTCCAGCTTTTACACACTGCCTCCTGAACAACTACCTTCAGCCTCATCACAGGTACACCTAAGGCCAGGCATACTGTAGGTCAACAAAAGTAACCTACGGTACCTCTCCTTCATATTGGCTAAAGAGAGTCTCCTGAAACCACATAAACTGAAACTATGGCACAGGTAGCACTTTGTCAGGTGTTGTGCTGTCAGGTAGAAGTAAAAACCCTCTACCCATTCCCATCACTTCCTGATTTAAAATAAAGTTTAAATATCTGCCTTTGACACCATCCCCTGCCACAAGAAAATAATTTGGCTTCTTTTTTTGATTGAAGTTGTGTTCCGAGATGTTTGCCACTGGCTTAAGGCCATAGTATTAACACATCAATTAATGAAAAGTATACATTGAACCTTTGGAAAATAATTCTAACTATATCTAATAATATTCCCTTTACATGAATATTAATTAAAGGGACCTGTCAACCAAAAAAAAAAAAATATTCCAAATCCTATTTTATAGGAAAATTAACTTTAATTAACTGTATAAATTATTTGAATCTTGCTGAGATTTTTAAATATTTACATCAGCTATGAATATGTTCATAAAAAAAATAGAATTTGGATTTCATTTTTAATTTGGGTGACAGGTCCACTGTAAAGGATAATATTTCTCAGTGATTTTTGCAGACTTGTCTTTACTCACTAATGCAACCACACATTTATGCAGCTCACCCGAACCTTTACTAAAAGTCTCTCTCTCTCTCTCTCTCTCTCTCTCCTTTTCTTTTTTTTTTTTTTTTTTTTTTTTGATGCAGTTTTTGAAAATAAGGACAAAATTGTGATCATAATGGAATATGCAAGCAAAGGCGAGCTGTATGATTATATCAGCGAGAGACGAAGACTGAGCGAAAGGGAAACCAGACACTTCTTTCGTCAGATTGTCTCTGCTGTGCACTACTGCCATAAGGTGAGAAGAATGATGGCTGCTTAAATGTTTTGCTTGAGTTCTCCGATTCCTGAGCTTTTTTAACTGTAACACTTTTTCCCACTAGCTCATATTTGTGTGTGCTCCTATCTTGTACATATTGAGGAATATGTATCTTGTGCTTTACCTTGCAGTTCATTTATACTGACTGGTTATGGATTCTAAAAACAGCAGCAGTTTTGTGTGTAATTTTCTGCATCATATTAGGGATGTTTAGTTTGAAACTTTAAGCAGAATGTACTGCCATGATGTAACGGGCCTGGGTATTGACTACAAGCACAAGAATTTGGAATGATTACTTTTCTCTATGAAGCACGCAGCAGCCCAACTTGCTAAAGCACTTTTAGTAAGTAATTAGTAGGACTCTTAATTCCTGTCTGCAGTAGCTTTGTAAGTAGGAATATTTGATATTTAGTCATAGGATTGACACAGCTGCAATTTTAGAAACGTTCAGTATCCTTTAGTATTTCCAGCCATTTTGGTTTAGGGAAACAAAACCTTTAGCTGCTTTCAACTGCTAAATATTTGCTCACCCAATAAAAACGAAAAGACAGGAGCTGAAATAGATAAGTTGTCTGGGCAAATTTTTAGTGTCTTGCCGATATGGACAGTGGCACATGGAAAGATTTGTTGCCACAATGTTTTATATGCGGCTGCAATAAATCTCATAAAAATGCCTCTCCATTGCCGGTAATTTAAATTGCTGGTGGTATGCCCAACTGAGCACTAATTCGCCCTACAAACGTCCAGAGGAAACTTCGACAACTTGGCAATCAGTTGGACATACTGCCAGCAATTCCTATTACCGGCAATGGAGAGGCATTTTTTGGGAGATTTGTCGACTGTAGCTGAGTCTAAAAAATTGCGGGCGACAAATCATCCCGTGTGCCACTGCCATTTATAATAAGTGCACAGAAAGACTCGTGTATGTTTTTATTGAACAGATATTTTTTTGCTGCTGACCTTTTGTACGAGAATGTTTTAGCCACCTTTCAAAAAGATAGTGGATTTTCTTCCAAAGAGGAATGAAAAATAAAATATTTGCTGCATCTAAAGATTCAGCTAAAATTAGGTCCATTACAGTATGGGTTGTCGGACAAATATTTTCCTTTAGCTGTTAACACTCACATGCACATACACATAGCAGAATTGTGTCTCTGGAGTAAGGAGGAGGCCACTGAAAATATTCTATGTTATATAAACTAACCTCCCTAGTGAATGCTGTAGCACATGGAAATGATTAGTTGTGACTGGTTGATTAGAGAAGTGCCCCCTGCCAAGACATTTCACTTAACTGAGGCCACAAATAGAAGCACACTCGGTTTTAGCACTACATCTTTCTGGAGCACAAATCTTATTTAGTTGGTGGGTGGTAACGGATGAGTTAAAATCATAGAATACAATAAGACCAAAGAAATTGCAACTGTATTCTCAGAGGGAAAATATTTTGTTTAAAACACATGAAGCTGAGTTTAATGAAATAGAACATTCTTTCAGCCATGGAGCATACGTTTCTTAAAAGTTTATATCAAGCTAAAGAGGCACCAGAATGGTATTAATTTTGTTTTTAAAGCCCTTGGCGCTCAGCTCAGTAAAACCTTTTCAGCACAAAGCTGAGGAGGGGAGGTGAAACAAGGTACCCAAAGAATCCCCTCTTGTTTCCTATGTTTTGTAGGAGGATGGATTCCATTCATTTTTGTCCCAACCACATAGCTAGTGACTAATAGCCTTTTGCTATTCTTTAGCCTCGTAATGGTCTGGTGGATAAATAAAACCTAAAGTATAAACTCTATATATAGAACACTTTTTTTTTACAATTTTTTTCTTTTCTTTTTTAGAATGGTGTTGTACATAGAGATTTAAAACTGGAGAATATTCTTCTTGATGAAAACGGCAACATAAAGGTATGCTGTGTTTTCTATTTCTGTTTTGAATTTCCAAGCCTTTCCTGATTTAGACCTTTAAATAAAAATATTAATTTATTGTTTTACTTGGCTCAGTTGCATGCCTAGTACTGGGCCCCACAGCAAATATAGGGTGTCATACACTTTGGGAATTCTTCATAATCATAAACTGCTCAATAGCCAGTGCCCTGCTGAGCCCCCTATACCCCATGGGGCCCGGGCAATCACTGTCTGCTGGACTCAAATATTGGGTTTTCTAGTTGATTAAAGTGGAATGGTGCTTCAAGCTTTTGTATTTCACAGGAGTAGGGCTAAATAGACTTCTGTGCCAACCATCATCCATTTAATATTACATGACCATGCGTTATAATCAGGCATATAATATTAGAGATCAGGCTTATAGATAATATCTTTACTGAAGTTAGTTATATAATGGTAAGAGTTTTACTTACTGAAACATCCCACAGACATACACAGACCCTTCTCTATCTGCTAGAAATTTGCTTTGCTGCTATAAGTTACATAATTACATAGTTAAATCAGGTTGAGAAAAGACAGTCTATCAAGTTCAACCCCTCCAAATGAAAACCCAGCATCCATACACACACCCCTCCCTACTTCCACATAAATTCTATATACCCATATCTATACTAACTAAAAAGTGACACCGTGCTCCAGTGAGAAGCCTATAAATGGGACCATGGTTCTAAAATATTATTTCCTTTAAGTGTATTTTTGTATAGGTACTGAATGTTGTCTTTCAGTCAGTGAAATCTAACATCTTCTGAGATGGACTGCAATTTTCTGGAAATCTTTTTTTTTTTTTTTTTTTCTTCAGAAGTCCCTTTCAGTTGACTTTCTGCTGATATTTAGTTTTGACATGAGATAACCTTCGTTTTAAGTTCCAGACAGGAACATTCCATTGGAGTTTCATCCTGCTGAAAGGGTCAAAGGAGCTAAAAAACAAATGATAGGAAGCATAGTACTCCATATTGTTCTGGGAAGCCCATGTAAACAAAGAGCTGGCCACACAAATATTGTCTAGTCATAATTCTGTGCATGAAACACAGCATTTTTGTCGTTTTATAAGGCTAATTAAGCAAAGCAATAAAATAACTGTTGCTTACAGTGGTCTTGTAAAGATTACATTACTTAAATGGTTCAAGGTCAATCTTGCCACTGTTCTTGAATGCTGGTAAACAAATCCTGTTAAAACATTTTAGCAATGGTCTTTAAGGGTATCTATTGGCAAAATATATATTTAACCCCCCCCCCCCTTACCAGTGCTAGACAACCTGCACCAGGAGGGAGCTCCCGGTTCAAGCAGCCATGTTGAGGCACACATGCACATAATGAGCGAATGCTGCACCTTGCTCCTTATGTGTAGGTACTTGACGTCAGAAGTGTGTTATGCGCAGACTCTCTGACTGACATGGCTCCCTCCCAGTGTGAGTGTCTTCGCGCTGGCGGGGGCAGTTTTTTTTATTTAAAAAAAACTGCTGTTTCCCCCAACTGGAGTGTGGGCTCTATTAGCCCGGGATTATTCCAGCGAGCATCACGGAGTGCTTCTCTTCCGACTTTTTCTTTCTTCAAATTTCCTGGGGCAGACGCATATGCAGTAGACTGAAAAAGCCGACTTTTTAGTTAAAGTTCGGCTTTTCACTCTAATGCGTATGCGCAGCCTGAAGAGAATCGATCCGTGGTGCTCTCTGGAATAATCCTGGGCCGATGCAGTTTTCTGCTGATAGGTGCACCAGCCCGGGGTTTCAGGTAAGTAAATACATTCACTTGGGGGTGCCTAACATTTGGCACCCCCAAGTGGTAAACGACTTTACTTCTCCTTTAAAGAGCTACTGCACATTTTTATTTGTCTACTGAAATAATAAGACACAGCTGCTTAAGAGTTTGTTTTCCAGCTGCCATGTTTCCCTGGTTTCTATAATGGTAACATGCACTTCTGAAGCCAGACATTGGTGTTCTTTGAGTATGCCAAAATTCCAAGAAAAAAATTAATGTTCTTAAATGATTTTAGACAAATGGCATTTGGGGGCGTCTTGACTGCTACCGCCTTCAGAAAGGAAAAAAGACAGTCAAAAGTCTCCTCTCTGTCTGTGACAGCTTTGCATAGAACACAATGGGAAATGTGTTGGATAAATCGCACATGGCAACAGATGGAGCTCGACTCTGACAGACAAACCCATATCCACCAAGAAAATACAGATTTTTAATTCTAATTCACGTTTTATAATTATATAAAGAATGAAATGTACATGTTATCCCACGGGGTAGTGGCACACTACCCTAAAATATTGCTACAAAGAGCCCTGAAACAGCCCCATAGACTGTAATAGAAGTTTCCTGATGAGCGCTATTGTCATTTCTTGTCATATAATTGTAGCCGTACTACGCTTTAAGCTTCTGAAGTAGTCCTGTGTGCACCGCTGTGTATCTTAGCATTGGTGTCCGTGTGAATTGCTGAAATTGTGCAACCGCCACACAGAATGCATGAGAAAACAATTTATCCGATTCATATGTTTTACCACCAGCGATTTACATAGCACAGATTTCTCGCAAACTACAAATCTCCTTACGTGCCATCACCCTAATGGCTAGTCAATAACAAGCTGCACTATATCAAGTTAAGAAATGTTAATTTAGTCTAAAATAAGAGCAAAATTGATAGGTTTTGTTTCATAATGAAACCTAAATTTGCTGAAATAAACTAGATCAATTGCCTTTGTAAAGTTATTGCATTACTGTACTCAATGAATGACTTTAATCTGTGCTCCAATTGCATTTATTGCTTGGAAGAAGTATTTCAAATCTCACTTAATGTTGATATTTGAGACGATTTGGATGGTATTATTAAATTAAATCTACATACAAAGCATTCATCATTTTGCAAAAAGTGTATAAAATATTTTATCCTTTACAATGCTAAATATGATGCTTTGTTTTTACATCACAGTTTTGTGCTTTTTAAGTGCCAAGAGTATGAAGTAATATCGGTTTCAATGGGTCTGACCGCTTTAATGGGGAAAGCTGATAAACATCAGTCTGTGAGGATAGAAGGGGGCATTGATGTAAATGTTTTCCTGAATGGCTCCTTCATGAGAAAACAAACATATCATGCTTTTCCATGCACGATGATACATTCCATGCCATTAAAGGAATGTGTCCATTAAAGGCAGCATTAGGCATAATTTTAGCCAAATCCTTTGTAGAGCCAGAGGAAAGTCCAGGGACAAGCACAGAAATATTACAATTGGAAATGTTCCATTTTTCCCACTGTTGTCTAACAAGGCACACTTCGCAAGACTTAACAGTAACTTCCTGTGAGCTAGCCAGGGTGAACTGATAAGAAAGAGAAATTTAGGCCAATTAAAGGCAATCTAAGCCTCGGAATAGTAGTTCGGGATATGTAGTTGTTATGTAGCCAGACTCTTCAATGATCTATATATATATATATATATATGTGTGTATATATATATATATATATATATATATGTGTGTATATATATATATATATATATATATATATATATATATATATATATATATATATATATATATATATATATATATATATATATATATATATATATATATATATATATATATATATATATATTCCAGTTGTGTTCATCAGACACAATGAGAAATTGACTATAAGTCCAGCTAGTGTTGCTTTAGTTTATCTGGTTTAAGGTGTCTGTGCATACATGTACATATGATAATATGACAATAAAGAAAACAAATCATGCCTTTATATGTCAACCGTAATTTGCAAAACTGTGTTATCACTTGGACATACACAGTCCCTTAAAACTATTACATTGATTGAGCAACCTTGGGTTCAATCATATCAAGGATGGTCAACTTAAATGGAAAACCATAGAGAGAACCCTATTCAGCCAGTGTATATGGTCAGGCCTGTGTTATGCATCAGTGTACTTGTGGGTTCAATTCCTTGCATCATTTGAATGATTATGGTGATGGTGGGCCTTCTTAGGCCATGTAGGAGCCAGCTAAATGGCACCTTAGTTGTACTGAACGCTCAATAAATACATTATAAACTGAATACAATCAATCAAAATCAACAATCAATCAAATTGATGTACTGTGGTTTCTGTAGCTGATGGATTACATTGCATGTTTTCATACAGCAGCTCTTGTATCAAGGACACACAACTAATGAGACAATATACCCTAATTAGACATATATAACAGATGCTAATTCAGAAGTAGTAGATTGGCATCCCCAAGCCCAAAACAGGTCAGTTTCTACATTGCAATAGAAACAACAGGTAGCTAATTGCATTTAATATTAAATATTTGTTTCAGTGGGAAGCAATTTCAAATGTGATTGCTAAGTATATTGCAGGGCCTTCTCCATTTGTAGCAATGTCACTGTTTGTATTTCCCACTATTTATAACATTCCATGAATTGCTTGGAAGGTTTATGGTTAATCTGTTATTAAATTTCAAGTGTACATTTCCACTTGTAGGATATTAATATGATTTAGTAGAAATTGTTTTGGTGAATGGACAGATAACTCTAATAATCTTTCTTGCAGATTGCTGACTTTGGTCTTTCAAACCTTTATCAAAAAGATAAATTTCTGCAAACATTCTGTGGAAGCCCTCTTTATGCTTCTCCGGAAATAGTAAATGGGAGACCATATCGAGGTCCTGAGGTATGTTGTCTCGATAAAGCTGTTTAAGTTAGCAAAAGTTTTTTTAATATGTAGTAATTTATTTAGTCTATTCCTCAGAGGAAAGGATGTAATATAGACAGAAGTCTATACGTAAGAGCCTATGTAGTGCCGTGTAGCTCTAATTAGAACACCATCCCCTAAATAATCAGCAGCACAAACATGAGATATACATTTGAATTCAAATACCAGTATTTTAAAGACCCAGTAAATATTTTTGAAGTCATAATTGTGACACTGCGTAGAGCTGTATAATACCAATGTTACTATTTCTACAGTGCTATGCAATATGTTGGCGCTACATAAATACATGTTAATAATAATGTTGCCAAGCTGTAGTCCAGCAATTCTGGCTCCCCTACCTTTTACATCTTGTTGCCTATGCTCAGCCACAGAATGGTTAGCCAATGGCTTCTTGGACTGAACACAAAGACAGAAGGATCGTCTACTACTCTTACTCCCTTTGAGGTCCTTTCTAGTGAAGTGGCACCTAGTCTTCAAATCCCAGCAGCCATAGACAATCTGGGTTTCTTTCATTTTTACAGGAGTATAAATCCAGTCCCTTCTTCCTTATATAAATAAATGTCTCCTGTTGTGTGCTCTAATGATATTTACAGCATAATATTTTCTATTTTAGGTTGACAGTTGGGCCCTTGGAGTACTTCTCTACACTCTAGTTTATGGAACAATGCCCTTTGACAGTTTTGATCACAAAAACCTAATCAGACAAATAAGCAGTGGAGAATACCGTGAGCCAACACAACCATCAGGTAACAGTATGATCTGAAACACATGCTGAGACAGGCTGAAGGTGAAACATGTGCCTGGTTTATTGGCTGACTAAGCTTGTTGCACGTGTGCAATTAAAACAGAACTTGTGAAATGACACTACACCCTAGCCAATATGCAAGTTTGGATCTGCCAGTGCTCTTAGCCGTTTCTTATTCACAAGTAGATCATTTCTTTGTAAACTACCTCACCTTCATGGTGGGGAGGGGGGTATGTTATGTGTAAATTTTCCCTAAAATGCTTTTTTTCCCCTCAAGGTATTAGTCATGTTTACGTTAACTATTAGTATGTTACAGAATTATATATTCTTAGCAACTTTTCAAATTGTCTTCATTTTTAAATTGTTTTAATAATATTTCAATTATTTGTAGTCTTCTGCCCTTTCCATCTGTTAGAAAGGGATCACTGACTAAAAAACTATTGGTCTGGGAGGCTAAAATGTTATTATTTTTTATTATCTAGACCTCATATTCGCATTTCAGTCTTTTATTTAAGCTACTGTCTGGTTCTATGATAAAATTTACCCTTGCTACCACATAAAGCTGCTGAAATTCCACACTGGAGAGCTCCTCAACAAAAAACCGAAATAATTCAATAACAGCAGAAAAGAAAAAATGAAACCCAGTTGCAAATAATCTTGGAATATAAATGTCATACTAAAAGTTCATTTAAGGGTGAACCACATACAAAGCCATTCCAGTTTCTTGCCTCATTTTCTAGTAGTCAAAATATGTGGAGACTGGAATGCCGGAAAAATCCTTCATTTAAATGCTTGTTGTAAACCTGGACTGCTGCAATTTCAGGCAAGAATTTCCTGAAAAGTAAATGATTTATCACAATATTGGGTGGTTTGGGGCATTTTGGCCCCATCTCCTAGGAGATTAATTTAATTAATTTAAATGATTAATGTACCTTCTAGCACAACATCCAAAAATCATATGAAATTTTTTTTACTTTCATTATGATTCACCTTGAAGTCACAGGGTAGGCAGATACATTCTATGGTCTCTGGTATTCAAAGCTTCAGAGTAGTATAACTTTTAGGGTTCAGAGGAATCTTTCATGGAAGAATCAGTGTAAAATATTGATTTTAAACAGATCAATTCCTCATTCAGTTTTACAAAAATGTAGTTTTCAAAACAAAAAAAATCATCATGTTTTTCTTACTTATACTGCAAAATGTTCCCATGGAATTCCACCTACTTTTCCATGATTTGTGCAGCATATAGATGCAGAGTTGGGAGCATTTGTGCACCCATTATTTATTTTTCCATGCTTTGTCCCAATTACTGTTTACAGAGAGCATTAGGTTTATTGTTGGATAGTTTGTATGTCTTCTATCCTAACTGCCATTATATACTGTATGTCACGTGACTCCTAAAGGAATATTTGTTTCTTTTTCTTGGGGTGCCACATGATAAAAAAAAACAATCTTAAAGTTCTGAGAGTATTGTCATTGTGTGTTGTTATATATTAATTAAAGATTTTGTATTCACAGATGCTCGTGGGCTGATTAGGTGGATGCTTATGGTTAATCCTGAGCGCCGAGCAACAATTGAAGATATTGCAAACCACTGGTGGGTTAACTGGAGCTATAAAAGTAGTGTATGTGACTGTGATGTTTTAAGAGACTCTGAATCTCCACTACTTGCAAGGTTTATCGATTGGCATAATCGTTCTACCAGCAGACAGCTTGAGGCTGAAAACAAAAGCAAGTGCCTTTCAAAACCATCTGAAATTTCATTAGAACGGCAAAGATCTTTAAAGAAATCCAAGAAAGAGAATGACATTGCACAGTCTTTGCAAGATGGTGCTGATGAAACATCATCAGTGACAATATCAAAGAGACCCAAAGGAATATTAAAGAAAAGAAATGGTGATCATCATTCACACAGTGATGGCTATATTGATGGTGTTGTTAGTCCTGTTTCGTCCCCATCATACAAGATCAATGATGAAAAAGGGCACATAGATACATCTCCCAACACCACACAAGACCTTGAAGATCCAATTATCTGTGATACCAAACAGGCCACGCCAATGCCCAAAAAGGGCATTTTAAAAAAGATGCCACAAAGAGAGTCTGGCTATTACTCTTCTCCTGAACGGAGCGAGTCATCTGAACTGTTGCACAATGATGAAGAAGAAAGTATCAATCCTTCACATGTTATCAGTGAGACAAAGAGAACGCTTTCTCATAGTCTTTCATATAGGAGAAAGGGCATCTTAAAGCATAATAGCAAATATTCCAGCAACTGCACCGATTCCTCAGTAGCTGCTCTCACAGGAGCTTCACTGGAATCTATGAAAGAAGGGGTTATGCCTGGAGAAGGACTGTCTCGAAGCTACAGTCGTCCATCCAGCATCATTAGTGATGACAGCATTCTTTCAAATGACGCCTATGATTTGCTTGAATTAAAAGGTGGAAGATCAAACAAGCAGAGAATACGCAGTTGTGTTTCTGCTGAAAATATCCTGTATCTGCAGGATTTTGATGGACTTCAGAAAATCAATCGTCCGCAAAACTTGAAACGCTACCGGAACCGTTTTGCAGACAACAGCTTTTCTTTGCTTTCAGATATGGATGATGTGACTCAGGTTTATAAAAAAGCATTGGAGATCTGTAACAATTTCACTTAAAGTTATTCATTTTAGATTTAGATACCTTTATGGGTGAACACAGGTACTTTGCTGACAGTGGTTGTATTTGAATCACACCAGTAATCTTTTTTGTGAAGCATATAAATGTTTTTATACCTGGCATTCAGTTATAAAATGAGCCAAGTCAGCACATACAATTTTACCTTTCTTAAATCCTTTTCCTATAGACATAAAGTCATATTGTTTACAATTGTATGTGTATTTTCTAGAATTACTCTACAGTTTTGCTTTGCACTTGTCACTCTATAAATCTATAAATCTCCTAAAAGTAAAATTCAAAGTGGCTAGGGCCTATATACAAAAATACATTGTTCTTTGCTTGAGTGAATGTCTTATTGAGTCATACTATGGAAGTCCCTAAACTAGAAATATACATTAATTAACATTTATTAGTCATGAGAAAGTTATATGGCCCCAGTGTTGGATAATTGTGCGTTTAAACAATCTTTGACAACTCTGCCTTATATCAAAAGACATGATACTTTGTAAAAAGCGAGAAATGCCTTTTCATTTAAGTCCTCCAACCGCGTTTTTAGCCTCCGCTGAAACAAAAATCTGAAATTATGGACATATAATGTATTATAATATAGGGCAGTGATAAACATGAATGCTTTTATTTTATTTATATTTTTCTTGGTCTTTTAATAATTACTTTATGAATTTAGAGCACGTTTGCTAAACATTTTGAGAGACAAACTGCTGTTATGTCCGAACTATTTTCTACCTAGATTCCTTTACAACTGATGTCATTTGTAATTTTAGTATGTTTTGCATTTTTTTACTTCACTGTCAGCAAATACTATCTGAAATAATAACTGGCGTGCAGTACCAAATGGACCTTGAATGTAGTTGGTTTTTAGGATGTTAGCTGAAGTGCTTTTGGCAAGTAGAAAAAGTAAAGGTTGAGTCTCAATGTGATTTGGAAGTTGTTGGTATAGAAAGAAATCTGGAAGTGTAGGGATATATTTTTTTACAATGCAAAAATATTGCAATAAGATATACCACTAGCCATCCCAATGGTATAACAGAGTTAAATTATGAGAAATGTTTCTAGAATGTTGTAGGAAGGAAAATAGGTGGTTGTTAGGAAGTACAGTAAGAAAAATAGCATTTTTTTTTTTTTTTACCATAAAGGTATTTCAGGGGTCAGCTGGATTGTGTGAATGAATACAAATATTCACAAATACTACATAGGACGATGGTCCTGGGCAAACAAATAAGGATTTGTGTGGTTTTTTTGTTGTTTTTTTTTTTTTTTTTACATCTCAAGTGGCATTTTTTTCTGTGTGACCAAAAAAAAATATTTTACAGAAAGCTCATATGAATTTAGCTTAAAGTTAAGTCGGTCATAGTGAGTTTTATTGTTGAACTGCCTTCAAGAATCTGCTCAGTGCTTTATTGAAATTTGCCTATACTATTTTCATTATGTATTAAATGTCGGGCAGAATTAGACACTGGATCTCATTGAGTCCTTTTGTATGAGTCACATTAGATTAATCAAGGGTCAAAGTGAAAATTCAAATTCGCATTTCGAATGAAAAACTGTTTTTCTTTCGAATTTATTTTAGTGTTATTCGACTAGGGAATTTGAGTTTTTAAAAAATATTAAATTCGAATTTGAAATTTATCATGTACTGGCCCTTTAAGAATTCGACTAGTCACCACCTTAAACCTGCGGAATTGCTGTTTTAGCCTATGGGGAACGTCCTGGAATACATTTGGAGTTGTTTGGAAACATCCTGAAAATCAAGTTTTTTTTGGTCAAATCAAATTCGATTCGAGTTTGCAGGTTGAACACATTCATCTGAATATGAAAAATTCGATTTTTTTTTTTTAAAGTTCATGAGAGTTTATGGGAGTTTTCACAAACTCCCATGAACTCGAAATTCGACCCTTGATAAATCTGCCCCTAAGACTAGGCCAATCATTTTGTAAGTAGACACATAAATGCTAACAAAATTGAAAATCTTCTTTTTATTTAAAGGTGGCCATACACGGGCCGATAAAAGCTGCCGACAGACTGTGTCGGCAGCTTATTGGCCCGTGTATGGGGGCCCCCGACGGGCTTCCTCGATCGAGATCTGGGCGAAAGTCGGCCAGATCTCGATCGGATGGGTTTAAAAACCCCGTCGGATCGCGGCCGCATCTGTTCGTTGATGCGGTCCCGCGATACGACCGCCCATTTGCAAATGCTAGGATCCGATCGTCAAGGTGGGCATATCGGAGGGAGATCCGCTCGTTTGGCGACATCGCCAAACGAGCAGATCTATCAATGTATGGCCACCTTAAGTCAGTTTGTAATAGCAGCCGTATTGCCAAGTTCCACACATAACAATGTATTTAGCCACTTATTACATTTTTTGTGTGTATTTTCTATCAGTATTTATCATTTTGGAAAATGTTATATGTTTGTTTTTTTTAATATTTTATTTACCTTTTGTTGGTATTTTTAAAACCAGTCCGCAGAGGCTGAACATTATTCTTTATTTCAGGATTGAATACACTGTTATGCCTGACTGTTTAAAGAGAAGTATATAGCAATGATGCATCTGTTTTTACATTATTATAGCAGCACCTCCACTGCCCCCTTCTTCTCCCTAAGAAAACTGTACTTATTCTCTAAAGACGTATCTGTTCTACTATGTGCTGGAAACATTACAAAGTAACTCACACACTCATATATGTAGTACAGAGTACAGTTATTAAAGATATGTTTTTATCTAGTCTACATACTCTACAAACTACATATATAATAGGAAATCTTTATTTTCCCAAGCATTGCTATTGTTCCTTTTTTAAATGGTTATGTCAGACCTTTCCTGTACAATGGTCTTATTATCCAGAAAAAGCAATGTTTGTGAGTTGTATTGTGAAATCTCAATGCAAAGAAGCCTATGGAACCTTTAGGTTGGCTGGAGGCTATAAAAATCTTTGGAGAGATTCCAACCTGGGGCCTCCCAGTTTAAAAAGCCCTGTCTTAAAATATTACAGTGTACATTATTTATGTCCAACAATTTGGAGAAAGCTCTGGATGCTCAGAAAGAAAGACCTTGTTTATTTTGAATGTATCTCACTAATTTTGCTTTAAAAGCAAAAAGGGGGAAGTTACATTTTACCAAAGAAAACAGTATTTAGTGCAGACTATGTTTGCCCAGGTCATACTTTTTGTTTGAGCAAAAGATATTTTAAAGAAAATAATTATGTCAATGAATAACTGACTGTTTATTGCCAACTGGAAACGTTATATAGGGATTTACTGGCATGTTCTCATTTGTAGACTAAAAACTTGACTGCACATTATTAGTATTGTGATTTTATTTAATAATTTTTTTGTAATGCTATGACAGTTTTTTAATTTGTCTATGCCTTTTTTATTTATTGTTCTAAATTCAGTTTTTAAAAGGTATAATATATTTGTTGTAATTTAATCAGTGCAACATTTGAAGCTCCTGCCAAAATGTTATTGATGATGGGTGTGTTTGGGATCCATAATGCTCATGTAGAAGTAAGGAGCTCTTGACAACCACCCAAAAATGTGTTTTTTTTTTTTTTTAACTTTTTTATTAAATAAAATTCTGTGATTACAGTCGTTGTATGTATTGGTGTTATTTTTGTGCTTGTGGATGGGAGGTAGTGATAACTATGTTTTCACCACTGACATAATGAATTTGCAGTAAAAGAGCACAACTCTTAACAGAGATTATACAGAGACTTTTACATCAGTCCCCGTCCCATTGGCGTTTACAATTTTAAGTCCCTATCACATTCACACTAGGGTCACACTATACTCATCCCTGTTATACAAGTCTGGAAGTGATCGTTCCAAAGCAATCTTATGTATTATTGGTGCGGAAAAGATGGAGAGGAACCCATGACTACAAATTTCATGATATGTACTTTCCATATTATATATGTATGTACCAACGTTCAATGTTCTCTATAACAAGAATCTGTTAAATATTTAGACAAATTGTAGGAGTAGGACTACAGGTAATTTTTCAAATTATAGACCAAAAACTCAATGAATATTTACTAGAGTTAAGAGACTACAGGATGAAAGAAATGAACACATGTAAAACATCTTCTGCTGGAATGTCCTTGTAATATGTAGTGAGAACCACTAGGAATTTAGAGTAAAGGTGGCCATAGACGCGACAATTACGAACTTTCTTGGAAAAGATCTTTCCAAGAAAGATCGTTTGTTTCAATACACGTGTAGAGCTGAATCTCAGATATACAGGTAAAAACAATATAATTCTACCTGAATCCGACGATTCATCAATAACAATGACCAATGTTTGGGTGCCTTCAAAGGCACCAAATAAAAATTTTCCATCCAGCCTGATCAACAAGCCGACCAATATCCAAGTCTTGAGCCGATATCGGTCGCCTCTTTTCCCACCATACACGCACTGAATGTCGTACGAAAATTGTTTTGTACGATATCTGTCTATGCTCACTTTTAGTATACAAAATGGTCTAATAAGCAATGGCATTTTGTGAAAGGTCATAAATGTGATCCACGTTTCTTCAATTCAGGGTGATTATATAGTGGTGCTAAGGGAGCAATTCCAAGATTATTTCTATATCTATATAAACTTAAAAATATACATATAGGTCTGGTTTGTTTTAATAGATTATATTGGTTCATGATAACAGTATGAATAATCATATACTGTATATTGTTTTTGTTGGTAGCTGTGCTATTATATGACTCTGTTATTGCAGAATTATACTTATATGGCATCCCTTATCCAGAAAGCTCAGAATTATGGGAACAACATCTCCCATAGAATTCATTTCAACCAAATAGTAATCCATTTTTTAAAATGATTCCTGTTTCTCTGTAATAATAAAACAGTACCATTTATTTGATGGTAACTAAGCTGCATGCATCGACATTGGTGGCAAAGCAATCATTTTTGGTATATAGATATAGATATAGAGATATAGTTAAGAGCACTCACGGGTATTGTGACAAAAAGGGGCTTTTATTGAAGTACTACAGTCTACCCCACATCAACGCGTTTCGGTTCTCTCTGAACCAACAATTGGGCATATGAGTAGGTGCATTCCCTGTCTGAAACGGAACTATACAAGAATTGCATAAGGCATAAGCAGGAACCATAGCAAAAGGTCTCTTCAATCTTTCATACTAAATGGAGCCTTTTGGGACATACTGTATACAAATACATACATTTACTACATTGCAGACATAGTCCAGTGGAAGTAGAAGCACTGCAGAGAACAAATGCCGTATTCATAAACATGTACACTTACAATGCAATAATAAGTATTTTATTAAAGACAATCTGAAAAGACCCTGGTATTTCCCTTGAAAGATATATATACAGTTGTGTTCAGAATAATAGCAGTCTGACATCACTAAACTTATTAACCACTGTTTTTGGGGATCATGGATCAGGTTCAGTACATCAAAATACTTGAAGAGATCATGTTGCCTTATGCCAAAGAGGAAATGCCCTTGAAATGGGTGTTTCAACAAAACAAGACCCCAAACACCAGTAAATGAGCAACATCTTGATTCCAGACCAACAAGATTGATGTTATGGAGTGACCAGCCCAATCCCCAGACCTTAATCCAATAGAAAACTTGTGGGGTGACATCAAAAATGCAGTTTCTGTGGCAAAACCAAGAAATGCAGAAGAATTGTGGAATGTAACAGGTGCCAGAAGTTGGTCGACTCTATGCAATACAGATGTGCAGCAGTTCTCAGAAACAGTGGCCGTACCTGGAGTAATAAATAGCCCTGACAACAACTCTTATTTGGATAAAATGGAGTCTATGGGAGACAGCCAGGGCCGCTTCTGCCATGAGGCAAGGTGAAACCCTTGCCTCAGGCGGCAGCGTGCGGCCAGTTACAAGGGGCGGCAAAAAGCCGCCTCTTGTAACTTTAAGAGCCGAACTTCCGGGTTTTAACCCGGAAATTCGGCTCCGCTAGTGCAAAGAGCGCTATTGCGCTCAATGCACTAGTGATACTGCCCCCTGAAACCCACTCCGACGCTAATTTTTAAGCGCGGAGCGGGAGAGGAGGGGGGCGGCATCTGGGCTGCTGCCTCAGGCGGCAGCAGCCCCAGAATCGGCGCTGGAGACAGCCTTTCTGTAATTTGGAGGTTTCTGGATAATGGATCCCATACCTGTATATACAGTAAAAAGTGAATATAGGGTAATTTCAACCTAGAAAAATAGAGAAGTGTCTTTATAACTAAGCACTTAATCATGAATGTAATTGCACTTTGCAGTTATTATTGGAATGACTCCTGTTTGTTCTATTAATGTATTGTTCAGCTTTAGCACAATATGAATAAAAATATACATACATAAACACAACAGGCAAAGTGTCACGTACGATATCCCAAAACACAGAACAAACCCCAAGGTCCTGGTCTCGACTTACGTTTCTGCCTCTTAACAACCGTCTTTTTACTTCGGGAGGAGCTCTCCGCTACTAAGATGCAGCTAGGACTTAAAATGAGAGGACCTAGGGGGAAGTTCTGAGCTGGCAAGGGTCAGTTTAGGCAGCTATACAGCAAGGTCAAAAACAGGTTCAGGAACAGAAAATCAGACAAAAATCACACCCAGGAACTATAGAACATAGGCTTAGGTTTGGCAATGAGTCTGTGCAGTGTAGGGAGTTTTATAGGCATCTTAATGGCTTACACAGATCCCCTGTGGCCAGATTATCAACAGGTGAAACAAGCCCAGCTTACTTCGTTATATGGAAAGCATTAGGTGGGCCTAACCTGTCTGCTCACATAGCACAGAGGAAATGTAGACAGCACAGAAACACCAGGTCCCCGGCTCAACTCCAAGCAGGCTGCCTTTACGACGTCAGTCAAACCAATGCATGAAACTGCACAACAAAATCCATGGTTAAAGCATCATTACCCTTGTAATTTTAAGGATGTGCACCAAAATAGACATATACAGGCATGGGACCTGTTATCCAGAATGCTCAGGACCTTGAGGAATTCCAGGTACTAGTTGTATTCTAAAGAGGAGCTGCTGCTCCAAAAAAGAATTACTATTGCAGGAAGATACCTCACACTGGTAAAAAAAATTGATGCAAGACTTGTTTAAGCCAAAGTTTTTCCCATGGATGGGGCCATCCAAGAATTAACCAAGGCAAAGTCAAACTAACTTCTCTGTCAAAGGCAAGGTAAAAAAAATGGCATACTAAACATTGAATGCAAAAATAATTACACTGGCCATAAAAATGGAATAAAACACAACAAAAGAGTGAGCGCTTTATTATAGTCAGACACATATAGTATTCATGGAACTAAGTTTATGATTAAAGGCAATAATAATGCATGCTAAGCCAAGCTAAAGATAGAGAAGGGTTTATGTTGCATTTGTTTCACGTAATACAGTAATAAATGTTTGCATTCTAGTCTACATTTGGCATGAGCTGAAGTTTTAGGACTGTAACTAATGGCAGGAAGCAAAGGAAGGAGCCTAGGGTGCACTGTCATAGGGGGCACCAAATTATAAATTGATACAGAAATACCCCAGATCCTATCTTCCCACCCTTTGCTGTTTGATTCCAACTGCTTTCTCTCCACTGAAATCAGTATTCCTACACTTAGGGGCAGATTTATAAAAAGATTGAAGTGAAAATTCGAATTAAACAAAATTTGAATTTCTAGCTAATTTGTGTTTACTTTGACTAGGGAATAGTCCAAATTTGATTCAGATTTGAAAGAAATGTGAAAATTCGAAATTAATTTGACTTCGACCATTCCCCATCTAAAACCTGCCAGATTGCTGTTTTAGCCTATGGGGGACCTCCTAGAATTTATTTGGAATCAACTGATGGACTTTAAAAAATCTACCTTTTTTTCGGAAAAAAATGCATTTGTACGATTAGAATTCGATCAAAAACAGACCTATTCGGCAAAAAAATGTTGACGTTTTTTCGAATTCGAAATTTGACCCTTGATAAAGTTGCCCCTTACATTGGGTGGCAGGGTGTTCAGTGCTGGGGCAAATGAGGAGGGCTGTAAAGAAGATAATGTAAACATGACCCAATTTTGTGAGGGGAGGAGAGTAGAGAAATTGGTGCATAGTGAGAGAGGCAGGAAAGAGACAATGGTAGATAAGGAGAAGCGAGTAGCAGATAGGCACCAGGGAGAAAGGGGAAAGGAGACAAAGGCACATGGGGAGGTGGTAAAAAAGAAGAAGGGTAAATGAAGATGGCATGGTAACTTTTCAAGAGGAAACAAGGAAAAACACACAAGAAATAAGAAAATGGCACATTGGAATTAGAGGATCAAGAGGAGAAAGGAGGCAGCAAGAAACTATCATAAGTTACAAGGAAAAAATGGAAACAGAGGAAAATATTAACATTTCCAGGGAACCTTAATAAAGACAAGAGAGTTAATATAATGCCCTACACATGAGCCCACTGTAAAATTAATGCTCCATATGTTAAAATATGTGGAGAAAACTGGTTACCCAAAAAAAGTCTAAGTTAGTACTTTTGCAGCCAATCCCGCTTCAAAAAATTAAAAGTCGCCTGTGTTTTTTGAACTTTCATGCATTTTCGGCACACAAGATATGATGCGAGTGACAGAAGATTGTGGAAGATCTGTCTGCTTTATAGCACTTCACCTGGTCTGAGGTGGCAAAGTCAACTCAAAAATCTGCACTTTAGTGAATTTGGTAGCGCCTGTTCGCCGGAGCGAAAATACACCTGGCGATAGGGTCCATAACTGTGCTAGCTATGGTTTGATAGCGAATCTGTGCTTGTGCCTGTTAGTGAATTGGCGATGTCCCTGCGGGTGACAACGCTAGCGTTAGCCACTTCGCTCTTTAGTAAATGTGCCCCATTATATTTCAGTTCATTTTAAAAGATTCCCAGCATTTTAATGACAACTTTTAAATGCTGTATGTAACAACTGAAAGTTCTGTTAAAAGCAAACTCTGTGTCATAAGAATGGTTTAACTGAATATCTAAAAATATAAAAATGACATTTTGGTTTGTAATGTGAACAGATGTGCCTTAATTGCTAACATACTGTACCTCCATGGTCTTTAATTATGAATTTTAGTTTGCATGCATTCGCCATTAAATATTCCTTTCCCTTCTTTTTTGATCCTGCTTTCTTCAAAGAATTATAAGTCTGAGGATTTTGAGAGGCTATAAAACCATTCTGTTTTACGACCAGAAATTGTTTTATGCTGTAGAATGATTTACACCTTATATGATTAATTTTCAAAACCAAAAATCCTGTGAAAATAAGACTTTCTATCAATCATTTTAATGTTGCAAACTAGGTGTGTATTCCATTCTTGAAATAAGTAAGACTTTTAGTTTGACCACTGTGTAAATCAAAAGAAGCTGACCGCACAGAGAGGGAGCAGGTTATCCAATTCCCATAATCCTTTGCAATCTTCAAACTGATGTGATTTCTTAAAGAGTTTGTTCACCCTTCTATTTTCATGTCTACAAGTCTATGAGATGCTCCTTCAGGTGATTTGGCCCTCCTTTCTGGCCTAATTAAACGGTAATGCCTAAAGTGCCTTTCTTAGCCCTGTTTAATGTTATTGTTCTGAATCCAAAGTCTGGTGCCTTGATCTTTTCTATGGGATAAAAGATCACAACTTAAAAGCAACTTAAAAAATTGTATCTTATATTGCTTTGTTTTTACGCCTCTTTTAGCACTGCTTTTACTGTTTCTTTCTGGAATTTTCTGGTTGCTGGGTTAACTGAGATCCAAGGTAGTATAGGATTCAGGTGGTGTATAGACAATGCCCTCTTTAATATTGTGACCTCTTAAGTCCACTTGAGATGTGTTCTGTAAAGCTTATTACTGGAACCCAAGTGTGACTATTGCAACCCAAAGACTACTGTAATGTGAGTAATGTGATACTTCTGAACTATTATTATTATTGATAGATCATCCTCCAATACATGTGAGGGCTCACCTTTGAGTGTGAAGGGTCAGGAAAGTAACCTGTGTTCTAGGTGGATAAAACCATAGGGGAATTTGGCTACCAAAGAAAGTGTTTAATTTCTATTTTCCACAATCGCTCCATTAAATAAATAATCGTGCCAGTTTGACTGGTTAAGTCATACAAGCAGGTGGCTTCTAGAAAGGGGAGGTCAGAAGAGTGGTCCTGTAAATAGAGTATAACTTCAGCTTTGTACTCAGTTCAGTGTTGCTGAACCCACCTGCTGTGTAGTCACGATCAAAATTGAAAGCAGATGCACCTGGTGAATTTAAAAAATTAACTGTTTTTAAAGGGAACGGAATATTGGAATCTGTTCTGACAGCAGATGAGTTAAATAACTCTGAATGAATAGGAATGCTTTGAAATTAGATGGTCTACAAAACTGGCTTCTGTAACTTTTTATTTTTGCTGTGTTTCCAGAATGGATGTGTTCGCTAAATGTGCTCAGCTCGGTTAAAGATGAAAAGATACAAATATTTTTAGTGTAAATGGATAACTCTTGCACTGACCAGTTAAAAGGAGCTTTACGTTCAGCCCAAACATCTGAGGAACTTTGAGTCCTCAGTACAATTTTGAAAAATAAATATCATCTGGTCATAGAGCTACCAAAAAACAAATATTTCAATTTCTTCATTTCCTGATGTGTTTTTTAGTGACCTGTACCCATATCTTTTCATTTATGGTTTTATAAAGGATACAGTGTAGGCCAAAAGTGATTTTGGGCTAAGATTCCTTATCATTTATGAAGCGATAAGCAGAATTTTGTGCCCCTGTTTGTGGAAGCACTGCCCTGCCATGACAGGTTTGGAATTTGATAGGATCTTTTCATTCTTGATGTAGATCAAGAATTTGGACATTAATTACCTCACTGACAAAATGGAGACCATTTGCATGTCTTTGAAATTTTAGCATGAAACAGGTAATTGTGCTTGTACTAATATATTCAATAAACATATAGATTCTGCAAAATACAAGGACCTTTCTGAAAGGATTCATTTTCAGTTGGTCCTTCCTACATACTGTATTGCTTATGATTAGTATATATTCTCAGTTAATTACTAGTAGTGTTTTTTCTTAAAAATATAGTTAATCAACTTACCTGTCCATTTAATGTAAACGATCATGATGAACCTGTGCTGAACTATTTTTAGACAGTAGATTGATTTTGCCTTTTTTATATTAGGAAATAGGAACAGAAGATACTTTGGTAATCAGCCAAGGAAGTTAAATTGTTGAGTAAAATGAGTAAGATATATAAGCCATGGAATGTAATAAATGTAAATAAATTCTCTCTGAACTCCTTCTTTCAAAAACAAGGGACATTTCACATTAGTTTCCACTTTATGAGTCACATGACTTGGAGCAGCTGGGAAATTGACAATATGTCTAGCTCCATGTCAGATTTCAAAATTGAATATAAAAAAATGTGTTTGCTCTTTTGAGAAATGGATTTCAGTGCAGAATTCTACTGGAGCAGCACTATTAACTGATTCATTTTGAAAAAAATGTTTTTTCCCATGACAGTATCCCTTTAAGTTTCTTTTCAGCCCTTTTAATACCAAGGGGCTAATTTACTAAACTAGTGCAAAGTGCTTAAAACAGTTTTAGCTAATTTTTGCACTTTCCACATAATAAAATCATGGTTGTATTAATTCATATGTTAATAGTTAAATCCTACTACCAAGCTTTATACAAAAAAAAAAAAGAATAAGCTAAAGGATTCTAATTATCGTTACAAAATGCAGAATACTATCAAAGCTGGGAACTCTTCAGCAACTGCTAAGCATATGTGCAAGTACATCTTCTGTAAATATTTTCTAATGTGCTTTTAAATTGTTGCTAATCTGTCCGAACGACTAAACAACATCACAAAGATGACAGTTCTCTTTAAACCACATTACCAGTTTGTCTGTTAACTTTGATGGCCATGTGTGATTTGTTTAGTCAAATCTTCCCTCCCTCCCTCTAAATGAAGGAAAGCTTTAATTTTATTTATACTAGTACAAGAAACAAACCATAAAATAAGGTCATTAGAAACATAGCACAAAGAATGAAATGCAACAATGAACACATGACAGTTTAACTAAAAGTGCAGCTTCAATTTTACACACAATACAATTGTAGTTCAAAGATCTAAACAAATACTGCAAGTCCATTCTTAGATTTCACTTATACAAGTTTTTTTTGCAATACTTACATTTAACTCCATATCCACGATTATATTCAAATGCGACCAAAAAAGGAAATTTGTGTGGACGGTCTGGTCACCAGACAGCCCACTAGCTACAAAATATTCAGAGTGTTTTAAATTCTTAAGTATTTTCTGCTCAGGTCCATAGTAAGACAGATATCATTGGTCACAGAATTAAGGAACATTTATTCAGGAAAATTGTTTTATTCCATTGCAGTTAAAGAAAAGAAACGTAAACATAAAACATAAGGCTGTATTGCTGTAAGAATAACATTATAGCCTACTTATATTTAGGATATATATATTTATTACATTGACTCAATGTCACGAGTGAGATAATAATCCAGTCCTGACATTTATTAAAATGGCTTTCATATCACTTTAAAAACTCAATGAAAGGGTGAACAAAACCAGCACTGTATTATTAGATTATTGATTATGTGTATTACTTGATTCTTGTAATGGTTTAAAAATGCCCTTGTGAGGTCAGAAGGCAACAGCTTTCCATATATATTATGGGCTGGAATCTCTAATCCGAAAACCTGTTATCCAGATATCTCCAGATTACAGGAAGGCCATCTCCCATAGAGTAAATTTTAAGAGAAAACCTCTAACTTTTAAAAAAAAAAAAAAATTTTTGTAATAATAAGCCACCCTGAATGGTGAGAACCCCAGAATGGGGAAACGTTGTGAATGCCTGCTGTTAAAATGTTAATGAACTGTGTTCCTGTATGCCAGTTGGGAAGAATTTCCCAAAATAAACCTGTGTTCTTTCCTGAAGACCCGATGTCTTTATACTCCTGATCATATGCTTACCTGCCTCCCATTGCTAATTTCCCCCAAAACTATGCGTACATACAGCCAGCTATATATATATATAATATATATATATATGTATATATCTAACCTTAAAGAGATACTGACATCAGAAAATAAACTTTTTTAATATCTATCATAACATTATCTTTGAATGCTATTTATAATTTTGCCATAAAAGTATCTGCCTGATGCTTTTACATTACCTTTCTTACCCCCTATTTTCCCTATGAGGGGGCTGCCATATCTGTGCAGCAGGAGTCCGTTAGCATTAGAAACTCTAACTGACAAGTATAGAAGGGACAGTCAGGTTGACAAAACAGTCAAGTTTAGGAACTTCAAGTAAAAATTACTTACAAAAGCAGAAATATCAGTGAAAAACGATAAACATGACCTATAGGTAACTTTTCATGTAGATTAATATTTTGAAATAATTTTTTTAGCGTCAGTATAACTTAAAACATCTGTAAAAAACAAATCCCTTTGTATTAAAAAAAAAACAATAATAACAACAGGATAAACAAAAGAATTCTTATTTAACTTAGAGAGGCAAAGCATGTCTGCAGATTAGGAATGTCAACTCAGTGGTAACTGATCCAGTCAAAGTGAAAATATAATACTTGTTCCATTTCCAAATTTATGAAATAAAAACATTTGGATTGCCAATAAAAAAAGAATCCAAAATAAAATATGATAAATGAATAGCAGACAATATATGAAAGAGTATATAAAACATGATATGTGTATGTTTTCAGATCCGATTTATTCCCTAAAATGTTTAAACAAAGAAAATTCCTTTTCATTTTTTGACAGAATTCCAGTTTGAACAACAGTTTCTATTTTGATGGTTTCAAAACATGACTAAGACTCATAAAACATGTATTTCAAGAACTGATAAGGTTGAGGATCATTAATTATCAAATCAATTGTCCTCATTGATGTCAGCCCAATACTCTCTTGCTGCTTTAGGCCACTAAACCACTTATTGATAAAGCTATGTCATTATTCTTATTACGTGGGTGTAAAATATGGTCCATAAAAAGGTAGAGAATGAAAGTTCTTTTAAAAGTCATATAAAACATCTTTTTACACCAGACAAGAAATTGTGAGTAAAACATTGTTGCCTGAATTTGACTTTGATAAACTATTTCAAAGCTAGAGTAGTGTAAAATAATTGCATCATTTTAGCCTTAATCACTCATAAAATAAATTTCACACACAAATATAGGATTCGTTCTTTGTAATGGATAATTTCAGCAAGTGTGACGGGCCGCTTTATTTCGTGGATGGAAAACAATGCAGCTTTATAAAAAACACATTTATATTTCACCACTTTTTATTTTACTTTTTTGGTATAAAACACTTTACACAGCTTTATATATGGCATTACACAATTCTTTTAACTGAACTGAAAACTTAATTTAAAAAAAATGAAAGCGAGAAAGGGAAGGGGAAGACACAGTCCATAAATAATAATTATTTTATTATATTATTTTCTATAAAAATATGTCTAGAAAAAACAAAACCAATCTAACTGAAAAAAAAAAATTCTGTTTGTGCATATTAGTTAAGCAATTAGAAAAAGGGTATTAATTAAAGTTATTAAAAGGTTTAAATTAAGATTTATAACTGTGTACCAGAAAACATAAAACCAAAGGAAATCTGTACATCAGAGGTAAGTAAATCCTATACTGTGTAAGCAAGAGATACATGCCCTACTGTAATCCTATGGGATGTAAGCCATGTTGGTAGGATCCTGAAGTATGGCCAGTTGTTGGGTTGAATGTTAAATGTTCTGATTAAATAAGTTCATGGTTTTTAGTGACTTTCGCTCAATAATAAAAAATCAGTTAAGCACATTACTCAGTATTTCCATTTTAAACAGTATTTCCATTTATTTTAAATAAAAGCAGTAATGCTAGAGATTGTGAAGCTTTGGTGAAGCAGCTGAAGAAAGTTTTTAAATTCAATTTGACCATCATTTCTCAATGGATACCTTTCAAACATCTGTGTTGATGTTGTTTTACAAATGGAACCATTGGCCTTGATGCTTTAGAATTTTGGGATCTGGTCCTTTCTCTTCTGCTATATAAACAAAATGATGATGAGGGCTGCCATTAGAAATCCACTTGGTTCTTTGAGGCCCAATATAAAGAGATCTTGGGGTACCATATGATTACTAATCAGAAATTCATTTTGATTTTCATAGTCCCAGGTATGATGCAGCTTTGGTCATTTATCTCAACCTGTTTTGATGATGTCCAGTAGAACAAAGTAAAAATCATGAAATCTTAGGCGCCCAGTATCACAAATCTTTTGTCTTTATTTTTATATAATTTATAAGTAAAATCAAAGCATAGCAGGCAGAGAAACCCTTCTTCTGCTTATTATATGTTTTATTCTGTGCTGTGCTAGTGGTTGTCAGTCTTGGGTCAGGGCCATTAGTGTATTAGCTATCCACCAAATTTCCAAAAATATATTGAACATTCAACACAGCTAACTTTCAAGCTGGGCTTTTTGGGTGTGTCTAGGTGAACAATTAGGAAATTCTCCCAAATCTCCCCATAACTGTCTTCCAGGCTGATCCCTGCACTCAGGCCCTACCAGGGGGGCAGTCTTAGAACAGTCTTGACAACCAAGCTCTGTTCCTGTAAAGCACAGTGTTTCTCCTACAGCTGGTGCAGAACATAAGATTCAGACACCGTTTTCCTAGGGGCACATTTATTAAAGGTCAATGTTTTCTGGCCAAGCTTTTTGTCTCAAAAGATCAGAAAAAGTTGTGGGGAAAAAAGCAACAAAACTGGGAACAACACGAATCCGAAACTAAAATGAAGTCATGTCGAAGTCATATAGAAGTTATTGACAGATGTCCATTTTACAATTGGAATATGTTTCTTGCCTTTATAATCTTCGAGGGTTTTAGCCATTTTGATGCTGGTTTTCAAGCGACAAATTAAAAAAACGATTTTGACGTGACTTTTCTCGCACATGCTTTTTTCATTAGTTTGGTTTAATTCTTTTTAATAAAAATGAAAAAAAAAGTTTTACTAAATACCCCCCCCCCCGCAAATGTCTACAGTAATGTGACTCGCATGCAGTCTACTCGGCACTAATACAAATTACTAATACAAAACTTTACCAAATAAAAGTAGTCATGGTCCTATAGAAGTCAATGGGAGCTGATTCTATTAGGGGTAAATTTATCAAAGAGTGATGTTCCGCCACTAGAGTGAAATTCCGCAGCTCACAATTTATTTCTATGGGATTTTGAAAGGTGTATTTATCAATGGGTGAAAGTGAAAGTTCACCCTTTGATAAATACGCCTATAAAAATCCCATAGAAATGAATGGAGAGCTGCGGAATCTCTAGTGGCGGAACTTCACTATTAACTTCAATCTTTGATAAATATACCCCTTTCAGGAGAATGTAATAAAAGTCGCAAAGAGCAAAACAATTCGCACCAATAAGACTAAAAATCCACATCTCGCAAAGTAATATTGTTCCTTAAACTGTTATTGCATTGCGAATTTTAATTGCGCATTGCGACTTTTAATTGCGCATTGCGAATTTTAATTGCGCACTCATAAGAAGTGCTTGAAGGTGTTGTAATCTTTTGGAGCAAACATAATGACTTTTTCAGTAAGAAGTTTTATTACATTGACTGCGCATTGGCGCAAACTATAAAATTCGCAAACGGTCTTTCACTGTCGGAAGTATTCGCTAAACAGTTTCCGGGCTCACAAAAGCTATATTAAATTCGCACAAAGCAAAATTTGTTCGCGCAAAGGCATAACTTTTCGCATTGCGAATAGTTTTTCTGTTAGCGATTTTTATTACATTCCCCCGTTACACTTTTATCTTAGTTTTATAGGTTTTCAGATTCATACTTTTTGCTAGTAATTGTCCCAAAAACACACATTTTAGAGGTTTTAGATTGTGGGTATTCATGTCAGGGCCGGGCCAAGGTATTTTGGCACCCTAGGCAAGGGCTTCAATCAGTGCCCCCCCAACCGGTCCTGCATTACAATTACCCACCTTACCATTCATATCGCCCCCTGTACCTATGACAGCAGCTATCATGTTGCCCCATGTACCTTTGCCAGAACCTATCATATTGCCCCTAATTTGTACCTGTGTCAGCAGGAGCCAAAAATCCATCATATTGCCCCTAATTTGTACCTGTGCCAGCAGCAGCCAAATATCCATCATATTGCCCCAAACATCTGTCTACCTGCGCCAGTAGCCACCATATTGCCCCATGTATCTGAGCCAGCAGCAGCCAATCCCTCATATTGCCCCCGATCTGTACCTGTGCCAGCAGCAGCCAAAAAAATACACAATATTGCCCCCAAATATGTACTTGTGCCAGCAGGAGCCAAAATCCATCATATTTGCCCCAAATATGTACCTGTGTGTCAGCAGCTGCCAAGAGGGAGGGAGGTAGGCAGTGCTTTTGCCCGCAGAACGAATCACGGACAAGAGGGGGTTGGAACAGGCAGTTTATAAAATTGAAAAACTATAAAAGGCCAAGCAAACCTGGGTTTAAAAAAAAATTCCCCTTAAAAGTGCGCCCTCCCCATGATTGCGCCCTAGGCGCGCGCCTACTCTGCCTACACTGCCTACTTTGTACAATTGTGCATCATACTAAATTCTTATCTTTTAATAACTTTCATGGCATTTGTGGTTTTAGAGTTTGTACGTTTAATCGTGGTTTCAAAAACCTCTAAAATTCGACCTTTATTATATATGCCTCCACATGTTTAATGGCAAATACTAGAAAGGGGAATTGATATATATTGATATCATACCATGTGATAAATTCCTTCATTTTCATATTTATTTTTTAATTTGTTTTTCTTTATATTTAGCAGTAGGCACATTAATTTAAACTGCACATTTTCATGTCACCAGAATTTCTGATTATGCAGTTCCAATGCACAGGGCATATCTGCAAATATAAAGGATTATCTGAACCCTTTTGTATAACGTTTTACTTGGTATATAATCCAGCTACTATCCCACTAGATTGTAATTTGGTTATTACTTCAGGGAATATCTGCAAGGCTTGCATGAGCTTGTTATGATTATATCCCTGTGAATTGGATTGGGAATGAGAGGAAAGCTGAACTTCTATACTTTTATTTCGCCCTCAAAAGCACATATATTCTCCCTAAATAAGTAAATAAGGAATATTTTGTCTTGTGCCTAATTTCATTCTCCATGCTTGTCAATCATTATGAGCTAGATATTTTAACTAAATCAGTATTGCAATAGGGCTTGTTTTTCTCTGAAGTTTAACTGCTTTTTTTGTTTGTAACTGTAGACATTTACAGAAAACATAATTTACAAAGACTCTAGCAAATGATGGCAGCAGTCTGGGTGACACTAATAAAAACAGAGAGGCAGGCATTTTCTTTATTCCCTTTTGTGGTTTGTTTTCAAGACTAAGGCTAATGTCACACATGGCATATGGATTACTACTACAGGTATCAGCAGTTAAATCTCCCATGACTTGCTAACATTCCCCCAAACCAGCATTTATCACAGAAAGACTACACACCTACATTCAGTAAAAGAAATGTTCTGGTAAACTATGGCGGCAATTAAAGGAAAACCCCTGTGCTTTATTAATCACAACCTACCCCAAATCATGGCATGTTGTATGGCACATAATATTTGTCTACAATGCACCTTCTTCACCCCTTTATATTGCCTAGGGCTGTTAGGCAATGTGATGTAGCCCGCTCGCACAACCCTGGCCTTCAACAGTTCAGCGCCTGGTGCACGGTGTTGGAGGGATCGGCACCCTCCTCAGCAGACTATCCAAGAAGACACTGGCACTCAAAGGCAAGTAACAGCAGGGTTATACCCTTGCGTATTTATTCTGCAAACGTGCAACGTTTCGGGGTCAGGCCCCTTTGTCAAGCATGCTGTTAGGCACAGTTCTTTGCTCCTCAAGTATGGAATGCAAAGAGTTTTGTCTGGTATTGAATGGCACACTAGCAGACTTGACATTTAGAAAATGAATCCAGTCTCTGCTTGCTGGGGTTAAATGCCATGGTAGCCAAGAGTATCATATGTATAACGACTGTTTAGTAACTTGGCCTCAAAGTTTTTGAATGTTAGATAAAAATGGATGTAGATATTAAAATGTTCTACATCAATATACACATGTACATTTGCTCCTCCTAATTTTACATACTGAACATTCTACCACTGTGATTATTTTTCATAGGATAGTTCTCTTCCAACTGAGTAATTCATAACTTTAGGAGCACATTTAAATTTCATTAAATGGATAAAAAAAATGCCAGAAATGATCCTTGTGGCTGGATGTAGAGGCTAATAAATAAAAAGACTAATCTTCCAGGTGCTCTGACTGCAAGACCCTCAAACCTGAGCTCCCAGTACAACAAAAGTGATGCATTTTGTCAGATGTACATCACAAGCACATTCTGCTCCTGCGTTTATCTGGGGGAAATCCTCTGGAATTCTGTTGTGGCAGAGATTTTACCATTCATTAGGCGAATGTACAGTTCAAACAGATGTTACGCCGCCGTGCATTCCTCTGTGACAGGCAATGAAATTCCACAAACAATTTGTCTCTAAAATTGTATTTGGGCATGCTCCTTTATGTGTTACTCTGTCATCACAACTACAATCCTGTTTTACTAGTAGTGGTTCATGGTTGTTGACAAAACATACATTCATAGGGGCATATTTTATCAGTTCCCTAGCTGATTTAAAAAAAAATTAGCAAGTTACACTAACTTCCCATTTACATTTAAGCAGTCATTTACAAAGTGCAAGGTAGGGGGCAAGGTGCAAAAAATGGGACTCATATTTTTTGGACTTTTATCCCCTGCCCTGCTCCAAAATGTAGCACATATACCTGTATATGTCCCATGAATATACAGTATCACTTTCTGCATTCAGCAGAACTGTAATCATTAGGGGCAGTGGAGGGAGGCATATAGATTCACACCACAGTGCCCCCTATTCTTCTCATAACTTGTACATCCACACTAGGGAATAGTGATCATAACATTTGAACATCCTTTGAGATTCTGTTGCAGAAGCAATTCTATAAGGGAGCAACTAAAACACTAAGGGGCCGATTCACTCAGCTCGAGTGAAGGGTTCGAATGAAAAATACTTCGAATTTCGAAGTATTTTTTGGGTACTTCGACCATCGAATGGGCTACTTCGACCTTCGACTACGACCTTCGACTTCGATTCGAACGATTCGAAGTAAAAATCGTTCGACTATTCGACTATTCGATAGTCGAAGTACTTGCCCTTTAAAAAAAACTTCGACCCCCTACTTCGGCAGATAAAACCTACCGAAGTCAATGTTAGCCTATGGGGAAGGTCCCCATAGGCTTGCTAACCTTTTTTTGATCGAAGGATTTTCCTTCGATCGTTTGAGTAAAATCCTTCGAATCGTTCGATTCGAAGGATTTAATCGTTCGATCGAATGAAAAATCCTTCGATCGATCGATCGCAGGATTAGCGCTAAATCCTTCGACTTCGATATTCGAAGTCGAAGGATTTCAATTCGAGGGTCGAATTTCGAAGTATTTTTAACTTCGAAATTCGACCCTAAGTGAATCTGCCCCTAAATTTCAGACGTGCAAACTTTGACAGTATAAGGGCATCTCTGCAACATATTAAGTGGGAAATGCTTTTCACAGGGTTAAACACAGAAGAAAAATGGGAAGTCTTTAAAATGCTGAGCAAAACAAGCAAAACCTTTTTGGTTTTGGTGTTGGTGTTGAGGTGGGTAAGAAAAGACGTGCTTTTAAGGCTTTCAAGTTAGCTGGTACAGCCGAAACATTTATAAGGTACAAGGAGGCCAATAAATCATGCAAAGAAGCTATAAGGCAAGCTAAAATTGATTGATTTTGAATTGATTGATTTTTAAATATGTTAATAGTAAAAAAATGAAGCAGGAAGGGGTGGGACCCTTACTAACAGAGGGGGGTCAGCTGGTTGATGAAAACAAAATAAAAGCACAGATTCTGAACTCATAGGAATCAGTAAGTGAAGGTTTCCTTCTTAACAGTCCCAATTCTAGTAATACAACTAATGATGCATGGTTCACACATGAAGAAATTCAAAAGAGACTAGAACATGTTAAGATTAACAAAGGTCCAGGGCCAGATGGTATTCATCCCAGGGGGGTAATTAGCGAGCTTAGCTCTGTGATTGCCAAACCTCTTTACTTAATTTTTCAGGATTCATTGAGATCTGGCATAGTGCCGAGAGACTGGCGAATTGCTAATGTGGTGCCTCTATTCAAAAAAGGATCCTGTTTTCAGCCTCAAAACTATAGGCCAGTTAGTCTGACGTCAGTGGTAGGAAAGCTTTTAGAAGGGTTAATAAAGGATAAGATACTGGACTTCATAGCAAATCATAATACTATGAGTTTGTGCCAGCATGGTTTTATGCGTAATAGATCTTGCCAGACTAACTTAATTTCTTTTTATGAGAATGTAAGTAGAGACCTCGATTCTGGGATGGCAGTGGATGTGATTTACTTAGACTTTGCTAAAGCATTTGATACAGTGCCACACAAAAGGTTACTGGTTAAATTAAGGAATGTTGGCCTGGAACATAATATTTGTACCTGGATAGAGAACTGGCTAAAAGATAGACTACAAAGAGTGGTGGTAAATGGAACATTTTCTAATTGGACCAGTGTTGTTAGTGGAGTACCGCAGGGCTCTGTACTAGGTCCCTTGCTTTTCAACTTGTTTATTAATGACCTGGAGGTGGGCATTGAAAGTACTGTTTCTATTTTTGCAGATGATACTAAATTGTGCAGAACTATAGGTTCCATGCAGGATGCTGCCACTTTGCAGAGTGATTTGTCTAAACTGGAAAACTGGCCAGCAAACTGGAAAATGAGGTTCACTGTTGATAAATGCAAGGTTCTGCACTTTGGCAAAAATAATTTAAATGCAAGTTATACACTAAATGGCAGTGTGTTGGGAGTTTCCTTAAATGAGAAGGATCTAGGGGTCTTTGTAGCTAACACGTTGTCTAATTCTGGGCAGTGTCATTCTGTGGTTACTAAAGCAAATAAAGTTCTGTCTTGCATAAAAAAGGGCATTAACTCAAGGGATGAAAACATAATTATGCCTCTTTATAGGTCCCTGGTAAGGCCTCATCTGGAGTATGCAGTGCAGTTTTGGACTCCAGTCCTTAAGAGGGATATAAATGAGCTGGAGAGAGTGCAGAAACTAAGTGCAACTAAATTGGTTAGAGGGACGGAAGACTTAAATTATGAGGGTAGACTGTCAAGGTTGGGGTTGTTTTCTCTGGAAAAAAGGCGCTTGCGAGGGGACATGATTACACTTTACAAGTACATTAGAGGACATTATAGACAAATATCAGAGGACCTTTTTACCCGTCAAGTGGATCACCGTACCAGAGGCAACCCCTTTAGACTAGAAGAAAAGAACTTTCATTTGAAGCAACGTAGGGGGTTCTTCACAGTCAGGACAGTGAGGTTGTGGAATGCACTGCCGGGTGATGTTGTGATGGCTGATTCAGTTAATGCCTTTAAGAATGGCTTGGATGATTTTTTGGACAGACATAATATCAAAGGCTATTGTGATACTAAGCTCTATAGTTAGTATAGGTATGGGTATATAGAATTTAATTAAAAGTAGGGAGGGGTGTGTGTATGGATGCTGGGTTTTTATTTGGAGGGGTTGAACTTGATGGACTTTGTCTTTTTTCAACCCAATTTAACTATGTAACTATGTAACTAGTTAGGGAATGCAACAACAGAGGACAGGGCTGCCTTTTACAATCCGGCACGTTGTGCAACCAGACCCCAGATGCAAGTGCTTTTTAAATGAGCACCCCTCTAGTGCTCAAGAACTTCTGCCATCTGGGAAAAATGACCCATCAACTTGTTTCCCTAAGTTTTCAGTTGACAGAAATTATTTTTGAACTGCACAAAAGTGGAGAACACCTTCTGGAGGAAAAGGAATGGGTAAAGTAGGGAAATGCTTTGGTATTTGAAAGTCAAGAAAAGATTCAGAATATCAAGAAATCTTTTTAGAATATCAGATAAATTGTTCATACATGTGACAAGTAGTTGAACAGTGAGAAACCACAACATTTCATCAGGGACATAATTACATTTGATAAATCTGCTACATGGTTTAAAATGAAGGAATGGATATATTCAATGGAGGGAAACTGTTTAATTACAAGTCAAAATGCAAACGGAGAACAGTAACCTTAATATGCCAGGTAATGCTGGCACCTAGGTACTAGACAGAATTTCTGGCACCAAAAATTACTTCCAGACCCTTGGCCTGATAACAACAGAAAGCTTGCCAACAAGATATTTTAATGTGGCTCTTAGTTAATGAACCTCTTATGATTCCCAAGTTAAAAAGTCCATGTTAGATTGCAAATAATATAAATGTATATGGAAGATAAAGTCTTACAGCTCATGGGTATCATTCTGTATTCAATGTTTGCTGCATGTAATGGAACCCTTTTCCTTTGATTCAAATGTATGTATATATAACTTTATATATTGCAAGGATACACAGCACTGTAAGTTTTTACAATGCAGAAAAGTACAAACAGGAGGGAGGCAAACATTGTAATAAATGTAATATACAGAGATTTGGACGAAAGTGTAGGCTCTTAAGTATCAACATATTGTTCTTGTGTGCCAAAACATAGGATCTGAGTTCCTTTTTAAAGAGGTTGAAAATTTTAAAGGTGGAGTTTGATTATGCTGAATCAGGTACAAGAGCCAATGTGCTCACTTCCTAGGGCAGTGATCCCTAATCATTGGCTTGCGAGCAACATGTTGCTCTCCACTCCTATTGATGTTGCTTTCAGTGGCCCCAAAGTAAGTGCCCATTTTGAAATTCCTGGCTTAACCCCACATTTAGAGGCATAAAGACACAGGTTTAATCCACTAGAGCCACCTTTAGGCTAGAGGTCCACATGAGCCCAGGGCCGATCCTATTGAATGTGGGGCCCAATTGGGACCATGTTGGCGGGGCCCTAGACAAAGTGTTGCTGGCTACTGACACAGCAAGTATTTAGGAAAATAAGGGCATACAGGCACAAAATAGAAAGGAAAGGGGCAGTGCGGGGCCCGCAGAGGTGCGGGGCCCAATTGGGCCCAATTGGTCCAATTGGCCTAAGGCCGGCCCTGCATGAGCCTATAAAAGAACTTATTTATAATCCGCAAGGAATGTTTGCTTGCTTGTGTAGCTCGCCAATGGTCTTTTCATTTAAGTGTGGCTCACGGTAAAAAGGTTGGATACTGTTCTAGGGGGTGGTGCATAAAGAAAATGCACTTCTGCAGTCACTAGAGCCAAAGCCAATTTTATGATACTGGTGGGCCCAAAGCAAAGATCTAAGATGCCTTAAGAAATTGTGGCACAAATATGTAACTATGTATTACCATTACCATTACTTAAAATGGTTCTGGTTGCCCTTTGAATATTTTGCAGTCATACACTGCGGTTTCAACTATTTTGCATTTTTGTTTTGCCGCTCTCCTGAGTTGCATATAAGATAATATAAAAAATGTAATAATTTAAAGCAAAGGGAAATAAGGGAAAAAAGTCTAGAAAACTAAATAGTATAATAGATGTTACAGAAACTATAAGTAACATGCAGCCTTCAATGTTACTTAGAATAAATATACAAAATCTAAACATTAAGATCACATTTCCCTGTACTAAAAGGAAGAGAAAGTGGGACGGAAACCACTACATTTATTTTAATGTTAATTAAGCCTGACTTAAATGTTTCCTTGAAACAGAATCCTTTGTATGCATTCTTATTTTCTAGCTTGCTTATCTCTATAACTTAGCCTAACAAACAGTTTGGTGTGATTATTGGCTCAAACTATTCTTGCTAATTAAAGTTTAGATTTTTGATTGTTTTAGAAGCTTTTCATATGCCTGCAGATACACATGTCTGACAGCAATCACATGAAATTGATGGAAATACTAATCCCAGAATTATGCACCAGGAAATGCCATGTCTAACAGGGATGTTGCTAAATTTAAGGAAATAGATAATTTGCGATATCAATCTACTTTTTTGTGACTGTTGATTAAACTTTATTAGTTTATAAAATGTATGTGTATACTGCCAGGTCTTACATGTGGCATGATAGCTCTACAAGAAAATAAACTGAGTAACGGACATTATCATTATATTATCCTGTGTTTGTAGCTGTTCTGCACTGGTAGGTAAATGTTTTAAATTTACACTGTGTATTATATCTTTGTCATTTGAAAATATGGGACATCATAATAATAATAATAAGGCATAGTCAGCAGCCCTTACACTTGAAGGTAACCTACCAGTTTGTGGATCTTTTTACTTAAATATGGGGATCACTGGATGGTCAGGTTTCCATTTCTCTCTTGTGCAGCCACAGCATAAAAATACCCAAAACCCAAGTTGATGGTCATCTGTTCAGCTGAAAATAAACAAAATGGCATCACTTTGTTGCCACATATTTGGACTCTTAGGGTAAGGCCAGGCGAGGAGATTCGGGGAGATTTTGTCGCCTGGTGACTTATCGCCACGTCTTTTGCGCTACTATCTCCCCGAACTGCCTCAGTGTCTTTTCCCCATAGGCTACAGCACAAAATCCCCTGTGCTAATGCACACGCGTTTTCAATAGTCGCCCAAAGTTGCCTCAGTGAGGCCAGGCGACAAAATCTTCCCGAATCTCCTCGTCTGGCCTTACCCTTAAACTTTTTTTTGCTGGCGGGATCTTTGATCTGTTACTCCCTGTGTAAATATCATAAGGGCAAGAAACTCACTCAAAAATGTGAGTTATTTTCACTAGAATCCAAAAATTGAATTCATGTAAAAGTCAATGGCAGCTGTCCCTTTAACCATTTAAAGATATTTGAGTTTGTTTCTGGTAAAATATGAGGAAAAAAACGAGTTTTAGTAAATAACCCCCCATAGAGGCCTATTTCTTAAAGGTTGAATTTTAGTAGTTATAGAGGTTTTTGAAAGCATGATTAAACTCTGTTTCTCTAAAACTGTGAATGCCATGACATTTTTTAATAGTTCCGAATATAAAAAGTATGAATGGGAAAAAAAACTGAACAATGGGCTAAAAAATAGGAAAACCTCTAAGAAATTAAACAATTACAATCTAACAAAATGTATGAAAACCTCTAAAAGTCTGAATGGCTAAAAAAAAGTTTGATAGGATCAGCATAGCTCCCATTGACTTACTTGGTGTTTTCAATTTTTTACAATTATATTTTAGAGAAAAACCCACAAATGTTTAAAGGAAAGATATGATTTTTGAAAGAGGAAATCCAAATGTTAGCAAATAGGCCCCTTCCACAATTTACAATTAACATTACAATACAATAACAGTCTAATGAAACCACTGCAAAATGAGAATTGTAATTCTTATTTGTGCAAATTGTTTTCCCGTTTATCACTTTTATTACATTTCCCCCAAAGACTCATACTGACTTACCTCAAATGTTATTCTTTGCTGTTATATAGGGGAAGGAATGTACAATATTGTGTTAGACAAAGATAGGGCTATCAATTTACTCGTTGGCACAATTTGTTGCATATTTAGTAGCTTAGGTTTAGTAAAATGCAAATACCCATCAAGTTCTAACTCAGAAGTAAAACATAGAAATCTAGGGAAAGGTTAAAATCCCCACATGAAGCCCTTTTCAAATTCCAGGGCAAAATAATCCTTTTTATGACTCCAAAAAGGACAAACAGACCAGTCCCTGATTCAACATTATAATAAGAATATAAGAGATAATGTAATAAATTGAAGTTTCTCCTAAAAAGTCACAATTCAAATGAATAATTATAATATAAACCATGTAAATAAATGTATTACCTTAAAATTAGTTACATATTTATTTTTGGAAATTTTTATTCTATACCTTTTATTAATTATGCCACTTGGTGGTTGTAGCTTTGTCTTTCTTATTGGCCAAAAAGGCATCAGGCCCTTGAAATGAATCAAATGTATCTGTCAGTATATTTGCTTGAATAGAAAGGGCATGAAACTTAAAGGTATACTGCCTATAAAGCTTGTGAGAGCTTGAAATTAAAGGCAAACTCCACAGGAAAATGTTGTCTTGCATAATGAAAGAAAATCTCAGAGACATGAATGAATTATGCATTGCTATTCCAAACATTACCGAAAAATGTGCTTATTAATATAAGGAAACCATTGGAAATGTGATGCAAATGTAATTCAGCCTTATAAATTATTTTCAGGTTGAACTTTCCGTGACTTCCTAATCGAGAGTCATCAACTAAGCAGAACTAAAACAACAAATAAAAATCTCAATTTCTGCCTCATACTACAAGTAAAATTTAATTTGAATTTCTGTTGGAAAAGGACATCATTTAACGCCTAAGATTAAGGACCTAGAGCCAACGTTATACCTGACTTTACTTTCTCTCTTTTAATAGCCAGGAATAAAAGATGAATTTTTAACTACAATTTCCAGATGCGTAGTTTAACCTTTGAATTATAATATGCCTGCTTCAGTATTTCCAAGATACCTATACAGGTATGGTATCTGTTATCCAAAAACCCATTATACATAAAGCTCCAAATTACGGAAGGTTCCTTACCATCTAAGATATAATTAGTCCTTATTGGAGGCAAAATTATTTTTATTGGGTTTATTTAAAGTTGAAATGATTTTTTTAGCAGACATAAAGTATGGGATCCAAATTACAGAAAGACCCCTTTAACCACAAAATCTTAGGTCCTGAGCATTCTGGGTAACTCATTCCATAACAGTCCTTCTTGGTTCCTTTTCACTTCACTGAAAGTGAACCTTTTCCCTTTTAACAGATAGGGGTATATTTATCAAAGAGTGAAGTTCCGCCACTAGAGTGAAATTCCGCAGCTCTCCATTCATTTCTATGGGATTTTTATAGGCATATTAATCAAAGGGTGAACTTTCACCCATTGATAAATACGCCTTTCAAAATCCCATAGAAATTAATGGAGAGCTGCGGAATTTCACTCTAGTGGCGGAACTTCACTCTTTGATAAATTTACCCCTTAGTGAGAGGAGATGAAAAAATGTCATATCTGTTCCAATGTTCTGCCCATGTATACTGTAAACAACTAAAACTGAAAAATAGTATGTAAAATAAAGTTTAGTGAAAAAGGTTGACGAATACTTTACCTGTTTCAGAATTACACCTTTTAGCATCTGCTGTGCCCCTCTGCTGAGCGCTTCAGTTTTGCTACAGCTGGAGAACAGAAGGGTGTCTTTATACATATCAATGGCAATTTATTTGAAATACCAGCAAAAAGGAAGAGTAAACCAATGATCTGTCTAAGTAGAAGTTGGTATATATGTCTTCCAAAGTCAATATATGGCATCATTAACTATGTTTTCATCAATGTAAAAAATGTGATTAAAAGGAATTGCTGAACTTTGAAAGCAGACTGGACATGTTCAGTGCAGGAGCATTCCTTTGATCAATAAAATGTCTGGTTATTATACAGAGCTAGTTAAGGAAAAATATAGTGGGTAATGCATTCTTTCAATGTTCATGGTACATTTTTCTTCTTGTTTGAATTTCAGCCATGGTATAAATGTAGTCTTTTTTTCTATTCCGACATCTGCAGTTTGATTATTTGACTATTCCTTGGCTTGCAGTCAAGCCTCAGCAGAACACCCTATACTGTGATTAGCGAGCCCAACTGTGATTGAAAGGGCTTTTATTTTAAGTTTATCTCCATTTATAGACTCGTTTGCATAAGTACATGGTGTTACAGCTATAATTTGAAATTCTTATAGAAACAGGTACAAAGCATGTTATGCCATAGTCACTAAATTATTATAAGGTTAAAAATGTGTATTTTTATATTATCATTTTGTGCTTATTTTCTAAAATGTGAAATTGAAAAAAACTATCGACTGGCAAGGGAACCAACAGTTTGGCATTATACTTTATATAAATATGACCCCTCTATTACTCGGCATCCACCAAATATCAAAAAACGTGGAGGAGGATCAGTGACTAAGTTAAGCCCAAGCATGTTTATATAGCAGACTCTTTATAAAGTACTTGATCCCTAAGGTTACCATTATAGGTTTGTTATTCTTAATACTCTTAAAGGTACACATTCTTTAAGTACAACCTTTTCTCTGGGTAAGTTCTACCTAACGTCTAGCTTAATTTTTTTTATTAATTCTAATAGACTCCATACTTCTCCATCATTCATTTACTTATCTTAGTCCCATTAAATAACAAATGCATAACCTTTTCTTTTTACATTAGGGGGCCGATTCACTAAGGGTCGAATATCGAGGGTTAATTAATTATCGAAGTCGAAGGATTTAGCGCAGATAGTACGATCGAACGATTAAATCCTTCGAATCGTTCAATTTGAAGGATTTTAATCCAACGATCGAAGGAATATCCTTCCATCAAAAAAACTTAGGAAAGCCTATGGGGACCTTCCCCATAGGCTAACATTGAGTTCAGTAGCTTTTAGATGGTGAACTAGGGGGTCGAAGTTTTTTTTAAAGAGACAGTACTTCAATTATAGAATGGTTGAATAGTCGAACGATTTTTAGTTCGAATCCTTCGATTCGTAGTCGTAGTCGTAGTCGATGGTCGAAGTAGCCCAAAAAACACTTCGAAATTCGAAGTTTTTTTACTTCGAATCCTTCACTCGAAGTTAGTGAATCGGCCCCCTATTCTCATCTGCCATGTCTCTGCCAAGACATCCAGCTTGTTAAGATCCCTTTGCAAATCATTCATCCATGGATTTAATTGTCTGTATAGTTTTGTGTCATCAGCAAACTCAAATACATTGCTTTACCTGCCCTCTATGTTAATTCAGCATAAGTTCAATCAACAGGGCTAGTGCTGAACATACTTTTTGACTACTGTAACTAAGAAAACTATATGGTTTTTGTTATAACTTTATCTAAACAAAGAAAAGTAAAATAGTGTAGACCGAAACTGAAAATAGTTTCAACTTCACGTAGTTCTTCTGAGGGAGGCGGAGAAAGTATAATCAAATTAACAGCCCACAGATAAGCCAGTTGTAAAATAAAAAGCCTGACACTGGTAGATGGATGTGGTTTGTTTATATAGAGCTCACGCAGAGCTGTCCAGCAGAAGCGAGCAGATTGGCTGATTCTCAGCCTGCATTTAACATTGCTAGTTGTTTATACATATTAATTGCAATTTACTTGAAGAACCAGCAAAAAATAGAAGTTCCGTCTTAGTAGAATCAGCCAATCCTCTAGACATTCTCTGGCTCCTAAGCCACTTCATTTTGCTGAGTGCAGACACCTGGATCGGATTTCTGTGCGAAAATTCATACTCGCGCATTTCTGCAACTAAATCTGCTCTGTGTGTTTGCTCCGAGGCCATGGCTGTTCCTGTGGGAGCAGATGAAGGAGTCAGCAGAGGGTTGGCTGATCCTTGGCCTGTGTTTATACATAGGCAGAGAATTAGGCCTATGTGGCAATGGCCTAACTCTTATTGCTAAGCCAACCACAGGAATTCCAAGCACCAGTGCATTCAGTAAGTGTTTGTGAGCTCAGGTAAATGGTAATTGATTGTTTTGTCCCGTGGGAGACAGACATGATCTTGAGTGGATATCTAAAGTTCCCACCATAAAGCAAGAAAGGCTTCTCTTTGTCAGCAAGGAAATAGATTAGTTTAATATGTACATGAAAAGAGGATCCCAGGTCTTCAATATCTTTATGTACAAATGTAAATTTACTCATTTTGAATTTTTTTCAACACATATATGGTTTTGTGTGGTTACTTGCCTGGTACAACCTCAAGCCACCAGCCCAAAACTGGATATAACTTCACATCATGAATTTCCACATGAATAATACCAACCTTCAGGAATGCTAGTTGCCACAATAACACCATGAACAGATTTACCTGCGGTTCCAGCTACCTTCAGCAGCTGTTCAAATGGGCACATGTTAACAGGAACCTTACTCTATCCATCTCCCGGGAAACAAGTTCCAGTACCAGTCACCACTGGATTGCAGCCATGTTAGGATTGGGCCCTGGGACTTCCTCTGCAAGTATCCCTCTGCCAAGCTGTGACAAAAAAGAGTACCTGGAACAGACAAACCAATATAAAAGAAAATTAATTTGCACTTTTTATATTTTGGGGTCCCTCTGTGATACTTTATTACCTTATGTACATATGAGATATCAAACTATTCAGAAGGTTTGTGGAATTCGTATTTATGATATTTTTGTTTTGCTATCCTTGAGCAAATGTAGAAAATTGCACATTCTTCAGTTAGTGTTTGGAAATGTTTTATAAATGACTATTAGTTAACTAAGCTATTTTGTGTTTTTGAATCTGTAATCAGCATGTGGGATTATCTTACTATTATGAACTTTTGCAACACATAAACTTTATAGAGTGAGTTTAGTTTGCAGGGGCCAAAGTCTCAGCCATAAAAAATCAGGATGTACTAATTATTATTACATAACAATTTTGGGGTCTCTAGGAACAACACATTTGTAATTAGCTAAGAATATGTACTATCAATTTTCTTTGCTTTTTGTCATTGTTCCCACAGACATGAGGGAGATATAGTGCAGTGCATCTAATGTTTATGTTGATAGGTGGATTTTTAAGGAATTTGTTCAATTCCATTACAAATTAAAAAGCTCAAGTTCACTCAATCGCACACCATCTCCTATTCCTCTTGTTACTCTGAATTGATAGTAACAAAAGAAGAAAAATGATTTGTAAATTAAAACTCTTTATTATGTTTTTAAAACAGACTAATAAATCTGCCCCGTATGTTTATATTTCTATTTATTATGAAAAAAATGTATTTTCATGTGTTTAACTAGAATCTATCTTGTCACACACCAATTTAATGTATATTTGAATTGTCCTGAGGCAAATAATATTTATTTAGCAGCCGCAGGTTTGAGGAACATCAACTGGCGTTGAAAGGGCAAAAGCCTTTACTGATGCTCATAAAGGAGAAAATAAATAGCCTTTGCTTTCTTATAGTTGTAACAAAAGAGATTTATCCATGGCTACGATTTAACTTTAAATGACTGGGCAACTTCAGAGCTCTTTAACCTCAGTCTCTAGAGTGAAAGCTCTGTGATCCACAATCCCAGCAGTGCCACAGACAGAGAAGGGATCTCAGCTGTTCATAAAAGTCTTTTTGTGTTTAATTAACCTTTAAATTAAGCTATGTCAGTTTTAATATGGCCTATAAGTATTTTTCTTGTGACTATGTGTGAAAATAGCTTTTAGTACTTTTCCTACATAAACATATCTTGGATTATCTGTTATATTTTGCTCTTCTCACTTTCAAAGAATATAGTAGTTAAATGATAGAACCCGAAAGGGAAAATCAGCTGTGATTACATGTTACACAGTAATGTTATGGCAATCGTATAAAACATGTAACGCATAAATGTGTTACTGCAAGAACTCTGTCCTAAAATATCCTGTGCTAAAACCACATGACATTTTGATGCCTACCTCATTCTCTATACTTAACTGGGTGTTGACTTACTTTCCTGCTACAACACTGTGTTCTCCTTGCAGTTTATAATTCAGCTGCCTGGGGAAAGGAGTTTTCTTTCATTTCAGCTTTTCAGTGAAACACTACCGTTTTAAAGTATTTCTTTTACAAAATGCTATCTTGCTATGACATTAACAATAACCAGTTAACTTTTTTCAAAATGTAACTTAAAATGTGTTTTGAAAAAAAACACAACTTTTGGAACTATCTTGAAAAAAATGGTTGTAAATCCCACTGCATTTTGTCCAGCACTGCGATTGCAATGGTAAATGTAACATTGAAAAGTATCAACCAATACAAAACCCTTGATACTTTTTTGAAATGGATGTTTTTCAAATGAAACAGTAAAAGGGCCCCTCCGGTGCCAGTGCAGGACAACTTATATCACTTATTCTTTATGGAAGATAACTTACAATGCCTTTTGTTTCAAGAACATATTCACATATCAATATAATTATTCAGAAGCAACTGAAACACTAAACTGTAATGATTAATAATATTTGTATTTGTGTTCTGTTCTTTTCTAGATTATACATCATCCCCTATTCCTCTTCCATCCCTCTCCCTCATCCTTCAAATGCTTCAGTGCTTCCCTAGTTTCCATTGCTTTCCCAATGTATTTTGTTCTTTCCATTTCTCATGTACCTTGTTATCTACGTTGCAACCATTTTCGGTGAATAAGGAATCATCAAATTAGAGCACAATTTCCATGGATAAGCCTGTACAACAACCCAACCTTACTGACTTAATTGTGTTCATCATCTTGCTTTATCTTCTTCCCTCTTCTTGTCTTTTAAATCTATATTTGTATTTATGTTTGCCTTTCATATTTCTTTGCCTTTATTTCATTCTCTATGAATTGTAAACTAAATAAGTTGTGATAGATGCAGGTAGCTGCAGAAACCTGGTATAGTAGCAAACCTCCCAAAATACAGGCCAGTGACATGTTGCATGAAACACTTTAGAGCAATTAGCCTTTAAGTATTCAAGCATGATGTGTACAGCGTATGGTTTGCATTAGAAAAGCAATGGCAAGTAGGAAATTAGTAATTTTTTGGTCAGGCAGCCGCTTAAGTTCATTTCCACGGTCATTTGTGACAATGATCTATACCTACCCCTTTGCTGGGTCGTCTTAACAAGGAATTAAAGCCATGCTGTCCATGGTAAGGTGCTACTCATTTTCCCGTACAGGATAGGGTTACAGTCTATGCTTCATTGTGCCACACACTAAAATGCTTTTAACTGGTCCAGGCGGCCACTCTGTAACATTTCAGATAAATTAGCTCAATCAAGTCAATGGTCGACGCAGGATATGGTACTTAAATGTTTACTCAGTGTGAACAAAGCATCAGGGCCTGATGAAATATACCCTTAGGCAGGACATCTGAAATGCCAGAGGCACTGCTGTAAATTGCCACAGAAAATTACTATTTATTGGGCTGGTGAGGGTCTGTTTGGGCCTCTGTGTGGGCTGTTTGGGCCTCTCTGTACCTAAAATGCAAGGGCCTATTGTTATTCTCAGTTCAGGCCTGCCCTTATGCAAGGGCCAAAAGGGACCAAAATCAGCCTGCTGAAATGTACAGGACGATTTCAGCCCCTGTCTCTAGCTGAATCCTCTTCTGTGTTTGCTTCCAGCCTTCTGGAAATTGTAACCGGTGTAAACACATTCTGAGGATAGCGGCAAAGAAACTCAAGACTTTGCATTTTGAGAAAACACAGAAAAGGATTCTGCTAGCAGTCGGGGGCTGAAATTGGCCTGCAGATTTCCGCAAGCTGATTTTGGCTCCATCTGGCCCTAGCCCCAAGTACTTAGTGAGCTAGGCTAGGCTTGTTTTTTAGATATTGTGAGACTCTCTTTCATCAGTTATGGTACATTAATTGGAGGAAAGCTAAGGTAATTCCAATACTGAAGGGATTGCAATCTCAGCCTAACAATTATAGGCCCGTAAATTTCATGTCTTTGGTGAGAAAGATATCTAAAATTTTGTTAAGAGGTCATATGCCAGATGGTGAATGGCATTTTGAGCAGTATCAGCATGGCTTTATGATGGATAGGTCATGTCAGACAAATATAATTGGTTTTTATGATGAGGCTAGTAAGAGGCTGGACAGTGGGGGAAGGGCAGTATATGTGATCTAAATGGACATCCAAATTCAATAATTTGACAACTAGACTTGGTGAGCTTCTTATTTTAGGTTATTTTCAAATTTGAATTTCAGGCAAAAAATTATAATTTTGCATTGAAAATGAATAGTAAAATGCAATTTTAGCATGATCAAGTTTTTGTGCAATTTAACATGATTGCATTTTATTGATTGAAGTACAGGTATGGGATCCATAATTCCCATAATTCTTATTACCTGGAATTTTCTGGATAATTGATCTTTATGTACTTTGGACCCCCATACCTTAATTCTGCTAAAAAAAACCAAAACATTTAAGCATCAAATAACGGCAATAGGTTTATTTTGCCATCGTTATAGATTCATACAACTTAACTAGGATCAAATACAAGGTACTGTTTGATTATTACAAAGAAAAAGGAAATCATTATTATAAATGTGAATTATTTGAGTTAAATAAATTATATGGGAGATGGCCTTCCTAGAAATGTTAGTAATTCCAAAATTAAGCTAATTAATTAGGTTCATGGGGGACTGCATGGCCTGCATACCATTTCGCCTATAAAAACCACAGATATGTTTATATTATGTACTACGTCTTAAACCCTCTTAGTCCTTAAGAAAAGGAAATTCAATTTAACCTGAATCCGCAGATCTAAAATGGATAACCTGGAAACTAAAATCCAATCCAATAGAATTTCCCCCCTTGTTGTGGGACCACCTAGTAATATCAAAGGAGTTCATATGGAAATACTTTCCTTTCATTATTTGGTATGACTATACATTTCAAATGGCTTAGCGAGTCTCATTATATGAACATTTTTAAATATTAAGAACCCTAAACTGAAATGTCTAAATATTTAAAAAGGGGTTACACTGCTGAATTATGCTTCTCCTCAGCATTTATTATCTTGGCTAATGCATTTCAATTACAATGCACGTATTAAAGATGTATAGATGTGCAGTAAATTCCAGAAATAATAATAAATACAAAAAATATTGGCGTTGTTCCAAAATACTTATACACAATACACACTTTAAATTTACACAATAAAACAAACACAATCATTTCTATTCTAGGTGTAGCAAAAGAGCAATTTACTTTATTAGATATAAATCAGTTCCTTAATTCATGTCTGTTTCTGCTTTACATTATCCCTGCTGTCATAAGTCTTAGGCTTAAGGCTATCCCACCCATGTTGTGGTTGCTCTTACACAGAAAGACTACTGTTATAATGGACCACTGGATGTAAATCAGTGTATTTTAAAGGGAATGAAACATCAAATACATGAATTATATATATTTTTCCCCAGTAAACATCTGTATGAATATCTATATTAGGCATGCTACAAAATCAGAAGCAAGCATGAGTAACAGTTAGAATAAAAAAACTTGCTTTATGAAGATAAATATATGAGCCATCCTATATGCAGAATATGTGTGTGCCCTTAATTCTTTTACTATAACTAGAGGGGTATTGAACTTTGCTTTAAATCTGTGATGTATGAGTCCAGTTTAGTAATTCTTTCATTAAGGAGAAATTTAAACTGCTGCCAATGTTAGAGCTTTGAGGCCACACTCACCAAACTTGAATCACATAGTTATGGGGTGAACCCAAATAAAAAGGTGATATTGCCATTCTCACAGTAATGCCAGGGTGCCCAAACTCTTCACAGTTGGTCACTATATCAATGTAATGATCATCGGTGCTGTGAGTATAACCCTACATATAAAACTAAAGAAACTCTAGAACTGTAGAAATGCAATTACGTTTTTTAAGTAAACTCAGGCACAGTTAAGCGAAACATTGGTTTAACATTATACTACAGAAATGACTCTCAGATTATAAAAAATATTTTTCCTAAAAGTGAATACCTGTTCATATAGCTTGAGTCTAAGAGCCATGAATTATTTCTTGTGCACTTCTGTTAATTTTTTTAAAAAATTATTATTATTATTATTATTATTATTATTATTAATGGCCTATGTAGAAATTATTAATTTGCTGGTGGCTCAATATTTTTTTCCAGACTACTCAGATTTTATCATTTTAAGCATATCTTTTATCCTCTTCCTTGGTGGTCTTTCCCTTAATCTTGTCGTTACTACTGATCCAGGTGGAAATATATCATCTGATGCACAATCTTTTGTATTTGATGTGCTTCTGGATTTAAAGCTTTGGGATGCAGCCTAGGTCCTATGCCCAGTCTTAGCCTGAAATGCTTGGGGTTCCATAAAGCTACATCTTCAGGGTTGGTGTCCAGGAATTGTGTTCCTGAATAGAGGTGAACCTTCATATACTGAAAATGGTGACTGTCTCACATGTTCCATTTGCTGCTGTAGAGCCATCTGCTGTTGCATGTCATATTCATGTATTCCCCTGGTTGTAGTAGAAGGATTCTGAGGGACCATGTCACAGGGCCGGGTCAAGGGGTAGGCAGAGTAGGCACGTGCCTAGGGCACAAAGCTGGGGGGGGCGCCAGGCACGTACCTGCTCTGTTGCCTACCCCCAGTCTGGTCCCCGCTGTGCCAGACTCTCTGTGTTTTTACTTCTTCTTGCGCTCCTGCACATGCGAACACAGGCTCACTCCAATTCACGTGTGTGCAGGAGCGCAAAAAGAAGTAAAAACCTTGCTCATGCGCACTCGCGCTAAGCTGGTGCTGCATCCGCCGCCATCCTTGGGCACCTGTGCGGCGCAGCCCTGCCATGTCATTGTATTGAACATTGTACTGAGTAGGTTTCATAACATGATGTTGTTGCTGTTGTGCAGAATTGTCTTTCTGGTCAATGGTATAGCTCATTTTATGCATTATTTTGGTATCAGTTTCTGTTAATGAAATTACAGCAAGATTCCCAGTGTTATTGTTCTGCTGTTCAGATACTAGTGTTTGCTCCACTTGTAGATATTCCAAGAGCTTTGGCAATTGCATCCTGGATTACTTTGAAATCACTAGCCTGCTGCTGGCTAGACGAACTGGGCTGTGATTTTTTCGTACACTTTATCAATTTTTTGCAAGTTTTTTATATGGGATCCCTTATCCGGAAGCCCGTTATTCAGAAAGCTCCGAATTTCAGGAAGGCCACCTCACATAGACACCATTTTAAGCAAATAATTTTTTTTTTTAAATAAATTCTGTTTTCTCTGTTCTAATCAAACAGTACCTTGTTCCAATTCTATTGGGTTTAATTTAATGTTTAAATTATTTCCTCCCATCAGAGATTTCTTATTTATACAGTAAACTTAGAAATTTCTATACCATTGGGAATACCTATATCTAAATGCTATGAGAGTGGGCTTAAGGTATAAGGTTCTAGGACCTATGAGACCCAGTGTGAAACTGTTTATAAAAGGAAATAAAAAGGCACAGGTAAATATTTTTCCCTATGTGCTTACTGTGCACTTCAAAGACTTGTAGTGTGAATCAATATGCCATGACACACCAAGACATGTTGGTGTTTTGAAACCAATCTTTGTAGTGGAAAAAAAAGTGCTATCTCCAAAAGTTATCTGTAAAAAGAAATATTAAATCACCCTAATGGAACAAAAAACCCTAATGACAGACAATCAGAACAAGAAGCTTTGAAGTTCCTAAAACATTTTCAAATTTGGTCAGATCTTTAATCACAGTGTATCTTGGGGATGCAACATTTTTAGGGTAGGCCATTAATCATGGCAATTTATCAAAGCAATGATCTGTGTTTATTTCACACTGAAATAAATAGTACATATTTTTAACAGAAATGTAATGCATACTTTACTTATCAGCAAACACATTTCAAGATAACAAATTCTGCTCCTGTCTACATAACTCCATGTGAGAAATTTTGAGAATGTGTCTGATGAATGTTTTATTTTGGGGAAGGCCTTCATGTAATCTTTATGTTTTATAGATTTGCTTTATGGATTAAAGCATATTTATGGGCACTTTATTTTTATAGCACTTGATGGAAGTCTACCATAAATCATTAGTAATACTAAATGGAGCACATTCCAAATCTGATAATTGCAAATGTTTAGGAACTTGGATCTTCAGTTTCCCAAATATATATAAATATCTCATGAAAAACTTTAATAAGACTGGGTCATTTATGTAAGATGGGACAACGTGCTTGGGCATATAGCCTATTTTTGCAGGGTGCAATAACTCCAGGGTTCTCTAGTTCCAATAGGTGCATCAGAGCAGACTGGGTAAACACATTAGTATGTTTGGACACAAGAACATTTGATGAATTTTATCAATATGTGCAACAATTGCATTCACTTTATCACAAACAAAAAGCATTAAGCCCCCTTCGCTATTCTAAACTTGCCTTTCTGTTAATGTAGTCTGCCCTTCTGCAATGCATTTTACTTTCTGCAGTTATACACTGTCAGCATATGACTGACATGATTAATCTTTCCTTTGTTTTGCTAAGAATCTTCCTTCAGAATTAATGGGATATGATTAGTACTATTTTTATACATAAGACAACCCAACAAAAACAAAAATAGATCCAACACAATGGTCTGTTCAACATTAATTTAAATCTGTTAAGCAGTGCTTCCTGGTTATACTTAGTATGATGCCTCTTTTAAAATGTTTAAAACATTTGCCTTAAAGCAACACTGTTAAATTGATGTTAAATAATATGGTTTCCTTATTATTTTTTGGCATAGATGAGTATTTTCATTTTTTTTATTTAGTAATTTGTGTACTCTGATGCTGTGTATATTTGCTGTATACCATGCATCTGGTACAACAGCTGTAACTCTGGCTTCAGTATATATTAATATTTTATTAATGTACGTATGTGTGAAATAATAAAAACATGTTTTCATTATGATTTGAAGCTATAATGTTTGTCAATTTTAAGGGACATATTTATCAAGAATTGAATTTGTGAGTTGTGTGAGGGTTTTTCTACCTCGGATAAACTTGAATTCCGAATGTTTGGGTATATATGAAAAAATCTCAATGTCAAAAACTCTAATGATCGTGTTCATGTCCCGAAAAAAGTTAAATTGCTCAAATTGATTGGGTTTGTGACCCGAAAACTTGAATTGATCGAGTGGTCAGATGAAAACCCTCAAATCAATCAAAAAAACTTGAGTTTTGCCTAGGACAACTCGCATTGACTACATGATCTGGTCAGCTTTTAGATGGCGAATTTTACATTCAAATTTTCAAGACATTCAAGTTTTCGAAAATTTAACTGGAATGTGTGAGTTTGATGCATAAAAAATTCAAATTGTGGAAAAATCTGCCCCTAAATCTAAAACTCTTGTTTATTTTTCTACTGCCATACATATTTCCTTCTAAGCCATAAATTAGATTACTTAGGGCCAAAAGCTAGCAATGCTGCCCAGAGGAATGTCTGCAATGTACACCTTTCATAGGGCCACAGTCTAGCCCTGTCTTTACCTTATGCCATAGCCATATATTGCTGTATTATTTATTCAGCCAAACATCTAAGTATATTTAGGAAAAAGTAATCTCTCAATATCTCCTTCTAAATGGCCTTCAAGATGAACTTGCAGAAGTATCCAGAAGAGCAAAGAGACATTCTGTCCAAAAGTGTAGCTAACTGGCATACACTCTGTCCCAGTCAACCAAGACACTGGATACACCTTGGGGTTTCGCTCTGACTAAATCTCATTTGCATGTTCTTTTAGCCTTATATATAATAATCATGGGGCATACCTTTCCCAGTTCCAGGACACCCATCCATACTCTTCAGGATGCAAGAAAATGATGTAGAATACACTGGGTGGAGAGGTGGAGAATCACACGGTCATTGATTCATGAATACTCCTAAAAATAACACTGCATCACTAGCTGAGCTACATAGACATTCCCACAAAGGGTATATCATCACTAGAGGTGCTGCCCTGAGGTATCCCACAACTCCAGGGAATCATCATTCCCAAATGCAGGTTCCTAACAAACAGAAGCACTGTAGTGATAGAGGGTTTACTTAATCCCTACTCTAACTTTCAGTCTGCTATCATACCCATTAAATTAAATTAAACAACTCCTTTTATTTCCTTTGTAAAAACATGGTGACAGAATTCTGGGAACTTTGTTGACATTACGGATCATAGAATTGCTACATTTAAAATATAAGAAAATGTTAGTTAAAAAACAAATAATTCTAATATATCCAGTTAGGCCTAGAATAATTTAAAATGAGAATTGATTTAAATCAGTTCCTGGTATTGTGTTGGCTTATTTTCTTCTTAAAAAAAAAGATTTCAAAATGCAATGAGAATAAGGACCATGCCAGAATGCCCATAATGTATATTGATTACTGCAAAGCAATGCCTAATTTGTTGTTTTTCTAATGACAACAAGGATGCAAGGTTGCTAAAACTGGAAATCTACATGCCCGCAAATTGCATTAGTCAAACCGAAAATGCCAGAAGCATGTTCTCAAATATATATTTTACTTAATCAAGCTTGGCAAGCTTCTGAATTTAAATAATTCATCCGTAGGGGATATTAATGTAGGCAACTTTTTACAAGAGGAAGTAGTGTTTGTTTAAACATGGATCAAGAATGTCATACTTACTCAGCATATCAAAAGATATGAAATATGTGCTTTGGCAAGGAAGTGCCTTAGAAATCATCCAAATGCTATACATAGAAATGTGAGAGTACATGGTAAGATATTGTAATTTACCACTTACTGTAAATAGTATAATTCAATAATTAGTAAGCTGATTGTGAAGCTTAAGGGATACTGTATATGTTAGTGGCCCAAGTGCAATGTGATGGAGACCTTCCTGTGTTTAGACTATAGGCATCACTTACTATAGTTCTGGGGACCCAGCTTGCCACAAAATATAAAGAGTTTAGTTTGGGGCCCATGGTCACCAGATCTGTAACCTAATCTGCAGATTAGCCAGAAAAATGTTTAACTTGATTTTTTTGGATTTTGTTTGGTGAACTTAGGCAGACCCTGATTGTAGTTAATCTGCATAATGGGAAAAGGGGGCTCAGTGGGACAAGGCTCTTAATCAGTGTTTATGGAAAATGTTTTATTAACAAGGTGTAGGTGTTCGTGATTTTGCTCTAGATCCTTGTGAATTCTATTTCTATCTCCTCTGTCTAGTGGAGTGTCTGCTGAGACAGTTACATGTTATCATGAATGGTACAGTATTCTCTTTGTTCTGAGCCTGTGGGAATTGAGAAGTTTCCAGCCAGCTTTGAACCACTTTAATTTGATCCTGCCAGCATGTAAACCATCATACACTCCCCATCTCAATCCAAATGACAGGCAGTGGGCAAATACCGCAATGCTTTGGAGGGTTTTTTGGAATACCAGACCACATTGAAATGCACTGTGCATTGGCCATCAATAAAAGACAAAAACTTTATTGAAGCAATGTTTTCTTGGTGATATGTACCACGTCACAAAAAAGGGAAAAAAATGAAAACCCAATGGCGACCCAGACCCACTCTGTGAGCTTCACTTGAACTCTCCCATTGCACAGCAAAGGAAAGAAGTTTAAAGTATAGGGGAATAGCCATGGCAGAAGGGTGGGAAGGGTACAGTCGGGTGGGGGGGCTGAGGTGGCAGCCCTGGTGGGTCAGAATTACACTCTTGGTAAACAGTATTGGCTAGGGATCAGAAAAATTCCTCATACTAGTATGAAACTGTAATATCAGCAGCATTTTTTCTCTTTATTTATTGTGTTTTCCAACAAATACATACAGTGTATCTTCATATACTTCTCTAAGATCTAAAATTAACTATAAATCTAACAAACAAAAAAAAATAAAAAAAATAAAGATTTTATACCTCCCAGGTAATTACTACTAAAGATAGTCCTAGACAATGTAGGCTTTATGTTTTGGTCTGAGATAGCCAAAGTTTATATGCTCCCTGTATTATTCTTTTCTCTCTCAGATCTCTTGGCACAGCTTTTTCATATTCTAAGTTATAAGTTACTTCTTGTTGATCAGCAGCATTTTTAACAATAGAATCAAAAGTATAAAACTACTAGTGTATCTTAGGGGGCCTGGGGACACATATGAGTTGGGGATATCATTTCCTTCATTTCCTTCCCTGACTCCCAGATACCTCTATTCAGCATGCTTTGTTAGAGGCAGTTGGTACGGAATGTTTACTAGAAAAGTGTATTTTAAATATAGAATATTATTTAAGTCCTGCCACATTGCCACACCCAGACATAAAAAGCTGTATACTAAAAGTCGTTTTCAAATTAAACATGACATCCAAATTCTTTTTTTTATTCAAGCATTCATAGCTGTCAATCAAATATTGGCTGCCCCTCCTCTATGCCTTAGACATAGAGGCGGGGCAAGCAATTACTTGCTCCATTCAGCACTTCCTACATGTCACTGATCTCCCCACATTTCCCCAGTTCTCTTAACCATTTAATTGTGTATCCAGGGCATGGGGATGGACATCAGGTCCCCCATTCTGGTGCACAAACAAGATTCAGAGATGATACAGGGCTCGCCTTAATAACATTGTCCACAAAATGGCTCCTGCCTGCTTGCTATAATTATGAAGTCCCAGACTGATGAAAACAAGATTCAAATAATTTATACAGTGTAATTAAAGTTCATTTTGCTTGACTAACATGATAAAATAGGACTTGGAATACATTTTTTGGGTGACATGTCCCCTTTAAGTCAATTCAATGATTATTTTTACATGGTTATCTATTGTTTCCAAGTACCCAATTCTTACTTGTTCTGCTCATGTACTATACACATCATCTGTAGTGTGCCAGCTAATGCCCGTAGGGAGAAACCAAAGTATGCCAACAGAAAACAAATGTTCAAGTCGTATCTTGAACAGACATTCTTGGTTAAAGACAAAATTCATTATTCACCTTTTAGATATTCCCGCTGTAACTGAATAACTTGCTACATTTTTGTAAAATATGTTTAATCTAGAAATAGTCAGTTGCAAGTTGCTTAGTACTTTTTGGGTCAAAACTGAATTCACCTACTTGCCTACACAAAGAATGGTTGAATAAACCATTCAAAGATATTTAGATGTGGCCCTATTTTATTTTTTACGTACAATTTTATGCTATTCAAACTCAATCCCTAAGTTTTCAGTTGGTCTTTTTCAATTGGTTTCTTTTTTAATACTTTTTGAATTCTTTCTTCTGACTCTTTCCAGCTTTCAAATGGGGGCCACTGGCCCTATGTAAAAACAAATGCTCTGTAAGGCTACATTATATTGACATTGCTTCTTTTTATTTCTCATCTTTCTATTCAAGCCCTCTCCTATTCATATTCTAGTCTCTTATTCAATCAATGCATGGTTGCTAAGGTAATTTGGTCCCTAGCAACCAGATTACTAAAATTGAAGAACTCCAGAATAAAAAGACAACAGTAACACCAAAAAATGAAAGTGTTTGAAAGTAATGAAAATAGCATATACTGTTAAAATTGTTTTAAAGTAATACAAACATAATGCAGTGTTGCCCTGCACTGGTAAAACCGCTGTGTTTGCTTCAGAAACACTACTATTGTTTATATAAATAAACTGCTGTATAGCAATGGGGGCAGCTATTCAAAGGAGAAAAAGCTCAGGTTACACAGCAGATAGCAGATAAGCTCTGTAGAACATAATGTTATCTGTTATCCACAATTTAACCTGTGCCCTATAGCATTTTTTCAATTTCCACCATTGCTACTCAGCAGCTTGTTTATATGAACTATAGTAGTGTTTCTGAAGCAAACACATCAGTTTTACCAGTATTGTATTGTATTACTTTAAAAAAATTGTATTTTGATGTTACTGCTCCTTTATAAACCAAAATTAATAAAAAATGAAAACCAATTGCAAATTGTCTCAGCACATCACTCTCTACATCATACTAAAAGTTAGTTTAAAGGCGAACAACCCCATTAAAATAAAACTTTTGATTGGTAGATAAATGAGTACATTTTTTGATAGCTTCCTATATACCCAAACCTTTATTTTTTTTTTTTGAAATGCTGGTGCCATTCTTATAGTCTTGTATTTTATTTATGAATTTTTATCAATCATTTTATTAATGACTTGAAATTGTATATACAGTTAGGCCCATAAATCTTTGGACAGAGACAACTTTTTTCTAATTTTGGTTCTGTACATTACCACAATGAATTTTAAATGAAACAACTCAGATGCAGTTGAACTGCAGACTTTCAGCTTTAATTCAGTAGCTGTCAGACTCTACTTTTGAGCCCCTGAAATGAAGTGATTGTGTTTAAAAATGGCTTTAGTTCCTCACATTTTTATGCAATCTTTTTGTTCATCCCACTGAAAGTCTGCAGTTCAATTGCATCTGAGTTGTTTTATTTAAATTCATTGTGGTAATGTACAGAAAAAAAATTTGAAAAAAGTTCTCTGTCCAAAGATTTATGGGCCTAACTGTATGTATGATAGTGAATATGTACATTATCTTGCAGATACAGTGGGGCTCATTTATAAACACTGGGCAAATTTGCCCATGGGCTGTTACCTATAGCAACCAATCAGTGATTAGCTTTTTGAAGCCAGCTGCAAGAAGAACAATGAATTCAGCAATCTGATTGGTTGCTATAGGTAACAGCCCATGGGCAAATTTGCCCAGCATTGATAAATGAATCCTTAATGATGTCTAGAGCTTATAGTGTCAATTTACTGCTGGAGGCAAAGGAAAATTGATTTGCTCAAGGAGCTGACACACCAGAATACAGCCAGAATCTACTGGTATAACAAACAGCCTTAACAAATGAAGCACTTCCTGACAGTCTGATTCATAATCATAATAGGCATCAACATGTCTGCATGAGTAAGGTGCTGTGAAGCAATCACCCATGGATTGTCTGCAATAATCCAGAACTACCAAAAGTGTGAAGGGAAAGGCCTTGTGTAAGTTGTGTAATGGCAAATGCTCCGTTTAAAGGGACACAAACATCAAATATAAATATTTTTGCTTGCTTGTTTTAGTAAATGAGAGTGGCTTTCAAAAACTCTGCAAAAGTTTTATCCAATTTCCTGCTAATGTATTTTGGGATGTATGTCAATCATGCCATTGTAACTCAATCAGTAAAATCCCCTGTATTCCCTTAGGGCTATGACACACATAACCACCATAGTAGGCTTCAGTAAAGGCTAACTTAAACCTAAATATGAATTGTGAGTTTTATCGAGTGTTGCCGCTGAAACTTGTTTTCAGTTTGAATTGGGTAATCCATTTGTTTTCATCACTGGAACAAGAACTCCACCACCTGCCTCCCACACCTTTTCCCATCTGATCTATTCTGCTCCCCCTATAAGCAGCACATGTATACAGCAACGTCATATGACCATCCTTGTACCTGGACTTTCCTTTATAGACTTTACATGATGAAACTTTTTCCAACATCCTAGAGTAGGTTGATATTTGCATTCAGGTGATTTACTTGCATGTAGAATAAATGCACAAACGTCACATTTGAGAACTATGCAAGTTCATCTATAGTCCTTGTTTGGATATTCTTTCCTATCAGCCTTGCAGGCCACCATCATTTTAGCCACTTTTCCCATGAATTGTAAGCAATATTATCTTACCAAATAAGAGCCAAAAGCAACTCTTTAGCTCAAATATAATGCTGTCTTTTCATTTACACAAAGCAGCAAAAATATTTGGTAACTATGGTTTGACATGTTATCCAAGAGCCTATGCATGATGGGATGTTATTATAGGTTTTAACAGCAGAACCACACCTTGGGGAAGCGCCTGCTTTCTATATGTTATGCATCATTCATTTGCCCATGTGTTTCCTTCCATTTGGGTATAACCTGTATAAAGAACAAAAAGTAAATATCTGAAGGCAACAAAAGTTTCCATACATTTTAAACATGTTCAATTTAATATTGGTGCAACCTGCTTGAGTCAGAAGAATCTTAGGTTATTCATACTGAGAAGGCATTATTAATTAATCTCAGTGCCTGTGGTATTTTTACCAAGACTCTTGTATTTCTTAGTGTGCGAATTAACACTAGCGAATTTACGCCAGCGTTCGTTAGTGAATTTGCGAAATATAAAGAGCAATTATATTTTTGGTAGTATTCTTTGTACATGCTGGGGATGAAGACCAGTTCTGGTGTCTATTTATAATGGATAGGTTTTCATTCTAACAAGTTACAGTGAATTAATGCAATCATAGTTGAAACAGAACATACAGTATATGTCAACATAATAATTTCCATGCACCCCCATGAATACAGTGCCACCAAACGCAGACAGAGCTGTATTTATGGGGGAGGCTGCAGTTCTGTGTGCTCTGAAAGTAGTGCAGAAATTCAAAGAAAGCGGAAGGCAGTGTTCAAAGTGGTAATTGACCCCTTATCCATTTTATAAGCCAGACCCTCATGTATGTATCATAAAGTGATATTACAGATAAATATGCATTTTAGCTATACATTTCAGCAGCATTACTGGGAAGCTTTATAACAAAGATTTTGCATACACTGTACACTGTATATATCTCTCCTGTTATTCTATATTATACTGCCCCCTGCTGACAATAACTGCTATATTTATCCTTATGATCAGAGAGTTTGTTGAATCGGGGGTCTGCATTTTCTTAAGTTTAAAAACATACAAGTACAGTAAATATACTTTTTGTTTCTTATTTGTTCAATGATGAATTTGAACTATAGCTAATCTCCACTGGTAGATTGCTTTTCAGGGAGGTTTTAGTCATGAATAGCTTTGTAGAAGGCGCAGCCTTATTCTGCTTTCCTCTTCATTCTACATTCAACAAGGCATTCTACAAGACAAGTTACTTGTCTTATAATTAATGTATAAGATGAAGATGCCTTTTACAATTTGTAAAGGGAATATTTCTTTGTATTGTATCCTGTATCCTCAGTGAAAAATAAAAATATTAGCTTGTACTTGATGGTAACTAAGTTGCATAAAGAAGTAAGGTGCTGTGGTCCAAATTACAGAAAGATCCCTTATTGGGAAAACCCCTAGTCCGAAGCATTACCTGTATAAGCTTTAGATACTGTATATCAGCTATAATATATAGGCTATACAAATACAAGCTATAGTAATATAAAGCTATAGAGACTGCTTATTTATATTGGTAGTAACACAAAAAAGTAGTGCAAAAATGAAAACTTAGGGAGCTATTTATTAACGCACGTTTTTTTTCATGGTGTGTGTTTTGACGCTAAAAACCCAAAAAAGTAGAGGTAAAAGAGGACTCGATTTTTTCACGATTTATTATGCCCCAAAGCTGTTCCAAATCCGAATCCGAAAATACATCATCTAAAACCTGCCGAATTCATGTAAAGTCAATGGCAGATGTCTCCTTAACCATTTGAAGACGTTTTAACCCTCATGAAATGTTTGGAGGTTTTGACGCTGGTTTTTGCAGCAAAAATGTTTGGAAAAATGTTTGGAAAAATGTGGGATTTTCGTGCAACAATCCAAAAGTTGTGGTTTTCCCCGATGCGTTTTTTTCATGTTTTTACATTAATAAATAAAGGCAAATTGTGGATTCTAGTTTGGTCTGACTTTTATTTTAAAAAATCCGAAAAATTGGGATTTTGATAAATAACACCCTTAAAGTCATGGTATATAAAAATTGAGGTTTCACTGTAAATAATATTATTTATAACGTCTGTAGTGCTGAGGGATGGAATTTTTCTGGCCTATATGGTGGATGGCCGATAACAAAAGCTGTTTTTGGCCACTCCCTGTTTTTAAACCACACCCACTTTAAACCACACCAATGTTACCACAAGACCATGTCTACATTAATGGTGGTAGCACACCAAAAAAACCAAATGATTGGTGCTCACTGCATCACCACTCATGTGAAAAAAAAAATTAAGTCATATTAAGACATACCCTTAAAGGAAAACTATACCCCCCTAACAATGTAGGTCTCTAAAAAATACAGCTCATATGTAAAACCCTGCTTCATTTAAGTACACTATTTTCATAATGATGTACTTTTCTAGTAGTATGTGCCATTAGGTAATCATAAATAGAAAATTGCCATTTTAAAAAATAATGGCCGCCCACTGGTATCGTACGATTTACTGGTCACACAAACATACCAAACAAACTATACTTGTTAGGTCACATGAGCCAATTAACAGAGAGAGTTGTGTCTTTTGCTTCCACACTTCTTCCTGTTACAGTTAGAGTTGTAGTATTTCTGGTCAGGTGATCTCTGAGGCAGCACACAGACCATCATGAAATGGTTGCTCAAGGCAAGAGACGTAAAAGGACAATATTTACTTAAATATATATCAGTTTGGTACAATTCTTTAATATGTCACTTAATATGATATAAGCTATCTGTTGCTTAAGTGTTTATTTTGGGGGTATAGTTTTCCTTTAAATCCATATGCCTCCTCCTCCCCTGTGTATAACACAGCACCCCCAGCACATGATTAAACACCTTAGGGGCCTCTAACAATAATTCTAATAAACCCCCAAAAACAAATACCAGCCTTAGGTTCAACAGGCAGAGCAAGGCACACATATGTAAAAGAGAAAAATTTGGAGACTTCTGATGGGCAGCCTCCTCTAGGATTAGCACCTCTAATTAATTTGCATTTCTTGCTTTATGACTTTGGAGTGTGCGCCTTCTGCTCATTGTACAGGGCACACATACAGGCAGAGTAGGACAGGCAAAGATTATGGCACACAAAATGTTTTCATGGCATCCATTTTGACGCCAAAAAAGTAAAGGTAAAAGAGGAAGTGATTTTTTATCGATTTATTATGCCCAAAACCGTTCCAAGTCCGAATCCGAAAATACATCATCTAAAAGTCAATGGCAGATGTCTCCTTTACCATTTGAAGATGTTTTAACACTCATGATTACATGATTAAACACCTTAGGGGCCCCTAACAATAATTTCCAAATGCTAACAAACCCCCAGAACAAATACCAGGCTTATGTTCCACAGGCAGAGCAGGGCACACACAGGCAGAGTATGGCACATACAGGCAGAGCAGGGCACACACAGGCAGAGTATGGCACATACAGGCAGAGCAGGGCACACACAGGCAGAGTATGGCACACTCAGGGAGCATAGAGCAGGCAGAGTATGGAACACAATGCAGGGGATTATATGTGTGAACAATACAGGGGATTACAGTGTGAATTTGAGGTTTAAACAATTCAGGGGCAAGTTCATTTCTGTAGTTATATCTTTCAAAGTAAAGCTTTCACAAGGTAAGCAGGCAGCAGGCAGACTTTCATGTGGGGGTCCACACAATGGGGTCCTATTTGGACAGCCCTGAAATAAGCTATACAGATGTCAGTACAGTATCACTATGAAAATAATCCGCCATATTTAATAAGGCACTACGATACCCAGGTGCAGTAACTCATAAGAACCAATAAGTTGTTTGATTTTAAATAGATGATCAGTAAATGCTTATTGCTGATTGGTTGCTATAGGTTACTAAATCTGGGCAAACACACTCAAGATATGCATATCAATCTGCCCCAAAAAGCATATATGGATATTCTTCTGGTAACACTGGTGATTAGTAAAGGTAGAATCTGAAACTGCAGAATAAATTGTGGTGAAAAAATTATTTTGACCCAAGCAACAATTTTTATACGTGCAACTGTTTTTTTTCCAAATGCATTAAAGTCAATGGGCATTTTGACGTGCGACAATCTTATGCGTGTGACAATTTTGACGCAGTTAAAATTCATTTGTGGGCAGCGAAACGCAGAAATTCGTCTTGAATCCATGCCTGCCGAATTTATTCGCCCATAACTACTGGTGATGCTGTAACCAACACACACATTTTACTTGCGTTGCTGCTATAAAGTGGAATCCTAGGGAAACTGTCAAGCACATAATTCTACTTTTATCATGTTTGAAAATTTTAAATAGTTACCCTTCAAATCTTTTTATATTGTGGTATATCGGTATATACATTCATTTGCCAGCAAGTCTTTGTTCCCGCTCTCTCTTCTATTTTTAAGTCTATTTCTGGTATAGATCAACAAATAAGAAGAAATGGATGTGTTCACCTGCTCTTGCTCTCCCTTCAACATAATGTGAATGTAAAGCCTAGAAGTACACATTTTTTTTATATTATAAATATATATTTTTTATATTTCATAATATAAGGAAGCACAGCTGCATTTAGGTCAATTTACTGTATTTGGATAAAAGCATAAACCTAAACAGATGCTTAAGGAATGTCTGTATTTGAAAGAACTTGATTTTTTTGTATAAAGTTCCAAACAATATTCTTATTGATGTTAATGTCACTTTCTGTTTTACCAAAAGGACTCCTAAAATCGTAAGTCTTTTATCTTCTTCGTTCTGCCTGCTTTCAATTACAGCACTACAACGCAGCTCATTTTTCCAGTGTATACACAGCAACATTCAAATTAAATTCAGTAGATTAGCTTGGGGCTTCCATTTTTAATTGATTTTGTCCATAGATTTTGTCCATAATTACTGCACTGGCAAAAAAAAGCTACATGTAATTTATTTCATGTACAGGTGGGTTTTTGCTTTTCCTAGGCCTATGCAGAAACAAACACATGACAAATTTCTACATGCACACAGCAACATAAGTAATGACCCTCATGCTTATTTACATTATCTCTTACACACGTCTAGGCATAGGAAAAGGAGTCCCACTTATCCCCCAGTTGGGTGTAGGTAGTCACTAGGGATCCCTGCACAATAGCCTGTAACTCATTGTCTATTAGAGGGGAAGGCTAACAGCATTACAGCAGTACCAGCATATCTTAATATATTTAAATGGTGCAGAGCAAACAAATAATAAACCTATATGCAGTAACTATTAAAGGAACAGTTCAGTGTGAAAATAAAAACTGGGTAAATAAATAGGCTGTGCAAAATAAAAAATGTTTCTAATATGGCATCTATAAAGGCTGGAGTGAGCAGAAGCAGATGTGTAACGGAACAGAACACAACACAACTTCCTGTTTTTCAGCTCTCTAACTCCGAGTAAGTCAGTGATTTAAGGGAGCCCACATAGGACATAATTGTTCAGTGAGTTTGCAATTGATCCTTAGCATGCAGTTCAGGTTCAAAAGCAGTTATGACCCACGTGGCCCCTCCCTCAATTCTCTGATTGGTTACTGCCTGGTAACCAATCAGTGAAAACCAAGGGAGCTGCAAAGCAGGAAGTAGCATTCTGTTCTGTTAGAGATCCAGGTCAGATCTCAATCGGGCAGGTTAAAAAATCCCGTTGGATTGTGGTCGCATCTTTGCATTTATGCGGTCCCGCGATTTGACCGCCTGTATCAGATGCATTATAATACAATCGTTGCGGCCCTGTGGGCATTTCAGAGAGAGATACGCTCGTTTGGCAGAATCGCCAAACAACCAAATCTCTACGTCTATGGCCACTATAAGTCAACTAAAAAATGATGTATACATAAAATATGGGAGGATCTAGCCTGAAGGCAGTCTCTCCCACTTAAAAGCCGCATAGCAGTTGGCGGGGGAGGATTTAGCTCACAGTTTGAAACCAAGGCATAGGAGTTTTTCATATAAATGCTATTAAGAAGAGAGGTAAGATACCTATTTTACTATGATTAAAGGTAAACAGGTTAGGGACCACCTTATGGGGTTTACCTTGACACGGTATGGTGGCTTATCAATTTTATGATCATAACTTTGTAACTAAACAACCCTGTTTCAAAACTATATGCATTAGCATTTTTACTTGAATTATTGAGATTTTTTTGAAATTGGCCTCAGGTGTGCACCCACAACCATTCTTTTTTGTATACATAAAATAAACGCCACAGGCTGGTTTTGCATCCAATAAGGATTAATTGTATATTTATTTGTATCAAGGTCAAGGTACTGTTTTATTATTAAGGAAATCATTTTTAAACATTTTAAACATTTGGATTTGGATAAATGAAGTTCCATAATTTGGAGCTTTCTGGGGTTCTGGGTAATGGATTCCATACCTGTACAAGCAAGAGCATTAATATTTTATATTATACGTATCTATTGCCCATAGTGTACAATCTGTGCAAAGCCATTCACAACCCTCTGCTCCAGTGTTTATTCAGACTTTTACTTCAGCAGTCCTGCTCTTAAAAGCTGAGAAAAACAATTTGCTCTTAATGAACGATTCAGTTTTTTCTGCCAATATACAAAAATACATCAGTGAACTTGAACAAGGTCATGGAAGGGGAACTTGGTTATAAAGGCTTTATAGTACTGGCTTCTCAAAATTAGAAATAAGGTTTCTTACAAGTAATATAGTTCATCTGTATAAAACCATCCAAGGTCAATACCAGCGTATTTACCAAGGAACTCTTATTTCAAAACTATGCACATAACACAGGATCATCTGTTATGTCTGGAAGGTATTTCAGTTTAATTGTTGGGATAGTTCCTGAAGTTTTTCAAGGTTAGTGAAGCAGGAAATCCCTATTTCCCTACTTCTTGACCATAATGAATTAGAGCCATTTAAAATTGAACTGGTGAGACCCACCTTTTTTCAAACTCAACAACTGAATGCATAGAACTTGCAATTCATAGCAGAGGTTTCACTAAACACTGGTTTCAAATTCCTCTACAGAACTAAGCCAATATTTGTATGCACACGTGTACCTCTGCATAGTTACAGTGTATAAAACAGCACAAAAGCATTGTGCTGAGGTATATTTTCATATTGTATAATGTCCATGAAAAACAACAAAAAACAACAACATTGAAACATGTTACTGATATCACACGGTAGCTCTTGTGTATTAAAACCTTTTGTAACACCCTTTTCAAGTGACACATCTGTCTATCTGAATGACTAGGATTCTTTCCAGGGTTATAACCTTTCTTTTTGTATGATGTTGCTTTGTTATTCCAAATATTTAAAAACATGTCATGAAATTCATACTAACACCGCCTATGTATAAACATGTGCAGCAGTCTGAAAGAATGTAAACTTTATTTATATATCAGTTGAAGAGAAATAAAGGTACGTCATTGTGTTTCAGGCCCAGATTAAAGGGCCGCATACACAAGCCGATAGATGCTGCCGACAGACCAAGTCTGCAGTTTATTGGCCCGTGTGTAGGGCCCTCCGACTGGCTTTCCTGATCGATATCTGGAATAAAAGTCGGCAAGATGTTTTATGTTTAAAATATTTTATTTGATTTTCATATTAAACAAATTAAATCAAAATGACAACAAATGTTATGCAGATGAAGAAAATATGTTGCAAAGGAGACAATGGCATGATAGTATCAAAACTATATCATTCATGAAAAATAACAAAAAACAAACTAAAAATTAACTAAGCCAGTGGATGCACAAGTAATAAAAAAAAAGAAAAAGCCCATTTATCATCTGGAGTGTCAGATAGGTCATCTAACTATTGAAGAAAGCGCATTATTTGATCGCCAGTATTGGAGTTACAGATTTCAAAATAAGGAGACCAAACCAGCCTAAAAGAATCTTTGGAAATACTTCCTTTAGTTTTAGTTATTAAGGCTTCTTGCCAAGTAAGCTGATTCATATAAGAGATGATGTCCGATAATGAGGGGGGTTCCTTTTGTAACCAGAAATTAAATAAAGCTTTCCTAGAAGCAGCTAGAAAAAAGGAAGTCAATAATTTACTTTCAAGGGAGATAATATTTGACTTAGGATTTGCAGAAAGCATATTAATATCTAGATGCAGTAAAGCAATACACGGAGATAGTTTCATTTTTATCTTCAGTCTAGAATTCAAAAAATTAGTAACTTCCCTCCAAAAAAGGTTAATTTTTGGACAGGACCATAAATAATGAAAAATTGACACATTAGTCTCGTCACATTTAGGACAAAATGATATAGGACTATTAGAGGTACTTTTAGCAAACATTTTCCCATATCCTAAATGAATAAGCTTAAAGTGTTGTATTCTCCAACTCTCTGCCAAAATTAATTTATTATAAGTATTAATAGATTTCAACAAATCTGAGGGAGACACTTGACATTGTAAAAACTCAGTCCATTTAATGGACGATTTAGATAATGGATGTGAGTCTGTACCATAAATATTCCAAAATTTTTTAGATAAAGAGTTAATTGAAATCAAACAGGGGAGTTCCAAAAATTCTGCCAAATCATCTGCTAGCTTGTGGTCAGCTAAAATCAAATTGTTTTTATCATGCAGTAGAGAAAGACCGCATTGACAAGCTAAGTAATAATATCTATCAGATTCATTAAGCTTGTACTCATTTTTGAGTTTTGACCAAGACAATAAAGTTTTCTTATGTGGATCAAATAAGTCTTTAACTAAGACTAGTAAATTTCTCTTAGCAGAAAATTCGGCAAGATGTTGATCGGGCAGGGTAAAAAATCCTGTTGGATCGCGGCTGAATCTGTTCATTGATGCGGTTCTGCTATCCGACCAACCATACTGCCTCTATTCTGAACCGTTCGGATCAGCCAGATATCACCCACCTCAATGTGGACATATCGGGGAGAGATCCCCTCATTTGGCAACATTGCCAAATGAGCAAATCTCCCTGTGTATAGCCACCTTAACACTAAGGTATTTAAAATGACCCATTGTTCTCCTTCTTGTCTTTTTTAACCTTTTTCCTGATAATTGGCATTTTACATAACTGTAAAATTTGAAGGCACAAGGAGAAATTTTACATTTTATTTTCAGTTGAAAAAATGACTGAACTATATTTGAATCACTTTTGATTGATTTTGCACAAGGAGGAACATAAAATCTTAATTAAGAACTCATAATTGTGTATACTAGTTTAGACTTATTAGCCATATTAGTCGTTTTAGGCTTCTGTGAGCATCTTATTTTAATGCTTAATAACTAGATATCTGTAAGTAACCACCTAGTAGCATGTGTTACCTGCTTTAATTAAACATAATTTAGTAGCATACAGTATATGCAATATACACATATATTATACAGTATATATATGTATATATATATATATATATATATATATATATATATATTTATTGCATATACTGTATGCAACTATGTTTAATTATATAGCTGTATATGTCTTGGCACAGTATATGCAATATACACACATATTATACAGTATATATATGTATATATATGTATATATATATATATATATATATTTATATTTATTGCATATACTGTATGCAACTATGTTTAATTATATAGCTGTGTATATCTTGGCACGTGTGTGTGTGTGTGTATGTGTGAGGAGACACCAGTCTAACAATTTTCAATAACATAGTATATTTTTTCTATTATATGATAATGTTTCTAATAAAATCACATACATACAATATAGACTAGCACATTTCTTATATTAAAGGGATACTGTCATGGGGAAAAACATTTTTCAAAATGAATCAGTTAATAGAGCTGCTCCAGCAGAATTCTGCACTGAAATCCATTTCTCAAAAGAGCAAACAGATTTTTTTTATATTCAATTTTGAAATCTGACATGGGGCTAGACATATTGTCAATTCCCAGCTGCCCCAAGCAGGGGCGCTCCACCAATGAGGCAAGTTGGGACACTCGCCTCAGGCCAGGGGCGGCAAAAATGCCGCTCCTGGTAACTAAGAGCCGAATTTCCGGTTTTCAAACGGGAAATTTGGCTCTTCTAGTGCAGAGAGCCCTATTGCGTGATAACACCCCTCCCTTTTCCCCCCCAGCAGCCAAACAAAAGAACAATGGGAAGGTAACCAGATAGCAGCTCCCTAACACATGATAACAGCTGCCTGGTAGATCTAAGAACAGCACTCAATAGTAAAAACCCATGTCCCACTGAGACACATTCAGTTACATTGAGAAGCCTGCCAGAAAGCATTTCTCTCCTAAAGTGTAGGCACAAGTCACATGACCAGGGGCAGCTGGGAAATTGACAAAATGTCTAGCCCCATGTTACATTTCAAAATTGAATATAAAAAAATCTGTTTGCTCTTTTGAGAAATGGATTCAGTGCAGAATTCTGGTGGAGTAGCACTATTAACTGGTGCGTTTTGAAAAAAACATGTTTTCCGATGACAGGATCCCTTTAAGCTATGATTAGCTATGGTATCAGAAATCAGAATTGTATCTGTTACAGGTTTACTGCTACCACCTCACAATTTTATAAAACTGGACACGTGAAATCCATATGTTAAATTCTTTAATTCTCACTTACATTGGATACATTCTGCAGAGTGCACTAGATTTTATGCAGCATGTGGATAATATATGTTATATAGTGATAGTATATGTTCATTTTATACATAGAGCAGCCATGTTCAAGGAAATCAAATACCGGTATGGGATCTGTTATCCGGAAAACCATTATCCAGAAAGATCCAAATTACAGAAAAACCATCTCCCATAGATTCCATTATATCCAAATAATCCATATTTTTCTCTGTAATAATAAAACAGTACCTTGTACTCGATCCCAACTAAGATATAGTTATTCCTTATTGGAAGCAAAACCAGCCTATTTGCTTTACATGATTTTCTAGTAAAGTTAAGGCATGAAGATCTAAATTACAGAAAGATCTGTAATCTGGAAAATAACAGGTCCCGAGCATTCTGGATAACAGGTTCCATATCTGTATTTGAATTTGTTCTGCAAAAGGTTCTTTTGATATCATGATCATTTTAAAATAATGTAGTTTATGAGTGTGTGATGTGTCTGATATTCAGCCTACTACATGGAAACATTAGATGGCAAAATCCACCACTGACACAAGAAAACAGGTCAGGTCGATCTAGAATGAACTGATATTAGAATAACATTGATAGTTATGAGGGAAAAGAGTAGGACACTAGAAAAACTCTCCAAAGCATTTTTTAAAATGATGTACAGCATTTTGGAAAGGTTTAGTATTTAGCTTTTTTTTCCAGCCATGTCTATTAACATTTACACTCACTGTCAGTATAAATAAGATAGACATCTAGCTCTGTAAATAAGGTTGATTAAACCACAAATTGGCTGAATTAATTCCGCCTTCTCAATTTCCCGTGAACAAAGGGGGAAAAAAAAATCAGGATTTCTAAAGCCATGAGAATTCGATCTGATCACAGACTTGAGGATACACATGATGTATTGTTAAAATTCATTAGCCACTTCCTCATAAAAGAATGCCAGCAAACATGTAAGGGATACAGAGGTCTGTAAACGGCCTTTATACAGAGCATATGTCACGGCTAACATAGGTCAAAATCTGGAAAAGCTGAATAAAAACGTTAGTTGTATGTGCCAGAGACGAATTTCATTTTCTGTAGGCATGTTTTATGAATTCCAGCTTTGAAATCTATTCCAGGTGGTTTAACAATACTGTACAAACAATGCTAATGTAATGCATTGCCAGAGGAGGGATTTCAGTTTCCGGAATCTGGTTGATATTACCATATTAGAAAGACTAAGATGAATGAAGATTGATCTGAAGAAGAGAGAAGACTAGAGAGGAACAGGGCAACATGCTATAGAATGTATACAAATTACCATGATATACTTGGACACAATAAACACAAACTCCATACTTTTAGCAAGACAGTATTTCAAGCAGACATATCCCAAATACATCTGATGGGAATTTAATATTGTAAGCTTATTACATGGTGATCTTTATCCTCTTAGCCAATGCTGTCCAACTTCTATGGTACCAAGGACCGGAATTTTTCTGTTCTGCGTGGTAGAGGGCTGATAATGGAAGCCAGTGTTAGCCACTCCCTGTTTTAGACCACACCCACTTTAAACCACACCCATGTTACCACAATACCATGTCCACATTAATAGCACACCAAAAAACCAAATGGTTAGTGCTCACTGCAGGGATGTCACTCATATGTGAAAAAAGTTATATACCTCCTCCCCTGTGGATAACACAGTACCCCCCAGCATATGATTAAATACCTTAAGGGCTCCTAACAATAATTTTCAAATGCTAACAAACCTTAACAAATGCCAGGCTTATGTTCCACAGGCAGAGCAGGGCACACACAGGCAGAGTTGGACATTCCCAGGGAGCATAGGGCAGGCAGAGTATGTCACACACATGTAGTATGGGACAGACAGAGTATAGCACACACAGGGAGCATAGAGCAGGCAAAGTAGGGCACACACAGGGAGCATAGGGAAGGCAGAGTATGGCACACACAGGGTGGAAAGAGCAGGCAAAGTATGACACACACAGGGAGCATAGGGCAGGCAGAGTATGGCACACAAAGTTAGCATAGGGCAGCAGAACTGAGCAGGAGACAGGGAAATCTATCAGGACCACTCTAAGATATACTACATACAGTGACACAGTGCTGGTCCTCCATTAGCATTTTGAATAAGGTATGAACAATGCAGGCGGGATTATATGTGTGAACAATACAGGGGATTACAGTCTGGCAGGGGCCAGTTAATCTCAGTACTGATACCTTTTAAATCTTACACATAGTAAGCAGACACAACAGGCAGACTTTCATGTGAAGGGGGACAGCCCTGCTCTTAGTCATTTTAGTACTTGTACCACAGTAATCTACATAAAGGAACTTTTCACAACTTAATACTATAATAAACAAGAGGTTCACACAATATTGCAAATTAACTCAGGTATACTTTATTTGCACTTCTCCAATAACTATCACAATACAAGTTTCCCCAACAAACAATGTAATAGCATAAGGCACAGTGGCTTGTGAGTGGTTTGCTGCTCACCAATCCATTGGATGTTTCTCCCAGTGGCCCCAAAGCAGGTGCTTATTTTTGAAGACAAGTTTTAGTTGCATTAAAAGCAGCCTCTTGTAGGCTGCCAGTCCACATTGGTGCTACCAATAGCCAATGACAGCCCATATTTGGTACCCCCAGGAACTTTTTTCATGCCTGTGTTGCTCCACAACTTTTTTTCATTTGAATGTGGCTTGTTGGTAAAAAAGTATGGTGACCCCTGGCATAAGGTATCCCAGGCCACTGGCCCCCAGCCTGATGCCTACTTCACTGCTCCTTCTTTCTCTTTAGGGACTCTGCACCTTCTTACAGACTTTTGCCACAGTGGTCAGTCTTAATTTGAGGAGCAGTAGGTCCTACTTAACTTAGTCCCTCTTCCACTGGGTCTCTATCTGGGCAAGATACCACCAGTACACTGGTCCCCTCCTATTTCCTCAATGGACCCTCAGATGCTCATCTCACTAACCACCTACTAATTCAGTACAGTGAGATCCAGAAATATAACCCGTCTCTCACTATCCTATCTACTTCTTGGCTGTAGAGTTGGGCCTTAGGCTCCTCAGCATCATACACTTGTTTTCTTTCTCAGCAAAAGAGGACGCAGCTCACTGAACTCCCCCTTATGTAGCCTTTCTTATGATATTCCCCTTCCCAGCAGTGCCACTTGGTGGTTTTTATCTATACTATATCCTATCCTGCCTAATGTACCACAAATTATTGCTAACTGGCCTCTGGTCTACTACCTCTCACTACTTTAGTCAACCTAGAATCCTCCTGCTTTCATCTGATTCACCTCCTAAAATCCAATGTAAGGTCGTCTTTCTCAGCCTCTGAAACTACAAACTAAACTCAGATTTTACAACCTTGAACCGTTTGGTGCACTGGTCCTATCTTGGCACTTATTGTCAACTGCATGACCATTATTAATAGCATCACTTATTTCCCTATTTTTTGCTGGCAAATAATAGTCACATTTGGATTGTAAGCTTTTTGGGCATGGACTTACCACTCCTGTGCCTCTTAGCACATGGAGCTTATTATGCACACTGCTACTACATATGCAAGTAGCAATAAATATATACAGATATGGGGCCTGTTATCCATAGTTACATAGTTAAATTGGGTTAAAGAAAAGACATCAAGTTCAACCCCTCCAAATGAAAACCCAGAATTCTCAGGACCTGGGGTTTTCCAAGATAAAGGATCTTTCTTTAGTTTGTATCCTCATACTTTGTCTCCTAGAAAATCATAAATAGTAAATAAACCCAATAGGCTGGGGTTGCTTCCAATAAGGATTAAGTATATCTTAGTTTGGATCAAGTACAAGGTAATGTTTTATAATTACAGAGAAAAAGGAAATAATTTTTAAAAATTTCTATTATTTGGATAAAATGGGATCTTTTCCATAATTTGGAGCTTTCTAGATAACAGGTTTCTGGATAACGGGTCCCATACCTTTAGTGGTAGATATACATACATGCATTATTTCTGGAATGTGGTATTGTTTATTCTGAATTTGGGACCCTATTTCCCTGAAATCAGTGGCAAATTATATTATCTATGTAGAATATATATATATATATATATATATATATATATATATATATATATATATATATATATATATATATATATATATATATATATATATTTAATTTTTTTTTTATATAGCAGAATTTGGAAATTGGCATCAATGCAAGTTGTTTTGATCACAGTACCAGCATTATTAATATATTACTCTGTAACATTTAACAGGTGTAAAGCTGCACAATAATCATTCCTTAAGATATCTCATCACAGTTTCTATTCAAGAATCCACGAATTGTGCACCTGTGCAGGACTGATGAATATAGCAATAAAGTGATTCACTGACTGCTTGCTTGCAGCTGTTCCAACATTAATATGAAATCACAGATCAAATGGCAGCTGGGCAGCTTTATATTTGGGCTAAAATAAAATGATTTTGTTTCATCTAAAAGCACTAACCATTTAAATACCAAGGAATTTACACTGGCAGATAATTTTATCCAGAAGGCAGATTTAGAGAGTTTGTTTCATTTCCACAGTTGAATTTAGTTATTACTAATTGGTATCATGATTTTTATTTTATAGTTTTGTCATTTATTTGTCTAAGTGTAAAAGAAAAATGTGAGGTTGTTCTAGGCTATTGAAAAGAAAGACTAATCAAAAAATAATTATTTATTTGATCTGTTTAATTGCATAGAGTATTGGCAATTGTTTTTGACTGTAATTGATTTGAGGCAGGCTTACTTAATTTTAATTTAAACTTTAAATGCCATGGATTGTATAATCTACATCCATTGTTACTGTAGATTTTATGCATCTGGGATTTTGTTAATCTACGCTCATTGTCTAGCAACTCCTTGTTCTGCTCCTAGGCACTATTTTTAAGTCACCAATAATATAAAATACATAAATATGAAGACCTCATTAAATTCAATATAGATATAGATGTCAGCAAAGAGTATTGTGAGCTTCCGGTAGCGAAACCCAAGGCCATGACACAGATTTCAGAACAGATAACGGAGACTGACCACCTTGAAGAGTTTAAATTGCCTCTTTGCTGGCTTTTATTTGCACAAAACACAATTCTTCAGCACACACCCATACTGGTGTACATGTTACTCACGATTTTTCTTTCACATAAGTAATACAAATCCCAGATTCCTCTCTGAGACACACTCGAGACACTCTTGTCTCCTGGGAGGCATTTCTCTTTTCCTCTCCAGTCCTTTGGAGCGCTCTCCAACACAGGAGGACTCACACACGTTCCCAGGTACTCACCAGCACTCCTTCTTCCCTGCACCCAAGGAGGTTTACACGTGGCCCCTCACCCTCCTCCACTCAAGGAGGTCTCTAGGGGGAAGCTCTGTGGTGTTGCTCCACACCAGGGAACCATAATCCAGCTTTTACTAAGCCATTTCACAACTTAAAAGCATTACTTGCTGCAGAAACACACCTTTTCCCTTGAGTTTTTATTTCACCAGCCTAATGCTGGTGAAATACACACAATATTGTGCCCTTTAGACACCCATATCTTACAGTATACTAAGGGAAAGTGGACTATAAAATGTATCTTGTAAGCTCTTGCATGGGGTAGGTCCCTCTTTTCCTCTTGTACTGTTATTGAAACTATTGTATGTAATTCTCTTTCGGTGTATATATCCATTTATTGTATAGGGCAGTACATTATTTATCACATTAAGGATGCATTTGAGACCAAAACAGATTTTGCATTTTCAGGATACATTTACAAATATGTATACAGAAATAAACTTTGTGAGAAACAAAAAGTAAAGACACAAATAAATTAGATGTATGTAAGTTAAAGTATATGAATCTTTGCCACAGCTCCAACAAGTTGTTTTGGAGGTTCATGTTGTTTATTTGAATAGCTTTGTGCATCCTGAACAGAGCTCAGAGAATGACAGATAGTGGAATCTGCTATGTTCCCACCAAGCAGTGCGGGCATACAAAACCTTTGTGTAAAAAAATGATTTATTTGGATCCAGCCACATTTCTAAACCATGGATTTTTGAAAGTGTGAATAAAAGGCAGTTATTGCACAAATGCACAAAAAGAGATAAGAGGCAACATTGGTGTGCAGGCCACCATCTTGCTTCAAATAATGCCTCAGCCTGAAAGATGGTCTTGTCACCTTCTTGAAATCGTCTGAGATACTTAATAAAACATGATTAGTGACAGATGAGGACAGTCAGTTTTCTTTGGAGAGGCTACTAAAAATTTTTCCTAGTAACATATTAACCCATAGATCTATATCTGTCAGAAGTGCACTTAAGCCTTCATGAATGGATCTCCAGAGAACAGAGCAGTATTTCAGAAAGAAGACAGACTTCCCTTTAAAGTGACAGTAAAATTCTAATATGAATGAGCTTGCTGTATTATTCGAAACACATGTGTAAAGGTACTAACACCAAGCTTGCAATAAACATATGTGATATTTTTAGGAGGAAGAATTGACTAGGTTTGCTCACAGTCTTCAGTTTCTTTTGCTTTGTTCCCAGAATCCAGGCTGGGTTTGGATAGAACAGTGATTAAACAAAATTTTACAAAAAAGGAGTTTTGATGTGTATACCATATTTCCACTGCTGTCAGACTACTTTGCAATACAATACAGTAACATTAAACGAAGTATATTTAATCTAACCAGTAACCAGAAAGACAACAGGTTAAATAAACACACAGCATAGTATAGGCAGCACCGTTTATGTATTTCCATTTGAGTCTGGCAGAAAAAAATAGAAATAGAAATAATAACTCCATAAGTCTCCATTATCTATAGCAAAAGGCAATTACTAGGTGCACTACTTGCAATTTGTTGTGGTGAAACATTTGGGTTCACATTAGGAAAATGTGTTTCAAACTCTGCTGTAAGTGACGAGTATGTGGAACAGACTGTATAGAGAAGAAGCCCTGCTAGAAGGAACCTCTTAAGGTGAGCAGGAGACCCCTGTCAACCCCAGTTTTCACACTTGCCCTTTTAGAGCCCCGGAACATTCTGCTGCAGGATGGACCTGGGAGCTACACATGGCACAAATTGAGAACCAACTGTGGTACAAACAGGATCAGGTAAAAAGCATAGTCAAGCGTCAGGCAATGGATTTTGGGCAGGCAGCACAGATTCAGTACTCAGGAACATGCACATGATAAAAAACAGAAGACCAATGCAAAACAATAGGTCCAATGTATTGTGAAATGTGGGTAACCTGCTGTTGTGAGTGATTCCCACATTTCACAATACATTTCTATCTATACAGGGTGCCAGAGATGGAGCATCCAGGGAACCATCACAAGAAGTGAGGCACAAACGCTAATCCATGTAAAACCCTCTTTTATAGCAAAACAATAGGTATTAGCATGTTCTGAATACACAGAGCCATCTTGGGCACTAAACACAAGCAAAATTTATATTTATTTCAAATTTTCACACCAAAACCGACAGCAGACAAGTCTGGGAGCCGGTGCGTCAGGAAGTAAGAGCGTGTGCTAGTCTCCCAGACTTCTAAAGAGCTTTCAAATTTCATCTGCAAAATGAAGTAAATGTTTCAGCACTTTGTCCTTTTCTTTGTCATTTGCTAACCCTCAATTTTTCTTTGTTTTTCCTCAATATCCGTAAATCATTTTGACATGACAGCAACAAAGAAGATGCAGAATAGAAACACAGGGATGAATCATTGCATTCTGAATTGGCATGTGCCAAAGTATTCTGCAGAATGTTTTGCACAATGCCAGCTGGACATTTTCAGCTCTCCATTCATGATTTTTTTTCCTGGAGATGAATCACCAAAAATATACTAATTTCCTTAGCTTTTAAAATCATTTTACTCATCGTTGGTTTACCTACCTTTCCACACTCTGCTACCTTGCATTCTCTTCTTTGATTTCTTCTTTTTTCTGTATCTTCCTTTCTAAACAATCCCCTTTCAATCATCTTTATCAATACTCTAACCTTCCTTTATCTTCTCCTTTCTCTTCGGCTTTTCATTTTTACTATGTTACCTAAATGAAAACTAAAGCTTAACAAGCAGTAGGCGAGAAATGCTGCACATTATTTTTTGAGTTTCTGCACCAGTCTGAGGCCACCACAACCCTTTAGCAATGAAAAAAACCAAAACACCCATTGACTTGTATTGCTTGATTGAAAACCGCTGTAAAAAAACACCATTGATTTAGCATTTTGCTAATTTGGGCTGTTTTGCAAAGTTTCCTGCAGTAGAACAAATTTCACTCATCACTATTAGCAAACACTGTAAAAAGATCTATTCATGCAATTTAATTTTGTGTTCCTTCTGAATACCAGATAAATATTAACTTTGTTTAACAATAAAAATGTTCAAGGCCTTGAGAATTGCAAAAATGTTGAAATTGGGAAGTTTAAAGATTCCTGGCCATAACTGTGATAAACAACAGTCTACTATATCTTTCAGACAAGCCCCTAAAATACTCAAACACAACACCAATCTTTTTTTTTCATAGATGGTTCTGGTATTCTTTCCAACCACCATCAGTCTGTGATGTTAATAGTTCAATTAATGCCTCAAAAGAATGTAAAACATTACAATTAACTTACACTGAGCCAATGTCCAATTACTTGCTTTTAGCTGGCAGACTTTGCAATAACAGTCTGAATGCCACTTCCAGTAACCTTGCATTGTATTTGTTGGCAGCTTTAGATCATTCTAGAATACACATTGATGATAATTTGAGTGGTGGCATGTCATGAAAACTTGTTCTGTGGACTGTTATTTATCTGGCAATAGGCATAGGATTTAAATCCTTTTGTAATTCGTTTTGTCAAACCTTCATCCCAAATACCCATCAAACTCACCCGTAATTTCTATCTTTCTATAATGTTCTAAAGCTATGTAAAACCTTGAGTAGTTCAATTTAGTCCAACATTTGTTCATAAAAAATAATTTATTTCTGCTTTAAAACCTGCCAACTCCTGTAACAAAATTCAGTAGTGTCAACAGATCTGAATTTTAATAGTTGGTAGAGCAGCAGGCTTGGCAATGTCTGTCTCACATGCACTGGTCAGGGCACACCACATTGACTGTTGCCATGGGATGATTTCTTACTGTTAAATAGTGATGGGCGAATTTATTTGCCAGGCGTGAATTTGCAGCGAATTCCCACTGGCGAATAAATTTGCGAAAATGCTGGCAAAACAGACGTTGGCATCAAAAACTAGATGCCGGCGCCGTTTTGCAAATTTCGTGGGAAATTCGCTAATTTTTCAGCGAAGCAAAACGCCCCAAATTCACCCATCACTACTGTTAAAGCATCACAATAGAGGAACTAGGGGCAGCAACACCTTTGGTCCTTTGAAACTTTTGGTACATAATTCACTCAACCCTGCTTATTTCAACTTAAAAGAAATTGCTGTTTTTTTTTTGCAAAAAGTAATCATTTTTTAAAAATCTGATTATTTCATTATAATGAAGTCTATGGAAGACGGCCTTCTGTAATTTGGAGCTTTCTGGATAACAGGTTTCCTGATAATGGATGACATACCTGTATTTTGCTGCCTGCAGTTTTTAGAAGCTTAAACTAACATTGGCTTGGAACATATGTAGTAGTTAATCAGTAGATATCTGAATATCAGGAACCTTTTTTGCCTGGAAATGGATCAATAAATTGCCCTTAATACCGCTTCTCGACCAAGACAGAGCAAATCCTTACAGTGCTTCTATTCTATATGCATTTATAAATTGATTTGCAATACAAATAACTGACATGCATCCAGATTTACCTTTGACATTAGTTTTGTTTTTTTCTTCTTTTGGATTGTTTAATAGTGATACTGTTCATTTAACTATTTAGATTGTGTTTCCCTACATTGTGGGATACAGTGATGCACCAATACAGTATATATGTTACAAAATATGCCCTCCGATCTTCTTCAGCATAGTAGCTATTATTATTTCTACATCTGTGGTGATTCAGCCATGATGCAAAAGTATAGCAGCTTCCTAAGCAGACACTTAAAGGACAAGGAAAGTTGAACTAAAGAAGTAGGTTATAAATGTTGTACATGATGTTTTGGGCTTCTGTACCAGGTCAAGGCAACCACAACACTTTATCAGTAAAGATCTGTGCCTCCAAAGATGCCCCAGTAGCTCCTCATCTTCTTTTCTGCTGATTCACTGCACATGCTCTGTGCTGGTGTTTATTTACTGAGCTTAGGGACCAACTCAAAATATACAGTACACATAGAATATAAATGTCACAATATAATTAATACAGATAATTACTACATGGCAGCACAGAAACCAGTGCAATTAGCATCATAATTTAATAATCAGCCCTGTAGCATTAGCTTATATTAAAGGCCAACCTCATTTTCTGCTTGATAATTTGCAATGACCCCAAAGCTTAGCTTCTCAACAGCTGCTCAGAGCCCACTGCGTATTTGAGTGTCGCAGATACTTTCCAAGATGGTGACCCCCTGTGACAAGTTTAAAGTCCTTGATCATTGCTGCTATTGACAAGCTGAAACTTTAGGCTGGTGCAGTATATAAAATATGGCATTTTTAGCCATATTCATTTTTAGGGTTTAGGTCTCCTTTAAGGGGAAGAGTTAAAATAGAACTCAACACAATAAAATTCCACTCTCTATTTATTCTTTTTTAGAGGTGTATTTATTAAGTAGTGAGCACTACCTTTCACCCACTAAAAAATGTGCCTCTTAAAATCCCATAGGAATGAATCATTGTGGCCGAAGTTTACTTCGTAGTGGCAGTAACACGTGTACCAGGTAATACATTGCCTTCTTTAGAGAATATCGCCCATACATAAAACGAAATCTCTGCAGTGGTATCATATACACTACTTCGTCTTCTTAATAGAATGTCATATTTTTGAATACTACATTGTGTCATATTTTTGAATGCTACATTGTGTTTGAAATTATGAAAGCCCACCTCATATGAAATACATTAAATGCAAAATGAAAGAAGAGCTGGTTTTAAATGAATCATTCTGCCCACTGCAGAACTGAGAGATGAGTGTGCTTGATGTGGATAAATGTCTTTGATGTCTAAGACAAAGCTCAGATGAAACTATGACCACCCGGAATACAAAAGAATTTGTGGCTGGTGTTGGAATTCCTATTCAATACTGATAATCTACACGAACAGCAGGCAATTGTGTTTATTTTGTATACTATGATGTCCGCAAATTAAATATCTTTGTAGGATTTCAAATGTTTCACATATGATGCACATTTGTGTCCTCAGCTTTGAAGCTGGTCTGACGATGAAAATTATTTCATTTTACGTTTAAAGCTATAACATTTCCAAGCTCAGACACAGATGCAAGTGGAATACAAAGATTTACGAACATAGGTTGCATTGCATGAGTTCAGTTGCCAATATAAAACAAGCAGTCATTTCTGAGGAGTCTTCTACAAGTTGGAAAATGATCTGGTTCATTGCTATTGGCAGCCAGTGCAGTATAGAGCCAATGCTACAACTGTAGATCAGTTCCAATGCTCAGTCAGCTCCATTGCACCTCAGTAATTGTCTCACAGTGTCAAAGTGAATTTGAGGGAATTTTCGAAGTAAAAAACATTTGAAATTCAAAGTAATTGTTTGGATACTTCGACCATCGAATAGGATACTACGACTTTGAATTTACTTTGACCATTCGATAATCGAAGTACTGTCTCTTTAAAAAAACTTCAACTTCAATACTTCGCCAAATTAAACCTGCCGAAGTGCTATGTTAGCCTATGGGGACCTTCTAGAGCAGTTTTCTAAGTCTTTTTAGGTCGAAGAAAAATCCTTCGATCAAAAGATTTAAAAGTATGATCGAACGATTTTCGTTCGATTGTTTGATTGCCAAATTCGGTAGAAAATTATTCGACTTCGATGTTCGAAGTCGAAGTATTTTAATACGATGGTCGTAATTTTTACTTCGAAATTCGACCCTTGATAAATCTGCCCCAATGTGGTTATATGTTTAAAAACAAAGGATATCCCTATATGTATAATAATAAAGTAAGTTGTAAAATCTTTGGAGCATATTTAATATTCTAACAGGGACAAAGTGCAAAAAAGTATTTTTTCTCTTTACCAGATGTACCACATAATTGCACCTATTGAAAACACAGGCCGATTTATTGACATTCAAATTAAAATGTTTACTGCGATTTGAAATTTAGGGGAAAAAAAAACAAGTTTGAGTCTATAAAGCTTATAAAAAATCATGGCATCTAAAAGCTGGCAAATTAATGTAGAAGTCAATGGGATTTGTACGTTTGTACTTCAAATTTCAAGCTACTAGAAAGCACAGTAGTTAGCATTAGATTTAACAATATTCTTACATTTAACATGTCAGATTATCTTCTTTTCCCTTGTCCCGGACATGCAAAGTTAGTTTGAGATAATAGTAATCTGATATAGTTTCCTTATGTGATATTATAGGGTTCATTTATAAATACAAGTGCTGTGTGCAAAGTGCAATTTTTGGTTGCAAACATACGCAACTGCACTAGAGTTTTGGCAGAAATTGAATGCAACTGGGCTGGCATCATCTCGGGCTCATCCATTTTTGCCTGAATGTAACCACAACTGCGTAAATAATCTATTTTTATAACCACATGATAGAAAATATTAGTAAATAATAAACACAAAGAGTCACCAGAAAAAAATTTGTAAGAAAAATCTGAATAGGTTGTATAGAAGTCAGTGGGAATGTTTTCTAAAAACTTTATTTATTTATTTATTTTCCCAGTTTATTAAAACATTCAAGATTTTCAGAAAATGAATGGGACAAGAGATTCTCACAAGATTTTCACATCCATTTTTTTCACAAACTTGTGTTTTGATAAATCTGCCCTTTAGGCTTTTGGAGTTCATACCATTAGGGTTTGTTTAAAGAACAGTAATTTATTACTATTCATTTGCTCTTCTACATAATTGGTTTCTCTTGTTACAGAACTGGTTTCACCAGCGATGCTACACAAAGGAGAAAACGTCAAATCTCAAAAAAATCATTGTTTTCCTATAATTCTAAAAAACTCAAAAAATTTAAGATTTATTAAGTGGAAAACCACAAAAACCAAGTAAAAATTTGTCAAGATGATATAGATTTTTTCTATATGATGTCCAAAAAACTAAATTTTTTCAAGTTTTTCAAGGTATTCGTATTTTATAGTGCATTGTTCACCACTTTTTTGTTGATACTTTCTTTATTCCGATTATTTAATAAATCTCACAACATTCGAATAGGCCTTCTATTTACTAAAATTAGACTTTTTCTCACTATATTAAAAATTAGCCAAATTCCTAAACCCGAATCCCCTTAATTTAACAATAATTTTTCTCGAAAAAATCAGTGCGAGAAAAAGTCACGACAAAATCGTATGGAAATTTGAATTGTGTGAATTTTTCAATTCGATGCTTGAATCTTGTGCCTTTTTCCAAGTGGCGCTGGGATAACTCGAATTTATTCGATTATCAAACAAAACCCAGCGCAAACAGCCCTAAACTATCAAGAATCTGAAGGTTAAAAACATGTTCCAATTGTTAAAGGGACCATCTACCTTTGACTTCTACATGATTTAGAAAGGTTTTGGCTGGAGTATTTTTAAATTCAAATTTTTATTAGCTTTGGAGTATAATAAATCTTAAAAAAATGGAGGGTTTTTTTTTTTTTTAAAAATTCACATTTTTTAGCTTTAAAAACTTGACCAGAAATATTTGAGGTTTAATAAACAGACCCCTTAGAGTTTGTGAGTTTAGCTGTGGTTTCAAAAACCGTCCAACCGTTAATAAATAAGCCTCTATACTGTAAGTGCCTTCATAGCAGGATCATGGAAGGTATATTTATCTTCAACCCAAAACAGCAATATGACAATTCCTCAGATGAGTAGTTTTTAAATATTTTAATTAGGCCTTCTTTTAAAGTAAAAATTTAGTTTTTTATCTCAATTAAATTCATACCATTATGATTTTATTTGCAAATTTTAGGGATATAGATACAAATAAATAGATTAAAAAACAAATGATATGCACACAGTTTATAGTACATGTAACATGTATTTTTAGTCATTGGAAACTTTTAAGATTGGTGCATGATAACTTGCTACATCTGTGGTTTCTTTGAAGATGCGCCTCTCCGAAATGACAGCAGTATCTTACAATATACAGCAGCTTAAAATTAATTTAGGATGTCAACTTTTCTAAGAAGGGAGATGCCAATATCATGGTTTTCATTTTATGGCATGATGCTGGGAGCTAGAGATGATTTGTTTTGTGTTATTAAAGAGCAATCTGCAATTAGTTCAAGCAGAAAGTATTACAGCCAGGTGCAGCGTTTGAAGTGATTCTTGTGTTCTTTTGTTAATTGTGTATATAATAGTAGTCCAGTAATGGACACTCCACAGGCATCTTTGGAATTTTTGTGTGTTGCAGGTTTTCTTGTCTAGACAACAAGATCAGAATGGAATTTGTATTGGATGCATTCATGGTTTTCTTCCAAATTGGAAATTAAAAAAGATATCAAGACGTTTTTTCATTAAACAAGAAAAAAAATACACTTTGAAAAAAAAATCTTTCCCCTGTTTAAACTGAATGTGATGTTGATATCAACACAAAAACGCTGCATTTCAATATACGTTATATATGTCTTGCTACAAATGAATTAATTACAGTACTATCCAATCAATTTCCTTACCCGCAATCTTTTTAAATGAATTCATTTCATTTTTATTAAAAAAAAAAAAACACATACACCACAACATTTAGGCAGTATGTCAACTAAGGTTAAGTTTCGGTTACAAGTTTATACAAAGGACATTACTGAACTGGAAAATTGTAGATATTTGTAATGTAATTAATAAAGGAAATTGAATACTTGTATAATAAAAGGGCTGGATATATTTTGTCTGGAGAAGATACACTTGCACGGCCATATGGCAACAATTTACAAATATCTTAGAGGTCAATCATGGAAAATCTTTAAAAACAAAAACCATATAGAAAAAGAAATTTCCAGAGGAAAGGCTCTTCGTGAGACCCTAACAAGCAGTTTGGGATCCAAAGATGGATATCTAATACTATAAATTCTGGAGTGATCCAAAGAGCTGATTGCTAAAATGTCAGTATTAATGATGATTGCATTGAAGATAATTGAGCCTCATAAAAATAGTTATACTAGGGATGTTTAAATCACCAGAATGATGTAGTATGTATTAGAAGAGAAGTGTTAGAGGTACAAAAGGCTTCAAGGAAGAAGGATGAATGAAAGTGACAGCAATACAAACGATACAAAAAACAATACAAAAGTAAAGAGGACTTTGGATGGGTGAGAGTGGTGTCACAACTTGGCAATACATAAACTAGATTGCTACTGTTTTTGCACAATTGCATCAGGTGCATTGTCACCATGGACAACTACATTGAATTATGGAGAAAAAACCTGCATTGAAGGTAAAAATTAAATTATAGCAATTTGCAACCAAAATTGTGCTTTGCACATTGCTTATGTATAATCCTATAATCCTTTGTGCTGAAAACTTCAGAGAACAATTCAGAAAATGGCAACATACAGTTTGATATGCTAGATGTACTGGTGTTGGCCAATAGCAACCAAGTATATGCTTGAAAAACAAACATCAGTTGCAAACATTGTGATTTTGATGTCATTACATACATTTTTATTATGCATTCTTTGAGTAATCATTTGGGTTTTTTTTTTGCTTTTTTGTGTCTGTTTTCTATTTTTTGTACTGGAACTTGTTCCAATTTACTTGGTTACCAATACAAACATATGGTCTGTTGCCATCAGTTGCAAACATTGTGATTTTGATTTATATTATTAAATTCATTTTTTATTATGCCTTTTTGAGTAATTATTTGTTTTTTGCTTTTTTAAAAATGGTAAAAATGTCTTTCGGTTTTTTGACCCACTTTTTGTCCCAATGTACTGGGTTACTTAAGTCAGTGACCCTAACCTCCAGATAAGAATTTCATTGCCAAGGTAAGATTCAGAAATGTTTACTCATTCGAAAACGACAGATAGCTAAAGTGAAATCAAAATCAAATAAAAGTTTCTTAATAAAGGTTTTTTTTTATTTCTTTGAACTGACCATTTAATACTTGATTAAGTTTCCAAAATGTGCCTTTTAGCACAGCATTCCTAATCTTTAAAGTACAATATAAATTGAAATAATATTGCTCACATATTTTGATGATATGATTTTTGATTAAAAATGTGAATCTGTGTAACACCCCTGGTCCAACCAATCAATTAAAATTCTATCTCCTTGATTATAATTGGGGTCTGACACACATCAGTATAAGGATTAATTTAACTCATTTATTATCCTTTTATGGCAATAAAGATACCCAAAATTATTTCTATTCACTGGAAAACCTATTCCTGTATACTTCCCTTCTGTTTTTGGGGTCAGGCAAGACAAGGTAGGTCAATGGTTAGGACTGCTATATGAAGTTTACTTTGATGAGATACAGTGACGTGGCTTAATCTATGATATTCTAAACATACAATTGTAGAAAACACCTGGGTTTTGAAAATGGAAGCTATATTATTAATAAATCATTGGTCAAGGCAAGGCTACATCAGTAATCACAGGGCCCCATACTACTAAATTTAACATGGGCCTTAATCCTAAGGGGTCCAGTTATTAGCTCACTAGTTACCTGGGTGGTGGGCCCTGCCAGCAAGTAAAATTAAATGAAAATAAAGCCCCTCCCATGTATGTCTAGATCCCTAATCTGCCTTGAGCATTCCACACACCCCACCCGTGTTCTATTCCAGCCACTTCCCAGTTAAACCAAGTGCTGCCCATGATCCTTTCAAACCCTGCTTCACAAAGATGGACCCATTATGTGACCTATTAATCAATGTTTTCATCTTGGAGTCCCTCTTCATAGGGCCTCTGACTAAGATATCCCTGTACCTCTGGTGGTGGCACTAGGGAAAAAATATTTGTATTGATTGGTCCATATATTTTTTTATTTTTATAACTTTAAAGCAAATTTGGCCTGGACAGTTACACTGAATTATATTTTAATTCATCTTAGAATGCTCCTACAACCCTCTTTGCATGATCATATCCCAGCTACAGACAATCTTCGATCTTATTGTTGCTCTTCAAAGGTATAATATTTTTTATTTATTTAACATTTTCTTACATTACAATGGCTCCTTTTGCCATTACTAACAATATCTACAGTACCCTTGCCACAAGTTATTTTCTATTTAATGTTTTTGCCATCCTCTGCTTTTCTGAGCAGTTAATGATTGTAGGCTATAACACAATATTACTACTAATAATACACAGTATGTTGTATTCTAACAATTAAGTTATATCTCTGAATTTCATAGTGCTGCCATTTTAAAATATTCTCAATTTGAGGATGCTGTTCTTTGAACTCTTGTGCAAACATATTAGTGAGGTGTTAGAATTTATGTTTTCATTGATGTAACTGAAGCTCGCCATGTTGTTTGTTTCATCTTATGTCATTTGTGTCACGAGTCATGAGTCAGCACCTCTTATTTAGCATGTTCCCAGGATCTAGCCTCATATCTCCCACAATACACATTTTATACACCTTTTCCTAAGATGTCAATGTTTCAAATATAAATCAAGGAAATGAAAATCTTTAGTTGTACCTGATAAACTTCAGTTGTTTTTACTGCTGTACTGCAAGTTGAAGTAATATCACCCCTCTCCCTCCCCCCCCAGCAGCCTAACAACAGAACAATGGGAAGGTAACCAGATAGTAACCCCCTAACACAAGATAACAGCTGCTTGGTAGATCTAAGAACAGCATTCAATATTAAAATCCAGGTCCCAGTGCGACAAATTCATTTACACTAGTAGGAGAAACACAAGAAAAGCAGAAAGCAGTTCAATCCTAAAGTGTTGGCTCTTTCTGAAAGCAAATGACCAGGCAAAATTACCTGAGAGCAGCTACTGCAGTCATATACTTTATTAACCATCTGTTTTAGCTCAAACTTTCTTTTTGGAATCACGACAAACAAAATAAACAGCCAAAAAAGCATGGCAGGAAATCTACCAGACAGATCCATCAATGACTTTGACAGTATGATGTAATGAAGTCTAGATACAAAATTCAAAATTCAGTTCTACACACAGTAATGTCAGCTAAAGTAAGAAAGAGTGAATAAAATCACCCAGAATCACCCAGAAAGCAAGACATTTAGACTCAGGTTCGGACTGGTTGGCCCAGGGCCCACCGGGGCCGCTGTCGCAGGCCACCCTCCCGGCCCAGTCCGACCCTGTCTAGACTTGCGTGCAGTTTAATATATCCTTATTTATCTCAATACCATATAAACTATGAGAACTTTTTATTTATGATGGATTAGAAACATCAATCCACACTTCATTGTGGAGCTATGAGCGCAGGGACTACATGACAAGGGATCCAAATGACAGGAGCCACATTACACTGTTTTATGTTTAGAGATTGCCTGAATCAGATGTAGCTGTGATTGGGTGAGACACAATAAGTTAAAGGGATGCTGTCATGATTTTTATGATGTAGTTTTTATTTCTAAATTACACTGCAAATAATTCACTCTACAATATAAAATTTTATTCCTGATTTGATCTAAAGTCTTCAGTGTATTTTTTATATTGGTGTGTAGGCACCATCTCAGGTAATTTTGCCTGGTCATTTGCTTTCAGAAAGAGCCAACACTTTAGGATTGAACTGCTTTCTGTTTTTCTTGTGTTTCTTCTACTCAGTGTAAATGAATTTGTCGCACTGGGACCTGGATTTTAATATTGAATGCTGTTCTTAGATCTACCAAGCAGCTGTTATCTTGTGTTAGGGAGCTGCTATCTGGTTACCTTCCCATTGTTCTGTTGTTAGGCTGCTGAGGAGGGGGAGGGAGAGGGGTGATATTACTTCAACTTGCAGTACAGCAGTAAAAACAACTGAAGTTTATCAGAGCACAAGTCATATGACTGAGGGCAGCTGGAAAAGTGACAATATGTCAAGCCCCATGACAGATTTCAAAATTAAATATAAAAAAACAGTCTGCTCTTTTGAGAAATGCATTTCAGTGCATAATTCATTTGGAGCGGCACTATTAACTGATGCATTTTGAAAAAGAACATTTTTCTCATGACAGTATCCCTTTAAGGCAGCAGATGGCTGGGCCCAGAGACATATAAAGAGAAGGATGGGATGTCAGGGAATGAAACAATTCCCTTCCTTATCTTCTGAGCAGGTAAAACATCCCACCCTCCTTCTTTTTGCTTATTTTGCTAATTATCTGGAGTTTTCTTCTTTATATTCTTATATTATCTATTAATAAATAAATGTTGATGTTTTCCTGGATGCACTTATATTGTGGTTAAACCGGAGAGTCAGCATTTTATTCATGTTAAATGAATGCCAAATGCTTGATCCAGGGAATGTTTCCAATCACCGTTGGGGTTGAGGCCTAATTGGCATTGACTTCAGGCTGGGATTTTTTGCCTTCCTCTGGATCAAAACAGTTAACATATGATATTATATTTTAAGTTGTATTTGTCACAACAGTGGTAGGACCTTGCCTACCACAGGTACATTTAGAAGAGGGAGAAAGGAGATTCTCTCCTGTGACTGCATGGTGGGTTGACTGATACAGACACTACTACTGCTTGTGCTAAGTATCAACCTGCTTGGATTTCCTATCATTGAGACACTGCAGATTCAGGGTCACCCGCAGGGCTGCTTAACTTCTCCCATGGTGGGCAATGCAGCTCCTGCTGGAAGCAGGGGCCGTCCTCTATGTAAATAGAGGCAGCCTAATACTTAGTGGTGGATATAATGACATAGTGCTTATCTAAAGTCTTCAGTGAGGAATGGCAGAGCATAGTAGAGACCACTTACAGAATTCTGGCTATTTACAGTATTTGATTTAATGTGAATAAATGTTATGCCCATTTTACCAATCTCTGTCTCCTGGTGTTTCATTAAGGCAGTGATCCCCAACCAGTAGCTCGTGAGCAACATGTTGCTCTCCAACCCCTTGGATGTTGCTCCCAGTGGCCTCAAAGCAGGTGCTTATTTTTGAATTCCTGGCTTGGAGGCAAGTTTTAGTTGTAAAAAAACCAGATGTACTGCCAAAGAGAGTCTCAATTTTGGTTGACAATCCACATAGGGGCTACCAAATGGCCAATCACAGCACTTATTGGGCACCCCAAGAACATTTTTCATGCTGGTGTTGCTCCCCAACTCCTTTTACTTCTGAATGTTGCTCACAGGTTCAAAAGGTTGGGGATCCCTGCATTAAGGTATATAACAATGGGGTTCAGTGGGATGGCTCAAGGTGAAGGGTCAAATTGAGGAGTTCCCTTGTCAAGCAGTACTCCTTAAGGATGTCATTCCTAAATTTTGAATAATGAAGTATGATAATTAAGGGGTGTCCTTAAAGTACTCCTAGTCCAAAAACATTGCTGTTTAGTAAGAGTAAGTAAAGGTCCATAGTTGCTTAACTCCAGAGGGCAAGAATCATTGGCTTTGAATGGTAGGGTTCCCTTTGACCCCTCTTACTCTAAATTAATAGTGTCATTGGCGTGGGAGTAGTAATTACTATATGGCGGCACACAAACCAGTGCAACTAGCATCAGAATGTAATGATATGCCCTGTAGCATCAGCTTATATTACAGGCCAACCTCATTTTCTGCTTGAAAATGTGCGAAAATTAGCTTCTCAACAGTTGAGCTGAGCCCACTGAGCATGTGAGTGTTGCAGACACTTTCCAAGTGTTAATACAACATTTCCAGGCATTTTTCAAGACTTTTGTTCTCCTTTAAGGGTAATTCTTCTTCCCTAGTATTCCTTTTTTCATAAAAATTTACTTGTGCATCAAATATTCAGTGGGCGTATTCCTTTTTGTGATGGCTACGTATAGGAATATTATATTTTTGAATGCACTTTACGCAACTTTGGGTAGTGGCCCAATAATATTAATTGCTATTACTTTATTTATTGATCCAAGGGTTATTTCAAATGTATAATGTGTCCTATAGTATTTAGATATGTAATGTAATTGAACGTATTACTTTATATAGTCTCTAGAATAGTTTATCTTAAACTTCACTACAAAGAAACCAAATAGAAGACAAAAAATATGAAGACAAATATGGTAGCCGACAAGTCAAAGTTTTTCCTGAGATCTTGTAGATATCTTTTGTATCTGGATTTAGGCATATAATATGTATTTTTTATTATAGGAATATTTAGCCAGAAAGCAAATTACCAGAAGATCATCTACCACAGAGTTAATTTTAGGCAAATAATTCAGTTTTTTTAAAATATTTTTTCTATAATAATAAATAGTACCTTATGCTTGAGGGTAACTAAGCTGCTTGAATCCATATTCGACTCAAAACAATCATATCATTTCAATCAATTCATTTCAATTAATCATTTGCTGTTCAAATGTTTTTAACTGACCTAGGAGCAGATTTACTAAGTTCGAGTGAATTTTGGAAGTAAAAAAAGTTTGAATATCGAGGTAATTTTTTGGATACTTCGACCATCGAATACGATACTATGACTTAGAATTTACTTCGACTTCGATTCAAAGTGAAAATCGTTTTGAAGTACGATTTGAAGTACAATCTTGGTACGATCATACGATCGTACTACAATTGGAATACGATTGTTCAATGCTAAAAATCCTACGAATTTGAATTTCGTAGGATATAATTCGATGGTCAAATTTCGAAGTATTTTACACTTCGAAATTCGACCCTTGATAAATGTGCCCCCTAAAGTCTGGTAATTGAATTTATATAAAATTTCCTTATCTGCAAAACCTCAGGTCACAAGCTCTCCGGATAATGGATCCCATATCATCCCTTTATCCTCATGGGCCCTCCTCAGAATGTTATATAGTCAAGTTTGAAATAGATTTAATAATATTCTACAATTATTTGAGCAAGCATGAAAACAATGGTTCCTGTGCTTCACAAAAAAAGCACAGAAGACACATTCATTATTACTAAGTACAGTTGACAGAAAAGCATTTGCTGTATACTTATACTAAAAAGGCTTCTATAGTAGATAAAGAATGTGAAAAGCCGATCTGATTTTTCTTTACATCGAACAGTCAAAAGCCGCAAATTAAGTTAGATTCATCAAATGTCTTTTAAGTCTTGAATTGGCAACAACATAACTCTGTTATTTTTCTTGCATTTGTGTCTTCCAAACCCTCCTGATAACTAATGCTTTTGATTGGACATAGAATGCACTCAGTATGCATCAAGAGGGATATCATTTGACATAATTCCTTTTTTACCAACAGAATGCAATTTCTTGACACACCTCCAAAAATAGGATAACGCTACTTTTCAGTAAATCAGTCTGATTAAATGTAACTTTAAACATTTCAAACTTGGCTTGGTTCAAGAAAACTGAATTTTAGTGTGTCCTTGAATGCCTTTAGATGTCAAGCAAAAATGCATTATGCAGGAATTGTGGGATTGCCTTGCGATATGGCAAAACCTGCTGCTGTATTTTCAAAGACACTGTAGAAAAGCCAGGCCTTTGAACACTTTTATTAATACATTCTTTTTAGATAGAATGTCTATAGTACATATAATTTAAAGCTTGCTTTAATTGCATTATTTGTACTGAATTGTCACGGGCACTGATGAGGAAATGCTGACTCGAGCACTTTTAGTGAAACTTATTTTTTAAAGGAATTCATTTTTAATTTTGAATTAGGAATTAAACATTGTTTATAGCTTGCAATGATTTTGTTTCCCAAAATAAGTATCATACATCTCAAAGATTATACCCTCACATAGGGAGGTGAATAAAAACTCTCCACTGGGTTGACAAATAGCAGTAAGAGACCATAATGGTGAACCCTGTGGTTTGTCCTGTCCCTTTGGCTGAGGCAGAAACAATATTGAATCAATCACTGGACCTCTGCTAACCTTCTTTTTTAAAACTTTACAGCACCATTAAAAGTATTAAATGCAAAGGAAATTAATACACCTATACTCATGTGTTTAGAAACATTGTCTACTGTGTTTGTTAGAGTTCTCTTGCATATCGCAGCATATACATAGGGAATAATGTTTAGAATAATGAGTTCCATGATCAAATAAAGGCACAAGGCTGAAAACTCTTTTTTACTTTTTTAAAGGTCATGGATTTCTTAGGTGAAATAAAATATCCTCAGATTATACTATTGGGGGATGCTATGGGCATGCACTGGTAATGATGCTCTGCTGGATATATGTGCCTTTTAAATATTGAAATTCCTAGTGCGTGAATAAGTAATTGCTGTAGATGTTCATATAGGCAGTTAATGGTGGGGTATTAAATGGAAAACATATACTTCTTTTCAACAGCTACATATGAAATTCTATTGTACACGTCTTATAAATGCATGTTGCAGCTGATTTGATCTAAATTAACTTGCAGGTAGGGAAAAACAAACTCTTTTGCATTTTACCTGGGGAAATAAAAATGTGAAAAAACATTTCTTCATGCATTTGGTTTCTCCAGAAAAACTTTAATGACTTTAAATTCTCCATGCATCTTGTTTTGCTGGAAAAAACACCAGCTCACTCCAATATCATAATTTCAACGTTTAAGTGCCAATTTTGCAGATCAATAATTGCAATCAGTGCATCTCTGATTTTTTTAGGAATGTCTCCATTTTCTCATTTTATCTTGTAACCTATTATGTGCATCTTTGCAGCCCTAACCGAAAGACCATTTGTCCCATCTCTGGAATGGGATGTGAATTTAAAGCATGATAGGTTATTGTTATTTTTTGACTGATTTGACCAATTTAAAAATGATGAGTCCTAAATTTCAGTTTTTCTTTTATTCAGATAACAGACAAAGCTACTGGCTTCCATCCATAGCTGTCTTCCAGTTTATTCTTATAAAGGGCATGCATTGAGCCAGGAAAATATGTTCTTGGTGAATACTTCAAAGCTTAAATTAAAGACAATGGTTAAAATATGTTTTTCTACTAATGATCATCAATTTATGTCAGAGCTGAGCAAAGCAACAACTCTTTTTATTTGCATGGATCATAGCATTTTGTGAATCTTTAACAAACTGGCAACTGAAAAGCAATTATTAGTTTTAAAAAACTACCATCTAATTTCATTTGTAATTGTATATTCTATATATTCTATAGCCACATACTTTACTAGAAATATCAAAATAGATTTAGTTATCAGTGCACCACTGAAAGCATATTGGGGCTCATTTATTAACGCAGCGCAGCGCATAAGTGGACGCAAAAGATTGTCTGCAACATCACGAGTGTGATCGCTAATATATTTGCGTGATATTGCGCATAACACAGAGCTTTTGCGATGGTTTTGTTTATGCGCATTGCGCAAAAGATTGGGCATTTATGTCGCAAACGATGCCGTGGTTGTTAGGGGCGTGGCTGTGGGCGTGACTACAATGCGCTTGCACTGCGGCCATCGCAGATTTGCGTCTGTATATGTGCAAAACTGCACCCGGTCAACAGCACCACAATTTTTACGACTGCCTCTTTGTGGCGTAATAGTAACTCTCTTCAAAATGCGCATTCCTGCCCAGCTGCGCTAGCAGAGCCACACTGCTAAACTGGGTTCTGGCAAATACAATGGTGCTGCTGTTGGTGGGGATGTTTGTTAACTCAAAGTTTACTCAAAGATGAACAACCCCTGTAAAGTGCATATTAACCACGCCTTCCACCCAACATGTTTATATTGACCAAGGTTCCTTTAAGGGTATCAGGTAGGCTAAACACCTTTGCAACCAAACAAATATTAGCACAGAAACAAATGCAGATGCGTCTAAGTGAACGCAATATGCGCAATATGTGACGCAACTAATTAAAGCAGCGCATTCATACATGAGCACAACTAATCCTTACCTTTGCGGTATCTTCCTGTGCGCACAATTTATTATAAGCACTGCGACAGCTGATACGCAGTTTCACACGTCGCACCTGTCTGTGTCTACATTAGCGCACAAAATTGCACTGTTAAGGTATCGTGCGCTACATTATTAAATACTCGCATGCGCTGGGCAAATGTCAGGCCACTGCGCTCTTTTTAGCACTGCGCTGCGTTAATAAATGAGCCCCACTGTGTCTCTATTCCAATGCCAATATCATTTAAAAAAACTAGTAAATGTGACTTTGGTTATGTAATACATTTTAATATTTTATCATATAGAATATTTTATAATATACCTTCACATATACATGAAAAAAAACCTCTTACATTGCACAGAAGAGAAGCAGATTCTCCTGAGAACTTTTCCTTAGTTCATCAAGCTGTTATCTCCAGGAACAGAGTGACCTTTATAAGAAATATAAATTGTAATGATGACATATTAAGACTAGAACATCATTACTTTGCAAACCGATTTGTTACAAATCTATTTACTGGATTTACTATTTCTAAATCTGCCAGGTTTATGGGATGCATAAATGAACACAGAATATAGAGTATATTAGTAATGTTTTTGGAAATATAGGATATCAAGTGTCTTGGATAGAAATAACACACTGTTCAAATATGGCAATATATGATATTGATTGAAAATTCCTACTGTGGTGGAGAAAAGGTATTTTTTCATTTTCAGTGTTGTAATATAAATGTAGGGGCAGGCAATGCCATGCACTTATATGCTATTTCTAGTTATGTTGTATTCTTAATATAACTTTATTTCTGTCTGATGAAACTGATACCTTTCTGTATGGAAGCTCAATCCCCTGTAGGAATTTCCTGTCTATGTCTGTTCGGCCTGTTGCTTTACCCATAAAGCCCAGAATGAGTATTAAAACAAAGGGATACAATAGCATCCTATGTTTTAGGATAAATTAGGGAGCATGTTCTTAGAGGTGGTTAGTTTTGAGAGATATAGAATGAGAAAGGCACAATGGGTCTAAACCATTATTGGACGTTTCAAACCACACTAATGAAAATAAACCATGTTCAAAAACTAGAGGAAGAGCATAGGCCAACGTTCCCATTAATGCCATTTGTATTCTTATGAAATCATCAGCCCAACAAGATCTGTGCAACCTGGAGGATATTGCCTATCTGTGGCTTTGCTATACATGGACTATCTGTGGGACACAATCTAAATGTAAATTCTAGCAGTTGGTGGCAACAATATCTTGTGCTCATTGCTAAAAAAAATCAATAGAAGATTATATTCGTGACCTCTAGGTTCTCTTGCCTGATAAATATACTTTGTTATGGTTTATGAGTCATGAAGACTTGCTACAGAGAGTCATTGTCACTTTTCTTTTAGCAAGAATATAACATTATAGCTTATGTGTAATTGAATTTGAATTATTAAAAAGTATTATACAATCCTTTTGAAAGTGCAGTTTCTTTTTTGAAGAAAGGGTTTAAGGGATCTCTTCATCTTCATATTTTGCTTAAAATCAGCATCTTATAAGTGAAAAAGAGCACCAATATTGTTAAGGGTTTAGATTTGATTCTGCATTGTTTTATTGACACAACACAAATAGATAGATAGATAGATAGATAGATAGATAGATAGATGATAAATAAATGGTGCAAGATCGGAATCACTTTCCCGACTAGATAGATTTGCCTTACTTACAACGAGGATCTTGATGCTGCACACTGCTCTTATTAGAAATAAGTTGCAAGGTCTGGAAAAATTATATTCACCACTTTTCCACAATTAGCAGACGTTGCATCTTGAGTTGAGGGTTTGATTAACTATATATTTTTGTAGAAACAACCAAGGAATTTTAGGAAACAAGGACCAAACTGAATCTGCAAACTGTGTAAATAGACTACATCCAGGAAGTGACCCAAGCCCCTACATAGTGGCATAACTACCATAAAGACCCCACAACTTGTCCATGCCCCCCTCTTCCCCATGCTTTAATGGTGGAGATTACCAAATGTTTGGGACCTGCGTTAATAAAGCTATATATATTTATTTTCTGTTATTTATTTATTTGTTATTTGTCAAATCCAAGGTACTGACAGCTTCAAATATGAGACTGCATATTTTCGTTAGCTATATGAAGCATAATAGAAAGAACACATTTTTCTCAATATATGTTCTAAATATTTGCCAAGCCTTTTATCCTACGCCAGTATAAATTTGATATTCGATCAGAGATATTTAGCTCGATGAGTTCCTTTCATAGTGAATTATCATTTCTTAAAGCTAACTCATTGTCTTACATTTGCTGTGAATCAGCAAAGGCAAATCTGTTGAATTCTATAATCCAAAACCACTGTCCCATTTCTGGAAAAAGATTCCTTTACCCATTAATCTGTTCACTGATTTAGTAAGCTTGGAGTCTTCAACCACCTTCCCTCTCTCTTTCTACCTGACCCCACCTCAACTTTTCATGTATTCCCCCACTTTTTCCTGGTTTCCTCAGCAGTTTTCTTTTTTCTTTTACCTACACTTCTTTTTTTAGGCTGCTCTTCCTCCAGCCCTTCTTTTTAGTGTTCCTGTCACGAATCGGCACCCGGAATCCAGAACCAATGTTAAGCACCCTGGTCTCGGCTCTTGCTTCCGCCTTTAACAGCCGCCTTTCTCCTCAGGAGGAGCCCTCGGCTAATTGGCCAGGTCTTATTAAGAGAGGAGCCAAGTGAAGGTTCTGGACAAGCGATTATAAAGCATATAGTGTAGTCAGACAGGCAAGGGTCAAACCCGGGAGGTCAATCAGAAGAGTCAAACCGGTACAGGTCGGATTACAAACGTTAGAATAGTCGGTTACCAGGAAGGAGTCAGGATCACAGAAGTAAGAGTAGTCAGGCAGGCATCAGATAATCAGGTTAGAATAGCTAAAGCACCAGGAACTCACAAAGAATGAACCTATAATGGGCAGCCAATGTCAGCACCAATGCATCTATAAATAAAGGAGCTGCGCGCCGCAGAGCACTAAGGAACCGGCACATCAGAAGGAAGGCAGCGTGGCAGGCGTCCCCCCCGAGAGCGCTCCAGGCGTCTCCGCCGGCCCACTAGGCCGGCAGGGTGAGTACCCCTTACAGTTCCTTTTTATAAGTTGATCATACAGTTGGATTTTTTATAACCGAAAAGGAAAAAGACTGTTGTGTATAGAAGTCTGGTTGATATTGTTATTAATTTTACACGCTAAAAGTCAGTTACTGTATTGTCAGCATCTATTGTTTAGAGATAGATCCAGTAAAAATATGAATATTTTACATGAATATGAATATATTTAGATTCTTTATCACCGCAACTGAACAAGAATATAAACATTTCTGCATTCTAGGTAAACAATTATATCTTTTCACTCAGAGCTGAGACTTATTGACTCTAGAGAATTTGAATGAACAAACATATTGCCAGTAAGATGCAGATTTTGAATTGTTGCCCAGACAAATTCAGCTTTTCCACCAAATACATCAAGATAACTAAAACTAAATAATTTGTTTTATGGACAAAAAAGAATGGTCAAGTTGTTTTCCAGCTGATTAAATATATTAGTCTTATCTTTCTCAAGAAAATGATGCTCGTCATAACATCTTAGCGCATTGTTTAGTGCAAAACAGGGCATTGTTGCTTTTTTTGCACTTAGCACATGGCCACAAGCTTATTAAATGAACATCATAACATCACAATTACTAAGAAAAAAACAGTGAACTCTAATGTGAATAATAAAGAAAAAAAATAAAGGTCAACCAAGAAGAGTGAATAGCAGAGCAACTTTAGGGGATATTGGTGATTCAGGGGATTCAACACCCACATCAGTGTTCCAAACAAACAATGTACAGTATAACAGTAACAGCAACAAAGGCAACGTTACTGACTGAATTCACCCCTTCACATCACACAGGTCTGCAGTACGTCAGTAAATTTTGGTGTGATTATAACAAAAGCTGAACTATTTGATCTGTGCTAAATTAAAACACCATCCAAATTCCATCTTGCATTTATCCAGGATATAATGTATGCTAAGAAGCACAGACAATAAAAAGTTAAAATGTGCAGATCTTACTATGTCTTATTATCAATGAGATTATGAGATAGACAAAATCATTGCCCTCTCCTACCACTTAACTGCTTGGAGTCATCAGGGGCAAAGCTTCAAGGCCGTAGAGATTATACATACAATTAGAAATCAAAGGGAAAGTCAATAGTTTGTGTTTGTGGAGCATTGGTATATTTTGTCATCGGTGGTGAATCCTCTGTGTTGAAAATTTGAAGATAAGGGTACTTTAAGGATCTGACTAGCATGCTCTTGTCCCTGACCAGCATGCTCTTGTTTTTCATTTCCCAACACTGAGCATTAAATCAATTAAAAAAGAACAAAGATTACATGTGCATAACTGTATAGTAAGATTTCAGAATTAAAGAACAAGTTCAGTTTTATATTGGCATGTTCTTAACAGCATTTCAGTTGCTTCTTTTTAATTTTTTAGGGACTTTTTTAAAACTTACATTTTTTTCTTTATGACACTATGGGGGTTATTTATTAAAGTCCATTTTTTTCTGTTCGGACTTTTAAAGGGGGAAAACACAATTTGTTTTGTAGAAAACGAAAACTCCCCAATCTCCAAAGGTGTTAAAAGTCAGAATAAAAAAGTACTCCATCTTAGACCTGCCGAGTTCATGTTGAAGTCAATGGCAGATGTCCCTTTTACAATTGGAAGGTATCGATTTATTAATGATTTGAGCAAGTCTTTTCCCACACAAGAATTTTTCATGAAAATGTATCATAAATAGGTGGGGGGTTGAGTCTGTGTACATTTGGTTGGATTGGTTTTCAGAAATTAGTGAGAACATTTTGAATTTTAATAAGTAACCCACCTTGTTTTTGTTGTTGTTGTTAGGGTTTATTATCTATTATTATATCTGTATAGACCTGTTCCTATGCATCTTCCATCTGACTTCAAAATCATTGCTTCATAACCAATGACATTCAAAACTGGAGAGCTGAAGAACAAAAAGTGAAATCATTAAAAAAAACATGAATCAAAAAAAAAAGATAATTTTCTATGGGGAGAGACAAGCTTCCTCCAGTACATTTGCTATTAGTAACTATTGGAAATGTAAATGGACCTCAGTACATAATAAAACCCCTATTCTCGGATAAAGGATCAAGCTTAGATCTAAAACTGCTACCTAAATATTTTTATCTTGTCTTGAGAACAGGTATGTCAATAACACAAATTAACACCAAATACACCGGTATTCCCAAACTATGGAGCTACCCCCTGGGCAAGCATAGAAGAGTGTCAGGGGGCCTTAGTTAGAAGGTCAGTTATGATAAAAATTGGGAATTATAATGACATATGCTGGGAACATGTATTTGCTGACCTAGATATTCTGAAAAATATGACTGATACACCTGTGTTTTCTTATACTGTGGTATGGTACATGGTGATAATTAACAGAAAAATTATAACAATATAAGTCCAGATTCGGCCTAGTCAACCTTATTACTGGGATCTGTACTGGACATCATTTTGCCCTTGGAATTGTAGCAGATACACTCCACATGAGATCTGTACTTAACTCAGAGAAGGGCTAATGTGCCTGTTGCCATTATTTGTAGTGTTTATGATGTAACTTTTGAACAATAAAATATCTGTTTAGTGTCTTCTGACACATGGACATGTCTCCAGCATTCTTTACAATATCTTTCATAGTAAACTCTGATGCTTTCAAAAATACATACAGTATTTCAAAGCTTCATAGGATACAAATACTGAAAACAATGCATTTTCTACATCAGAGTTTTCCAGGTCAATTTATTACAAATTTGTACAGTTAATATACCGTTTGTTTACTATACCCTTTTAAAGCCTGCCTGGATTGTATTTAGCATTTGATCCAGTCGAGTGAGCTTAAAGAAAAATAATTACTTATAGGCCTATTTATCATGCTATTTTATACAGCATATTAAATATAATAAAAATCATTATCAGTGGTGTTGCTCATAGCAACCAATAAGATCTTTTCTTTAGTAACTGTTGAAATCTAATTGGCTCTCCATTTTTTATACAGCATGATAGATAGGCCTCTAAGTAACGTATTGCATATCTTGTAAGATAAACTGCAACAAAGTAGAAAATGGATTAAAACCTCTACTGGACTTAGATTGTGACTTGTGACTAATTGTATAATAATTTGCATGCTAACTTTAACATTTTCCAAATGTGAAGCCCTCCAAGGCCAGCAGTCCAATAGCCTTCTCAGTTTATGGTCTGTGCCAGTGATCCCCAAGCAGTGTCTAACGAGCAACATGTTGCTCACCAACCCCTCGGATGTTGCTCATAGTGGTCTCAAAACAGGTGCTTATTTTTGAATTCTAGGTAAGTTTTGATTGAATAAAAACCAGGTGTACTGCCACAGAGAATCACCTGCAGGCTGCCCGTCCAGTGCTTATTTGTCACCGAGGTATATTTTTCATGCTTGTGTTGCTCCCCAACTCTTTTTATATCTTAATTTTATTCACAGGTAAAAAAGGTTGGGGACCCCTGGTCTATGCACTTCCTGGATTCATGTAACCCTTGGGTTGCTGACTTTCAGTTGAACTCAAAGCCAGCCATCCTTCACCAATCTAAAAATGCAAATATCTCAGAAACCACTACAACTCGAAAATGAATGTAAATTGGAAATGCTCAGAGAAGCACCCAGAGTAAGTTTGCCTCAATTCATTTTTTGGGTTTAAATCCCCTTCAATATTTAGATATCTTATGCTGCCTTTGTGCAAATGTACCATCAAATATCAAACAATGACTGGATACAGCTAAAGCTACAATGTACTATTAATTTTATAATAAGCATTATCTGCTTACAAGCAATAGTACTAGAGACATGCAACATCTACACCATAAATTTAAACCATCAAGCTCCTCCATATTTTCAAATAAAATGTGAATCCACACTATTTATTTTCCTTTCATTAAATCTAAATGAGAATTTTTGTCTATTCCTTGGCCAAGTTATCTTCCACTTTTCATTTAAAATGTATTTGTTTCCAGTCACATGCCTCAAAGCCCACTAAGATAATATTTAGATAGGGTTAGTGTCGTGCCATGTGCTGTTTTAAATGTCATTAAAACCAGCCACTAGAGCAACGTTACTGTAGAGGAAGCAGTGAGGAGCCTCAGGAGGTAAATTGGGCCTATGCGTTGTAAGCAGTTTCAGGATATGTTAATGAAAAAAGTTTAATTTACAAACGTTAGGGGAAACCAAAAGTGATTTTGCTGTGGGCCCCTCACCATAAATAAATGAAGCGTTGAAGTGAGTGTGTCTTTGTTCCTATTTTTGTGAATACTTTACGGAAGCTCTTCTCTGCAGCAGAGCACCTCATATCAGTATATATAAACTTTTTTATATATATATATATATATAAAGGTGGAAAGAAGTTTTGGATTTTGTACATACGCTTTAAATTCCACTGTAACTCCAGGTCATAGAAACCCAACTTCACAAATTGCATTTTAAGTAATTTAAACACAATTTGCAACTATGAGCAGCAACTAATATGCAAGCCAGACCAATTTGCCACCCTATACTATGCTCATAATAATGTCCAGTGTGTTACTTGTCTTCTTATGAATATTTATTTGGTCATATAACTTCCTTGTAAAATATTAAACACAATTTATGTAAAAACATTTCAGGATTAGCCATTAAGCCAGGGATCACGAACCTTTTGAACCCGTGAGCAACATTGAGAATAAAAAGGAGTTGGGGGCAACACAAGTATGAAAAATGTTCTCGGGGTGCCAAATAAGTGCTGTGATTGGCCATTTGGTAGCCCCTATGTGGATTGTCAACCTACATTGAGGCTTTGTTTGGCAGTGCACCTATTTTTTATACAACCAAAACTTGGCTCCAAGGCTGGAATTCAAAAATAAGCACCTACTTTGAGGCCACTGGGAGCAACATCCAAGGGGTTGGAAAGCAACATGTTGCTCACCAGCTACTGGTTGGGGATCACTGCATTAAGCCATGGTTCTTAGACCCCTCTTGTTAGCTTTGGGTTGATTTATATGGTGGTTGGTGACAAGCTGCTTCTTTGCACATTGACCAGGATGAAATGTCCCTAATGTTTAAACTAGCAAAGTGTAAACTAATCTACTGTAAAAAGGACATGGTAAAGGGTGAACAGTAACCTCCCTAGAGGTTTCCCTTGTTGTAATGAATATATCTGTCTTAGAGGTGAAAGACAAATTGTTGTTCTGTGAGTCACACATATAGAGAGACAAGAGACCACACACACAAACATTCTGGTTCACATGGAACTGATAGAAACATATATGAATACATTTGTGGAAATGCAGTTTTGAAAAAGCAAGGTGGGATACCATTTTCTAACACGCTTTCATAGGCAGTTTATCTTAAATTAAGTTCCTAGTATCTTCTAAGAGGGTTATATTCTTAGACAACATGCAGTTGGACTTTATTTTGTATTTTGGGGGGTATTTAATTTATTTCATGTTTAATTCTTTATCTTACCAGTTGGTATGTATGCATATGGTAAAATATTTAAATCACATAATCACATAAAAGGATAACCTGTGGAATTTGTCAATTTAACATGGATAACAAAGCACCCTAAAAAAGGTTCTTGTACTGTACATGACTTTACTTCGTTTCTGTTAAAACTTACTAAAATGGACTGAAGTGACATCATAGTGTAAAAAGTAGAAGTTTATCTAATTTTATATCAATGACAATAAAAAAAAAACATTTTCTACCAGATGTATTTTTTTTTTTATAGAAAATCAGTTTCGGATAATTTATTACTGAAAACACATTGCAAATAAGCAAGACCATAATGAATAAAAAATAGTGAGTTCCAATTTAAATATATTAATAATTGTATACTAAGTGGATATCCAGCCAAGTAAAATCTGATGACTAGGATTCCAATTGAGATAGCTGGTGTAAGGCTCAAGGTGAAGGAAGCCAAGGTGTCCTTGGATTGTGCTAGGTGGACCACCTGGTGCTCTCTTTTATTTCACAAAATAAATGTCTTATTGGAGCTCATTGTGGTGGTCCCTACTGGAGCTCATTGTGGTGGTCCACGCTTTCAAACCAGTTAATAACCCACCTTGACCGCATATTAGTCAACTTAAACGCCAAGCACTAATTATTAACTGCAAACAACATCATCAAAAGCCAATAATAAATTATAAAAATAAAATAAATAGTAAAAGTAATTTTGTATGTATATAACCACATGGAGTTTAGAAGTTTACTGCCCTGGCTTTTTTCCTTATGCACTGTATTTTCTAAATGCATCTGCTCTTTTTCATCCAGCCACATGGTGACAGATCTCTGTTTCCTATCAGACAAAATGATATCACAAGGGGACAGAAGCTGTCCAGAAAAGAGGTGAAAAGTCTTTGCAATTGCTATGCGCCTCTAGACACTTCAGAAGCCAAATGGCATTCTCTAATCTCACAACTCCTTACAAATTGAAGGAAAATCTGCTTTTCCTCAACATCAGTTAGCTGAAAGATTCACTTGAAACATATGCTATTGGGTCAAAGGTTTCTAAATAGTATGGCTTTACTGTGGCTTTACCATGGTATTGATTTTATTACAAAAAAAGATGGAAAGGGGGAATTAAAATTGAAGAGATTAGGAGCAGATGGATTGTTTCCCAAAAGAATTAAGTGAACCAGACACAAACAAGAATGTTGCTAAGTACTTGAATTACAGCTCGATTGTTTCTGAGCAGCCGTATATTTAACTCATCCTTTGCACAGAAAAGTAACCACAGTATTGTGCGTTTCTGTGTGATGCGTTTGTAGTCATGGGTGGTCAAGATTTCATTTGCGAAAAAAAAAGGTAATGCTTAAATTCCAGATTTCACTTCCATTATCAGAAAACTTTATAAATCATTCTGGTATTTTTCATAATGACACGTAGCTGCTGAAGATAAATTGTAGTACAGTTGTTTTATTATCTTTAGTCAGCTGTGTGTTGAAGCCAGTGTATGTTTTATGACAGCCTCATCTCGAGAATGAAATGTTAAAGCTTTGGTTCTGCCACTGACTCAGCTCTGGGTAAACAGATTTTGGACACCAGTCAAAACAGAAGATAAGGTTAACACATGTTATTTTTTTTATTCACTTTGAAATTATAAAACTCTGGTGGCAGAAGTACAAATCAAATGTAGTCAAACCACCATAAGATATACCATCACATACAGCATTGGGACTCAAATATAGGGGGAAACTTACTAGAGGGAGAAGGGGCTAACACTGGCGAAAATTCGCCAGCATGTCGTCATTTTGGCACTTTGCTGATTTACTAACGGTAATTTCGCTGGCGTAATTTCGCCAAGGAGATAGACTCTGGCGAACTTCACACTCTAACGCCAGGCAAATTTTTGATCTGGCGAAAGATCGTTACTACGCAAATTCACTAAGTTTTAGATTTTACAGACCGTTACCTCTAGTTACCTTCTAGTTGAAAGTCCCAAAAAACGCTGGCGTTTTTTTCCTATTTAAAGGGTGATAGACTGAAAAAGATAGTAAATTTTTTTTGTGATTTAGCATTGTCCAGGCGAATTTAAGCATGGCAAAGTGTTGCGATGTGCACAAAGCCAACGCTGGCGTTTTCACCGGTTAGTGAATTTGCCCCATAGTCTGTAGTTTCCCCTTATCTTGCAGTTATTATTCGATGTAAAACACAGAATACAATGTGCCTTAGGAAAAATATTCCAGGACAATAGTTTGTTCTGTATGTTGGCTGTGCTTCTCGGTAAAATATCTGGCTTCTTGGTGAAAACATATATTTTTACCTTAGTTGTCAAAAATGTATTTATTAAATAAAGGAGTGGGATCAGTTATCTGGAAACCTGTTTTCCAGAGATTACAGAAAGGCCATCTCCCACAGCCTCCATTTTAATTAAATAATTAAAATTTTTTTAAAAAGATTTCCTTTTTTGTTGTAATAATAAAACAATACCTTGTACTTGATCCCAAATAAGATATTATTAATCCTTTTGAAGACAAAGCAATCCTATTGGTTTAATATTTAAATGGTTTAGTATTAGACTTAAAATATAGAGATCCAAATTACAGACAGATCACCTACCTGGAAAACCCCCAGATATAAGGAATGGCCATCTCCCATAGACTTCATTTTATTCAAATAATCCAAATTTTAAAAAAAAAACTATTTGCTTTTTCTCTGTAATAATAAAATAGTACCTTGTACTTGATCCAAAGTGAGATATAATTAATCCTTATTGGGAGCAAAACCAGTCTACTGGGTTTATTTAATGTTTACATAATTTTATAGCAGACTTCAGGTATGATGATCCAAATTACGAAAATATCTGTTGTCTGGTAAACCCCAGTTCCCAAGGATGCTGCATAATAGATCCCATACCTGTACCACTAATTGTTTATTTAGCTGAACATTAATATTGGCTTTCCTAACAAAATTCCATGTTTTATTGTTTTAATACAACAGTCAATATAGTAACAGATTTTGGCTATTTGTCAAGTTGCTATTGGCATGCAGCTCTCGCTTCATCATCTTATAATCACCCTGAAGATAAAAAACAAGAAAATACACAGCCAACCACATTATTTGCCTACCACCAATGCACCTTAAAAATAAACACCCATCTATGGAATGAAAACACTGTAAATAATTAATTGGATGAAATGGTACAGATGCAAAATCAGAGGCACTAAACAAAAGGGACACAGTTGGCCAATGGAGAAATAGGGCCTTTTTACTATTATTATACGTGCATCTCTAGGTGAATAAGCGCATACAGGGTGCATTTCAGGACCACACAGCGGTTCACTAATATTTTTTTTATTTTGCTGTAGTATACATTCCTAAAGCAGTACATATTCACTTTGTCTCAATTATAAAGACGTTAACATGATACAACCATTCAAAAATATCAACAGAATTTGTAGACTTCAAGTTGGAATATGCCTTGAACCAGGAGACAAAACATGAAGCTGGAGGGAGGAAATCTGGAGTAAGGAGCAGAGTGCAGCATTCCCTGGGGCGCAAGTGCTTGTTAGATGAGCACTTAAGTGTCACACTCGTGCCCTGGGAAAAAGTAAATTACTCTTCTTGTGTGCTATAATATTTTACATCTGTCATCCTTCCAAATTTGTGAAAAAATGTTTCTTTAACCCTTTCCCTGCCAGCCGTTTTGTCCTAGATGCGAACATCTACTGCCAAGCAGTTTTTAGATATTTTGCACTCTTTCACTTTAAGGGCCTTTCCTGGGGTGGTCTTTTAGTTAACCCAGGAAAACAATATATTCTTTTTTTCAGGACAACCTGAACTTTCACAATATGCAAGATTTTTTGTGTAATTCTACTTCTCTAAAAAAATATTGGATTCTAAGTGTCAAATAAAATGAAAAAAATCATGTTGCACGAAGAACAATCACATATATCAGAAACATCATTCATTTTATGTACGAGAACACAGCCGATTTAGAAAGGTCTATGTCTCCTGAACACGACAATACCAAATATATATAGTTTTATGGAGATTTCTCACTTGTATAACTCAAAATCTACAAGCAGTACACAACCAAATTTCCAAAGCAACACTCCCCAAACGGCATACTTTTGATTTCAAGGCCAAACATTCCGCTAACAGTAGGTTTACCCTAGAAAACTACCCATTACTAGAAAGAACAGATTCTGGTGAATCAAAAATGGGTAGAAATATCTTTGTACTCCAAACCACCAAGTTGCAATTGTTTCCTAAAGTTATAATGTTTTATAGAAATTGGTGAATTTTTTGAAAAATGACCTCAAAGCTTCCACTCTACAGCAACATCCCACACATCATTAGGTATCAATGTAAAACACCCCAAATATAAAATCCTGGGTCCACTGAACAGTTTGATGCCCAATATGAATAGATGTACCCAAGCACGTGGCATAGGAGGCCCCAAAAGGAAGACCCCCCGTTTGTTCTGTCATTTCAGATACTGCAAAATCAACACATTTACATCGTTTTGGGGGGCGGCAAAGGTAGAAAAAAGTACGTTCACCCCAGAAAACCATATATTTTCGGAAAGTACACATTCCCCTGAATCCAAATTGGGTATGCATGTCTTTCTACACCAAAGTACCAAGCAGCAAACCATTCCTAAATTTGGTGATTTTGGCGACATTTCCAAAAATCACCTAAAAATTTCTACCCTGCAGCATCGTATTACCCACATACTTTTAGGTATCAAGAGAAATCACACCAAATATGAAAGCCTAGGGTCCTCTGAACAGTTTGATGCCCAATATATATAGGTGTACCCAAGCACGTGGCATATAGGGGCCCCAAAAGGAAGACTCCCATATGGTCTGTCATTTGAGGTACTGCAAAATCAACACATTTACATCGTTTTGGGGGGGGCAAAAGTAGAAAACAGTAAGTTCACCCCAGAAAACCATATATTTTTGGAAAGTACACATTCCCATGAATTCAAATTGGGTATGCATGTCTTTCTACGCCAAAGTACCAAGCCGCAAATCATTCCTAAATTTGGTGATTTTGGTGACATTTCCAAAAATCACCTCAAAATATCTACCCTGCAGCATCGTATTACCCACATACTTTTAGGTATCAAGAGAAATCACCCCAAATTGAAAGCCTAGGGTCCTCTGAACAGTTTGATGCCCAATATATATAGGTGTACCCAAGCACGTGGCATATAGGGGCCCCAAAAGGAAGACTCCCATATGGTCTGTCATTTGAGGTACTGCAAAATCAACACATTTACATCGTTTTGGTGGGGGGGCAAAAGTAGAAAACAGTAAGTTCACCCCAGAAAACCATATATTTTCGGAAAGTACACATTCCCACGAATCCAAATTGGGTATGCATGTCTTTCTACGCCAAAGTACCAAGCCGCAAATCATTCCTAAATTTGGTGATTTTGGTGACATTTCCAAAAATCACCTCAAAATATCTACCCTGCAGCATCGTATTACCCATATACTTTTAGGTATCAAGAGAAATCACCCCAAATATGAAAGCCTAGGGTCCTCTGAACAGTTTGATGTCCGATATGTATAGGTGTACCCAAGCACGTGGCATACAGGGGCCCAAAAGTAAGACCCCCATATAGTCTGTCATTTCAGGTACTGCAAAATCAACACATTTACATCGTTTTGGGGGGGGCAAAAGTAGAAAACAGTAAGTTCACCCCAGAAAACCATATATTTTTGGAAAGTACACATTCCCACGAATTCAAATTGGGTATGCATGTCTTTCTACGCCAAAGTACCAAGCCGCAAATCATTGCTAAATTTGGTGATTTTGGTGACATTTCCAAAAATCACCTCAAAATATCTACCCTGCAGCATCGTATTACCCACATACTTTTAGGTATCAAGAGAAATCACCCCAAATATGAAAGCCTAGGGTCCTCTGAACAGTTTGATGCCTGATATGTATAGGTGTACTCAAGCACGTGGCATACAGGGGCCTCAAAAGGAAGACCCCCATATAGTCTGTCATTTCAGGTACTGCAAAATCAACACATTTACATCGTTTTGGGGGGGGGCAAAAGTAGAAAACAGTAAGTTCACCCCAGAAAACCATATATTTTCGGAAAGTACACATTCCAACGAATCCAAATTGGGTATGCATGTCTTTCTACGCCAAAGTACCAAGCCGCAAATCATTCCTAAATTTGGTGATTTAGGTGACATTTCCAAAAATCACCTCAAAATATCTACCCTGCAGCATCGTATTACCCACATACTTTTAGGTATCAAGACAAATCACCCCAAATATGAAAGCCTAGGGTCCTCTGAACAGTTTGATGCCCGATATGTATAGGTGTACCCAAGCACGTGGCATATAGGGGCCCTAAAATGAAGACCCCCCTTGTATGTTCTGTCATTTCAGGTACTGCAAAATCAACACATTTACATCGTTTTGGGGGGGGCAAAGGTAGAAAAAAGTAAGTTCACCCCAGAAAACCATATATTTTCGGAAAGTACACATTCCCACGAATCTAAATTGGGTATGCATGTCTTTCTACTACAAAGTACCAAGCCGCAAACCATTCCTAAATTTGGTGATTTTGGGGACATTTCCAAAAATGACTTCAAAATTTCTACCCTGCAGCATCGTATTACCCACATACTTTTAGGTATCAAGACAAATCACCCCAAATATGAAAGCCTGGGGTCCTCTGAACAGTTTGATGCCCAATATGTATAGGTGTACCCAAGCACGTGGCGTATAGGGGCCCCAAAAGGAAGACTCCCATATGGTCTGTCATTTCAGGTACTGCAAAATCAACACATTTACATTGTTTTGAGGGGGGCAAATGTAGAAAAAAGTAAGTTCACCCCAGAAAACCATATATTTTCGGAAAGTACACATTCCCACGGATCTAAATTGGGTATGCATGTCTTTGTACTCCAAAGTACCAAGCCGCAAACCATTCCTAAATTTGGTGATTTTGGTGACATTTCCAAAAATGACTTCAAAATTTCGACCCTGCAGCATTGTATTACCTACATACTTTTAGGTATCAAGACAAATCACCCCAAATATGAAAGCCTGGGGTCCTCTGAACAGTTTGATGCCCAATATGTATAGGTGTACCCAAGCACGTGGCATATAGGGGCCCCAAAACGAAGACCCCCATATGGTCTGTCATTTCAGGTACTGCAAAATCAACACATTTACATTGTTTTGAGGGGGGCAAATGTAGAAAAAAGTAAGTTCACCCCAGAAAACCATATATTTTCGGAAAGTACACATTCCCACGGATCTAAATTGGGTATGCATGTCTTTGTACTCCAAAGTACCAAGCCGCAAACCATTCCTAAATTTGGTGATTTTGGGGACATTTCCAAAAATGACTTCAAAATTTCGACCCTGCAGCATCGTATTACCCACATACTTTTAGGTATCAAGACAAATCACCCCAAATATGAAAGCCTGGGGTCCTCTGAACAGTTTGATGCCCAATATGTATAGGTGTACCCAAGCACGTGGCATATAGGGGCCGCAAAACGAAGACCCCCATATGGTCTGTCATTTCAGGTACTGCAAAATCAACACATTTACATTGTTTTGAGGGGGGCAAATGTAGAAAAAAGTAAGTTCACCCCAGAAAACCATATATTTTCGGAAAGTACACATTCCCACGGATCTAAATTGGGTATGCATGTCTTTGTACTCCAAAGTACCAAGCCGCAAACCATTCCTAAATTTGGTGATTTTGGGGACATTTCCAAAAATGACTTCAAAATATCTACCCTGCAGCATCGTATTACCCACATACTTTTAGGTATCAAGAGAAATCACCCCAAATATGAAAGCCTAGGGTCCTCTGAACAGTTTGATGCCCAATATGTATAGGTGTACCCAAGCACGTGGCATACAGGGGCCCCAAAAGAAAGACCCCCATATGGTCTGTCATTTCAGGTACTGCAAAATCAACACATTTACATTGTTTTTTGGGGGGGCAAAGGTAGAAAAAAGTAAGTTCACCCCAGAAAACCATATATTTTCGGAAAGTACACATTCCCACGAATCTAAATTGGGTATGCATGTCTTTGTACTACAAAGTACCAAACCGCAAATCATTCCTAAATTTGGTGATTTTGGGGACATTTCCAAAAATGACTTCAAAATTTCTACCCTGCAGCATCGTATTACCCATATACTTTTAGGTATCAAGAGAAATTACCCCAAATATGAAAGCCTAGGGTCCTCTGAACAGTTTGATGCCCAATATGTATAGGTGTACCCAAGCACGTGGCATATAGGGGCCCCAAAAGGAAGACCCCCATATGGTCTGTCATTTCAGGTACTGCAAAATGAACACCTATACATAGTTTTGGGGGGAGCAAAGGTAGAAAAAAGTACATTCACCCCAGAAAACCATATATTTTCGGAAAGTACACATTCCCACGAATCCAAATTGGGTATGCATGTCCTTGTACTCCAAAGTACCAAGCCGCAAGCCTTTCCTAAATTTGGCGATAAAAGCAACAATTTTTACATTTTTGAAAATTGCCTAAAAATATTGCAATTGGCCGCATTTATCTCACCCAATTTCTTACATACAATTCTAAAACACCATAAATACTGATGCCATGGGTCAACTGAACCGTTTGATGCCCAATATGCATTGATATACCAAGGCAGCTGGCATGTGCGGACCCAAAATGAAAATAGTGCATATGATTTTTCTCCGCTGCCGATTCGCCTTCTGTGAACATAGACCCTTGACTTCATATTATATGCCTCAAGACCCTCCTAACAGCAAAGACCCCCCCAAAACCATATATTTTTGGAAAGTACACATTCTGACGAATCCAAAAAAGATAAAGACGTCTTTCTACACCAAACTGCAAAGCTTTTCTAAACGCAGAGGTTTTTACATTTCTGAAAATCGCCTAAAATTGTTGCAGTTTGCCGCATTTATCGCACACAATGTTTTACGTATAAAGAAAAATCACCCTAAATATGGACGTCAGAGGTCTACTAAATAGTTTGATGCCCAATATGCATAGATTTACCAAAGTATGTGGCGTGTATGGACCCCAAATGAAAAACATGCCTATGAATTTTCACGCTAGCCAACTAAGCTGCAGAAAAGAGAGCCCCAACTGTGCGTTATGTGCCATAAGACCCCAAAACTGTAAAAAGAGTAGACCCCCAGAAACCCATATATTTTTGGAAAGCATATATTTTGGCGAATCAAACTAAGTAAAATAAATCTTTCTATACCAAAGCACCAAACAGAAAAACTATACTAAAGATACATAAGGAACAATAATGCATGGATAAAATTGCAATAAAACCACAAAAATAGCGTAAATCAATGAAATAACAAAATAATTGATCCGGCAGCGTAATTAGTGGCTGAAATCGATTATCCAATAGTCACGCTGTCAAAATAACATGCTTTTAGGCAAAACAAACAGTACAATGAATAAGTAAAAAAAAAAAAAAAACCTGTTTGTGAGTTTTTGTGTATACATATTTGTGCACTAATAAAAGTTGTCTGAGTGTGCAAATACATGTAATTAAGTGTAAATAAGTGTACAAAATCGACCAAGTGTGCTAAAATAAAAAAATAAAAAATAAAAAAATACAAATTTTTACTAAAATGTTTATGTAAGTGTATAAATGTACTGTAGGTATGTGTAAATGCAGGTAAGTGGGTAAAAAAACGTGCACTTACCGTTTTTGTAGCAGGAGGATCGCTGGAACCGAAGGACGACTCCTGGCAGCGTGTCTGCAGAGTTACTGCGCAGCAGGAAGTGACTGGGCGCGTGGTTCCACGAGGAGGAGGTAAGCCAGCAGCAGCAGCGCTTACATTGCGCTTCTGCTACTTTGAAGTCGGATCTGCGACAATCGCGTCGCAGATCCGACTTGACAGCCCCCCAGCCACGTTGCCCAGGGGGCTGTCTACCCTCCTGACTCTCTGCAGAGGCGGCAAAAGCCGCCGATGCAGTGAGAAGGGCTCAGCTGCAAAAGAACGTACGAGGTACGTTCTTGGCAGCCTGAGCCCTGAACCGCCAGCACGTACGCCGTACGTGCTTGGCGGTTAAAGGGTTAAAAAAAAAATGTTCCAACCCAAACTTATTTTTTAAGTTAACTGCATCAATAGTGAAATAGGTATGTTTTGTATTCTGGACATCTATGGGAGGGACATGAACCACAGGTGTTTGTAGTTCCTTTTGTAGCGCTATAGTAAACTGACTTGTGCTAGGACAGTTTAGCTACTTTCCTTGGTGGGCTGAGACCACCGATGAGCTCTCTTTCTCAGGGGTAAGCCCTCGCAGCGGGGTGGAGGCAAGGGTGTAGTGTAACTGTAACCTGATGCGATAGCACAATGATGGGCGCCAGTAGTTCTTTAACAGTTGAACAAAGAACAGTATTTATTGAACAATAGCACATATCTGTAGATCCTTTAGCACATTGATCAACAATGGAGTATAGAACATACACAGCAGCATAAAGAAAGCATATACTCACAGCACGTATAGGCTGAATCCCCACAGGCTATGGAATATACAGCAGAGAGTAAGTTGACATCATGTGATGGGTATCACCCAGTTTTCAGGATATCTAGGGGACTAGGGGAACTCCTGACATCCCTATCTCAACACTTGGTTCCCTACTCTGGGTCAGTATTACCCTGGGATCTTAATCCCTCTAATCTCCTCGGCGGAGCCTTGAGCTGCTCAACTAAATAACCTCTCTATCACTCCTAGAGCGATCTATAAAACGAGTATAGCTGTCTAATTACTAGGGCCAAGGCGCCTAGGTCAGCACTACCCATTCTCTTCCAGCCTGCTTGGTTGGGCTAAAGCAATGAACCCAGAGCACATGGTTCCTAAACCTTTTATACTCTGGCACAGTGCCATCTGGTGTACACTGTGTGAACTGCAGGGGTTACATAAGCACAAGGTCCCCACAAGGACCCACTAAGGTGTACGTATTACTAGGAATGTGCCTGTCTGTAATGTGTAAGGGTGTCTAAGATTTTCACATCCCTACACTTTTATAAAAGAAAGAAAATAAGGGGGAGGAGAATGTCAAAATTAAGCAGGAAATAAACAAGACAGGATCATAAAAACTTCAGGCTACAGTAGGAAATATATACAGGTATGGGAACTTTTATCCAGAATGCTCGGGACCTGGGGTTTTCTGGATAACAGATCTTTCTGTAATTTGGATCTTCATACTATAAGTCTGCTAGAAAATCATGTAAACATTAATTAAAACCAAAAAGCTGGTTTTGCCTCCAATAAGGATTAATTATAGCCAAGTTTGAATCAAGTACAAGCTACTGTTACTGGTTTATTATTTCAAAGAAATATGAAATCATTTTAAAACATTTGGATCATTTGATTATAATGGAGTCTGTGGGAGACAGCCTTTCCGTAATTTGGAGCATTCTGGATAATGGGTTTCCGAAATGCTCAGGACCTGGGGCTTCTAGGTTTCTGTAATTTGGATCTTCATACCTTAAGTCTGCTAGAAAATCATGGAAACCTTAAAAAACACAAGAAGCTGATTTTGCCTCCAATAAGGATTAATTATATCTTAGTTGGGATCAAGTACAAGCTACTGTTTTATTATTACAGAGAAAAAGGAAATCATTTTAAAACATTTGGATCATTTGATTACAATGGAGTCTGTGGGAAACAGCCTTTCTGTAATTTGGAGAAAATATGAAGTGGATGCTACAATGAGCCGGAAGTGCAAAATACCATCTCATTAATTTTGCTAGATACAACTTCTGATATGAATTTGTTTTCCATAAGGGAATGGTAGCATAAGATAAATTAATTGGAAGTAACACATCTGTACACACTGTAGGGTGAGATAGAGCTATAGTGCTGAGCTACTGTTTGGCAGGGTCTGTACACTAGCTCTTGCCTATAATTTGGACACAAGTCAGAGTCCAGTGGATATCATTTTGTCAATACAATTTAATTTAATTCAAATGGAATCTATGGGGTATATTTATCAAAAAGTGAAGTTAAAGATCTCCACAGTCCACGAAAGTGAAATTCCGCCTCTCTCCATTCATTTCTATGGAATATTTAAAGGCATATTTATCAAAGTGTGAACTTCCACTTTCAATCATTGATAAATTCTCTTAAAATTCCCATTGAAATGAATGGAGAGTGGTGGAATTTCACTCTAGCGGGCTGTGGCGTTCTCAGTCTTCACTCTTTTATAAATATACCCCTATGGGCGATGACATTTCCATAATGCAAAACGTCCTGGATAACGGGTTTCTGGATAATGGATCCCATACCTGAAGTTAATACTGTTCAATTCATGCTTGTAATTACCATAGTGGTTAGATTCCAGTTCAGGGCATGTTTACTAGCTTCAATGTCCAGTTTTACACTGACGGATAAGGATGAGTGTATTAAAAGCTCTTATGGGGCCTATTTACTAAAATTCAAATCTATATTATTTTCACGTCATGTTTTTCTCTAAAAGTTTGTGGTTCTTTAATGTATTTAAAACTCTAAAAAATTGAGATTCATAAAATGTAAAAATTCACGAAAAACTCGAGTACAAAACTTTGGCTAGTAAAAGCAATCAAGGTTCTATAGAAGTCAATGGGAGCTGCGCTGATCCTATTGGGCCTATTAGCCATATGGACTTTTAGAAGTTTTCAGATTTTTTTTTAGTCTGGGAATTTACAATCACAGCTAGCAGGCTGAAACTATTTTGTGAATATTGTTTTTAAGCCAAGCTTAAGTAAATTAATTTTATTTACAGCCTTTTATCTCTGGGTCTGTCACCACTGAGTCTGCCATCCCTTTCAAAGGAATAACATGCTTTTTTACCTCTTTCTTTCGATACTTGCTTACACGTTGTTAATATAGAAATTGTAATGAATCTACAATTACATTGTCAGGGAGCCGGGAGCTCCCTCCAGGGAGGTTGTCAGGATCAAGGAGGAAGCCCTCTTGAGGGAACAAGATCGCGGTGTCCAAGGGGTTAATCCAAAAGAGTGATCAGAATCCAGGCAAGAGTTCAAGGCAGGCGGATAACAGCAAGTCCAAAGTCCAGGCAGGGGTCAAGGATATTAATCAGGAACAAGTTAGCGAAAATAGCACACAGGGAACCCAGGAAATACTTTGGGGAAGATTTCCTATACTTGGGCGCCATTCTGGCGTCTAAACAGGCTTTTTATTTGAATTTGGCGCCTTAGTGACGTCATTGACGTCCTTGCGCCGACGTCGGCGCACTGACGTCATCGCGCCGGCGCCGCTTACCCACGTGGCGGCCATGGGCGCCGCCATCTTGGGAGCGACGCCGGCAGGAGAAGACGCGCCGCCCGGAGCTCCTGGGCCTGCTCCGGGCGGCGATCGTTACAGTACCCCCCCCTCACGGGGGGCCTCCGGACCACCAGGACTTGGCTTCTGGGGAAACTTGGAATGGAACTCCCTCACCAGACGAGGAGCATGGACATCAGGGTATCCTTCCCAGGAGCATTCTTCAGGACCAAAGCCCTTCCACTTGATGAGGTACTGAAGAGACCCCCTGGAGATTCTGGAGTCAAGGATCTTCTCCACTTCATATTCTTGTTGACCATCCATAGAGATAGTAGGAGGAGGAGGCTGGACAACAGAAAAGCGGTTGGAGGTAGCGGGTTTCACCAAGGAGACATGAAACACGTTGGGAATTCGCATCTCAGGGGGAAGCTGAAGTCTGACAGCCACAGGATTGATCACCTCCAAGATGGAAAAAGGACCTACAAACCTTGGACCCAACTTGGGAGATGGTACCTTCAGCCGAATGTTCCTGGAAGACAACCAGACTTTATCACCGACCTTGTAAGGAGGAGAGGGTCTACGTCTACGATCTGCAAACGTCTTATGAACCAGAGCACTCTTCTCCAGGTTGGACTTGGTTGCAGCCCAGATAGCAGACATGTGGGCTGCATGGTCATCAGCGGCCGGAACATCGGACAACACAAAGTCTTGTGGGAAGGCTTGAGGATGTTGGCCATACACCGACATAAATGGGGACCTCCCAGTGGAAGTGTGGCAGGCGTTGTTATGAGCAAATTCTGCCCACGGGAGGAGATCAGACCAGTCATCCTGGCAGAGGGATACATGGTTCCTCAGGAACTGTTCCAGGGCTTGGTTGACACGTTCAGCTGCCCCATTCGTCTGCGGGTGGTATGCAGATGAAAACTGAAGAACAATTCCCAGGTCTTTGCATAAGGAACGCCAGAACTTGGCGGTAAACTGGGTGCCTCTATCGGAGACGATCTCCACCGGGAAACCATGCAGGCGGAAGATGTACTGGATAAATAGTTGGGACAACTCCACCGCAGAGGGCAACTTCTTCAGAGGGATGAAATGGGCCATTTTGGAGAAACGATCAATAACAACCCAGATCACAGTGTTCCCACAGGAGGGAGGAAGTTCGACAATGAAGTCCATGGACAGGTGGGTCCAGGGACGGGAAGGAACCGGCAAGGGCTGTAGTAACCCACTGGGGCGGGAGTGGCTTGACTTAGATGTGGCACATACAATACAAGCAGCAACAAAGTCCTTCACATCTTTGCGAATATCAGGCCACCAGACCAGGCGTCGTAAGAGTTCAAGAGTCTTAGCTGGGCCAGGATGTCCGGCTTGCCTGGAGCAATGGGTCTGTTGCAGGATAGGCAGACGCAGCTCAGGAGGAACAAATGCCATTCCAATGGGAGTATCTGAAGGAGCAGAAGACTGACCAGCCAGGATTTGGTCAGCAAACTGTGGATACAGGGAGGCAATAATCTTGACTGGAGGAATGATTGGCTCTTGTCTCTCAGGAGAGCGGTCCACCGGAGTGAAGCTACGAGACAAGGCATCGGCCTTCCGATTCTTGGAGCCTGGGCGATAAGTCAAGATAAAATTAAATCGAGAGAAGAAGAGAGCCCACCTTGCTTGTCTGGGGTTTAGCCTCTTGAGGGACTGGATGAACTCGAGATTCTTATGATCGGTGTAAATCTGAACAGGAATCAGAGAACCCTCCAGGAGGTGACGCCACTCTTCAAGGGCAAGTTTAACAGCCAAGAGTTCTCGGTTCCCGACATCGTAGTTCTGCTCTGCGGACGAGAACTTCTTGGAGAAATAAGCACAGGGGTGCAACTTCCCATCAGCGGGGTGTCTCTGAGACAGGATGGCTCCGGCTCCGACTTCAGAAGCATCAACTTCGATGCAGAAGGGTAGTTCAGGATTGGGGTGTCGGAGGACAGAGGCAGACGTGAAGGCCTCTTTCAAGGACTGAAAAGCTTCAATGGCAGATGGAGGCCACAAGCTGGGTTTACCCCCTTTCCGGATGAGGGCCAGGATAGGTGCAATGCGGGAAGAGAACCCCCGGATGAACTGCCGATAGTAGTTAGCAAATCCGATAAATCTCTGGATTGCCTTGGTACTCAGTGGGCGAGGCCACTCCTGGATGGCAGACACTTTCACGGGGTCCATCTCAAATCCCTCAGGAGAGATAATGTATCCTAGGAAGGGGATCTTGGACACCTCGAAGACGCACTTCTCCAACTTGGCGAAGAGAGAGTTCTTCCTCAGACGAGAGAGTACCTCCTTCACCTGGGAGCGATGGCTTTCTAGGTCTTTAGAAAAGATCAGGATGTCGTCCAGGTACACGACTACGAACCTTCCTAGGAGATCCCGGAACACATCGTTAACAAACTCCTGGAAGACGGCAGGGGCATTGCAAAGGCCGAAGGGCATAACGAGATATTCATAGTGCCCGTCACGAGTGTTGAAAGCCGTCTTCCATTCGTCACCCTCACGGATGCGAATGAGGTTGTACGCCCCCCGGAGATCTAACTTAGAGAAAATCTTCGCCCCCTTCAGCTGGTCGAAGAGCTCAGCAATCAAGGGTAGTGGGTACCTGTTTTTTACAGTGATTTTATTCAGGCCCCGATAGTCTATACATGGCTGAAGGCCTCCGTCCTTCTTCTCCACGAAGAAGAACCCAGCCCCTGCAGGAGAGGTAGAAGGGCGGATAAACCCCCGCTGGAGATTTTCTTGGATGTATTCCTTCATTGCGGTAGTCTCTGCAGGAGAGAGAGGGTAAGTGCGGCCTCTGGGGGGCATGGCTCCTGGCAGGAGTTCGACAGGACAGTCGTAGGAGCGATGTGGAGGAAGGAATTCCGCAGACTTCTTACAGAACACATCAGCGAATTCCTTGTAAAAGGGAGGAAGAGACTTCAGATCCGACAAAGAGATATTCACCCTCCGGAGGGGTTCAGCAGGAAGACAGTGTTGCTGGCAAAATGGACTCCAACGAGTAATCTGTCCTGCGGTCCAATCAATGGAGGGATTATGCAGGCGTAGCCAAGGGAGACCCAACACAACTGGAACGGATGGGCAGGAAATAATTAGGAACGAAAGTCTTTCTTTATGCAGCGTCCCAACCTGCACAGGCAATTCCCCAGTCGTCATGGAGACAACTTCAACCTCCAGGGGTCTGTCGTCAATGGCAATGACACGGAGAGGAGTAGACAATGGGAATAAGGGAACTTCCATGTGTTTGGCGAATTGAGCGTCCATGAAGTTCCCAGCAGCTCCAGAGTCAATGAAAGCAGAGCCAACGATAGTCTTAGAGGCTAGGCGGATCTGTAATGGAAGGAGAAACCTGTGAGAGTTCTCTTGAGACTTTGGAGTAGTGCCCCCTACATGCGTTACCCTAGATATACCTCGGGGAACAGAACTCGTGGGCTTCACCGGACAAGAGTTCGCAAAATGAGACTGTCCGCCACAATACAGACATAAGCCGGCCATTCGTCTACGAAGTCTTTCTTGTTCGGATAGACGAGCCCTTCCAACTTGCATTGGTTCCTCCGGAGGAGAAGGAGAGGCTAGAGTAGCCGGAGTCTGCAGGAGAGGTCTCTGGAAGCGAGGAGCCAACAAGGGTTGAAATCTTTTACAGCGCTCCCTCTCTACTTGATGCTCTCTGAGCCGAGTGTCCACCTTGATAGAAAGTGCGATCAGATCCTCCAGCAGGTCAGGGGACTCCCTGGAGACAAGATCATCTTTAATGCGAATAGACAGACCTTGATAGAATACGGCCTTATAGGCATCGTCATTCCAGGAAGTCTCAGCCATCAAAGTTCTAAAGTCAATAGCATAGTCACTGACACTGCGGTTTCCCTGCCGGAGTTGCAGAAGACGAGAAGGAGCATTAGTGACCCGACCCGGGGCATCAAACACAGTACGAAATGCTTGAAGAAAGGCCTTGGCATCAAAAGTCAGTGGAGAATTCTTCTCCCAAAGAGATGTTGCCCATTCAAGTGGTTTGCCCACCAAACGAGACATCACATACCCCACCTTGGAACGTTCATTGGGGAAGTGCGAGGGTTGGAACTCGAACTGGATCTGGCACTGTGTAGCGAAACCTCTGCAGGCTTGTGGGTCCCCACTGAAGCGAGGAGGAGGCGGAATGCGAGGCTCACTTGACGAGGAACCTGCGGTGGATGAAGCGGCCGCCAAAGAAGGATTTACCGCAGCTTGGGGTGCAGGGGGTGCTGGAGGCATCCGAGAGAGGAGGGTATCAAGTGCCTGCCCAATGCGGTACTGCTGGGCTTCATAATCCTCCATGCGGGATGCCAGTCCGCGGAGCGCACGTCCGACATCAGGCGTAGCTTCCTCAGTAGGATCCATGGCCCAAGTATAATGTCAGGGAGCCGGGAGCTCCCTCCAGGGAGGTTGTCAGGATCAAGGAGGAAGCCCTCTTGAGGGAACAAGATCGCGGTGTCCAAGGGGTTAATCCAAAAGAGTGATCAGAATCCAGGCAAGAGTTCAAGGCAGGCGGATAACAGCAAGTCCAAAGTCCAGGCAGGGGTCAAGGATATTAATCAGGAACAAGTTAGCGAAAATAGCACACAGGGAACCCAGGAAATACTTTGGGGAAGATTTCCTATACTTGGGCGCCATTCTGGCGTCTAAACAGGCTTTTTATTTGAATTTGGCGCCTTAGTGACGTCATTGACGTCCTTGCGCCGACGTCGGCGCACTGACGTCATCGCGCCGGCGCCGCTTACCCACGTGGCGGCCATGGGCGCCGCCATCTTGGGAGCGACGCCGGCAGGAGAAGACGCGCCGCCCGGAGCTCCTGGGCCTGCTCCGGGCGGCGATCATTACATACATGTTGACAAATAACACTCACATTGTGCATTTTTTTGTTTACCTTGACAGTACTGTTTCTATTTTTGCAGATGATACTAAATTGTGCAGAACTATAGGTTCCATGCAGGATGCTGCCACTTTGCAGAGTGATTTGTCTAAGTTGGAAAACTGGCCAGCAAACTGGAAAATGAGGTTCAATGTTTAGTGATGGGCGAATAAATACGCCTGGCACGAATTTGCAGCGAATTTCCGTGTTTCACCGCCGGCGAATAAATTCGCAAATCTCCTGCGAAAATTTGCCGGAGAAAATTTCAGATTTTCATGATTTTTTTTGTGAAACCGTTCGAATTTGACAATTTTCTGTGAAAATGTTCGAATTGCACGATTTTTTTTGTGAAAACATTCGAATTGCACGTTTTTTTGTGAAAACTTTGAATTTCACTTTTTTTTCCGTGAAAACATTCGAATTTCACTTTTTTTTGTGAACTTTCCGATTCCACGATTTTCACTGGGACAGCTGGGAAACTGACAATATGTCTAGCCCCATGTCAGATTTACAAATTGAATATAAAAAAAAAATCTGTTCTGCTCTTTTGAAAATGGATTTCAGTGCAGAATCCTGCTTGAGCAGCACTATGAACTGATGTGTTTTGAAAAAAAACATGTTTTTCCATGACAGTATCCCTTTAAGAGGGATATAAATGAGTGCAGAGAGGTGCAACTAAACTGGTTGGAGGGATGGAAGCAGGGGACCTTTTTACCCATAAAGTGGATCACCGTACCAGAGGCCACACTTTAGACTAGAAGAAAAGAACTTTCATTTGATGCAACGTAGGGGGTTCTTCACAGTCAGGACAGTGAGGTTGTGGAATGCACTGCCGGGTGATGTTGTGATGGCTGATTCAGTTAATGCCTTTAAGAATGGCTTGGATGATTTTTTGGACAGACATAATATCAAAGGCTATTGTGATACTAAGCTCTATAGTCAGTATAGGTATGGGTATATAGAATTTAATTAAAAGTAGAGAGGGGTGTTTATGGATGCTGGGTTTTCATTTGGAGGAGTTGGACTTGGTGGAGGAGTTGGACTTGGTGGACTTTGTCGTTTTTCAACCTGATGTAACTATGTAACTATACAGTACTATGTAACCTTTCAAAGAAAAAAACAAAAAGAAAAAATGGTTATGCAAATGCTCATTAATCCAGTTCAGCAAATATATTCCTTAATGATTATAACATGTTAAAAGTGTGCATCTTATGTTTCACAAAATAAATTAATAACGGCTCAGATTTATCAGAAATATTAACAGCTATTATTCCACCCAAAATGTCAACACATTCTAACTGTAGCTCTCAGTGCTGTTGGCATATTATCTTGACAAAGCTGGCAGACGGAAAACGGCTCTTAATGCGTCTTGGCCATAATCATGCACATGCTTCTAAAAATAATCCTGTTTAAGAATTTGGTTCTGTTATATCACAAGCCAAAGTCACTGAACAGCTGGTTTAATTTATTTCTTTTCTATGGTTGGAATAGAAATGCTCTTTCTTTATTCATGAACATAAGCCCTTGTCCTGATTTGCCATGTATTATTGAGATATTGGTTCTTCTAAGCTCTGCTTGGAAAATCACTACCATCAAGTTTACATATATCAGAAAGCTGTTAACACAGGTTTAAATATTGTTTTCTTTTCTATTTGTTTTGTTTCTTCAGTTTGCAAAGTATTTTTTGGTTGGTTCTCAAGAGTTTTCCCCATCTGCTAATTTTATTAAGGCCTCTATTAAACACTATAAATAGTTACATTTTTGCATTTCTCAGGTACAAAACAGGAATAATGTTAATTATTCCTAGGCTATTGATTTTGATAAGAAGTGTTACCCAAAAATAATCTCCAAACAAGCAGAAACTGGTTTACAGATGGACATTTTTCAGATTTTAACCTTGACTCTCTCCTATGTTTTAATTTATTACTATCGTTACTTTTCTTTTTTAGGGTAAATTTTTGTGTTTTATCAACACTAAACAAAATTACCGAAACCAGAAAATAATAGACATTTTTTAGTTGTGATTGGTTATAATGGTTACAAATTATGTTGGGGCAGATAGAGGGTCATGCCTATAGCAGTTATCAACAATTATTGTTCCAGGGAGTCTGGGTCACACCAGGCCCCCAACACTTTGTTAAATTTGTCTGTTGCCCCTCTTCTTTCATATATCACAACTTAATTAATGGAAGAGCTCCGTCTACCAGCTGTTTCAAGAAGGATATAGTTGGAGGGGTATTCCTCATCCAATGGATAATCACTGTTTTTTTTGTGTAGAACATAAGGGAGCGTAACCGAGTTCTAGCAGTGTTGGTTGGTATTAAATCATCAATCACTCCCAGTAAGCATACACCGGGTCGACTACCTGTGGTGTGTTAGGCGTGTCCATGGCAGAGTCGCCATGTCAGTAGAATGCCTGTAGGGGTAGGTACTAAGGCCCTCTATCGAGTGGAGGATGGAGTCTTGGGGGACCATGTTGGGTTGTAGGGGTTGGAAGAGAAACACCATTGCAAGAGAGAGTACTAAAAGGGTATTTGATAAAGCTCTAAGTTATAAGCTAAAGAGCATTAGGCATCTTTTTAGCTAAGACTAGACTCTTAGCCCCATATGTAATAAAAGGAACTATGATTGCCAGATGCAGTAACCTACAGCAAACTGTAACTTAAAACAGAAAGGGGTGTGTGAGCCTTACCAATACTATACTACATAGCAGACATAGGGGAATTCAGGAATCCCTTGTTATTGATAGCAAAAGTACCTTATTCATATAAATAAAATATAATACATAAAGCTCTTTGTTTATTCTGTCATGTTTCCTTATTAACAATTGTATTTGGATGAGTTGTATCAGTTGTACACCAACATTGAGTTGGTTTACTGAATTAATTCCTGTCTGATCAACACCAGCTTTATATTTTAGCATTTACACACTGAATCATCCACATTAGTCCTTGAAAGACTAGGAAAACCAGCAATATTGGAGGTCTTTATGATTAGTGTGATTAAGCTTGATCTTTATTTCACGTCTCACTAGAATGTATAATATAGTGCAGGTGATCATAGAGCACCAGCAGCACCACTGCGTGTGGTCTAAAAATAGGTCAAGTATGAAATGAGAATTAATTAAAGAGAAAGTAAACTCTTTTTTACATCTATCAAAATATTGCCTTTGAAAGCAACTTGTAACTTTTCCATGAAGTATTTGCACAATGCTTTTACATTCCTGTCTAATGCCCCATGTTCCTCTATGAGGGGGCTGCCATATTTGTGCAGCAGGAGTCCGTTAGCATTAGAAACTTTAACTGACAGGCTGAGATGGGACAGTCAGGTTAGCAAAACAGTCAGGTTTAGAAACTTCAACTAACAATTGCTTATAAAAACAAACCTCTCAGCAAAAAAACAATCAACATGACATATAGGTAATTTATGTACAGTCATATTTTTAAAAGTCGTTTTTTAGTGTCAGTTTCACTTTAAGAAAGCAGAAAACACTGTTGCCAGAACTCAATGTTATTACATTGTCCATCAGTAGGTCAGACTCTCTATTTCAGTATTTCTTAACCGGTTTCTAAGAGGACATAAATTAATTTAGAGAATTTGTAGTGCAATGCAAAATTAGAATATTGTGCAAAATAGTATTTTAATTACTATATGTTATTGTAGGGCCTATCTTCTAGGAGATACAAAAATATTCTGTTTAATGTAGTGTCAGTGCTCAGCGCAGCTGAAATGAAACACTGAGCACTAACACAAATCTGAATCCTGACAGGTAAAAGTCACATCAAGGGATATTCAGGCAATTATTTCAAAATTATTTTTATAACATAAATTGTTAAATCCAGAAGTATCTGCAATTTTCTTTTTTAGTGATAGATACTCAAACTTTATATATTGTCCCTATGAAGTATTTTTTAACCATTAAAATGAACTTTTTTTCATTTTAACCCTGTCAGGTTATTTTCTTAGAGAAAAGGATTAAACTGCCTCCTGGGTTTAAAGAAGTGGACTTTATCACCAAAAACATATTTAAAGCATTCAACTTGTGAATAATCCTTGCAATAACATTGTGAATACAACATACACTAGAAAAAAAGACCAACCTTTTAAGTAAAAACAGCTGGGGAAGAAGCACTGGTTAGGGCTATATCTTTCTTATTGACAGAAATATGGATCATATTTCTGAACAGATTCAATGACTGCAGACATGTCCAGGCAGCTCATAAGTCTAGCTTCTAATAAAAATGCCAAACCAAGTTACAAATGCTATAAAAATAGATAAAGGGAGGAAGAAGGTACATTGAGAAAGCCACCACATGACAGAGCCTGCAACCAGAAAGTCTGCTGCCCATGCTATTGTTGGTGACTTCACATGATCTTCTCAACTCAACCCCCATCACACATGCACATTGACAACTAATAATTTTTGTTCAGTGTCGATAAATGGATTGTTCTCTGGATTTATATGTGGAAGGATGCTCATCTGAACTTGTTATTTATTTGTACCTTTCAAACATTTCAGAGACACGTATGCTTTCAGACGTACGTTTAGAACATTATTTGTTTTAATTGAAATAGTAGAAAGCCTTGCTGATATTTTGAGCTATTTTGGAAGTTCATCCTATTAAATGACTAGGCATTTACTTTTCTTTACTAATAGGTTTATGTTCTTCCACTCTGCAATGCCATTTTAGCTTTTAACCTTCAATGCTTTGTTCTCTTCCCACTGTCTCCATATAAAATGAAATATTTCTAGGGCAGACTTCATTACTCACCTCCATAAACAAATATCCTTTGTTAAATGTATCTAAAATTAAAAGTTACATTTCTCTGACTCCAAAACCTGGTCCCCATTGCAATTTGCATTCGAGACTAATGACCCAGAGGGATATTAGTCTTCTGTGTTGCCACTGATGTCAAACACCCCATTGTACAGAATGATGTTCAGCTGCCCAGAGCAGTTACAAGTGGGAAAATGTTCCAGCACACAAAATTGTGGTCACAATAACTTTTGTGGTAATTGGCATAATTAACCCTATAGGGTATACCACTGTCACATAACAGAGGGGAATTGAAGTTATACAGACATCCTGCATTTTGCCAATGAACAAAGGAACAACTTTATTCACAGTCACCAGTACAGACTCTCAAATAATGATTGTCACATGAATCCCAGTACTTTTGTCACTAAACAAAATAAGAATTTCCAGGCTGCTGGGCCTGTCCTTTGCCTTTCTGCCTCTCTATCTCTCTTGTCTGCAAGGTACCACAGAAGCTCTGGCCTCTTCCTTACTCCTTGTTGGAGCTTTAGCTGCTCAACTAGCTGGCCTATCCGTATCTGCCCAACAGTGAGCTCCAGCAGTCTAACCTATCTCTAACTAATTGACTAAACTTGGTATCTCACTGAGCTATTAAGCCTCAGGCTCCCTGTGTCTTCTCACATCAGTCAAAGAGGAGATGGCCACACAGCCCTCCCCATTATATACCTCTAGAAAAAGCTCCTCTAAGTTCCACAGAGTAGAACCTGCTTTAGAACCTCCTTCCCTACCTAGTGTCACATTGGGTATCCCAAAACCCAGAACAAACATTACGGTTCCAGACATGGCTCACACTTCTACCTATAACAGCTGCCTTTTACTAGTAGTAGTGGAACAGGCCAAGATCAATAACCAATCAGTCAGATCAATAACCAATCAGTCAGGAGTCAGGATCCAGAAATGTAGTCAAAGAAAGGTTGGTTCATACAGCGATACAGCAGTGGTCAGGGACAGGCAAGGGTCTAGGAACAGTGAACCAGACAAGAAGCACACCTAGGAATTATCTAGAATAGACCTTATATTGTGCAATGGGAAAATGGACGAGGTGCCTTTACATATTTGAATTTCACCTCAAGCACAATGACATCAGATGTGGTGCATAAATAAAGTGACGCATGCGCCAAAATGAAAAGGGCACATGTGCCAGAATGAGTACACCAACTAGGAAGAAAGATACAGGCATCCCTGAAAGGAGAGCAATGGGGGTCTTCCGCCGCCCCATTAGACCACCAGGTATTGTTACACCTAGCCATCTAGTGACTGGAACAGAAATAACGCTATTCTTTTTGTATCTTAAATTCTTATTAAAGATATAAATGGTGTATTACACATAACTAGCTTGTTATAAAATATCTAAAATATTACATGGTGGTGCAAAACACTTCCTGAAGGCCTGGCAGGGCTTCACAATAAATTACAATGTGGAGTGAAAAAAGTAGTCACACGCACACTGAATAGGAGTTTGGAAGCAACAGTGTCAGGAAAGTGTTCAATAACTATTCCCTCTGGATTCCCTAGTTGGTGTTTTAGTCAATCTGCTCAAGTGGGGTTTGCTACACAAAAGTAATACCCAGGCTTAACAAGAGTTATAAACAAACTGAAAGAAAATCAATAGGTATATCAGTGGGTTATGGGAAAAAACATGTTAGTTCATCTTGCGGGTGTGTAGTTATGTTCTACTTGCCTTTTGCTTTTTGGTGTGGTTTGCATTTGTATTTTTAGTATTCCAGCACAGTTCTTGTTGGAATTTAAGTTTCAGTCATATCATGGTGAAGTTGTAGGATCAGTCATAGGAAAACATGAATGAAAGGAAGGCATGAGCAGAAAACTTGTCAGACATTGCCCTCTGCTGTGTCAATTTAGATTTCCACTAGAGTGAACATTTATAACATTGCTTTATACAGTTTATAAAAATAATACATTGATTCTTAAAAACAAATAGTAACTTGGGAGAGGCACCCTGAGGTGTTCTAACTGTTACAGAACCACTGTTTACAGCATTAACATTTGCATCTGATATTTCTAGGTCTAAAAATTCTCACAGACCACAAATGAATATTAATAGTCATTCTCATTGAAACAAGAACATGATGGTCCCTGTGCATAACATTAGGTAGACTTCCCTCCCTTTACTAAACCCAATAATCAACCTGTGCCCTCTTCTGGCGCACCCTCCAAGAACTGCATTATCTGGGAAAATTCCATAAATTCTCTAATTGGACACAAGAGGAGAAAATCTTAAATGCTCAAAAGTTGCATCCTCAAAGGGACCAGCTATCCTGGTAAGTTTTGTTTCTTTGTTAATCTTTTCCCTAACAATGTTGGGGAGTTCGTCAACTGAGGGATTGGTGAAACCATTCTGAAAGCCTTCAAATATTAACATTGCCATCTGTTGATTTGGGTACAGTTTTAAACATGGCACCATTTCTTGCACTTTCACTGGTGTTATTCTCTTTATTGGCAACTTTATTTGCTGCTGGCTCACATTGGATACATCTAAATGCTGGATGCTGGTCAGTACAGATGCTCATGTTTGAATTTGCAATGATCACATATTCTCATTGTATGCCCAACAGCAATTAGGTTTACTAATCCCTGATTTGTTTTCATTGTTCAGTTATTATGAAACTTGGGGATGAGCATCCCCAGCCACAGGTCAATGTCTTTTGTGCCCCATGTTAGTGACCTGGTGACTCATCATATACTGTATGTACCAAGCAATGCCCCCATAGCACTTGTATGCCTCGCTTAGTGTGAATGATCAATACACATAATTTTATTATATATGCAAAAAGCTTGCAACCAAATAGAAAAGGTGCAAGCAACAGGTCTCCGTATATCTTTTTCATTGTCACCCTTTTATTAGTCTTTGTTTGCAGGTAATAATGATAATAAATCAACATACTCCCCTCTAACTGTTTTTTCCTTTGGAGCTGCTGATGTGAAGTCCTAACAGAGTTGTCTAACAAACGAAAATAATCTGTGAATGCAATTTTGCTAACACCTGTGTTTGTATGCCTTCCAGCCGCACCAGGGGGCAAATTCAAGATTCGTAGTTGTGCCATCGCTTTGCTGCGCTTCACCGCACTTCGCCAGGCGTATTTTTGCCAGCGCTACGCAAATTCATTAAAATCCGAAGTTGCGCTCAGGGGAAGAGTAAGGTTGCGAAGTTGCGCTAGCGTTAATTCGCCAAGCAAAGCAAAGTTATGCTAGCGATGCTTAATTTGCATACAGCGCCAAATTTAAGTTACAATGGAGGTATATGTAGCAACACTACACAAGCCTGGAAAACCTTCAAACCAGCAAATACATTTTTTATTTTGCCCTACACATGTGCCCACTGTATAGTTAAGGTGCCATGAGTTAGGAAATGTAGGGGGGACGGAGGGTAGCCCCAAAAATTTTTTCGATCTTTTTCAGCCTATCACCCATAAAAAAAGAAAAAACGCCAGCGTTTTTGGGACTTAGAAACATTTTTGAAGCAATCCGTCTCTACTCTATTGCACTTCGCCTGTTCTGCGGTGGTGAAGGAAGTCTGGCGTAAAAGGTAGCGTTCAGAATAATTTGCGCGTCAGTGAATTTGCGTAGTTACGTCCGTTGCGCAAATTTGCCAGGCGCAAGGGTGCAAAGTAACACTAGCGAATTTAAGCCAGCGTCCGTTAGTGAATCGGTGAATTAACGAAAATGCACTACGCTAGCGCATTCACGCTAGCGTTAGGCGCTTCGTCATTTAGTGAATTAGTCCCCAGGTGTTTCAGGTAATTTACTTGATGTTAGTTCCCTGAAGTGAGGGATTAGCTGGCATAATTATCCCAGCTCTTTGAGAATCTGTGGGTCAATCCTACTGCTGTTCCTAGACTATGTATGTCCCCTAAAAGGGGGGTTGTGGGAGCACTCCTAGGCCAAATACAAATACAATGGAAGTCCAACTAAAATTGTTGGTTTAATGTTTTTGTGCTGAGATTAGTAGCTGCTACTGTAGAAACTGCTATTGCTACAATAGGGGGTATTTATCAAAATCAGAAATTTTGTCACTGTTTTTTGAAACCCACTCATGCCAAATCCGCACAGACTTCCATCCCCCCCCCCATTTATCAATATATTTTCATGAAAATATCTTCTGTGGACCCAGTGCAGTTTAGGATATCTTCAAAATGTCAATGGGACATCTGCCATTGACTTCTACATGAATTCGGCAGGTCTGAGTTGGAGTACTTTTTTCTTTGGACTTTTAACACCATCGAAGTTTAATAAATCTCGGGAAAAACCTTTTTTTTCCTCCAAAAAATATAATTTTTCCCTTTAAAAGTCTGACCAGAAAAAAAACAAACTTTAATATATGAGCCCCTAGAAGTACTGGGGCATAATAAACTGAACAGTTCTATGAGCCAGCTCAAAATAATAGCTGCTATTCTGCTTTAGTCACATAAGCATTTCATTTACAATTATATTGTATCTTAGGGACATTCAGCCTTTTAAACAGGGAATTATTTACAGATGTGTGTGTGGCATGGGCTTAAAAGCTCCCTGCTTTGTCTCTAGAGCTTCTGGGTTAAGGGTATGTGCACCATGGTCTTACTACTCAGTCACACTGTTTGCTGGGGGACTTGATTTTAAAAGCACTACAAACGTAGGCATCAGTTTATTAAAGTGTGGTAAACAAATTTATCACCGAATAGGTTTTCGCCAGTTTTCTAACCTGCGGTAAATAAAAATTTGAGAATTTGAGTTTGCCAGTTATCGCATTCGCTGGAAATAATGTTACGTACACATTAATGCCCGGTTTACTAAACAGCAAAATGTGTGAAAGACAAAATTAACGCCAGAATATTCACAAAATTTTACCACCATTTATATAGTGGCGGTAAATTATTTTTCCCATCAGAAAATTCGCAAGGGAACAGGAAATATCCCATAATATTCTTTTTACCCATCATTCTTTGCTGTAGCCATTGCTGACAGGAGACAGATCTGTAGCTATTGCTGACAGGATATTTTGGCTTTTGCTTCTATCTGCTGCAATAGCAGCAGTTTCAGCTCAGAGGCGTATTATTGGCAGCGGGCATCAAAGTCCAAGGATTCGTCAGCCTCGACGCTTTTAACAACGCTCGATACTGCAGTGTGCACTAAGGTTTCATTGTGATTGGCTACATTAAACTGTGCATTTATATGATGCAAAAAGAGTGACTGGTATATGATTCTATTGGCAGAAGGGTTTGTGACTGGATGGATGATGTATCGGTTTATATGATGCAGACATGTTTGATTGGTGTTACGCTGGTGATGTTGTTGGATGGTATAATCATCAGTCAATAAAGTTTATGAGTTTTGAAGATGCATTTCTGGCCATAAATGTCACAGTAAAAATTGGCATAATAACCGCCATAAACAAGACTATTTTATAGCATAAATATTCACAAACGTAATTTGTCGCCAGAAAATTCACAACTCGCTACAATTACCACTAACGTAAGCTGGTTCATTACCGTAGTTGCCGCAAGTGATCACAATGTCTTCAGAGCACATCACTGTTTGGTAACGCTGCGAATATTTTGGTGGAAAAACATTCGCAACGATAACATGCGGACACATGTAGTCAAATTCACCGCGCTTTAGTAAACGGACCCCTTAGAATGCTAATAGATAGTGTGAGACTCACGTACAAACTTTGAGCAAAGTGTGGTACTAACACCTCATTTTTTGTAACAATTACTTTGAAAGGTAAACTGTGCGCTGGCAATCTTTCACCTTATCTTAGGGATCTTGCATATTGTTGTATATTAGGGATGAAATTGTTTTAAAGAATAAGTAACCCTTGAAAACATTTTATGCAAAACTGATCAGGGTACTTTTCTAAGCACTTTTGAAATTTAAATGATTTCTTTCAGTTTTAGGGCTATTTAAGTTTTGGCAATATAATGAATTTTGTAACAACAGCACCACGTGCTGGTTAGTTCTTGTTACTGTCAAAGAGATATAGATATATAGATATAGAGAAGGAAGACAGATAAGAGTTATGTTGTTGCTCTGCTCAGGAAGGAGTCCAGGCCCTCTTGATGCTCCTAAAAGAAGAACTAACCCCCCCATGTAAAAAGCCCTACCCACTACCCCCCATAGTCCCCTTTTCCTGCTTCCTCCCTGCATTAGTGCAAAAAGTGTCCCCAAATGTCAATATCAGGTCTTCATGTAGAGTAACAAAGCAGAGCTCCAGGGTGCCATCTTCCACATCTTCAGTTTTCTTCTGATCCTCTTCCTTCCTTTCAGCAATTAAAATAATTCCAAATTTAGTTTATTTAATTGAGTTTTCCTTGTTGAGAACAGTAAACCTTTCTGACTACACCAGTTATAGTATCAGTCAAAAATGAGCCACTAGATGTCACCAAATCCAAAGCAATACAAAGGAGAAAATGTGAAATGAATTATTATTCTATAAAGTAACAGCTAATGTTAGACTTTTAACTGGCTTAGCATGAGATAATGGAATTGGAAGGCAATCGGCAGAGATGGGAGGTTACTATCATATATTATAAGGATTAGCAATAGCAGGTAATACCAAGTTGCAGCATATTCTCACAAGAAAGACAGATTTTATTAAACAAATGTATATTTTATCATTTATATTATCGTCACTTTAATTAGTTTATTGATTAGTAAGCAGTGGGATTTGACAGAAATGTATCGGATATGGCTTCTAATGGTGAACATACGCTGGCTGATCATATACAGTAATAGACCAGCCTGTCTGCAGGCAAAACAGATGGATGCTGTTCAATTTTCCAATCTGTTCAATGAACAAAACATCCGATGGTACATAGATATTGGATGGGATGTTGGGCTAGTGAACACTTTCTAAACAAATGTTCAAATTTTAGTTTAATTTTATTTTATTAGAACATGTAGTGGCAGGTGTCATTCGTTGTAAAATAAGTTACTATTTATGAAGATGCAGGCTTAAAAATTTCCAAGTCATTAATGCTTCAGGTAATAGCACCCCCACCAGCAAAAAAACAACTTCCTGCTTTGCAGTTCCCTAACTCTGAGTTAGTCAGCGACTTTAAAGGGGAACTATTGAAAAAATTAAAATGTAATTGATTTAATACAATCAATTAAATATTCTGCATTGTTTTTGAAATAATCAAGTTTATCTTCACTATTCCTCTCTCAGCATCTGTTTCTCTTCATTCTGTCTTCATGCAGCAGTTGGGTGTCATCGACAGTTAGATCCAATATATCTTATAGGGGGGCTCCTTTTGCCTAGAAGATGTATTAGAGCTCACTCTACTAAAATCATCAGAAATCTTGTCTCTCTACATGCAGAATGTGTGCAAAAGTCAGTTATTTTGTTTGTTATTTGAATGAGCTCTAATTCATCTGCTAGGAATGGAAGCCCCCCCCTATAAGATATATTGGATCTAACTGTCAATGACTATTTGACACCCGACTGCTGCATGAAGACAGAATGAAGAGAAACAGATGCTGAGAGAGGGATAGTGAACATAAGCTTGATAATTTCAGAAATTATGCAGAATATTTAATTGATTGTATTTAAAAAGTTTCTTATTTCAGTATGATAAAGCTTATATAAAATTTTCATTTTCATGATAGCTCTCCTTTAAGGGAGGTCCACATGGGAAATAACTGTTCAGTGAGTTTGCAATTGATCCTTAGCTTGCAGCTCAGATTCAAAAGCAGTTACTGCCTAGGAACCAATCCATTGGAGCCAAAAGAGCTGCAAAGCAGGAAGTAGTGTTCTGGCTATTATGTAAGACATCCAGTCACTCCATCCTTTATACATAACATTTTTGGCTAACTAACTATATTGAAAACATTTTTTATTTACTTATATACAGTATATGTAGATGTTGCATGTCTAGCTTTACTCAAGAAAATAATATATCAAAGGGGTTTTATGTTTCAAAAGCATATGTCTATTCTGTGACCTATCATGGAATTTTATCAAATGTCTTTATACATCTCAATATGTTTTACTTCTTGTACCCTGAGCAAGCATTTCATGGAGGTCTGTGTGCTTGCTTAGGAACCATCTGATAGAAGTGAGTAAAAGAAAAAAAATGTGTATACTAATTTAAACATGACTGTACTATTATTTAAACTACAACAGTGTCTCAATTTAAAATAAATCAAGGGAACATATTATTAGAAGAATATGTTTTTATATTTATGTATATTGTAAGCTGCGGGATCCACAAAAGACACTTTTCTCCCTTTTAAGGCAGTTTATTTATACACAGGGGTGACCATTTCAGGATACAAAACAAATCATAAAAATAAATCCTGCCACTTCACACATAAAGAGTTCCCTTACTAAACTGGGCCCCTCATGGACTACCAGTAAGAAAACATTTATATTGGGGTCACCCCTGTACTCACAGATCTCCTGGGGGATTGCTCCGCCTCCTGGCTTTTCTCAGTCAGACAGACTCTTTGTCACTTGGTCTCCTCTCTCTGTACCTTGTAGAGGCAAGTGACAACGCAGCTCCTCTGGGAGTTCCTCACACAGACAGGTGTCCTTCCTACTCTGTGCCCTGCTCTCAGAGAGATTCCTAACAGCCTCACTAGAACTAAATACCTTTCCACAGGACAGCCTTCTGGTGGAAGGTGAGCTCCACTCCATGAGCTGGACTACTGGATTGGAGTACCTGGCTTGCCTGTTCTTTCCAGAATACTCCAGCTTCCAGGACTTGGCAACCAAAGTTTTTAAACAGAAAACCTATTCTCTGTTTATTAACACCCTTCCTGGTACGTACCTCTCCTATTTTGGTGAACTTAAAGGGAAAACACATCTTATCCCACATTGTTTTGGTCACTCTACCACAATATGTAGATTGCTTCTTAAAGAGTTATATAATTAATAGATTACTATTAGACATAGTTTTAGTTGCATAAAAACCAGGTGTACTGTTAAGCAGAGCCTCCTGTGGGCTGCCAGTTCATATAGGAGCTACCGAATGGCCAATCATCACCCTTATTTGGCACCCAGTTGCTCCCCAACTCTTTTAATATTTGAAAGTGGCTCATGGGTAAAAAAGATTGGACCCCTGCATTAAATTAAGAAGTCAGTTTATAGCAGCATTTTTTTATGGAAGAAAAGGAATAGCCATTTTGTATCAGAGGGACACACTGAGGTTTTTGCATTATTACTTGTAGTCTGATTTATTTTGTAGGGTTGCAGTGAAATCAAGTATCTTTCTCTAAGGTCCCATGTGAGGTGTAGCTGTGTTGCTTTTTTATTCTTCAGCGATTGACAGACAGAACCCCATGAGAAAGGAACTGTTCCAGTCACTGAATACTGTTAAAAGGCCAGTATCAAATAAACTGAACTGAAGGCATTTTTCCCATAAAAGGAGGAAAAATGATTTACAATACTATACCTATACCGAGTTTCTGACTTGATGACAACTGTCATTTGCATACAAAAATGACACAATACAAGAGCTGCTTGAGAAAGGATAAAAGCGATGTGAACCTACTATATACAGTGTTTGAATAATGCATAATAGTAAACTGAAAGAAGATTCCTTGTTGCAAATAATATAAGCCACTAATACTATTACAAGCAGTTTCTCTTTCTAATAAAAGACATTGCTCTAAGAATCTCTGTCAAGAAGAATCAGTCATGTTTTATGTATTAAAAGATACAATTCGTTCAAATTGTTTCTCTCAGATCCACCCCAGCATTTGAGGAAAACTGTTCTCATTCTTTGCCTTGGTGCAGATCATAGTAGAAACCTTTCATTTTTTTGCTGATGTCGGTAATCTTATGATATTAGTACAAAATGAATGTAAAAGTCAACTCCGCTAAAGGCATTATCAAACTAAAAATGTCACTGCGGAGTGAACTATTACTATTAAATTTAGATACAGTCTACGGAACATTTTCAAATTGCTGAAAAATGTTAAAAAGCACAGATATTGGTAGCTGAATCCGAATTAGGAAACATAAGAACGGCATGGCTTATTTTAGTCTTAACACTCTTATGCAAGAGTGACGGGCTAATGTGACTGTCTCGCTTCGCCAAATATTCGCGAAACTGCAAATTCACCAAAATGTATTAAACTTTATGGGCGTCAATTTTTTTTTGTTGCATGACAATTTTGTTCACCCATTGGAGTCTACTGGCATCATTTTTGCAGCTAAATTTTGCTCATCAGTAATTGCAACATGCAAAGTAGTATTTACAAATATGTTCTCTTTGGGAATTTTATTAAATTTCCCCCTTAGGCTTGTTCATCTTGGTGGTGCTATCTGTACATTGTTTTTGTCAGAACAAATTAATTCATCCCAGATGTATCACCACAATGCAACTTTGTCTCCAGTATATCAGCTTTAAGCGGATAAAGGGTACGGAATATCGATGTTGTGAAAAGGATAGCCGAAGTTGTTTACAATGAAAAATAGAAAATCAAGAGAATTTGTTAACAATGTATAAATCTAAAGAGAGACTTACATCGATCTCACTGATTTCTTATTCACCAATATATCTGTCTAATGGAGATAAGGAATTCCATTGAGAATGGAAGGAATTGCTCAGTGTAAAATATCCTTATAGTTTGTTGGGCAAAAATGTAATGTATAAAGGCTGGAGTGACTAGGTGACTAACATAATAGACAGAACCCAACTTCCTGCTTTGCAGCTCTCTTATTGGTTACCTAGTCACTGATTGGTTACTGACTTCGAAAAAATCACCAGCAGCACACTGTTAAATTTGCAAGAAAGTGCTCAAGCGCACAATTTATTTAGCCCATAGCATACAAAAAAGGCAAAAAAGCCTTTTTTGTATGCCATGGGCTAAATAAATTTTGCACTTGAGCACTTTCTTGCAAATTTAACAGTGTGCTGCTGGTGATTTTTTCGATGTATGGATGTGACCCTAGGACAGGATAGGGTCTTCCGGTTCAGCACCTGACACAACATCGGTGGACTACTTTGGGAGGTGAGCGCTCCACATTTGTGACTGTGATTGGTTACTGACTGGCAACTTGCCAGTCAGTAACCAATCAGTCACTTGAGGTGGACATATGGGTCATAACTGTTTGTTTTTGAATCTAAGCGGAATGCTGAGGATCAATTGCAAACTCAGTGAACAGCTATGTACCATGTGGCCCCTCTTCAAGTCACTGACGTGAATTTTTTCAGTCTCAGCTACCATATAAATTAGGGATGCACCGAATCCAGGATTCGGTTCGGGATTCGGCCAGGATTCGGCCTTTTTCAGCAGGATTCGGATTCGGCCGAATCCTTCTGCCTGGCCGAACCGAATCCGAATCCTAATTTGCATATGCAAATTAGGGGCGGGAGGGAAATTGCATGACTTTTTGTCAGAAAACAAGGAAGTAAAAAATGTTTTCCCCTTCCCACCCCTAATTTGCATATGCAAATGAGGGTTCGGATTCGGTTCGGTATTCGGCCGAATCTTTCGTGAAGGATTCGGGGGTTCGGCCGAATCCAAAAAAGTGGATTCGGTGCATCCCTAATATAAATATAAACTATTTATAAAATTGTAAACAATGTTTTCAGGCACAAATACTTTACAGAATTTTCTGATGATAGTGCTCTTGTATTAATTCCCTATAAAGAATGGCATTTTGCTCATACTGAGTAATAGTTTCCCCATACCTGTGCCTCTAATGCTATGACAGCAAACCAGTAGCTCAGAAGACGGGATTCTGAGCTATCATACCCCCAGGTATCAAATCAAACCAATTGCCATGGTCTTTTCATTTGAAATTGTATTGTATGCACAAAATGTCTATGTCTTAAATATATTGATAATGGGTTGAGTGCAGTGGACCTCTTGTATTTGTCTATAAGTATTTTGTGGTCACAGCCTCATTGCACTCAATGGTTTTAAAAATAAGTGGTGAGCACAATTTTTCCTTTTTTGTTATATATATTATATCTTCGTTTGAATCAAATACAAGTTCATCATCAGTTCATTCGACTCCCAGTGGAGTATAGGGCATCCGTGAAGACTCTCCATTCAGATATATTTGTTGCTATTCTCTTGATCTCATTCCATGTTTTTCCCATCTTTATAGTTATATATATATATATATATATATATATATATATATAGTTATCATAGTTATCATATCCCCGTTGAGTACATCTTTGTTTATCCAACTCTGACAGTATTTCAGTATTGTTAACAGCTTATGTGTAAATCTAAACTGGTTGGTAGAGGAAAATACTTTCCCTCTACTATCTACACCCATGTTGATACAGGGTAATATTGAGCTGGCCTTTCCTGCTGCTGACTGGCATTGGTTGCCAGGGTTTCAATTCAGACAGGTCCTGACACTGTTTCAAAGCAGGTACAAATTGTGATCCAAACTCAAGATTTGAGAGCCATTTAATGTAGCGGCAGCAAACATCACCTGAATAACATTTCCATTTACCACTAAAACTTGATGCAGTACATCATTATGTTGTAGTTATTTTGTATTATTTTGCATTTACCATTAAAGCTAGATGCAATATGACATTATTTTGTATATGAATAAAAGAAGAGGATAACTCCCAATTACTTGGAATACTAAAAAATATTTTTTTGTCCTAAACCTACAGTATATAGTCTTAAAAATGAATTTTGTAATAACTAGCCTAATGCCACATATATCATTTACGATGCATCAAAGATCCCTATTGTACCTCTACCTTGCTGTAAAGAGTAAGTAACTTGAAAAAAATTATTTATGCATTTCTGTCAAATCATTCTGTAATTAAAGAATTATGCATTATGCATTGGCAGCTTAAGGTATTAACATAAGATTTGTTTCTTAATAACAAAACTACTCAAGCTCTATTTTTCTAAAAGTTAAAATAGCCTCATTGTTATATGGCTTAAAGTTGTTAACCAATTATTTTAAGCGCTGCTATATTCTATGGTTTCCTAAGCAGAAAATTAGCAGATTAATACTGTATTATGTGAACAGTACATAAATCAGTTAATGCTTCATTGTGATTTTCTTCTGTGAGCTTTGATACACCAGAGGCCGCATTTCTTGTCCAATAAATGAGCAATTTCATGAGTACATTAATTTAATCTCTTTATACTATCACATAAAAAATTTTCTTGATTTGTATTCCGATTAAAAGGTTTATACAATTTTAAATAGTATTTTATCCTTTTCCTTAGAGATTTTTTTTCTTGATTTCATATTCAAGTGAATTATGTGCATGGGAATATGTAACATAAATTTTCGTTTCTGTGGTCAGTAGAAAAGCTATGTTTCATTGTTTAATATCTATTAAACTTTACTAAACTGGACTTTGCCTACCATATGGACTGGTTGGAGGCTACTCTTAAAAGAGAATGCCAAGTCACAACCTTTTTTGCCACCATGGCAAAATATGTGCCAACAAGAAATTTCATATGTATTTCAGTTCAGCACTTAAGGGGTTATTCAATAAACTCTGAATGCCAAAAACCTGTAAAATTTGTGTTTCTTTAGTATAAAATCTGAATTTTTAGTGGAAAAAAAATCTGAATTTTTAGTGGAAAAAAAATCCGGATTTTCCGGGATTTATTATACCTCTAGGATGGAAATAGTCAGAATCCGAAAATCTGGCATCTCAGACCTGTCAAGGTTGTATATACAGTAGAAGTCCCAATGATTTTTTGATCTGCGCTGGGTTTCGTGCAATAACCTGAAGATTTCAGGGTTTTCAGGCAAAAATCCGAAAAAATCTGAGCTTTCGGATGGAAAATCCAAAAACTTCATACCATTCGTATTTTTCACAAAATTTTCGAACAGCATATTAATAAGTAAGGTGAAAAAACCTGTGCGGAATTGGTCCTAGTTTTTTCTGAAAAAAATTGAGATAAATTCAGACTTTGATTAATAATCCCCCTAGTATATGTCTGAGGAGTTGGTATGGGGGAAAACCCTTTAACAATAGGAACTTAAAAATATGAAAATATCTATAAAAGGCCCTAATAGATTTTCGATTTTATACAATCCTGGGTGGCAATGGGCGTGGCTCCGGGGAAGAAAATCTTTTTAATGTTTAGGGTGTGCTGATGATTATTGTGTGATTCTAACCATTGAGGTTGATTGACGAATGTGTGTAGACTTACTCCAATTTATATATGTAACCCTATTTATGACTGGATGGCATGTTTTCTTCTATTTTGTATGTATCTTTTTGGTGCTAATAAAAACATCTAGAAAAATATATTTTGTAGTTTCCAGAACGATAGGAAAGAACTATTACCCAGCATAATTTACATCAGTCTAGGACAATGATAGGGTGCCGCCACAACAGGATGCTATAACATCAAAGTGTTGACCCATTCATGGGATTCTGAGCTACCATACATCCAGGTATCAAATCAAAACAATTGTTTTGGTATTTTCACTTGAAATTGTCTTTGTTTTCTATTGAGCCTAGATGTATTTTTCTCTATTGAGCCTAGATGTCTTCTCACCTCTGAGATCTTGGGTCTGAGGTTCCCAAATGAATGAAAAGAAGCAGAAATAAAGGCTATATGGAATAGGCCTGTTATTTTATTTATAACATGCATGTGATTTTGAACTCAAACTTTACATTTTTCACTTGTTCATCAATTGTATTAGTTGTGACCACAACTAATGTGAGACAAGGTGAGCTTGAATAATGCTAGGTTTTATTCTGGAACACCCATTCTGTAAGCAGGTGATTAGATATTTAACCATATTTGTGAATGTTTGCATAGTTCCTTGGAAAAAAAAACTGACAAGACCATTATGGGTCATTGGATTTCAGTAGTAAAAACGATATTACAAAGACAGCAGGAAACTGAAAGTCCATTAGGTGAGGCCATCTGTCACTTATACTGGCACACTACCTATTTTAGGCACAGCATGTTGCTTTCAGCAGAAGGGGTTTCTGGAAGATTTACTTTTTTCCTAGTTGATCTTCCACATGCTTTGCTTTTTAAATGAATATTATCATCACATACCAGAATTTCATGTGTTTGATAAAAAAAAAAAAAAAAAGATTTCAGTTAAGGGGTAACAACTTGTTTTTTACCAAATGTAACTATGTCACGTACTTAATTAGTAGAAATGTATTCATATATTAAATACAAGTCTCATTTGTTGATAATGTACTTTGAAATGTCGCAGTCTGACACGTTTGAAGTGCATTTTACTTATAACAGAGAAGCTCTGACCTCACATTATGCTGTGCCAATGTGTGCTCTGTGGTTATTCCATTCAAACATGGTAGATACTTAATTAACTTTCATGTCTATTCAATGTGCAGAAATACATACATACACCTGTAAATAATGTGCCATGTTAATGCATGACTGTGATAAAGCTCTGAAGGGTGCAGGAAAGGAGCACAACAAGTTGTAAGAGTCTTACAGAGCATGCTACAAAATGATGTCATATCATTCTATATAGATGCTTATATATCTCAATATACAGATGAAGTCACTTGGATTTGTGAGTTAAATGCGTCATGACTCAGGGGTAATTGAAGAAACTGTGTTATCTTAAGTCATCTTAACTCATTTAATGCATTTAACCTTTTCATTAGCATACCAAAGCTCCATTGTTCACAATGGTGAATGCTTTAATTAGATGGGATGTTGTGACGCAGTTTTCTGTGTTAAATGAGATAAATGGGATATCTGTGTTTAGTTATTCTGTGTCAAACAGACAAACCAAAGTGGCTGCATCTGTACTTGCATTATAAATTAGGCTTGTGCAACATAGGAACACCACCCCTAGATATCACAATCAAGCAGAACTTCTTGACAAGCAGCTAGAGGGACGTTAATTGGACATTTCATTAATTTCAAATCACATTACATGCAATTTTGGCAACAGCTATCGGCCACAGCACCGTGTACCAGTCTAGATATAGAGCAGTCCATAAGAACAGATGATTAGAGTGAACAAGGTGCTGTAGCTTTATTGAGCTACCGTTAATTCGACAAGCAAAGCAGAGTTACACTAGCGATGCCTAATTTGCATACGGCACCAAGTTAAAGTACAATGGACATATATGTAGCAGCAAATACATTACACTACACAAGCCTGGGAAAGCTTCATAAAATAAAATAGAGTTGTTATTTTGCATATTGTTATTATACATGTGCCCACTGTATAGTTTAGGTGCCATATGTTAGGAAATGTAGGGGGCAAGTTAGTGAATTAGCGTAGTTACGTCCCTCCACCATAGCGCAACTTCGCCTAGCGTAATGGTGCGAAGTAGCACTTCACTAGCGAATTTACGCCAACACCCGTTAGTAAATTTTTGCTAGCGTTGCCCTTTAGTAAATTTGCCCCAAAGAGAGAGAGAGATCAATTATGCACACACATATTTACATAGCAGACACAAAAACGTTGTGGGTTATTTATTAAGGTCCGAATTTATCCTATTTTATTTCTAATATCAAACTTCGAGCAACTTCGAATTCCCGAATGGACCTTATTTATGAAGAAAAAAGGCAGAAAATTATAAGGAAAAATAGGAGTTTTCCGCAAAATCAACGTTTTTTTCGCTCCGAAACCCTGAAATCATTGGATATCGGTACGGACATCAGCGCAGACACTGGGACCTTCCCCATTGACTTATACAGGACCTCGAGAGCTTTTAGATGCCGGAGTTTTTAAAATTTGTAGGTTTTTTTATTGCTCTGAAAACTATGTATTATTCGAGATTTGGATATTGGGACCTTGTTAAATAACCCCCTTTATTTTGCAGTATTTTCTAAACTTTTTTATGTTATTGCAGGTCCATTGAATAGCAGCGATATGGTATAAAATATTTCCACATATACTTTAAAGGTGAACTATTATGAAAGAGTGACCAATGCCCAACTTGCTTGAATGAATACTTTATCTATTGAAAATTGTATGCAGCAATTGACCCTGAATGGGGCACGCCATGCAGTTTGGGAAGCACTGCTCTACACTGTGTAAGGGCCAGTCGTAACTAGGCCTAAAGGAAACCACTGGATAACCATGGCCATATGATTGTATGTAGAATCCTAACAATACACAGCCCCTGAAAAGGACTTTTGGCTATGTATGTTGAGATTAGCTAACCTTACAAAGGTTTCTGGCACTGATAGCTGAGGTAAGCTGAGTTTTCTGGGGGTAAGAGCATACCTAGATATTAGCACATTATTTTTCAGACCCCCAAAGTGTCTAGAGGTTGACCTATTTTACCAATATTTATTGAAACTGTATATGAATTAGGGCCTCATGGGGCCCCTCTACCTCATAGGGTCCCCCTACACCCCCTTCCTCTGTAGTTACCCCTATGCTGGGGTTAAATTGGGAATATGTAGAACTATTAAAACTCAGAAAACTCTTTCTTTATTATATTTGGAATAAGATATATAAAAACTGTGCTCTGCTTTATAGTATATAGAAACCTTACTTTGGGTCAAAACACCATCATAATATGGAAGATAATGGGGCTGTAGTCCAGCAACATTTGGAAGGAACACCACTTTTAGCTAAAAATGTTGACCCATTTAAAGTGATTCTGCTCAATAAAATATTTTCCAAGATTTTAAAGGACAAGGAAAGGCAAAAAGATAAAATCCCATTTTTAATGAAAAAGGAACCTATCTCCAATATAATTTAATTAAAAAATGTGTACTGTTTTTATAAGAAACCTGACTGTATGCAGTGAAATTCTCCCTTCTTTTACTGCTGAGGATAGGAATTGTCAGATGGTCTCTAAATGCTGAGCAGGGAAACAATCATACTTTTGAACAGCAGAGGGAGCCCCCTCCTTACTTACCAGCCATGCAGAATTCAAGCAGCTTTGTTTATGACAATCCCTAAGCAGCCCAGACAACACTGAGCATGTGCAGGGTCAGGGTCAGGCAAAGATGTTTAATAAAGTTACAAGATGACAGCCCCCTGTGGCCAACTTTGAAAGCATAAATCATTTGTTTGATTAGGCTTTGTGGTGCAGTAAGTGCATGCTTATGTTTAGTATACAAAATACAGCACTTACTTGTCCTTTAAGGGCTAGTGGACAAACTTCAAGAACATCCATTAATATAGTTCTACCAGTCCTGGGTACACCTGTCTGTTTTTGTTCATACTGTTATTGTCAGAGGCATTACCTATTTTTTTTGTATTATATCCATCCATTGTGTATTATCATTAAGCTACAATGGCAGCAGTAAGACTGTGACAGTAATCCAATATAACACTAATGCTTCTCATTCAAAAATGACTTGCCATTTGTAATTAAAGGAAAACTATACCCCCCAAACAATGTAGGTCTCTATTAAAAGATACTGAGTAAAACAGCTCATGTGTAAAACCCTGCTTCATGTAAATGAACCATTATCATAATAATATACTTTTTTAGTAGTATGTGCCATTGGGTAATCATAAAAAGAAAATTGCCATTTTAAAAAATAAGGGCCGCCCCCTGAGATCGTAAGATTCACTGTGCACACATACAAACCACATGTAAGGTCACATGAGCCAATTAACAGACAGAGTTCTGCCTTTTGCTTCCTCACTTCTTCCTGTTACAGTTAGTGTTGTAGTATTTCTGGTCAGGTGATCTCTGAGGCAGCACAGATAGAGTCACAAAATGGTGGTTCAAGGCAAGAGATGTAAAAGGGTAATATTTATGTAAATATATATTCCAGTTTGGTAAGATTCTTTAATATGTCATTCAATTTGATATAAACTATCTGTTGCTTAAGTATTCATTTTGGGGGTATAGTTTTCCTTTAAGCCTGCAATGACTTTTTTAAAAGAGCTGGGGGAAATCCTTTTAAGAAAAGTCTGTGTCCCCTTTAAGAGAGGCTACAATATAATTTCAAATTATAAAGGAAAACTTATTGAGACTTCATTCCATCTCACTGGCTCGGGCTCAGACTAAATTCTGAGGAAAAGAAGCAGTGATCTTGTTAAATGTTCTGCCTGTGCTAAACTGGAATAGATAATGGGGAACAGGTGCTCGTGTAATTTCAGTGTTTGGCCTAACGTTGCATATATTTCTGGCGAATAGGGAACATATATGTATGTCTAATGGAAAAGGCAAATTATTTTACTTCATCAGTTTCAAGAAGGGTGAAATTGTAATTCTGTTTAATTTTCTCACCTGTTATATGAAGATCCAGGGAATACATGCCTGGTTGGTTGCTGCCTAGTCTTAAATGAGTCATGCATTTGATGGTTTCATTTCAGAGAACTGCAATTACAAGATGAATTTTAGATAAGAGTTCTAAGAGACAAGACCGTTTTCAGGCAATTCAGGTAGAAGAAATGGTGTCCTGTCTGCCTTTTTTATAATATGTTTTTGCATTTTATTCTTACACAGCACAAATCATTTTACACAGACCTGTCTGTAAAGGCTCATGCACAGATCAATGTTATTGTATTGATATTATACTGTATTTTACATAATTCAGAGCTTAAACGGATACTGTAATGGGAAAAAAACATTTTTTTCAAAATGAATCAGTTAATAGTGCTTCTCCAGCAGAATTCTGCACTGAAATCCATTTCTCAAAAGAGCAAACAGATTTTTTTATATTCAATTTTGAAATCTGACATGGGGCTAGACATATTGTCAATTTCCCAGCTACCCCAAGTCATGTCGGAGTAGCACTATTAACTGGTGCTTTTTGAAAAAAACATGTTTTCTGATGACAGGATCCCTTTAACACCTAAACAGTGGAAGATGGCTCTAGCAACCAGAAACTATTTTGGATTTCAGACTATAATGAGTCAGACTGATAGTAAGGCTAATTGAAAAATGCCTCAGAATTTGACTACACTTTACAAAATTTGAAATTGCCGATTATAGGAGATTGTGAAGGGACTGTAATAACATAAACCTTCCAAAGCAGAGTTTGCTCCAATCCAAAATGCCAGCCTTTTTCAGCATATTATCAATGGAAAAAGCATGATGTTAGTTATATTGCAACAACCGTAACGATGATTGCAAAAGCAACACTACGCAAGAAACCTTTTTCCAAATCGTTTAGGGCTATTGCTCAACTGATTCATGATAACCCTATAATAAGAAGTCTACAACCTCAAGATGACGAACATGGAACCCCTGGACGGCAGATGCATAAATTGCACTTGCACAGCATTCTGCAATCCATGCTTCGACTGTGTTTCAGTATCTTTATCTGTATTTTTCAAAATTGTGGATGGACAGACCCAAAAGGAGCAATCTAGTCTACAAGGCTGTGGATTCTGTTACACATTTGTAGTTCAGATGATTGTTGGGCAGTGCATATGGATCTACTTTTTCCCCAACTTGCTGGAGAGACTAAAGCCATGCTGCTGCTGCTGATGTTCAAGTAAATCAAAACCAGAAATTACACACAATACAAAATGGAGATTATGGGAGGTATTTATTAAAACTTATTGTTATGTGTTGTAAAAGTCTCGGCATAATCATGCGACAATTCAAATTGTGCGAATTTTTCAAATCCTTGAAACCTTGAATTTTTTGAGTTTTCAAGAAACCTGTGAACATTATGAAGACAAAACATATCTTCTCATTGTAAAAGTGACATCTGCCATTGACTTTTACATGACTTTGACAGGTTTTAGCTGGAGTATTTTCAGATTCAGATTTTAAAGTAGAAGGAAAGCTACGGAAGCAGTTTATTGCCAATAGATTAGCCACAATAGTGCAAGCTATAACACTATATTTATTCTGCAGAATGCTTTACCATACTTGAGTAAACAGCTCTTCTCTGTTTGTTTAAAGCCATATTGGCTTGGTGTGACATCACTTCCTGGCTGAGTCTCTCCTTGCTCACTCATAGCTCTGGACTCAGATTACAGCAGGGAGGGGAGGAGGGAGGGAGAGAGGAGCAAGCTGAGCATGCTCAAGGCTATGCCCTGGAGGTTTAAGCTGAAAACAGGAAGTCTGATACAGAAGTCCATGTAGATACAATCGAAGGAAAGAAATGCAGTGTTTCTTTTGACAGAGGACTCAGAGCAGCATTACTTTGAGAGTTTACTGGTGTATTTATATAGACCTTTCTAATAAATCTTACTTAATTTTAGCCTTTCCTTCTACTTTAAGCAGCTTGGGAGCATAATAAATCTAGAAATACATTTAGTCTCTCAACTGGAATCTCTAAATCTAAAACAGGGATGTTCATCACATTCAAGTTCATCTTTTGGAATAAGAATGAAGCTTTACCTTTACTTAATTAATCATAAATGGCAGGTGTTCAATAAAATGTGCATGATGAACTGCTTTGCATGTTTTGTGGCAAAAGCCACTGTGTCTGAAACACAAAATAGACATAATTCCCACATAACTATATACAGTAGTTTCTTGAGAAATCCTACCAACTTGTGGTATCTATAAAACTCTCTAAAAGAAACAAGAACATTTAAAGGCCTACTTAAGTGAAACAGTAGTACTTTTAAGCAAAGTTACTGGAGAAATCTTGTTGTATGTGCAGTATATGATACACACGAATATCCTTCTAAACACAACTTAGTGATGTCATTACACTTGATGATGCAATTTTACCCTTTAGTGGGTACGTAATTTGCCCATATATACTACATTATACATTAAAATGTCTTTGACTGCCTCTGTCAATCCATTTGATTCTATATTATTACATGTTTTCCTTTACATATAGTTACTTAGTTAATACTTAGTAATTTCATATGATACCCCATAATTATGCCTGCAACTTAAAGAAAATATTATAGTTCCTTTCTCTGTGTCTACACAAAAGCCAAAATTAATTTTTTTCCCTTTTTTCTTTCCAGTTTTTCGTTACTGTTCAATGCAATTCTCTATAAAAATATGTTTTTTCTTTCATCTAAGCACAAGCATCTCAGTGGCAAACAATAGAAGGGAAGAAATTGATAACATTTCAGATAAAATTTGCAGGCAGCAGCAAAAATTGTTGTATTGAAAACTGTATTGGATAATAAGTATTTTTTTCAGCTTCAGATTAATTCTAGTGTTTTTAACATTCTTGGAAGCATCAGTATGTATGAAACTTAATTTAAGCAACAAGTATTTACAGGGTATTGTGTAATGTTAAAGCTTGCAAGATTGTAATAGGCCAGATTACTTTTGTATAAAAGTAATAAAATGTAATGTTAAAGTTATAGGCAAGTGAAACTGTGTATGATCAGATGCTTCAATATTGTTTTACTATAACCAAGGTTTTCAATGGGACTAAGGAGTTCTATCCACTAAAGTCCAATATGGAAACCCACAAATATTATGTAAATTCCATATTAATTAATTCATTATTTTCATGGATTATTAGGGGTCATTTACCATTGCCCCAGGCATAAATGCAGAAGCACTAATGTTTAATGAACTACTTAATCTATGCATAACCTATTCAATATATGACCAAGTAAGAGCAGATGTTGTCATTTTGGATCGGGAACTGTATTTTGCATAATATATAGGTGGGATGACAAAAAAACAAGGCCCTAGAAGCAAGTATCATAAAACGGGGGAAAGGGCACAAAATTGTGCCCCTTAATGCTCATTAAGCTTTGCACCCGGTCCCTTCATTTATAAATAACTGCCATGGTGTAATATTGATACCTCAAACGCTGAACATTACCACTAAGGGGCACATTTATCAAAATGTGGCAGAGCTCACCACATAAAAATCCACCACTTTTTATTCATTGGTATGGGATTTTTAGAATCATATCTATCAATGAGAAAAAGTTCCCAATTTGATAAATATGTTTCTAAAAATCTCATAGGAATGAATAGAAAGTGGGTGAATTTTTCTGTGGCAAACTCTAATCTCACATTCTGATAAATTTGCCCCAAAGTAACTTTAATTATAACAACTCCCAAATTTAACCAACCAACAAATGAACGTTTTTAACTTAAGGTAGCCATGTCAGATCATTGTACCTAATCCTGTGCTTTCCGAAAGAGTAAGCAATTTTTTTCAGAACTGCTTTCAGATAAGCTATTGTGTAACTCAGTGATCTCCAACCAGTGGTTCACGAGCAACATGTTGCTCACGAACCCCTTGGATGTTGCTCCCAGTGTCCCCAAAGCAGGTGCCTATTTTTAGATTCCGCTTTGTGGCATGATTTGGTTGAACAAATCAAGATGTATGGCCAAACAGAGCCTCCTATAGGCTGACAATCCAAACAGAGGCTACCAAATAGCCAATCCTAGCCTCTATTTGGCATCCCCAGGAACTTTTATCATGGTTGTGTTGCTCCCCAAATCTTTTTACATTTGAACGTGGCTCAGGAGTAAAAAAGGTTGGGGACCCCTGGTGTAACTGAAGGAGTTGTGGTGGGGCTTGTTGTTTTACTATTGAGTGTTAGTCTGAAAACTACTACTAGGTGGAACAAGGGAGCATTTTTAGTAATGCAGGTGTTAGGAAATATTATTGAGATAAAAGGCATTACTGGTAAAACATTTGGATAACATAAAAGTAAACCTTACATCAGTTCCATAGTCACAGAAATAATAATTAAAATAAGACATTTCTGTTTTAAAGATAGATATGTCTCCATAACACATCATTTTTCTTTTCTCTGTGCACCTCACTTTAATGAAGAGGATGTCTCTCAGCACAGTGCCTGTCACATTCTCTATCGTTGCTGACATTTGGCTCAGAGTTAACCTGAAGTTTATCAGAGCACATGTCATATGGCCGGGGGCACCTGGGAATCTAAGAACATGTATTTTTCCACATGAGAAAGACACAACCCCCTCCCCCCAGGATCAGACAAAACAATTGCAGAAACTGCAAGTAAATTCCTTAATTACTTAATTGTGTTTTCTGCAGGTTTTAGATGGTTTCTAGAAACCCATTCAGCTGCAAGCCAAAGCCATCCATTGCAGAAAACACTCCCAGAATGTATACAATAATGTACCGACATTCCACAGTTCTTCGTTTCTCAACTTCTATGCAGTTACATTTAAAATGTGGCATATACATACTCACCCCTCATTCTATTATTTTTTTATCATGGTAGGTTTTGCCATTTCTCTCCAAGGGATGCATTACATAACATAGAATCTGGCATTCCTCTGCAATATATGGCAGTTTGTTGAGCCATAACACACCTTTAAAACCTGTGTCTTCTGTACTTGATGATATCATCGAATGATTTGTTTGACTGAAGATTTGGTATAATCCTTTTTATCCCTAGCTTGCACCTTTATCTTTTAGCAATTTACCTGATCACATATTTGTACTCTGAGAACATCTTTTTTCCTTCCATGGCTGCTTTATTTCTCATCAATATACTATTGAGTTTTTGCTGAAAGCAAAAAATGGCATTTGCTGCGGACTAATCTTATAATTAAAATGACATATACAAAAATACTACAAATTGTCTCCTACTGATGATCCAATTTGATAGCATACAATATATATATATACATAAAGCATACAATTAGAGGATTAAATCCAAAGCAGATGTTGACAGTACAATTAATAGTCTTTAATGCCCACATATGCTGGAACAGATCTGACTGCATTGCAAATGGATTTTAGCACAAACATTATCTGTATTATTATATTGAATGTTTTCTTTTTTTTATTTCTCAGAATTGTTTTGGTGTTGAATATTGAGTGATTTCTAAAGGCTCACAGATAGAAAAGAGGTAATCTCACTCTGGCAATCTCTGTTTGACTTCCAATCTTTACAAAAGGTTCATTGCTACAAAACAAAGCCTCTTTACGTGAGTAGAATTGTTTAGTTTAACAGTGTAAGGCACTTTCACACATACCCGCAGATTATCACCCATCTGCAGCCTCAACAAGAGTGGGTAAAGTGCTTCAGAAAAAGAATAAACAAGTGAGTGGGACATGAGTGTATTAGGTTGACAGTGCTTATTGATGTATGCTCCCCCTTAGCGCATTTGCATAATAATGATGTAACCAGTGTGGATTTTTTGATCCTGGCACATCACAAAGTGATGTTTTGCCTGACTTGCTTAACAGGACCATATATTGGATGGGTTAGACTTTATCAACAGAACAACTTAATATCTTTCCATTTACTCCATTATTCAAATTGATATACAGTATTTCCGGTGCCTCAAAATATGTAGCACATAAAAATGCAGCTTAAAATCTGATCTTCAACTAAAATGATTTGAACTAAGCAAAGAAAAAAACAAATACAATGCTAAACCATCTAATCCGTTATCAGAATACAATGAGCAATGCCTTCCCTGGTTTTATGTAATACAGTATGTAATATGAATCAGTACTGGCTGTCTGCATCATTAATGAAGTAATAAATAATGCTGTCAACGGTGGAGACAAACTGTAGATCATAAAAGAAAACTAAGTACCTTAGTATTGGTGTGTATGCCAAATGAAATGATAAATGCAATTTGTTGACTGCAGAATAGTTAACAGACACAAACAACGTATTTTTATAAACAATATACGGGGATTAAATAAAGTATTTCAATAGAACATTTTAAAGCCCACACTGAACTAGCCAATTAACTTTTATTCTGCAGACAATTTACAAGTGAGCTTCATGTTTTGTTTTTTACAATTAGCTTTTTGTGAAGATGAATAGGAGACAGCCTGAATAAAAAAAGATAAGTAATAGTTAAAAACTAACAAGGAGGGGCACATTTACTAAGCTTGAGTGAAGGATTAGAATGAAAAAAACTTTGAATTTCAAAGTATTTTTTTGGGTACTTCGACCATCGAATAGGCTACTACGACCTTCGACTTCGATTCGAACTAAAAATCGTTCGACTATTCGATTATTCGATAGTTGAAGTACTGTCTCTTTAAAAAATACTTCGACTACATACTTCGGCAGTTTAAACCTACCAAGGTACAATGTTAGCCTATGGGGACCTTCCCCAGCACTTTACTAACCTTTTTTTGATCGTAGAAAAATCCTTCGATCGATCACTTAAAATCGTTCGATACGTTAGATTCAAAGGATTTTATAGTTTGATCTAACGATTTTTACTTCGATCAATCATTCGAAGGATTTGCGCTAAAACCTTCGAATTCGATATTCGAATTTAAAGGATTTAAAATCGAGGGTCGAATTTGAGGGTTTAGTAACCCTTAATATTTGACCCTTGATAAATGTGCCCCTAACTGTAGCAATATTTGTTGGTTGCTGGGGGGGTCCATTTGAAAACTGAGCATTTTATTGCATACTAAAAGGTTAACTATCCATCCAAAGATAAACTTTAACCCTATATTTTACAAGTCTTTATAAAGTATAAAAATAACTGAAATTAATAATAAAGAACAGTTTATTGGAAGATAATGGGGCACTGCTGTATTCCTTTCAGTGTGCAATTAATAAGCTAGCAAAACAGATATTAGCAGGCACTCAGCCTTCTAAATGATAGTTTGAGTATAAAGTCATCAAAAGAAATGTGTTTTTGTTTTTACCATAATACTAAAATCCCTCTAAATGGTAGATATGCTATGAAAACATTTTTTTACAGATACCTGCTAATATGTAGCGCTATAAAACTATACCCTGAAAAGTAGCACATTTTTTTAAACACTGTCATAAAAAAAAAAGGCTTTTCAATGAAAAATATACTCTTCTACTAACATGCTAATCCCTCTGGTTTGTGCTCACACACAAACAAAGGGCACACATACATGATACTATAGCTTATATCAACCAGATTGGCTAGAACTGTTTATTTTACTCCTGTTACAGTTAGAAACTGCATTTAATTTCCTGTTGTCAGGTGATCAGTGAGTGCGGGATAAACAAACCAATGATAGGGATAATAAACTGGTACAGACTCAGTCAGTGAAATGTTATTGGTTCGGTATTTTGAATTATAATGGAGTGTATATATGTAATGCATTCATACCTAGGGTACCAGAAGGTCTTCACAAGAGAAGGATCAGAGTGAACCCAAGCACAGATTTACCAAGATTCTGGAACTGCATTGATTTAATCCTATTTTTAGGAATATTCTATGTATCTTTGTGCTAATCTGAGAAAGTATGTTACTGTATATGCGGATTTGTATTATGCAGTACTGGACCTGAATACGGAAAAAGAAAAAAAATGAGTTCTTAGCTTTACCTAATTAAACCTTATTTACATATTCATAGCTAGAATACCTCCACCTTGAGCTGTAGGTCTGGGGCATGTGCACCCAGATACCACATATAAACTGGTGAGATAATATCATAGTTGAGAACAAGGAATTTGCTTTCTTTATTTTCACAGTTTTACCAAATTAAACCTTTAAGGGACACTGTCATGGGAAAAAAAAATGAATCAGATAATAGTGCCGCTCCAGCAGAATTCTGCACAGAAATCCATTTTTCAAAAGAGCAAACAGATTTTTTTATATTCAATTTTGAAATCTGACATGAGGCTAGACATATTGTCAATTTCCCAGCTGCCCCAAGTCATGTGACTTGTGCTCTGATAAACTTCAATCACTCTTTACTGCTGTACTGCAAGTTAGAGTGATATCATCCCCTCCCTTCCCCCCCCCCCCCCAGCAGCCAAACAAAAGAACAATGGGAAGGTAACCAGATAACAGCTCCCTAACACAAGATAACAGCTGTATGGTAGATCTAAGAACAACACTCAATAGTAAAAACCCATGTCCCACTGAGACACATTCAGTTACATATTTTTTTTTTTGTGGGTGGTTGTTATTGTCTTTATATTTGTTTTGCATTGTTATTCTGTAAAATCATGTTAAAAATTTAATAAAAAAGTAAAATAAAAAAAAAAAAAGAGAAGGAAAAACAGCAGCCTGCCAGAAAGCATTTCTCTCCTAAAGTGCAGGCACAGGTCACATGACTGTGGGCAGCTGGGAAATTGACAAAATGTCTAGCCCCATGTTAGATTTCAAAATGGAATATAAAAAACTCTGTTTGCTCTTTTGAGAAATGGATTTCAGTGCAGTATTCTGCTGGAGTAGCACTATTAATTGATGTGTTTTGAAAAAAACATGTTTTCCGATGACAGGATCCCTTTAACATGATAATGAGATGCAAATGTTATGGCTTTTAGAAGTGGCAGCAAAATACACAGGCAAAGCTTGTTTATTCCCAAACTTGACCCTTTAAAACAAATAATATTCTCACAAATGAGCTGACCTCATGAGTAATGATTTCCCCAAATAAAGTGCCTTTTATTTTTTTAAATCAAAGGTGAGATATGCAGTAAGTCCATAGTAAATGTTATTTCTGTTCTTTGCATTTCCAGTTTGAACACAGCTTAATATAATGCAGTATAACAAGACATTTAGATAAGGATTTAGATAACAAGTTTGCTGGACTTAACTTTAATGCTTCAAGTGGAAACAGACAGAATAATAATGCAGTTATAACAATGTTAATCTTGCAGTATGGATGAAACATATATATATCGTGGTGAATGACTCTTTAGGAAGTAGCAGAAGTTCCTTTTTTTACAGACAAAAGACAAGCACATAGGATCTATTATTGAGAATGGGATGGTCGAAATACATGAAGCATTTGTGATGCTGCGGGGAGCTGTATGCTTTTAAATGCAAGAGAAATAAAGAATTGATCGTAACTAAAATGGTGATTGATACTAATAAATTTTTATCTTTAAGCACAAGGATTTCATACAGATCTTTGCTTGTGTATTTCACACAGAAGTTTAGACAGAAAAAATTAAATGTCATATATTTGATCCCTCAGTTAAAACAACTGACTGCTGACACTGAAAAGATTCACAGCCACACTTGGGCAAATTAATGCCGGATAGTATGACCAAATGAAAATTAAGCTGGCCATAGATGCTGAGATTTTTAAAAGATCAGATCCTGATCGTGAGACCACGATCTTCTCAGAACGATCGTACGATCGTACAAATTTACCATCAACTAAAAAGACCAATTTACCAGGAAAACAAAGGGGAGCTGCCTGCTTGGCCCTGCAAACATAGATAGATTGTACTGGGACCGACAAAGATTTTTTGACCTGGCCGATCAATTTCCCGGCAGATGTCGGCCGAAAAATCGTAAGATGTACGATCATTCGAATACCACTAACCGCACGATAATTTAGAAGGATTGGTCGGGCTTCCCTAAAATCGGTCGTTCGGCAAGAAGAATTGTCGCGTCTATGGGGAGCTTAACACTCCTTTGGAGATTCCCTGTGCTCTTTCAACAGCTGTTTGCCCCTCGCTCCCCAAGACTTTAGGGCAACAGATTGCAGCCAGTATTATTATTATCAATAATTATCATTAATAGGCAGCTATTTGTCCAGACAAACTGTCCTTTTCCCAAACAACTGATTACGAGCAGTGCGAGTTCCACAATACAGTTCTGCTTGCTCAACTTACTCTCAGAGCAGAGTCACAGCTATTCCCTGACCACAGCTTTTATTATAGGTGAGGCTGATTACACCCACCTGAGCAGGTAGCGGCACTATTTTCATAGATGATTCTGCTATGGATAACACTAAAATGCTTTTATACAAGTCCTGGAACTCAGGTCATACTACTGGCAGCATATCATTCTTATTAGTTTAATTTAGTAATTTGACACAATTACATCATTATGTATATCCATATATCTCCTAGTATAAGTAAGAAGAATGAGGCACATGCTCCATTAACAATGGAAAAAGCTTCTCAAATAGGTCAGGTTGTTATTATGTCCAAGTCAAAGAAAAATCTCAAATGTTTGTTCAGGAACCAACTCATAAACAGCCTGAAATCAATGCTGAGTTTATCTCCAGCTCTAGTGTGGGTGAGGAATTAGGAGACTTAATAGTGATCAAAACATGTCTACTTTGAGATTTTTGTTGCAGAGCGACTGTATAAATTCACTTCTGCAGCGTAAATACAACGGTTTTGGACTTGCTGATTCCTGCTTTTCTTAGACAAGAAAGTTTTTAATGAACTTGACACATTTATTAAAGCTGTCAATTTGTCAGAATGAGTTTAGCTACTTTGATATGGGTAACATATTTTTTCACATTTGAAGAATGTTTCAGCTTGGAAAATACATTTTGAAATAGGAAATGATCAGTCTGTGATAAATCAGCATGTGGCAGCATAGTTTGTGTGGCATAGATCCAGCTATGCAAAGCTAATTGCATTCTACAAGGAGCTGAATAGAAACTTAGGCCTTGTAAGATGAGCTTTAGTTCTATTATGCTAATAATTTTATAAAGTTATGGACATAAGGTTACTAATTAAATTGTCTCTGTTCATTGCTTTTTAATTTACTGATAAATAGTCCTGGGGATAATATAGTACTGTCTCTGGGTTAGTCAATGGTATTAAAAAGAGCCAAGCCATACCTTCTGTGCATGATGTTTTCACTTTGAAGAGTGACTTAAATGAATGGGGGATCTAAGCAGTAAACTGGCAAATTAGTTTAATGTACAGTATCTGTGCAAAAACAACTACTTGTTGTTAACATATACCACTAATATGGTCGGGCTTCCATAATTGAGAAGGATGGTGGTGCTATAGGGGATAATAGAAATTGCAGCTATAAACTGTGTCAATTAGTGTCTGCTAAAGCTTAAGCATTATGTTATAAATATGGTATTGACTGAAGCATACTTTTGTGTCTTTATAGGTGTAAGAATATCACCTTGAATATGCAATTTTGGTCACCAGACCATAAGAAGAGTGCTAAGAAGCTGGTGCAGAGACTAAAGTGGTAAACTTTCCAACAGAAATGGGCACTAGACATCTAGAGTATGGCAGACTAACAAATGTCATAGGATGTTACAAAATGTGCTGACTGTCAAGTTTTTCCATATGTAAAAAAGTGTAAATCTCTAGCAACAGCACTATGAATAATTTTAGTTTTTTAAAAGATAATCGGAGTAATATATAATAATAAAATACATGGGCAAAACAAGGTAGAGAGAGAAGGCTGGAATGACATCTGTAATAAAAGGGACATTTTTATATCCAAAACGTATAAAGGTATGTCTACAACTCACCAAGGTCACGATGAGACCTAGACACACTGCCTTGAGCCTTCAGCTAGGCAAGTAGTCAATCAAGGCAGGAAGTAAAATATGAAGATATCGATTTATTTAGTATCAACAACAGAATCAGCTTTACATATTTTGTGTTTACATAGTCATAAGCCTATTCATCCCTTCTATGAGTTGGGTTTAAACCAGCTGTGTTAAAAGCTCCACCATATTGCATTACTTTTCATCACAATGTATTGCAATTTCATTTTCAGATTTTGGATGAATCCGTAGCGCAGGGCACACTGTAAGCAAATATAAAAAAAATGTGTCAGGGCCGGATTTACTAAGTGTCGAATGAATTTGAAGTGAATATTCGAATTGTAAAAGTTCGAATTTCAAAGTATTTTTTGGGCACTTCGACCATCGAATAGGCCAAATTCAACTTTGACTTCGATTCGAAGTGAAAATGCTTTGACTATTCGACCATTCGATAGTCAAAGTAGTCTCTTTAAAAAACTTCGAATTCGACACTTTGCCACCTTAAACCTGGCGAATTGATATGTTAGCCTATGGGGACCTTCTAGAACATATAGCCAACATGTGGCTAAGTTTTTAGAAGTTGAAGTGAAATCGTACAATTAAATTGTTCGAATCGTTGATTCGAAGTACGATTGTACGATGTTAAATCCTACGAATTCTACTTCGAATATCGAACTAGCCTATTCTAAATTTCGAAGTTTTTTACACTTCATATTCAACCCTTTGATAAATCTGCCCCTTAGTGTGTCCTAAGGGATTGACAGGACCATATTTTAAAGCCCTATTGCTTGCTTTATTTTCTATGCAATACCTTGTTACTTGATGATATTTATTTTCTGCCTCTGTAGGAATATTAGTGCTCAGTGCAGCTCGCCAGCAGAGATGAGCACCAACACCCATTCAAATCTAAGGTGCAGAGTAGTGATGCACCATCTCATGCTGATCCAGTAAGAACTATGGCAAATGAACATGCAACAAATGTTTGTAAAACTTTTTATTTATTCATCAAATTAGATATTTTTGAGTAAGTGTGATGTTGTTAGGATGGAGTGTTGAGCTATTTAACATCAATTGCAAATGTTTGCTTTTCTTCAAACTGAAATAATTTTTATAATGAGTAAAACTTTAACCCTCACATGTAATAAATTGCACCAAGTTTGCCCAGGAGCAGTAACCAGTAGCAACCAATAAGATGTTTGCTTTTAAACGCGTGACCAGGAAATTCTGCTTTAATTACATAACCCCATAAGAGTGGTGGTACACGGGGCTACTGGGGAGATTAGTCTCCCAGCAACAAATCGCCTCTTCTTCAGGCGACTTATCTCCCCTAAATGCCTTCCCACCAGCTAGATGGCGGGATGGCACTTGGATCGTTTTGTTTTTCCGAAGTCGCCTGCAGTTTCCTCGTGAGGCAACTTTGGGCGACTTCAGAAAAACAAAACGATCCAAGTGCCATCCAGCCGGCAATTCACATTCTAGCTGGCAGGAAGGGGATATTACCCGAAGAAGAGGTGATCTGTCGCTGGGCGACAAATCTCCCCAGTAGCTATGTGTGCCACCACCCTAAAGCAAATAATACCTTAGATTTACAAGCTGTTACTTGAAAGAGTATTTAGCTAATACTTGACTGACTTGATTAGAATATTCTTTGAAATTTTAATCTAAATCTAGATTTTAAACAGATTCTGTTACATTATTTGAATTCAGATCTCAAACGGCTTCTGGTTTACTTTTGGGTAAACTTCTAAGATAAAGTTGTACAAAACTGTCACGGCCGGCACCCGATACCAGAACAAATGCCAAGCACCCTGGTCTCGGCTTCACCAGTAGTGTGACCACCGTTGGGCTTCGGGAGGAGCCCTCAGCTTACTTGGGTGCCACCTGGACTTAACGAGGGGTGCAAGGCGAGATGTTCTGGCTGGCGAAGGGGCACGGCTGTTTAGCAGAGTCTTTAGGCCGAAGGTCACGGTACAAAGGTCAAGGCCAGTGGATGATCAGACAGGCTGGGTCGAGGCAGGCAGATAACAGAATCGTCAGGCAGGCAAGGGTCAAAACCGGGTATCAATCAAGCAGAAGGCATCAGGCAAAGAGTGGTCAAAGTTCAGGCTGGGTCAATATTCAGAATTCAGAGTAGGCAGGGTCAAACACGGATTAACAAATAAGATCAAGGTTCAGGAACAGAAAGCACAAGGCTAGAACACCAGGATAACAATCCTATCACGGGCAATGACAACACAGTAAAATCCCTCTTTAGTACTTTTTGAATTTTGCGCCTCGCGCACACTAAGGGGAAGGATGCGCAAGAGAAGAGGAGCGGCGCAGCGGGCGACGGCGTCCCCACCGCATCACTGGACCACCAGGGTGAGTTACTCTCCTTACACAAACAAGATGGTTTAAACAAGGGAAGTATATAAGGTGCATTAAAAGGAAAAGATATCCTCTTTCTTAACATGAGCTTGTTTAGTTGGGCCTGTCCATACTTACAAAAATGAATATAACTATATAATATAACATTTTTTTTTTGTGTGTTGTCTTTGTAAAGTAAAGTTTATTTAAGATTACATTGTTTTATATATTGTATTGCAGAGACTTACAGAAAACATCATATAAAAGCTTTATTGTTTAGATTTATCATTTTCTCAGAAAAAATGACATAAAGCCCATACCATCCTGTGTGGCAAATTGAAATCTGTAGCATCTTTCCAGACCCTAATGGCAAATACAATGGCTTTCTAAAGACCTGTGATTCTTTTTCAATCTTTAGGATTGATTTTTCATCATGTTTGTTTGTGTTATTTTTTTGATAGCAATGTTTATTTTTCAGTTGTTTTTATTATCCCACTGAGAATACTGGTGTTTGGAAATTTATATTTCATTACTCTAATTTGTGGTTTTTTGCTTGAACTGCATATTTTCTTCAGATTTCTTCATTATATATTCACTCATGCTTAGGGGCAGATTTATCAACGGTCGAATTTTGAAGTAAAAAATACTTTGAAATTCGACCATCGAATTGAAATACTTCGACCTCGAGTATCGAAGTATTTTTTACTGAATTTGGCCATCGAAGTAAAACTGAACTATTAAATTGCTGGAATCGAATGATTCAAATGATTTTAGCGTATGATCAAATGATTTTACTTCGATGTGTGAAGACTTAGAAAATGGTTGTAGAAGGTCCCCATAGGCTAACATAGCACTTCGACAGGTTTAATTTGGCGAAGTATTGAAGTCGAACTAACGATTTTTATTTCGCATCGAAGTCGAAAAAACCAAAAAACGTACGAATTTTGAATTTTTTTACTTCGAAAATTCCCTCGAATTCACTTCGACCCTTGATAAATCTGCCCCTTAATGTATTTACATTTGCAGCATTATACTGACTTTAAAGAATAAATAACCTAAAATATATTAACCAAAGCACATATTTTGGCATAATATTTAATATTTGCAAAATATTGCATGAGAAAGGAATCAACAACAACAGTTGCATAACTAAATATTCCTAAAGATACTTAGGAATCTGCATCAAATAGACATACTGACAAACTCAAATTATCATAATAATTACCTATATTAATTGTGGTTTTCAAGGAACACAATGAAGCCAACAGATACTTGCTGAACTCAGTGTGGACCACCTGATAGGAATGATATATACTGAACAAAGGATTTACTGTGAAATAATTTCCAGGAAATGTCCATGGGGATAGTAATTTTCTATCTTGAATAGAAATAAGGCAGCCAGGGGTCTGATCTTTAACATCTGTTCAACAGCCATATACTTATATGAAAGGATCACAGTCAAAAAGAAGGGCTTACATTTAAGATCATGTTTGTTATTTTTCTCTTATCCATAAAAAAGGCAACATGTTTGGCAAGCATATGAGCCTTTTCAAGAGCATACAGCATGACTTGTAATAAATCGCCATTCTCCAGAGACGTATCAATAGGTCTGCCAAATAATTTCATAGCATTTCAACTAAAACCAAGTGACCTCTCAGTTCATGCTACAGGTAGCTGCTTCCTAATAAGGATCATTCTGAAATATATTAAGTCAGTACAGTATGTGAGCATTATATTGTGAAGTTTTTCTAGAATCATTTAGTATGAAACAGCAAGCAAGACGTTGCCAGTAAAGATGAACCCAAAAGTTGGATGGAATTTTAATTTTTATCTCTAAAACAGGAACCACGCATTTCGTTCCTGATGTTGCTAATTTAAAATTAATTTTCCATTTAAATCAGATTGTCAATATAGATTGCTCTATTTTGGAAATGTTGCAGGGTCTGTTAGCTCTATAGTCACATCCCTGTTTTTCAGTAAACAATTTGTGAATTTGTCTGTGTTTGAAAAAAAAGCCCACATTCATAAGTTTAACCTTTTATTCTAAAAAAAACTAATTACCTTCTAGTTGAGCATACAAGGGGCATAGCCAACAATGTTTTCACTGTGCACTTGTATTTATGGCAGGGCCCAGACAAATAACTTATCCAGGGCCCCAATGTATCTGATGTTGGTCCTGCATTACGGCCCTTATTGGTAAGAAAAAATATATTGAATAAAGGTGATATTTCATAACTTGTACTACTCTGCTTTAACACTTTCATCTATTTTCTTTACTATGATCATAGTTAAGACATACCATTTTTTAATACCATTAGATCTATTAGTCACTGAGAGGCAGATCTGCAATAAGAGTTGTCAGTAGGCTGTGGCTTAAAGAAGCAGGCTGATGAATAAAAATGGCGTAAGTGCTACAAAAAGGCACTTATGATTATTTTAATTTCAAACTATTACAAGACTTAAGAATAGCCTTCCATTGCTAGGCTCCAACAAGTCTCAACATAATGGGCCAAACAATGCCCATTGTGTTGAAAACTAGTGAAGTCATTGGATGGATGCGTGAAGCAGTAACATAAAAACTCAAATCAATTATTAAAAGTAGTGCTAACAGAATTGGACATCCTTTAAGACAATCTTTCTGTGATGTCATTTTTAAGTGCCTGCTATAAACTGGTCATTTGGTGGAGCTGAACTATTGTTTTTTTTAGCCCAAATTGACTATGAAAAAGAGCAAAGCACTTATACTTAGTACTGATCAAACCCTGTCCTTCAAAGGTTGTTAAACTATAACTCTTAGCATCACACAAAGCTATAGTCTATCTACAATGGTGGTCTCACTGCTACAGTAAAATACATATTTGTTTTAATTATAAGAGATACCAATGCAAGGGAGAATTCACTTAAACACATACAATAGTGGTGATAAATGATCATCATGTTACTGTGTTACTCAGCATTTTCAAGCAGCTGCTATTTGTTACGCTGGAATTTTACAAAATAACAATTTTGATACATCTTCAAGCAAGTTGAAAAAGAACAAAAGCATAAATTGCAATTTTTCAATATATTGCACAGCTTTGTTTATTATTGTGTTGTGTTGGCGGACTCTGCCCTTCTTTCCTAATATCCATACAATAATGTTATTATCTACCTGGATTGTGCTCCATTTTTCACCTTGGACCTTACTATTCCAGCTATCCTTTTTTTGCTCTTTCCTTAGTGTGCAGGAACCCGACGAATGAAGGTGGTGTGAAAAGGCCAAGACTCAGAAAGGAGATGGCCAATCACATATAGGCACAAAAGATGTAGTAAAATTTAGACAAATGAAGGACATTTTCAAAATAAATATTTGATGGAACAGCTGAGCTTTGGTTCTCTCTTAGGTAAGATCAGGTGATTTCTTGGAGCAGAATTTAAGACAGAGAGAAGGGGGATTGGAGGAAGTCTGGCATGACAGTTAGTAGTTGATTGTAGCAGTCTAAGCAGGATAGGATGATGGCTTGGATGAGTGTTTAGCAGTTGCTTTAGAAACTAGAGTGGATCTTTCCAACAATTGCAAAGGGAAAAACAACAGGTTTTGGATATTTTATTTTGAATAGTGAAGGCAAGAAGGATCAAGGATTAAGCCAAAGCAACATGCAGAATCATTATGGTTTATGTACATGCCATCAAATCATACTGTATTGTGTAGCAACAGGTTTAAGTTCACTTTCTTAATTACAGTTTTTGTGAATTTTGCAAAACTGTACAATACTGTTTTCCAGATAACGGCTCTTTCTCATACCTTAAGTCTACTAGGAAATCATGTAAGCATTACAAAAAAACTCAATAGCCTGGTTGTACTTCCAATAAAAATTAAATATATTTTAGTTTAGATCAAGTAGAGAAAAAGTTTGGGTGGGGGTGCATTGCTAGGCTATTCTATGAAGGTTCTTTTTTGTTAGGTTTTAATCAGTAGTACAATGACTAAATATGAATGAAAACAAAGTAGTACAAACAGCACTTTTTGCTTGCTTCTGGAAAGTGATTGATATTATTTTCACATTTTACAGGATAAAGAAAAAGGACCTGCTATTCCTTGAATCTGTAGTTTATCTTTCATAGCAACATCAGTTTCCTTGGGGTTTAATCAGTATGCTATGAGTGTGTTTCATATTTTCTTTCTATCTCTCAGAGGCTTATGAATATTGTAACAAGAAGGACGTGCATTTCATTTTGAACAGTTTATTATATACCCTAAACTCAGCACAGTAATGACAGGCTTTAGCTCTAGATCTTGGAGATTACAACAAATTCATAATCACACACTTTCAAAGCAATAATATTCTAAAATACTGTAGTGTAAGCATTTGTTTCCCAAGTCATTTACTTATAATTTTCCTTACACCCTTTATGACAGTCAATAGCTTATTACATAAATTTAAACTTTTTACTGTAATCACAACTAAAATAATTCTGTGACCTATACAGGCAAGAATATAAACATTAACCTTGGGTTGTTCATCTTCCAACACTTTTTTCACTTCAGTTGGTTTCAAATAGTTCACCAGAAATAAAGACTTTTTCCAATTACTTTCTATTTTCTATTTGTGACCGTTTTTCTAATTTTGAAATGTAAAGATTCACTTTTCACCCTCTAATGTCTTTCGAAAGCAGTTCCAGGAGGGGGTCGCCAACTCTGTTTTAAATTGATACATTTAATTGATACATTTGTTATCTTTGTCCCTGCTGAGCAGAATCCCTGAGTTCAGGCAGCTGTTGGAATTGATACAATAGTTGCTAATACTGTTTGCTGTCAGACTGAAACACCAGAGACAGGAATATTATACTTAGTTCAAGTTAACTTTTTGTATTTTCAATTGGGTTTCATTATTTATAATAAAAAGCTAAATAACTCAAAAATAATAAAAAATAACAACCATTTGCAAATTGTCTCAGAATATCACTCTCTACATCATACTAAAAGTTATCTCGAAGGTGAACAACCCCTTTAAAGATATGTTTGGAAAACAGTAAAAAAATAAGGATGAAATGCAACTTTCTGGTGAACAATCTGAAAACAACTGAACTGAAAACACACGGGAGGGGGGGTGGGGGGTTTGCGCCGACTAGGTTTCCTTCCTGAGGAACTCCTATCTACTCTAATGCACTTTGCCTGGTCTGAGGTGGCGAAAGCAAGTCTGGCGCAAGAGGTAACGTTCAGTAAAATCCGCCTCTTAGTGAATTTGCGTAGTTATGTCCATTCGCCAGAGCGCAAATTCGCCAGGCGTTAGGGAGCAAAGTACCGCTAGAGTCTCTCCCCTTCGGTAGCGACGTTACACCACCGACCGTTAGTAAATCGGCGAAGTACCAAAATGACATCACGTTAATCACTTCGCCTTTTAGTAAATTTGCCCCATAGAATTTTCCAGAAAAGGGGTTTTTCTAAAATGTATTGCCTTGCCACCAATGGATTCATTCAGGTTAGGATCAAGTACACGTTTTTTGTTATTACAAAGAAAAAGGAAATAATTTTGTAATAATTCACAGCTTTCTACATCTCGGATTTTGTAGGTATGAGATACCACATCTGCATATATCTTTGCTTCCAGTTTGCAATGCTGCACTGAGGCATTTAGTATCAACTCTAAATGATATTCTGTAGTAGCAGCAGTGGAGGATGGTTTGCTGTGATGGTTTGATGGTTTGCACTGAACACAGAATAGTTCCGGCTCAGGGACTTGCTGCCTTATCGAACATACAGTGTGTGGGGGGGGGGGATTGAAACGTGTGATTGTTAAAGGTCAAGAAAGTGACAAAGATATCATCACAGCTACAATTCATGTACATTCAGCTCACTGATTTTGCTCAGCCTCAAAGCATCAAATGTCAACAGCTTAATGTAGCATCCCTGATAAACTAGAAGGAAAAATAGAGCTGGAACACGCAGCAGCAGATAAATGTGAAGCAATCAAAGAAATCAAAAATATTTTTATATATACAGTATATGTATTTATTTATAGGTTTATTTAATAAACTTTACTTTCACTACATAAATTATTAAAATCATATTTCCTTTAGTCTTGGAATTTACAAGCAAAGAAACAGGCAGGTGCTATTTTTTGGACAGTGTTATAAAGGCAAGCGTTGTATAATCCCAAAGAGGACCTGATGATCCTGCACTTTCCACCCAATTATAGTCGTTAGATGAATATGTGTGCAGTGACATCTAGGAAGAACAGAATAAAAAGTCAATCTAAATGCCTGCCCTGTCTCTTTTGCTTGAGGTACAGGAAGGCAATATATGATTGCTGATGACAGCTGAGAGTTTTAAATACCTCTATAACTGGAATGTTTTAATTAAAAAAAAAAAGAATTTGAGCTTCATGTTTAAATTTGAAAAGGACTTTTATTATACAGATTTGTATGTCTGGGTAACAGGTCACCTTTAAGATATGGAGATCCAAATTACAAAATAATCCATTATCCGGTTCTGGATAATTGGTCCCATATCTGTATAAGCAGTGGGTAAAGGTAAACATTCCCCCAAGAAAAGAGTACAAGGTACAGAGCACTGTAGGTTCCTGAGCAGAAGTAATCTCTGCATGAGCACTAAATGGGACACTTTGCCTTATTCTGGAGTGATAATTGGAATAAAATGATAATTTGGAATAAAGTTTGGGATTCACCCGTTTGTAGCAGACAAGGTATTGGCTTTCCATTTATTTTTGACACTTTGCCTTTGCCTGGCGACCTACAGTAGTAAATTACCACTGATGTGTATTAATTTCAATATTCCATTACTTCTTGGAAAACTTAGTTTATCACAAGGAATAAATACAGTGCTAGTGTAACAAATTCTTGGCTTCTCATAAAACTAGAAACAAAACATTATCCCTTGTATTCAATATTGCACTTTGCAAACTGTGCTTGAATAAGTAAATGGCCCTTATTGTGTACACGTATACTTTAGTAAGAAGTTTTTGCATAAAATTTGCCACACCAAATGGATCCCTCGAGAAAGCATGTTCCCATTCTCATCCCTGCTTTGAATAATGTTGCCCAATAATTTTTCTGAGCTCTCACAGAGCAATCCAACAGTGCTTGAATCATAATAAAAAACATACTTTACCTAGGTCACTACAAGTAAGATCATCCAAAACTGTTCATGGTTGGAGAAACCTTGTCCCTGAAGTACGATTAATTCTATAAATATGTTAACGAGAGTGACCTCTGAATTACTCCTTGTATTTAGAAATCATTTAACTACATGCATCTATAAATCCTGTTGTTTAAAATTCCAGTCCATTTTGACCCATTCATCTACTAATTTGTAAAAAAAGAAGAGAAGGAATTTCTCTGAGAAAGGACTTCCACATCACACAGCTGTTATTTTTCCAGCCAAATACATTTCTGGCAACAAAGCAATCCTGGAAAAATACACTTTTATATATTTTCAGTCCAGTTGCTATTTGCATTTGCTGTGAATAGCATTTTCATTTCCCCATCAAGAAACACCTTTAGTGTTTGTTAAGAGTAACATGATATTCATGTCAGTTTTCCATGTCATTTCTCTCATAACAGGATTCAGGAATAATTATTACAACCCTGGAAGGGTTTTGCCCTTAATAAATCTTGCATTTTTAGAGTTTTCGAGAAATAGAAAAAAACTAGGACATTTCTTAATAAATGAATAAATGATATAAAAAATAATATTAAACGCATCTACCATGTACACAAACTGTTAAACAGCTACATCTAAAATACCTAACTAGCTCATTCTTTTTCTTTCCCAATAAAAACCCAATGCTTCTCTCACAAACCTGGTCTGCTCAGGCAACCTCCCTAAACACATGAAACTTTAAAGGCTACCCTCACTCCTGATTGGCCAGTGGAACTAAATGAATAACACTTGCACTGCTGGCTTATTTAAGCAGTCATACGCCAATAGATATGAATGGCAGTAGCTTGCAACCAAAGTTAAAGGGGTTATGAGTCAGATATTTAAATCCTTTTACAACATTGTTTGCAATATCTATATCACAACAGATTTATCTCTCTTATCCTGTTGATTTAGAAGCAGCTTGTGCGATTAAATAACTTCATGTCACTGGTCTAATGGACATTTCTGGGATGCCAAGTACTTTCGCCTGCTAGGATTTTTAAACTAAGCAACTTGAACTCCCCTTAAGTTTACAGTTTCTACCCAAAAACAAAATATATAGCTTCAATGTTTCCTTTGAGGCTCATACTGAAAATCTGTATGTGGTATATTAAAGACATTATATTCTTATAAAATATTCATTTTCAAACAATTAAAACTGGGATAAAAAAGGAAGCTGAAATAAGTAGGACAACATATTTGATATGCACAGGTTTCCAACTATCAGAACATCTGGTGTTCCATAGCCCTAAAGCACAATAATTGCTTCTGTCATTGTCCTTGACACAGTCTGGTCTTGTTTTACTTTTCCAGTTACTTACAAGAGACACAAATGTGCTTTGAATTAAAGCTTGCTCAAACGTTGGCTTAATGATCAAAGTTGCTACAAAATATGGTGGAAAAAAATACCTAGGGGCCGATTCACTAAATTCGAGTGAATTCGAGTGAAGGATTCGAATTTAAAAAACTTCGAATTTCGAAGTGTTTTTTGGGCTACTTCGACCATCGAATGGGCTACTTCGACCTTCGACTATCGAACGATTCGAACTAAAAATCGTTCGACTAGTCGACCATTCGATAGTCGAAGTACTGTCTCTTTAAAAAAAATTCAACCCCCTAGTTCGGCAGCTAAAAGCTACCGAACTCAATGTTAGCCTATGGGGAAGGTCCCCATAGGCTTGCCTAAGTTTTTTTCATCGAAGGATATTCATTCGATCGTTGAATTAAAATCCTTCGAATCGTTCGATTCGAAGGATTTAATCGTTCGATCGAATGAATAATCCTTCGATCGATCGAATTTCCTGCGCTAAATCCTTCGAATTCGATATTCAAATTCGAAGGATTTCAATTCCTAGTAGAATATCGAGGGTTAATTAACCCTCGATATTCGACCATTGGTGAATCGGCCCCTTAATGATAAGAGACAAGTATTATTTAGAACTACATTAAACTTGTTCAAAGCCAATAGCATCAACAGCCCTTTAAAGGTAGAAAATATGCATAGAAATTGAAAATTTTGAAGAGGTGCTCTACATATGACCATAACATGAATAAATAATAGGCTGATCATTTGTTCTCACACATTTAAAGGTACTGTTTGTGAACCTAGATTATATAATTGTGCAAACTGAGATTGACCTAAAAAATGTTTATCCGTGCTCAAATAAAATTCTGAAATCCTTCTTTATTCGGTTGATATAAACCCTATGTTTTAACCTTGAATGACATATCACAATGTGTTTAGTAAGGGGAGAATATATCTCAAGACTAATTAACATGTCATTTTAGGTGTGAAATGGAGCCACTTCAGCTTAATAATTATTCTCACTTTCCCTATTTGCTTGTTCTGTATTTCCACTCTATTAGATTATTCTCTGACACCTATATAGGCTTAGAAGCAAAAGTGAAATGAAAAGCAACTGACTCACTATCAATTAATAATATGAAGGTAAAGTCGTTTAATTGGAGATTAAAAATTAACGATAAGGGTGTAGGAAAGGAACGATAAATTGGAATATTCCAATTAGAAAATGTTTTATTTCAACATATGAAGCCAGAAAGCTATCCAATATTTTTTTTATCCTCATACTACCACAATGCTAATTTTATATAATTCACTTTGATTCAAAAATGTCAAATATTTTCTTGAGTAGATTTATTTTCCGCACGATGCGTGCATTTTATACTTGGTAATATTTGTTAATTAAATTCATCATCTAACAAAAATGATGTATTTATTTGCAACGCCTTTCTAACCCACTACAGTAGCCACAAAAATCTGATTTGTGTGTTAGAGTTTCTAATACAAATACATAACACCAACTGGGTGTAGGATAATTACACCCAGCTTTGATGCATTAGCCACAGTTTAGTAAAACTGACAAACACAATTAGATTGGAATCATGAGGAAAACTGCTGAATTGTTGGTAAAAAAACAAAAAACAAGACAGTTGTGCTGGAAATTGTAATTAGCCGACTCCTTGCATAAATATGAAGTGGGCTAAACGCAACTTCTATTTTGACCATCTATGTTTGGTCAGGCAAGAGTCCATTATTTTCACTGCAGACCTTAATTAGGGGCTTACCAACAGTAGTAACAACTAAAATCTACTGGAGAGCTTATTTAAATGTAAAAAATATACATTTAATTAGAGCAGCATAGCACTACACTTTTTAGGTCTTTCTAAAGTTGAAGGTGTTTGGCGTTTATCTAAGGTCTCCAGTGGATTATTTAGTTTTTTATCCTCTAATGATTATTAGAGGATAGAACATATACACAAAATTGTACACCTTGGTCAACTGCACTGGTCAATAACCTGAATATAAAAAATTATGCTTCACTACACAGAGAAAAAATCTATAGCCCAACCACAATCTTGCTTACAAGATATGGCAATAATATAGTGGATAATGTACCCCCTACTGTAATTTATAAAGATATTATAAGTCACAGAGGAGTTATGTGACCATATAAAAGCACGAGGCGCTAATAATATCTCTATAAATTTTAAGTAGGGGGTACATTATCCATTATAATCTACAGTTTCTGAGTTCAGTTCAGTTTTTACTTCCAGTCTTTGCTTTTTACAAAATGCAATACTTTTTTTGCTGTTTTTTTTTCTTTCCCTGTATCCCTTTTAGTACCTGTATTTCTTTTGCTTGTTCAGATTCTTTTGCAGGACCCTGCTCTGCGTGGTCATTCAGCTGCATTAGAGATGTGGGAGGGGGAGGAGGCCACGGAAGGAGGAGGGAGCGACACAGAGCTGGGAGCGAAATTTGAGATTTTGAATGGGAGGGGGCAGTAAATCTTGCGATAGTGGACAGGAGGGGGAGCCGAGATTTGACATAATGGATGCGAGGATGGAGCGAGCATGGAGAGGAATCGCGTGAGTAAGGGAGCAGCATCGGCAGGGAGGCAACTGCAGGAGTCATGAGAGGAAGACGTGAGACGTGACAGGAAGGAAAAAGAAGCAGTTACATGTGTAAACAGGTGGATCGTGTCATGTGGGGGAAGCAACGAAATGTTGCGCTTGAAAGCCAAAATGGTGGGAAACAAGGGTAGGGGAGAGAGCAGCAGCTGCAAGTGCTGTCTCTTTAAGCATATAAACGGCGCGTTCTGACGGAAGAACGCGCCGTTTATAAGGATATAATTTACAGTCTGGTCCCATAGGGTAATGACCAGACTGTAGATTATAAGTGGATACAAGAGCTGGAATGAAAAAGTGTTTTTTGGCATGGGTCAAAGCCAAAATCCAGGGTCAAAGCCAAAATGTGAAACAGGCATCTAGTATTATTATTAACATGTATTTATACAGCATCAACATATTTTGCAGCGCTGTAAGTAAATGTGTTTATACAGCTAAGTTACATTAATTATATACGTAGAACATATGAAGTTACATACATCACAACCAATACACGTACAAAAGGTGAGGAAGGCCCTGTGCAAAAGGGCTTACAATCTAAAGGGAACGGAATAAGACACAAGGTATGGGAGTGGGCAAGATCAAAATTAAGTGGGTGAAAAGAGTAGCATGGCAGAGGAGGAACGGTTGCTGAGATGTATGAGCCTCACAGCAGTGTTCATTATGGACTGGAGAGGTGACAATGTCTGGCGGGGAAGGCCAATTAATAGAGAGTTACAGTAGTCTAAACGTGATATGACAAGAGAGTGAATAAGAATTTTGGCAGCATCTTGGGTGATAAATGATACTATTTTGTATATGTTCCTTAGGTGGAAGTCACAAAAAGGATTCCTGATTCCCCAGCCTCTCCAGTCAAATAGCGTGGTGTCCGGAAAAGAGGTCGGCACCTCTCCAATATACATAAAGACGAAAAATTCACCAGACACTCAACAGCAAGTGAAGCGGGGCAGACCCCTGCGTGCTTATTCAAGTCTTGTGATGTAACGTTTCGGGGGCAGGCCCATGTCTAATGAAGGGGCCCGCCCCCGAAATGTTACATCACAAGACTTGAATAAACATGCATGGGTCTGCCCCGCTTCACTTGCTGTTGAGTGTCTGGTGAATTTTTCGTCCTTAGGTGGAAGTGACATTAGTAACGTCAATATTCTTTCATTGAAACAGTTTTGTAAGCTTTTATTGTTTTGCCTTTAGACTCAGGCCTTGGGGTACAAAGCAAGAACTAAATTAAATAGTCCCAAAAGGCCAATGTTAAACACATATTTCATTCTAAATTATTTTGAAAGAACAAGTGGGCGAGGGAAGTGGAGTTTCTTTTGTTTTTATTTATTCATAGGAAAACAATGAGATTTTGAAAAAATATTTTAAAATAATTACTTCACAGAATAAACTATTCCCCAGTGAGTTACAATCAGAAATCTAATGCCATTTGTAAAATAAAATAACTTCTATATGTAAATGACACAAACTAAATAGAATCTCTTGACTTCTCATCTGAGTCTACATCTCAGAACAAATAGTCCTGTGTTCTGGTAACAGAAATTACTTTCAAACCTTTTAACCTGTATTAACCCCAAAAACATAAAAATATAAATATGTTATTGCAGAATATGTACCCAGTTTTATGTTCATGAATAAATAACATGTATTTCTATTACTCTTACTTGTCCCTTGTTCATTTTGCTCAAATAATATACTGTTTCATTCGAGAGCAACCTTCAGATTTATAGATAAGCGTGAAATATATTAGAATAGCAGTAGGTTTTTCATATTCTCTGACTAGACAAGCATCAATGTGCTGAAAGGCCAGAAAAAGAAATGAACACGAAATGCAGAAATAAGAGCTCTACTAATTAGAACAAAAAATAGAATAAAAGCATCCACAGTCAGGAAATATTAATTAACAGAAATGCATTTATTTTCAATAGCCTAACAAAGGCTGCAAAGTCCTACTTTGGATACCAAATATATTGAAAAAGCTAGATGCACAGCCGTTTATGTAAGGTCTGCATGTTCAAGAGCAGTCATTACATGTTGTCTAACTTGTGAGTTTACCTTAATTAACTTGAAATGACTTGCACTTTCAATATTATAAAATGGATTTTATATTTAAACAGAACTTTCTCATCTGTTCCATTGATAGTGAATAAAGCCTTTCCCCAAGACTACAAATATGCTTCTCAGGTGAATAACTGCTTCCTTTGGGTGCTAATGTTGACAACACAGCGGACTTATCATCATCTTATAGCTGGTCCATATGGCATTTAATTATTACTGTCTAAAGTATTTTCATGAGACTATACACAAATCTTAGATGAACAAAGCATTGTAAGCATTGGGGAGGGAGCCCCCCATACGCATTCACTGTTTCTAGACATATATAGTAGCTTCACAAAGTGGCAAGATTTCAATATTATTATATTTTTTACGGATAATGGGTCTTTCCATAATTTGGATCTTCATACCATCAATCTCTAGAAAATCATGTCAACATTTACTAAACCCAATAGACTGATTTTGCTTCTAATAAGGATTAATTATATCTCAGTTGGGGTCAAGTACAAGCTACAGTTTTATTATTACAGAGAAAAGGGAAATCATTTTCTAAAATTTGGATTACTTGGATAAAATTGAGTCTATGGGAGACGGCTTTTCCGTAATTTGGAGCTTTCTGGATAACGGGTTTCTGGATAACAGGTCCAACAAAAAAAAACAAGAAAAAACATAAATATAAATAATTCCAGACATTTCATAAATAAAGCACCCAAAAGAAGCATAAGAACAAGAAAAAAAACAAAAAAAAAATTAAGACTTTCCTAATTACAACAGTAGTGTACTCAGGTCATAGACTTAAAAACTGGTTTAATGGTCAGAAAGAAAACTTCATTAATGCTAGACTCAAAAAGATCATTTGCCATCTTTGCCATCATTTGCAATTGCCATCTTTAGAAGCAGACATAAGAGAAAACATTAAACTTTGTAGCATTTATTATATGTTTTGTTACTAGGCAAATGTTACTATTTGTAATATAATATAAATATTGTACAACTTTTTTTGCAATTCTTAAAGGTTGGGAGGTTTTTTTTGGCTCAAAATTGATCTTTTCAGATTTTACTAAATACATTTGAAAGTGAGTCACCAAATATCTTAAGGGCATACTGTAATTTTTTAATGAATCAGTTAATAGTGCTGCTCCAGCAGAATTCTGCACTGAAATCCATTTCTCAAAAGAGCAAACAGATTTTTTTATATTCAATTTTGAAATCTGACATGGGGCTAGACATTTTGTCAATTTCCCAGGTACCCCTGGTCATGTGACTTGTGCCTGCACTTTAGGAGAGAAATGCTTTCTGGCAGGCAGCTGTTTTTGCTTCTCAATGTAACTGAATGTGTCTCAGGGGGACATGGGTTTTTACTATTGAGTGTTGTTCTTAGATCTACCAGGCAGCTGTTATCTTGTGTTAGGGAGCTGCTATCTGGTTACCTTCCCATTGTTCTTTTGTTTGGCTGCTGGGGGGGGGGGGAAGGGAGGGGGTGATACCTCTCTAACTTGCAGTACAGGAGTTAAGAGTGATTGAAGTTTATCAGAGCACAAGTCACATGACTTGGGGCATCTGGGAAATTGACAATATGTCTAGCCCCAGGTCAGATTTCAAAATTAAAATCAGTTTGCTCTTTTGAGAAATGGATTTCAGCACAGAATTCTGCTGGAGTAGCACTATTAACTGATTCATTTTGAAAACATTTCTTTTCCCATGACAGTATCCCTTTAAGTTTTGAAAAAGTTATATATAATATTTGCAAAGGAAAAATATGATCAGTTAAAGGAATATTTGTATACATCTTATTTATTCAAGTAATAACTTTTATACATATTCCATGTATTTATTTCACATTTTAGGCAAATACAGTACTACTATACCCAGATGAACATTGAGTAGAACCCCTTTACAACAAATATGGATGTGTGTAGCTATTAAGTAAGGAAATGACAGTTTAGCTGTTTGTAACTGCCTAGATATTGGCTTCATTGTAATAATAGTTGATACCATAGATAACAATAAAACCTGATTCAAAACAGCTACTAATTGTCTTATAGATCATAATTCTAAAGAAGGTTGGTCTTTTTCTTTGTCTTCTGTATTTAGGCCTAGGGGTAGATTCTAGCCTACTGCTGAGAGAAGTTCTATGACTGGTCATGTATATAAGCATTGGGTTCTTGCCATTTTTAAAGGTTGCATAAACCTTCTCTAAAAACTGAGGCCTTGTCTGCATCCTAGCTTCCCAATCCATTTAAAACGTAGGGGGTTATTTACTAAAACCTGAATTTTTCTCATTATTTTATTAAAACAACTTCAATTAAACTCCCATCCACAATTTTACCATATTTATCAATAAACTAATTTGTGGAAAAAATTAAAAACGTTTAATTTTTTCGGATTTCATGAATTTTTCCGATTATCATACGAAAACCAGAGCAGATCATGATATCTTCTAGTTGTAAAAAAGACACCTTCCATTGACTTCTACATGACCTTGGCAGGGTTGAGATGGAGTATTCTCGGATTCTGCCTCTGGGTTTAAAAAATCTTTAAAATTTTTAGTTTTTCTCCACGAAAAAATTAAATTTTCCCCTTTAAAAATTTTGACCAGAAAAATTCGGACTTTAGTAAATAACCCCCGCAATAGCTGATACAGGAGGAGCTTCCAATGATAATTATCATTGCTAATGTTATATCAGTTATCACATCCCTAATATAGGGTTCGATTCAGCTTTAAGTTCAGTAAACAGTAGCAACCAATAAACATTTACAAAGTTGTTTTGCTCGGTTTGTTACATGTTAGAAAATAATAGTAAAGATCTCCCTTTTCTTATCAATAATGTTGTCAGTGACTGAATTGCTATTGAAATAAACTGAATGTCAGCAGTTATTACTACAAAGTTTTTGTGATATCAAGAATTATTTCACTATTACTCAAACTTTAAAAGAAACATTTTAGAAATAGGTGATTATTACTTTGGGTCATAGGTATAGTATGCACTGTATGAAACAAAACATAACATTAACCCCAAACAATTCATATGGTTCTTCAATGAGTTGTCTATTTTTTTTTTTTGCCATATCTGGAAGCCCCAAAAAATCTCATTTGCCACTGACAACCATGGTTAAAATCTAGCCCAAATCACATGAAATACACTATGTCATAAACAACAGAACTTCCTCACTCAGAATTCAGTAATTAGCCAACTGAATATGTTCCCATTTATTGGTTTCTTTCTGTCAGGTTCTCACCGTTGGAGCCAGATTTGACACTTGCACTCGTTTTCATGTCTGGCTAGCACCCTAAGACAATAGTTTATGTTTTCTTCTTCATTGCGCTTTGTCTCCCTATGGGACACTTCTCATTGCTGTTTTCAAAACACAATCAATTTTTCAAGAATAACAGAGAATATCTTTGATAATGTTGAATTGAAAGGGGTGGGGCCGGTGGTAGAATGTGTTTTTAGTCCTCATCTTACATGGAGGAATCAGCCTGTCATTTATACAGTAGGTGAGAATCCACTGCTGCAAATATGATATCTAGCATGATACAAGGGGGTTTAACTTACATCAATAAAGTCTCTGGGTGCAGTGAATTGCACATCAATATCACGCCAAAGTGAGTCTCACTTGTAAGTGAAAAGTAACCCAGCTTTCTACTTACTGTATGGCTGCAAAAACAAGGTATAGCAGATAACACATTTCTTATGCAATATCTCTCAGTATTTAATACTATGCATTTTTCCTTATAATTTAACAAAATGACCCAATCTGTTGATTAAAAGCAGCCCTGAAGCATGATGATACCACCACTACAATTCACTGAAGGTATGGTATAGCTTGAAGTGCAGGTATTTTGATTAATGACATACATATCGCTTTGAACTTTTGGCCAAAAACCTCAAAATTTTTCTGTATTGAAATGTATTGAAATATTTCCAACTCCCGATTTGTTCTCATATGTTTCTTTTCAAGTAATAGTTTTTTATGTGGCACCATCCCATACAAGCTATATAGGTACCCAATATCTAAGGTGGCAGTGGCAGCAGTAGTGTTTGAAAGACCTGAATTTAATCCAATTCAATTAATTATTTAAAAATGAAAGAGCACAATCATCATTCCGCTTATGAGAAGAGCTTGAAGAAAACCTGCCTGGAACAATTGATCCAAATGACTTAAACAGTATGTACAGCTGGTACATATTAACCCTAAAAAACTGTATCAGGCAGTGCTTTATAATATGATAAATAATTATGCATATGAAGCCCTATTTTAACCCCTTCATGTATTATAGGAAGTGCATCATCAATATCTTACCATACACAGGTCCTAAATCCCCTTTGCTAAATTAAAGGGTACTGGAATTTCTCTCAATGGCAGTGCCTCCACCTAGTGGGATCTGGGGATACATCTATGGGTGGCCCCACTAGGAAAATAATTAACCACACTGTTGCTGTAAAACAAATCAACTTTATTAAACTGAATAAATGTAAAATGCAATTACATATCAATATTAAACCTGCCCTTGGTACCAGTGTGGTAGTCAAATCCTGGCACAGTCCTTCCCAAGACAAAGTCCAACACTCCACTCCTGGTGGAAACACAATCACAGTACAAAGAGCTCTTTACCCCAGGTAGCACTACCTGTCCCCTATATTTCTCTTTTGGTTAGAGGCAGAAGCTCCCACATAGCAGGCTATCAATTACAACCTGTCCTCACACAGGGGACTCATGCTGATACTTTTCATTACCCTTTCCCTCCGGCTGAAACTCACACAGAACTGTTAGGTATCCACAGTATCTCACAGGATCTGTAGGCTACCTCCAACACTCATCAAGTGTGAGTACATTCCCAAGCCTCTTTCACTGGAATCCCTCTCCAGGCATCTCTCACTAGTTGATCTCTCTCCAGATTATCAGGGTCCCGTTTTCCCCCGAGCCCACCGAGGGCATTGCCACCCATGTGGTTTCTTTCCATAGCCTGGGGCCTGTTGCTGCAAGAGCCCCAGCTGGAACAAATCACTCCATGCTGAAGTGAAGGAGAATGTAACCTAACCATGAGCACATGGCCACACAGCTATATAAAGATATTATGCAACAGTTATTCCTTCTGGCCAAATCTGGAATCTACCAGGGCACACTGCATTAGGGACAAAAAACTCCCTCCCTCTCCCTTATCCAATTTAGGTCCAACACTTAGCTGGCCACAGCAGGGGATTTCCAGCCATGTGGACATTTTCAGACCATAGGGGAATTTAACTCTATGAGTCCCTACACATATTATCAGCATATTTGTTAAAAATATGAATACTGTGGATACTTTTGCAAATACTGTAATTTCAGCTGTGCAATGGTTTTACACACTTTTGGGTTTGCCGTTTCATAAAAGTGAAATCAAAACGTACATGGAATGAAAGCTACATTCATTATATACTGATCTTTCACCAGAAGTCATTTTTTGGCTTTTGATAGTGGTCACAGAAAAATCAAAAAACCTCTTGATGGAACATTGTTAATGATTTATCTCCCACAGCATTTAAGCACAGTTTGACCAAAGTCAGAGGATAAACATTATTTAGCAATACTGAAAGATGCAGAAAAGTTTCTTTAAATGTTGTATGACAGTATATTGGAAAGATGTTCTTCGACAGTATATTAGGAGAATGTTCGGCTGTTGACCCAAAAGTAATTGAAATATTTTATAAAAATGCATATTCTACAGAATGCAGAAAATGCTGTATTAACAGAAATACATTTTTCTTTGTTGTTCTAATTAAAATATATTTGTAATCTACAAGACTTTTTGCACAATCTGACAAAGGCAGTTCCATTTGATGAGCTTCAGCATCCTCTAGCAGAAAACTGTGGAAAATAGGCATACATCTTGTTACATCTTGGCAGATCTGTACATTCTTGTGTTCAGTTATCTGCCAAGCTTAGCTTGAAATAATTACTAGTGCGCTCTTACATAAAATAAAATAGTCTCTCTTGCTCGTTTTATTACTACTACTAAAAAACTGCTAAATCTTCTGAAAACCCTTGGTAATGTGGGATTCAATGAGACATGTAGTTTACCACTGTTCACAGAGGATATTTCCCTAGTTCTCTATTTATTGGTACAGTATAGGATTTTAGTGCATATTATTATGGGCTGAAACGGAGTTTGCACAATTTTTCACCTTAAATACACCTCCTAAAAATCCTATACAAGTAAATAGATGGTTGTGAAATTTCCATTTGGCCAACCGTGGTTTTCTTAGATTTCACAATAATATACACATGAATAAGTATTCCTGAGATGCTATAACCAGGTAGAAAGTATAGGAGGCCACTTAAATCAATGGAATACCCACTACAACTGCTTTTAAAAAAATAATATTGAGTAATTTTATCTGTGTAAAGATTCCATAGGTGTAGGTTGACTACAGTTCATAGAACACATTTATTGTAGGACCTCTAGTCACTGACATCCAAGATAACACCAGGCATACACTCCCATACAGCAGGAAATAAGAAAGAACTGAACAAACTATATGGAAGTGCAAGAAGAACATTTAGAAAGTGAGTTTAATCAAAGTAGTGTTATACATAAATGACTGTGGGTAAAGTGCAGACATTGCAACTGCACTTATGAACATACAAGATCCAAAATATCTGCTCTATACACCCGTGTTTTAATGCACTAATGTCCCTTATATGGCTTATATATGGCTTACTTATTTGGAAACAGCCCTTCGCACATATCTTCTCTCTTATGTTTCTCCACCAAGTGCCAAGTGCAGACACACTAAGCAGACTTCAGCACTGAAATACACAATCAGTTTCTGCACTGAAATCAGCTGTTTACCTTAAAGTATCCCATTCCTGTTCATCATAAATTTTATAGACCATAAAATGTGTAACTCTTAAAATAGGTTTAATGGATTACTGAGGACATCATGAGAATTTAATAAATGTTCATATAAGGACATCAAAATATAATCGCAGCAGGGATCAGAATGTTTAAATATATGGGACAAATGATTTCAATTAAACTTCCCTAGGGAAAACATGTATTACTGCCTGCTGATAATGGATTCTCGTGGTCGGGGGTTTGAATATGAAAATACATACATATCATACTTGTCTCAGCATCTTGCATGTGTAGTTACACTTTACATAAACCAATATTTGCCCAATCCTGTTTTAAAATAAGATTAAATAAGAAAATAGTGCATAGTGGATATTGTGGAAGAGAAAAAAACAGTAAACAATGGGTTTTACATAACCACTCTAATATTGCAGCTTTGTTAATGCTGACACACGCACATGAACTCTGGGAGAAGATACAATAAATTTGGTTTCTCTATATACAATTTGGTTAATAGTCCCTACATGATCATTTAATCCTGGCATCAAAAGTCAGCATATTCTATAGATGATATGTGATCTCCTAATAAAGTTCATTATGCCCTTCCACATCCCTTCTCTGTTTTAGATGATGCCATGAAATAGGAGATTATACCAAATTTAATAGAAGGTTTTTGGGCCTCCAGTAAAACCCAACACTCTTGTCAGAGTTGCTATGTTCAGCACTGAGATGTATGTTGTATCATTGTGTAGGGATGTGTAAAATAGCCACCCCTAGTATTATGTGCAGGCAGTCCCTCCATGTTATAGACACCTCACTGGGTCCTAAAATACAGTTGGGAGGGGTACTGTTTGCTCTTCCTGCTTTAAGTTATGCCCTTGCTGTTTCTCACAGTGACCAGCAGATGGCACTGTGCTAGAGTATAAAAGCCACTGAAGCCATGCTTTCAGGGTCCATCTTGTGCTGGCTCTAGCCTGAGCAGGAGGCAGAGCTTGAGTGGAACCTAGACAGGTCAGGTCTAGTAAGAATAGGTTACTCACCTTTATAGGTCACTCTAGGAGTGACAGACAGTCAGATTATTTAGCTGAGCAGCTTGAGGCTCCTACAAGGATTGTAGTGGGATTAAGATCCCAGGGTACTAATTGCCCAGAAGTAGGGACTAAGTGTACAGACCTAGGGTAGAGTATTCCCCTCAGCTTCCACTTAGGGAAAAGGCTGAAAGCTGGGTGTATCTCCTCAAAGCTGCATGTATTGTTCCTATCTCTGAGGAGAATCATCCTGACCAAAGGTGCTGTGAGTACTGCCTATTCAATATACTGTATGACCCTGCAAATGTTCTGATTTATGTACACTCCACTGAGGATTGTATATTGTGCTCAATAAATCTGTTCTATGGTTAAGTTATAAGAGCCACTGGCGGCCAATTATTTGCACCCTGAATACAGTTACACTACACCCTGCTTCCACATCGCTGTGAAGGCTCACTCCCTAAGGTTTTAAGGTCTCATCCGGAGCATATGTACTGGGAGTGAAGCTTATAGTAGAGTAAGGTGCACTCAATTTACTATAGCGCTGCAATTGTAATAAAACAAGATGGACAATTGCCCCACATTATCCAAGACCTTTTATATGATGGCCCTTTTAAAGGACAGGGTGGAATAACAAAGACTTTGAATTCATAGAAGAGGGCAAATAAGATTGGAATTGTACTCTTTTTGCAACTTTGAATGTTTAACACCCCTTAAACATGTCTTTAAATTATATAGTCTTGTTGTTATCCTTTATATTTTTGTTATTGCTTTTTATAGTGTTTTGTGTACAAAACATACTATTCTTTACAAAACCAACCAAATGCATTATTCTTTAAATAGGTACAAGCAGGATATTCAATTCACGTTTTTTATTATTACTGACTTAACAAACATTAATATAAATTGAATAAATCACTAGAAATAGACATTGACAAGCAGTTAGCTTAGCCTTTTCCATTTTAAAAGCAGATGTAAGAAAACTGTACGTTGACTCATCCTTACCATTTTGTGTTCTTGTACTCGGTCATAGCGAATCTCACCATAAATCCTGAATTATTATTTTTAACTAACATTAACGTCATAGTGAGACATGCACTTTCCTCCCTGACCTCTTTGTTATTTAAATGTCTTCGGGAAAATCATTTCCTGTACTTAATGAAAATTTTTATTTGTTTTACCAATATTTTCCTCTTAGAATTCTTTCATCATTAATCTTTAAGATGGTGGTCTGCCTGCCGGGAATCATCTCAAAATCTCTGTCACTAGGAAATTTTTTTTTTCAATGTTTTTAATCATAGGTTTCGTGGTTCCATTTCTCTGGCAGTACATATGCAGAGCTAAAAACACACCACTACATTAATGTGACCCAACTTGGGTGAAACTAGTCTGTAGATGGGATCTGATCACCGGCTCCCTGAACATTACAGCCCAGTGAGAGTGGGTAAGCTTTAGCCTATAGGGTATTTTTCCGGTATTGCAGGAACAACACCGGTGTAACAACTCACCCTGGTGGTCTTGTGGGGTGCAACGGGGACGCCCGCCACGTCCGTCTACTTCGGCAATATTCCGTTGAATTCGAATTCTTCTGGGTTTCGTGCGGTTGGCTGTTTCCACCTATATCCGGAAGTTCCCAAACGTGAAATCATTGCCCAACGTAAAGGTCTATTCATTAGTTCTTGGGTGTGATTATCTGTAATTCTACTTGTGTTTGATCCTGCCTGTTCTTGTCCAAGTCTTGTCTGCTGTCTGTCCTGACCCCTGCCTGTGTTTGACCATTCTTTCAGATCCTGTTAAGTCTGGTATTTTGACCCGCCTGTGACCCCGATTATGCGTCTGAATCCTGTTTTGTACTTCGCTGCCAGTTTGGTGTATTGATCTGCTCTTCTCATCTGGCATATTGACACGGCCTGTGATCCCAACTATGCTTCTTTTTCTCCAATCCAGTATAACGTGCAGTTCCATTGCTTGCCCAGAATTCTCTCCCTGGTCCTCTCATATTAAGACCTGCTGGCACCTGAGTAGCAGAGGGCTCCTCCCAAAGTGAAAGGTGGTTGTTTTAGGCAGAAGGCTGAGCCGTGACCGGTGCCTTGGGGTTTGTTCTGGGTTCGGGATACCAATTGTAACAACCAGATTTCATTTTAAGGAACCCTCCTTAATTTACAATCTTAAACATCTTATAATAGTCATAGAGGGATCAGTGGAAGAAAGTCTTTGATAATCTAGCATAATATGTACTCCTCCATTTTGTTCTTACCTTACAATAAGGATTGTATTTTGGGGTAGAAATAAGCCCATTACCACTTTCTATTCACATCAGTGAAATGAGGCACAGTGTGGGGGTATTGCACATTACTCAGCTGGATGAGAAGTACCAGTGGAGAAAGCAATAGTCAAATGCTACTGAGCTACTGCACTGATTACAATACAAAACACGAGTTTGAATTCCAGCTTCATCCAACAATAACGTTTTTTTTTTATCAAGAACAAATGAAGCCACACTAACCACAATCTGCTGAGCGTTAATGTAGTTACTGGTTCATAGAATGTTCTTCCGCAATAAAACTTCACATTTAACTGACAGTCCATTAATTTGACAAAAGTCACCTATAATTTAGCTTATCCTAAGGCAAAAGCATCATAAAATGAACAGCATCATAAACATTGTATTTGCCATTTCTGTGCTGAACAACAAATACACTGATCTCTGTATACATGTTATTTGTTGTAAGGCTATATGTGTCTGGCAAGCCATGGAACAATTCTTTTATGTACAGAAACATTTTCCATTATTAACCAATAACCCATTTATATGTCACAGTATTCTCTTTCCAATTGTGTGTAATTTGCATAAGACCAAATTATTTAATATATACAAATGTCATAGAATATCATGTGGAATGGAAAATGTCAAGGAATATCATTTGCAAAGCCAGTTATTTGACTTTGATATTACTCTACAACTGAAATGTATACTTCAGCTTATATTAGAATAATCTTATTTTCAATACCGCAGCAGCAATACAAGAAGAAAAGACTTTTATCTCAATAATAGAACAGAATATACATTCTATAACACAGAAAAATGATTTTGATATTTTTGTAACATAGTTTGTATTTGGTACTTGTAAGAGTGATAAGTGAATTATCAAGTAACTCTTTGCAAGTTGTCTATAAATTTGGTGTGGGTATTTTGAGAATTCTTTAAGTTTTTATTATTTGGAGGGCAGGTTGTGCCATGAGGGCAGAGCTTTAGGAAAAGAAATTCTTGGGAAAATAGTTTAAATGTACAGTTGTGGGACCTGTTATCCAGAATGCTGTGGACCTGGGGTTTTTCCGGAACACAGTGCCTTAATTTGCCTGTAATTTGGATCTTCATATCTTAAGTCAACTAGAAAATCATGTAAACATTTAAAAAACCCAACAGATGGGTTTGGCTACCAACAAGGACCAATTATATCTTACTTTGGATCAAGTACAAGGTTTTGGATAAAATTAGTCTACGGGAGATGTCCTTTCTGTAATTTAGAGCTTTCTGGATAATGGGTTTCCGGATACAGGGTCCCATACCTGTAGTTCATCCTAAAGCTAGATACACCCTGTGTGGGGCAAGAGCTGTGGGATTAAAATTTAACTGGTAAAAGGACTCCAGAAGCTTGTAGCACCACCGAGATTTTACCAAACTACCACTCCGAACTTTTCAGCATATTAGCAAGGGTAAAGGCATGAGTCTAACTTATATTCAGCAAATATAGAGTCAGAGCAGGTGAAATGTATTTTTGTCTAAAGCCACATTTAGGGGGTTATTTATTAAAGTCCAATTTTTTCTGGACTGACTTTTAAAGGGGAAAACACAATTTTGTTGTAGAAAAACAAATCTTGTCAAGATTTATTAAACGCCGATGGTGTTAAAAGTCAGAATAAAAAAGTACTCCAATTCAGACCTGTAAGTAAATGGCAGAAGTCCTGTTGACATTTTGAAGATATCCTGATCTGCACTTTTGTTTTGTTTTTTGTTTTGTTCAATAATACGAAGAATTTGTGGTGACAAACCAAGACAAGATTTTAGAGTTTTTTCTGCACAAGACATTTTTTGAAAAAAATTATTGATAAATAAGGGGAAAAAGTCCTTGGTCAGAGTAGTTTTCAGAAAATAGTGAGAACTTTTTGGAATTTGATAAATAAACTTAGGGGCGCATTAACTAAGGGTCGAATATCGAGGGTTAATAAACCCTCGATTTCGACCCTTGAAGTAAAATCCGGATTGATCGAAGTAAAAATCGACCAGGATTTTCCTTCGATCAAAAAAACCTTAGCAAAGTTATGTGGAAGGTCCCCATAGGCTTACATTGTATCTCGGTAGGTTTAAACTGCCAAAGTATGAAGTCAAGTATTTTTTAAAGAGACAGTACTTCAACTATTGAATGGTCGAATAGTCAACCGATTTTTAGTTCGAATCATTCAAGTCGAAGTCGTAATCGAAGGTCGTAGTAGCCTATTCGATGGTCGAAGTACCCAAAACAATACTTCGAAATTTGACGTTTTTTTACTTCGAATCCTTCACTCGAGCTTAGTAAATGTGTCCCATTATGTTAGGCTGAGGAATGCACAAAAAATCAGAAAATCGATAAAAATCAGTAAAACATTTGTGAAACACAATTATCAAAAAAATCCATTAGCCATTTAAACAATAATTATTGGTAAAAATTATAGGAAAAATATAAAACCAACATTGCACACTATTTTTTTTCCAAATCCTCCAGCGGCTGAAGCCCAACTGATAAGAAGAGCATACATTTCCTGAAGTAATACATAACAAACTCAATAGTATCAGCATAAAGTCAGCAGCCATTGTCTTTTGCCAATTATATTATATTTCTCACAGTTCTTCCTCCAAGTGTCCTCCAGATTCCTTACAAGTTGCAAGCCTTATAAAGTATTTTCCCCAAGTCTGGTAGAAGAGGACTGAATTTGAAGTGTGTTGAGAAAGTTCACCTTTGTAAGAAATCACACTAAGAAATGAAAAAACTTGGAGAAAACCATACAGACAACAAGCAAAGAGTAATATTTACATTAACAACCTGTATGTGGAAAGAAAGTGGATATTGCTTAAAACTCTAACCATTGTTCGTTATTTTTGTGACAGTACCTTTCTGTTCTACCAGCTGTACAACAGTTTGCAACTTCTGGCTAACAATAGTTCATTTTGCCAGGGATACCCTCCTTAAAGGAGAATGAAAGGCAAGACTTACTTCTTTTCTCATTTTGTAGTCCTCATATACCATCCAGAATCGCTTTGTTTATTTTTGAAAATCATGCTTATTTTTGTAATAAAACTAAGCGCTGAAGTTGCAGACTGCTGAAGGTAACACCGGTGCCATCTTACTAAAGGCTACTCATCTATCTTCAGCCACTATCAATTACTGCGCATGCGCCAAAATCCCTCCCCCTGACCACAGACACTCAGCTTCATTAACATATGATTATCTATGCAGAGCAAAACACGAAATTAGGCGATTGCACCCGCAGCATCTCCCCCAAAACAACAGTAAGTTTTCCCCCAAAGTTTCTTTAATAAATTGCTCTAGCTCAATCTTTAGATTTGGAAAAAGTTTTGTACCCTCACTGCGCACCGCAAGCGCTGGATGCTGCCAGGTAGCTGTCCCCTGAGTGACTGAGAAGGAACGATCACGCATCTCCATAGAGACGTGGCAATTGTAATCTGATTGGCTGGGGGGCGTGTTTACAGGTGTCAATGTTGACCCATGAGTAGATTCATTTGCAAAAGCGTCATCGAAGAGGAACGTTGCGCCCTTGAAGCATGTGCAATGGCCCAATGCAACTCAAGGCTGCCTCGGGCAGCCTGGAGGAAGCTCAAGAGGAATTTTGTGACATCACTTGAGTCTAGGGTTGCCACGCGGCCGTTATTTTACTGGCCTAGCCAGTAAAACACTTGCCAAAGCCGGGGCCGGTATTACAAATTTACCGGCAATGTAGTTGCCTTTTAGCATTCTCGCCATCGCATGTGTTGCCCCGCCCCCTTTTGCATCACAGACCACCCCCTTTTGTTCCCGCCTCCCCACCGGCCGGTAACATTTTTCATAAAAGGTGGCAACCCTACTGGAGTTCAATAGGAAAGTTCATTTTACTCTACAATTTTGCATTTTGCACCATGTCCTTGGTCCAACTGTGCAGATCCTTGTGTTCCACAATGCTCTACCACTGGCTTCAGCATCTTCTTAAATGACCCCTGCTATATATTTCTCCTAAAGCAGTTGTTCTCAGTCTTACACCAATAATACACATGCATACCATCATCAACAATAATAATTAATAGCATTATCTTTTGTACTTGCAAGATGTATTTTTTTTTCTGCTGCATTATGAATAAAGACATTCTAGTAGATTTTGGTAGATGCTGCAGTGTATTTCCAAAAGCTTGCTATTGACTGAAACATTGAGATCTTTCCATATTAACTTCTGCACCAGGAGGTTTAGTGTCACCTCTGGGTTTAGGTTGACTTTTAAAAGCTTTTTCTGCCAATTAGATATTGTAATTCACAAGTACTAAAAGTTACCCAACCACTATAGAGATGTGGTCATTTGGAAGGATTACAAGAATTCATTTTGTTTCCATGATAAATCCCCTTTATACTCTGCTGTGAAAATCCCTTTTGCTGAAAAAGTTACCAAGTCCTACACTGTTGAATTTTGTATCACTACTCCTATTAATCAAATTATAAATTAGAATCCCTTCTTTTAACTTTCACAATCCTTGAGCTTCTCAACAGCTGCTCAGAGCCCACTGAGCATGTGAGTGTCGCAGACACTTTCCAAGATGTCGACCCCCTGTGACAAGTTTGAAGTCCTGGATCATTGCTGCTATTGAGAAGCTGAAACTTTAGGCTGGTGCAAAAAGTTCAGTATATAAAAATTACAGTTTTAGCCATATTCAGTTTTAGGATTTAGCTCTTCTTTAACCAATATTTAACCAAGTCCACCATACAGAGAATAAAATATAAAGTGCAATTAATGCAATTCTATAATATAAATTCAAACATGGCAATTAACTTTTAATTCTCAACAGAAGGTCATAAGAAATTATTTTTAAAACATAATTAGGAGATGAGAAAAACATGTACGGTAGATAGTCAAGATGGTATCTGGCATTAATGTGAAGTGTACAGAAACTCAAAGTGTTGCTTAATTTTGGTACTTATGTCTAATATGGGAATTTGTTTTTCTCATTCAGATAAACTGGCTTGCCATATGCTAGCCATAAACCAAACAGAGGAAAGAATATCTGGATATCTGGATATCTAGGTCTCCTATGCAAGATATTATAAGCAAAGGGTTGTTCCTGAAAAAGCTGTTGCCTTTCCAAGTAACTGCTTCACTGCACACATATGCTGCTTTATTTTAAGGTCCATCATAATGTTTGGCATTGAAAGATCATAACACACATGTTCTTGTTGCAGCAGTGTTCTTGTTGGCTGTATCAGTTGTTTAATTGCTAAAGGCAGTTTAGTCCAGACATTTATTGCTTAAAAGTTTCCCAGCAGACCCATGGGCACAATGAGAGAATGGAAGTGTAGCAATAAGTTGGATCCTCGATTTGACAAAAAACACTGGAAATGCATATTTCAATTTCCACTATATGGGAACCAATGTGTCCCTAAAAGAAACCGGGTGTTAATGCAATAAAAATGGTTTTCTACCACAGAAGGGCATGTCAATGTGACCAGCGAAAGATATCTAATACATTATTTCTAATGTCAGCAGGGGGGCGAACCACAGAGTCTGCTTTCTATTGCTTACTCTATAGCTTCAGATACATTCCTTTCCCAAGATGCTCTCTTGCCTGAGAATGAGCAGGCTGGGTTGCAACTCCTGGAACAGGGGATGCAATACAGGTTTTTTTTATGTTGGGGCTGGCACGATGAAGTTATGCCATAGAATGTCAGCAATAAATTCCTAACATCACCCCCCTCCCCAATGGTTATGCAGTTTTAATCAGTTGAATTCCTTATCAGAACAACTACCCTCTACTCTGTATAGTGTATAAGGGCTCACTGTGAGCTATGCCCAACTCTAACATAATGGGGCATCTCCTCCCAATGAGGTCTTGAAATAGTGCAGAAAGAAGGTAGACAGCAGATGGTGGAGCTGAATCTGCAATCTATACAACCTCAAGTTCATGAATCTAGTGCTGAATAAAATGTCCATATCAATGTCAGCTGAAGGCCACCTGTATAAAGTGCTTATTATGTTTCAAGGCGGATATGCTGAAAAGAATGCTGAAAGATATGCACCATGCACATGCTGGCCATCTAAGATGCCGTTAGTGTAGAGGCATAATTATCACTTTGATAATGATACTGAATAGTAATGAAATTTTAATGTCAGTATTGAATAACTTATGTCACCAAGTTTTACTGAAGATTTATTAAACAAAAAAAACTGTATGATTCCTGTTTCCTGTTAGGAAACACACAGGGTGGGTTTTGGCACCAAAATTTTAAAATATGCATCCAAATATGCTCCAATATTCACTGTGTTTTAGCTAACTGGCTGATCAGTGGTCAGAGTTAGTGCGCAGTAGTGTTACCTACTTGCTCCTAAAAGGCTTAGTAGAGTTTTACTGAGCAGTAGGGATGGGCACATTTTATTGCCTTGTTTCGCAGCAAAAATTACACCATAGACTTGCATGGCGTTGCGCGTCAAAAAACTTTGATGCCCATAGACTTTAATGAGCGTCTGTGACATTTCGCTGGCAGAATTTTTGGCAAAACGAATTCGCCCAAGCCTATGTAGCATACACTATGATGTAGCCAAACTGAAACACCAAACTGAATGTAGGATCTACTATTCTGGTCTTATATCTATTGTATGTTGTACCATGTTTAAACCAATACAACTTATGGCACAATCAAATGGCAGCAGCACTAAAAGAGTTAATTTGTTATCATTTTGCCTCCTACTGAGTCTTTGGTATAAAATGACATGTGTTTCATGAGATGTTACTCAGATTTTAAGTAATTAGTCATTGCCAATGCCAAATGCTGAATTCTCTTGAGCATTTAGCTGGAAAAGGAAGCAGTATAACTAGTTTGCATCGCAGGGGAGACATTAAAATCCATGTACATCTAATGCCATTAAATACAAATTCGTGGAAAACAACTGTAAACATTTACAGATGTTCTTTAAATAGAAAAGAATCATACTTTACGTGACTTAGTGCAGAAGTACATGACGCAGGGCAAAACACAGTTTACGGGTTACAAAAAAACATATATTCACCACAGGAACTTTAGGGGTCATAGTAGTACAGACCTGTTATCCAGAATTCTTGGGTTTTCAAGATAATGGATCTTTCAAGATACTGTATTATTATTACAGAGAAAAAGCAAATAATTTTTAAGAATTAGAATTATTTAATTGAAATGGAGTCTATGAGAGATGATCTTCCCATAATTTGGAGCTTTCTGAAAAACAGGTTTCAAGATAATGGATCCCATTACCTGTATGGCCAAATATATTCTCATCCACTAATGCATAACAAGTTATTAGCTTTGAGAATCCAAAGGGAGGATATGGCAGGTAGGAATGGAATAAGGATGGGGAAAGTCTTCGACTGTGTAACTAAGTAGTTAGTTTGGGAATGTTTGCTCCTTTTGCATTAAAAATGATATTGCATGGGTAGCTAGCACTTTTTTCAAAACATTATTCAATGTTTTATATATATATATATATATATATATTGTGATATGGTAAAAGGAACATGTATGTTAGGTCAGAGGTTTAGGGCCATGGATGAAGGATATTGCAGTTAAGAAACTGCATGGTTATTCTTCTTTAGGGTATCCAGGGCTGGAATGGAGGGAAGGATCTGGGCGGGCCTTCCATTCCACTCCAGACTGACCTGGGTGTGGTGTTAGCCACCTACCCATAAATGGGTGTTTAATTTCAGTGTGTGTGAGGGGCTGAGGAGCCTGCTGTGAACTAAAGCTGAGAGTACACAGAGATACTATTACAGTTTTGCCTGTTTAAATGACAATCCTGGAGTCATTGCTTTGCAAACCAGACACTGAGGAAACTGAGCTGAATCAGTAAGTGCTGGACTGTGATACGTTTTATTTGATTTATTTCAACCTGCTGAAACCTTCTGTTTATGCTGTCTATGTGAACGGCTTCAAATAAAGCAGCCCAGGCTGAATTGGACTGAATCAAGACTCTGTGTGTTGATTCTGTGCTACAAAAGTGCCGTGGTCAAGATTCATGCTACCTGAAATCTCACAAATATATATATATATATGGACTGCACTTGGTACCGGCACTCACAGGATTTGCATGAAGAATCAAACGTTTTGATATGCTGAAAATAAAAAATTAGGTTTATTAAATCCGACGTTTCGGTTCCTTGAGAAATAAACCTAATTTTTTTTTACCATATCAAAACGTTTGATCCTTCATGCAAATCCTGTGAGTGCCGGTACCAAGTGCAGTCCTTATTTATTCTATAACCAGAGCACCCAGGTCGTTTGGTATACTTCAAGGTGTGCAGCCTGCCCCCACCATTCCCTATATATATATATATATATATCTCTATATATATATATATATATATATATATATAGATATAGATATATAGATAGATATATATATAGATAGATAGATAGCAGTGCGTTTTTTGTAGTTGTAACATATATATATATATATATATATATATATATATGGTACAACTACGAAAAACGCACTGCTATATAAATATATATCTATATATATATCTATATATATATATATCTATATATATATATATATCTATATATATATCTATATATATATATATATATATCTATCTATATCTCTATATATATATATCTATATCTCTATATATATATATATATATATATCTATTTGTGCATGTGGAGATTGAAACTATTGATACTGCACCCAGGCATTTGAAACTATTTATCGAGAGTGCTGGCTTTTTTGGAGGACTGTATCGGATTACTTAAGCCCTGCACCCGTGAGTTTTGAAATATGAAAACCTAAAAATTTACCAAAATGCTTATACTTGGATTTGCTTGGTTATCTACAATTAGGACTGACGTTTCGAGACCTGTCCCAGGGGTCTCTAATGGTCTGGAAAGAGGTCTCTCTACTTGACACATGGAACTGCTTGTGAGTCTTTGTATTTTTTCATTATACCTACTACCCGAGGTTGGAGAAGGGATCCGGACCGAGAGCCGTAAGCATGCTGCAATTACATCTACTATTCGCAGCCGGTGTGGTTATCCGGACTGAGTGCCGTATGCAAGGCCTCATTACTTCCACTACCCACAGTCGGAGGGGTGATCTGAACTGAGAACAGCTACGAAAACAAGTTTTAAAACCTGTAGTCCCAACGATGGGCCTGATCCTGCTGATGGCCGGTGACAGGCGCTGGGTTTGGTTGGCGGTGCATTGATCGCTTGCCGCTGCTCCCTCGGTAGGACCCGACTATAATGCGCTGTGTTCCACCTGATGCTTCTACTTGCTGGGGTGGCGGCTGCACTTTCGCCGCTGAAGCGCGTTTTTGCCGTGATGTAACGGATGGAAGATGATATCTATCCTGTCTACTGGGTGATCAACAGCCGAGCAGGGACATTCTGCTATCGGATCCTTGCCTAATACAGTATGATTTTATCCACTCACCTGTTGACACTATGGGGTTAATGAGGATCGATTTATTTATCAAGATTGAGAGTATGGATTTTGGACACTAGGGGGATATCAAGTGTATTTCTATTTTTTATTTTTTATTTTCATGCCTACTTTTTATACATTTATTATTTTTAGTTACACACTGTGGGGCATTACTGACTATATTTATGAATATGTTTCACTTCACAATGACATTCTATTTAATTATTTTTCAAGCCCAGGAGGGGTTTACACGGGGGATTGTTGGTGTTAACGATGGATATAGCTGGCTATACAAAAATAGTCAGTACATGCCTGAATATCAGGCGATATAGACACAGGTCAGGTTTGAATAAATACATGCTCTTGTATTTGGTAAGGTACTGACCCAGTAATACATATTAATGAATAATGAGTACATTTACGGAAAGCATATTCTTCCATGTCCTGGCAACATATTACCGAGGGTGGGCGAGCACATGTGCTATAATGACACATAGCAGTAGAACGTTTGATTATATGATCGTTATTAGAATGTTTTATGCAGAACCATTGTGCTGTCAAACTGCAAGTGTAGAGAGAACCCCTGAACAGCCCTTCCACTCTTTTCAAATTTATATATTTTTCGTATCTAGTAACAACATTGTAACCATTATGGCAACAAATTGGGAAGTGATATTGAAGGTTACTGAATATTTGGTTTTAATTGTTTTTAATTTCTTAGTTGGGGTGGGTTCAATTATACTTTAATTTACTTTTGTGTAATGATTTTATAATTATTATGTTGTCTGGGATATGTACATGGGTCGTGCTTTAATGATGAGGGGGATACGTCATCTTTAATTGGCCAAGAGCCGGTTTCTCCCGCCAATCTAGGTATTTAAAGCATTTGTGTGTTAATATTTGTTACTTTGAAAAAGACCTCGGATGAGGTCGAAACGTTAGACTCTTGCAATAAATTTTCTATAATTTTCATAAGCCCTGTGAGTGCGGATCTTATTTGTGCATGTGGAGATTGAAACTATTGATACTGCACCCAGGCATTTGAAACTATTTATCGAGAGTGCTGGCTTTTTTGGAGGACTATATATATATATCTATATCTCTATATATATATATCTATATCTATCTATCTATCTATCTATCTCTCTCTCTCTCTCTCTCTCTCTCTCTCTCTCTCTCTCTCTCTCTCTCTATATATATATATATATATATATATATATATATATATATAAAAAACCAAAATAAAGTCCAGACAACTTATCTTGTGAAGAAAACGAAAATTCTTTATCAAGCAAAAATGCAAGAATATGCAACGTTTCGAAGCTCCCGCTTCTTTGTCAAGCAATCTAGTTTACAATGTTCACACATCCTTAAAAAGGTTACAGCTGTAAACCCGCCCCCTAGGGGGTGGTACAAATTCAAACATATATTTGTATATAGTATTTAACCCATTAGGCATTATACATAGAAATAAACATAGGGTTACTCAAATGTGTCATAACAAATACATAAGCAATATGTGTTACTTAGTATATTCTGAAGATACCACAATAATTCAAGGATGTGTTTATGTCCCAACCTCTACTCTATATGTATAGGTTATCCCATAACCTCACTATATAAAGGCATGCAAGTCATACTCTCTATTTAACCCTTTAGGGTATAATGTTTGCAGGGTATGTATCCAAAATTTCTCTAGTTTCTGAAGTTGTGGGAGTCTATTGCCCCCCCGGCGTGGGGGGGCAATAGACTCCAACACAAGGAATCTGAGGGTTGCTACAGAATGTCGCGCTGAATGGAAGTGAGCTGGAACTGGTAATTTGAGTACTTCCTTCCGAATTGTGGACTCATGCTGACTAATGCGATCACGTATGGGTTGAATTGTTTCCCCAATGTAAGCTAAGCCACATGGGCATTTGAGCATGTAAACTACATACTCTGTATCACACGTGAAATGTCCTCGTAGCTCAAACTTCCTCCCTGTCTGTGGATGAGTGAATACATTGGTACGAATCACACTAGAGCATTGATTACACCTCCCACATGGAAACATACCATTTTTTAAGGGGGCTAAAACCCTTTGTACCTGAACCTTCTGGGTACCAAGGTCAGCCTTGACCAATCTATCTCTGAGGTTCCGTGTACGTTTGTACGATAATAGTGGTGGTGGTTCCTGAAAATCAGGAATAGTGGGATAGGCTTTACGTAATAATGGCCAGTGCTTGTATATGATATGATGAATTTTACGAGTACACGGATGATATGTATGAACAAATGGTATGCGTGTCTTTTTAGATATATCACGTGTCCTGTCCTGTATAATAGAGGTGCGATCCAATTCCTTCACTCTGGCTACCTCCTGATCAAGTATCTGTCTGGGATAGCCTCTCTGTGTAAACTTCATGGTCATCTCATCCAACCGTGTATTGAGCTGTTCCTCCTCTGTAACTATGCGTTTAACTGGCAACATTTGGGATCTAGGAAGAGAGGAAATGTTAGCCCTTGGATGTGCACTGTCAAAGCATAATAAATTGTTGCGATCTGTAGATTTAACATATAGGTCCGTGTATAAACGTCTGCCCTTGCGATACACACTGGTATCTAGAAATGTCACTCTTTCCTCACTATGAGTGAGGGTAAATCCTATGGTGGGGACACAGGTGTCTATATGTAGTTTGAACTCCATAAGGGATCCAACGTCACCCCCCCACAACACCAACAAATCATCGATATAGCGCCACCATCTTAAACAATGTTTTTTGTATAATTCATTGTTGTATACAAAATTGTGTTCAAAGTAATTCATAAATATGTTGGCATAGGTGGGGGCGACGTTGGACCCCATGGCTGTCCCCTGTACCTGTAGAAAAAATGTATCTTGAAACAAGAAGTAATTTTTTGCATAACCAAGGTCAATAATTCCATAAAAAAGTTAATCTGCGCCGTATTGTATTGTGTATCCTCTAGAGTTAATCTTACTCCCTTTGAGCCCAAATCATGCGGAATTGAAGTGTACAGGCTATTAACATCAAAGACTGCCAGTAACACAGTACCTTCTCCCAAGTCTATATCCCCAATTAGGCGTAGAAAATGAGATGTATCCTTAACATATGATTCACCACACTGGACAAAAGGCGCTAGTACCTTATCCAAGAAAATTGATAACGGGGATAAGACCGAATTGACACCTGCTACTATGGGACGTCCTGGAGGGGATTGAAGATTCTTGTGTATCTTGGGAAGGGTGTAGAACACTGGTATACATGGAAATTCTTTTGTGAGATCCTTCAGACTATCAGTTACTACACCCTGTCCATGATAGCGAGACAATACCTCGGATATTAATCCAGTGACTTCCTCAGTGGGATCTTTATCAAGCTGTATATAGGTATCTCTACTACTCAATTGGCTCACTATCTCCTGTATATAGTATTCCTTATCCAAGATAACCAATGCTCCCCCCTTATCCGCTGGTTTATATATCACATCTTTATCTCCCATTAACACTTTAAGGGACTCACGTTCAATTTTAGTTAAGTTGTTAGTATACCGCATATTTCTTAGCCCCTTAGGATCTTGTATAAACTGATTAATATCCCTAGACATAAGAGATATAACCGTCTCCACTGGATGGAAAGAGAGACGGGAGGTATTTACTTTTTTTGTACAAATCAAATTGTTGTGGAGTTAGTGCTCCAATAGCAGCCTGAGTCCCTCTAGTTTCTTTATCCATGAACGGAACCTTTAAACGTAAGAGTCTATAAAACCTTTGATGTTAATAGCCTGTACACTTCAATTCCGCATGATTTGGGCTCAAAGGCAGTACGATTAACTCTAGAGGATACACAATACAATACGGCGCAGATTAACTTTTTTATGGAATTATTGACCTTGGTTCTGCATAAAAATTACTTCTTGTTTCAAGATACATTTTTTCTACAGGTACAGGGGACAGCCATGGGGTCCAACGCCG